>CM053590.1:115614612-115636755 GCA_028646515.1 Pseudochirops corinnae
AACTATTGTACAATGTGAAAGTATTTGCAGATCCTATACATGATTGCACGCCACCATGGGGGGGGGAGAGGGAGGGGAAAAAAATCTGAAACTCAAGTGATTGTGGAACCGAATCTTGTAAATTAAAAGTAAATGAGCAAATAATCTTTTTTTTTTTTTAATTTTTTTTTTTTTATGAACCTCAGCAACTGAGAGAATGGTGGCTACAAAACCCCAAAAGTTAGGAAGAGGAGTGGGTTCTTGAAGGACAATGTTGAGTTCCATTTTGGAGGTATCTAGTTTGAGATATCTATTGGACATATATGTAGGGATGTTCAGAAAGAAGTTGGTAATGTGGAACCAAAGCTCATAGGAGAGATGAGGATTGAATATGTAGATATAAGATTCACCTGTGTAGATGTGAACATATAACCCATGACAGTTGATGAGATTGACAAGAAAATGTAAAGAGAAGAAGACCTCGTTCAGAGCCCTGCTATACATCACATAAGGAGTGCAGCATAAATAACGATCAAGCAAAGGAGACTTAAGAAAGATCAGCAGATTAGTAGAAGAACCAAGAAAGAGCTTAAAATCCCAGAAAGGAGAGCATACCTTGCAAGAAGGATTGATCAAAAGTGTCAAACGCTGTAGAGAGGTCAAGAAAGCTGAGAACTGAAAAACGGTCATTGGATGTTTCACTTGAAAGCATCCTTACCACAAATAAATTTGTAATAGTCAAAGACACCAGAGGTTTAGAAGATAATCTTATTTGAAAAATATTATAAAGGAGATAATGGAAGATCATGAGGAGCAATCCCTCCAGGAAGAAGTGGTCGAAGCTAAGATGAATCTCTAAAAGGCTTGGTGTCTGACTCATTAAGTGAAACGATTCTAAGAGCATTTAAGGGTGAAACTGGAAGCAAACAAACACTGGGAAAGATCTAGAAAGATTTTTGTAATCAACTGTTTTCTCCATCAGTACAATAGAACTACCACAGCTAGCCTCAACATAAAAGTACTCAATTTACTAGTCAGTCAATGTGCTAAGTGCTGAGGGTACAAAGAACAGCAATGGATAATCCCTCCTCTCAAAGAGTTCACAGTCTAAGAGGGGAGACAACATGCAAACGACTATGTTTTACATAGTTGTACGAGCTATCTAGAGAATAAATTGTAAATAATCCACAGGAGGAAGGCACTAGAAATAAGGGGGATTTGGAAATATGGCACTAAAGAAAACAAAAACAGAAAGAGCAGTTGTCAGTATACACAGAAGACACATGATAGAGATCACAATTTTAAAGGCTTTACAGGAGCAATTCTAAAGCTATCAGAAAGATGGTGAACAAATGTGGGGATATCACTGATGTTATTGCTACAGAAAGAAATCATGAGGGTACCAATAGTTATCAACCCATCTGTCTATTTTCTCTTCTCTACAAAATCTTTGTGAAAATAATTTATGCATGTTTTGAAGGCATTCTTGATAAAAATATGAGAAAGGAAGTCAAATCACAGATGATATTCTACAACAGGTCAGATCTTAACAGTTGCACAATTGACAAAAAGATATAGATAATACAAGATCCTACTCTGCCTATTGTTTGTGACTATCTAAAAACATTTGATTCAGAAGATCCTCATAGGCTTTCTTCGAACAGAATGTCTTCCATGCATGTTAAGATCATCCAAAATTTCTTGACATACTTCAGAAGATATAACCTTATTTCATAATTAGCAAATTATTGATATAAAATGAGCCATAAAACTCACCCTAGGTATTTATCATGGTCAAGAAAGATGTCCATTGCAGAACACAAATGTAAGAGGTCCACTCTATATGGAAGGTAAAGTCCTACAGATGCTTCTATTTGCCAGTTACATTCTACTGAATGCATCAAGCCCTGGAACATGGCAGAGCCCTTCTAAATGAGATTTTTTTTTAAATCCTCAGAAAAGTTTAGCCTAATTATCCATATAAGAAAAAATACATAAATTGCGAATTTCTACTTTGTAGACTATGAAATGAGGTTGATAAACAGACCTCTAGAGCTGGTCAATCACTATTTATTTCTTAGATAGACACTGCAGATGGATAATGAATTTAACCTAAAATTTAAGGGAGCTAGAGAGCAAACTGGATTGCATTCGGGAAATTACACACCAATGTATAAATCCAATACGTCTCACCTCACTAAATCTAAATCCCATCTCTTTAACACTAATGTTCTTCTGGTGATACCATACAGTTAAAAATTATGGAATATACCATAATCTCATTTACATACCAACCAAAGGGCAACAGAGAGATTCATGGGTGGTACTTATATGCTGCAGCATATTAGTAATATTGAATTGCTTATAGAAAGCAGCATAAAAGATATCACAAAAGAACCTAATAACAAGACAAGAAGGTAGGCTAATTATGTAACAAAAGTGAGGAATAACAGATGGACAGGCTACATCTTGTAATATTAGTACTCACATAACGTCTAGAGAACAACCTCTTGCATATTGGTTGGATGCCCAGTGGAGAATTTACAAGAAGTCATGAACAAGTCATGGATCAGAAGGCGTGAATGAGTTGCATTCTGCACTAGTGAAGAGAGTACCAACATCAGTAAGATCATAGTCCCTCTGAAATACTGAAGCCTGACTCAGATTCTCATAATCTATAATGTTTTGAACAATTTTATTCTTAGGTTATCTCTTAAGTCCTCCACTAGAATCCGACTTCAATGCCTTCCTATTACCCTAGGAGGCACAAAATCTGACAGGTCCTACCAACAGGGTAGTACTTTGCGTTTAGGTCTAGTCATCCAAGGACCAGCCAAGACAAATATGGTGAGGCTTGTCAATTAAAGGTTGATCACTAGATGCTGATCTCTTTTGGTCACAGAAACTCATGAGGAATGCATATACTAAGATGTGGCAGGAATATCCCCACCTGTGAAATGTCAGATTTTTCTAAATATTGAAGCAATAGAATTCTTAAATACAAAGATCAGAGAACTAGACTCTATCTACAAGAATTAATTCTATAGTGAATAAGTTCAGAGGCAAGTAATGCCACAACACGCTCTTCTGCCTGGAGGTGGAAGCCACATGCTTCTCTGGACACCCCTGCAGTATATCTCAGCAATGTTCTAAGGTGATTGCTCTCAAGTTGTGTGACTTATGGCAGCATCAGAGTAAATATAAACAAAGCCTTGAGTAGTACTGGGCTATAAAAGCACGTTATCCAACTCTTCCCCTCATGTTCCCATGATCATAGCTTCAGAAGTAGAAGGGAACAGATAGGGTACCTTCAAAAGAGCACAGCCACCATTCCTCACATGTGGCAGCCTTATCCACATTCGATATTTAACAATGAGAAGAGGTAACTACCATTGTTGATGTAGATTAAAATGGCAGCCAACCTGTTGTCTGGGAATAATTTTTTTTTTAGATAGGAATGATAACGATGGCATTTGACAAGACCCCAAAACATGTGAAAATGTGTGACTGCAGTGATCTATGTGAACTGAGACCTCTCTTCCATTCTGCATAGCATGTGATCTGCTCATGTGCTGACATGTTGGAAAGGCCAGACAGGGGTACAACTATTGTACTGTGTTGCCTTCTCCCTCAAGAAACTCACTTACTGTGGTTAGGCTTGGGACTCAGCATCCATTACAGTTAAGAACATGATGGAATTAAAGGTGACTTAAAAACAAAAGTGATCCAAAAAACATTTATCCCTAACCACACTGCATATGTAAGAGTTTTCTGTCTGTACTTGGCACTTAGGGTAGAGTAGGAGTGTCCTGGGTACATCTCCTTGCATTAGTTCTTGCAAGCACTTTTGTATACTTGTGATATCAATATACAAAATGGGCCACATTCTCTTCTTGATGTTTAAACTTCATCATAATGAGTTGGGTTGTGTTTGGAGCCTAGTTAAAACATGCATATCAATTGCTTTAAAAGATTTTTTTTAAAGCAGAGGTTCTTAAACTTTTTTGTGTCATAGATTCCTTTGGCAGTCTGGTAAAGCCCATGGATGCCCTCTCAGAATAATGTCTTTAAATGCATAAAATATATAGAATTACAAAGAAAACTATATTGAAATAAATGTATGAATATATATATATTTGTGTATATATATATATATATATTTGTGTATATATATATATATATATATAAAACATTTTAGAAATCTCTAGTTAAAAACCCTTGTTTTGAAGTGGCCTTGGTGAAGTCACTCAAACTCTCTGAACTTCTGTTTCCTCATCTATAGAACAAGAAAGTTGGACTTGATAATCTCCAAGGTCCCTTCTAGCTCCAAAATTATGACAAGATGACTGTTTTTATTCTCAAGTTAGGATAAAATCCACATGGAAAATGCCTTTGCATTATAAAAAGCTGTGAGCTGGAAAGCCCAAAGCTAGAATGGCATACATTTAAGAATCATTTTACGATTATGACAAGACGTCAAAAAGAGGGAAATCAGGATATCAGATAACACGCATTAGTGACTTGTTTTTGTTACTTGCTGCTTGAGCATCCAGAGAAATAGAGGTGCTTGACACTGAAGATCTCAGATGATTAGTTGAGTAGTTGTAACTAGGATCAAAGATGATAAACAAAATTTTTTGAGTTAGAGAAGTTTCTCTTCTTAATTGACAGAAGAACCGATGGGCAAGAGAGTTCAGGGAAGAAGCAAATAGGCAAGCATCTTTTCCTACTGTGCATTTGCAATGTTATTGATTGCCCTGGTTTTAAGTACCAGATCCATTTTTTATGACACTTCCATTCCGGTGTGTGTTTTACTGAGGAATGCTTAAGCTCATGATCTAATAAAGACCTTGCTGAAATGATTTTAAGTTGCTGTTTGAAGAGGAAGGGCCAAATATGAATTTGAGCCAAACACCAGTCCACATGCTCTTCCCATTCACTTCCCCTTCAAAATGGAATTAAACTTGAACCATTATCTAGAAACTTTGTTGAAACCAAACAAGATATGAACCATGCTATTCTTTACAGGAGTGCAAAATGAAAAGACAGATAGAGAGATGGGTAGATAGATAAGATACAATATATTTATTAATATAAACACATATATTTTAAATGTTAATATTTTATTTTTCCAATTACATGTAAAAACAATTTTAACCTTTGTTTTTGTGTTTTTTTTCTTAACAATTTTTAGTACCAATTTCTCTTTCACCTTCCTTCCATGCCTACCTCATTGAGAAGGAAAGCAATTTGATAAAGGTTATAAGTGTGCAATCATATTTCCATATTAGTCATGTGGAAAACACACACATATTAATGTGTTTATATACATGTATGTATGTATGTGTCTATGTATTTAGCCATTGAGAGAACGTTTTGTTTGACTATGAATATATGTGACAAGAAATTTGACTATGAATATATGTGACAAGAAATTTGATTTTCTTCTTTAGAAAAAGGGTAGAGGTTGAGAGAGAAAGAAAATAGATATGTCAAAAAAAATTTGAATAGAGAGGTGTGAAGGGTGTTACAGATGTACCCTCAAAAAGTTTTCACACATATTTAGGTGACCCAATGGCCACTAAGTGTTGTGGTGGATAGAGTACGGAACTGGGAATGAGGAAGACTCACTTTGCTGAGTTCGAACTTATCCTTAGATACTTTCTTGGGGCAAGTTACTTAACCCTGTTTTGTTTCAGTTTCTTCATCTATAAAATGAACTGAAAAAGGAAATGGCAAACCACTCCACTACATTTAACGAGAAAACCCCAAATAGGATCACAAAGTCAGGTACAACTGAACAACAACAAAGAGAAGGCTATGAAGTCTTTTTTTTTTTTTTTTTTAGCACATATTTAGATGCTATTCCTATTTTGTTAAGATTATTTAAGTTATCTGGACAATTTTCTTTTCTCTTAAAAACTTAGTAGTAAATATAATTTCATTGCCAAGTATTTCCCCCTCAACTTACTTCATTTAATTATGCAAATAATAATTATAGACCTAACAGGAACCCAGAAGAGAATGGATCCTCAAGATTTGACAAAACCTGCCCAATCCTAGAACTACTTGCAAAATTATTTATTATCCCACAACAAAAATAATCATTAATTGAATTGCCTTTATTATACAGAATCACTGTTTTGAAGACCTACCATATCACATCCTTTTCCTCCTCCAGATTGACACTGAGGACCCTTTCATCCAAGAAGATTTCTTCACTTAATTAAATCCATTTCCCAATTGATCCCAATCTATTCCTCTCTATCAAGGCACAAATGTCATCCCAATGAATTTTAAGTATAAGATGTACTTCGGCATAATCAACAGATCTTCAGGTCCCAACTCATATACTATCAGCAATAGTCAAAATAATTAAGTTTCAGTATAACCAGACATTTGGACAACCTGATAGAATTTGTTTATGATGCAAGTTGACTTGAATTGTGTTCTCTGTACTTTTGTTGATTACATTTTGATGTCTTTTGCACCAACTATTATAATAGCCTCCAAATTAGTCTTCCTTCATAGTCTATTCACTTGTGTATCCATCTCCCATCTGGCAACCTGAGTAGACTTCTTAATGCACCACTATGATGATGTCACTCAGTTCTATTCAGAAAACTTCAGTGGCATTTTATTAACTATGAGACAGTGAGTGGAAAACCTAAGGTTTAAAATCTGAGCATCCTGGCCCATCACAATCTGACTCTGGTCTACTAGTTCTATTTCTTATTACTCTCTTCACATATTCTTTGTTCTAGTCAAACTGAACTACTTTTTAATCCAGTGTTCTCATTCTTCCTTCTGTTTATCCTCCATGCTTTCAGTGGACCTTCCCCCCTTTCCTCCAGTTACATTTTTTTTTTTACCTTTCTTCTTTCTTTCATAGTTCAACTAAGATCCCATTTCTTCCATAAAACCTTCCTTAACCTTCTCCCCCACCCCATGTGAATTTGATCTCTCACTGCTCTGATTTTCCAGAGGACTTTGCCTGAGTCTCTCCTTTGAACTTTATGCACTTTCCCTTATATCACAGTTACTTGTATACTTAGAATCATAGAACATTAAACTACAAAGGACCCCAGAAGTCCTTTGCTCAAAAATCCTCATTTTGTAGAGAACTAAACTGAGTAGACTAGAGATGTTGCCTGGATCCTTTCATCAGACTGCAGAATCCCAGAGAACAGAACCTATGTCAGATCTGTCTTTTCATATCCCCGGCATCTAACAACTTGACTAACATTAGCCTTATATACAGGAGGGATTTGATCAATATTTGTTGTATTGCAATGAATTTCTCTTCTGTATGGATAGACCACAGAACCTGGGGTCAGGAAGACCCAAGTTCAAATCCTCTCTCAGACACTAGATATGTGACTTTGGGCAAGTCATTTAACCTCTGTTTGTCTCAGTTTCCTCAACTGTTACATTGGGATAATAACAACGGTTACCTTCTAGTTTTTTGTGAGGACCAAATGAGATACTTTTAAAGCTCTTAGAATCTTGCCCAGCAAAGAATAGTCAATAAATAATTGTTTCCTTCTCCTTTACTCCCTGTCCTTCCCCTCCTTCCTTCTTCTTTCCTTCCTTCCTGTTGTAATTTTCTTGGAGTTGAAGATCATGTTCATTTTTTAATATATACCTAAAATGCTGAATAGACTATTATGCCTGTATTAGAGTGAACAATCTTCTATTTTTGATTGACTAATTATAATAATAATAGCTAATGTTTATTTACTTTAAGTTTTGCAAAACATTTGATTATATATTATCTCATTTAATCTTCACAATATTACTGTGAGATAAGTGAACTATATAGGTCATTGGATCATAGCTTAGAATTGAAAGGGATATCTATCACGATAGGTCATTTGGATCAAGTTCTGCCCCAATTTTATAGATAAGGAAAATAAGACCCAGGATGTTGAGTGACTTGTTCAGGGTCACACCACCAGCAAATGCCTGTGTTATGATTGGAACCTAGGTCTTTTTTGACTCTAACAGCACTCTGGTATGACTGAAAGATCACTGGGTGTCATTAAAAGAAGATAAAAAGAGTACGTAAAGACTATTCCTGGATACGCTTAATTTTTCATTGACAAAGTTAGGCTTCTGAGAAAAATAACAAGATCAATACTAACTTTTTTATGGTGAAAGCTAATAACTCTTGAGTTACTTCTTCTAATGAAACTTTTAGCCATGAGACTTCAGCTGCCCACTGATAGAGTTGTAATAATCAGCAATGCTATTCCTTTTACTATTTGAGGTGAAACAATAAGTAACGTCATGAGTTTATTAGCAAACATGCCAGCACTTACACTCTCAAAAGATTATTGGTCTATTCATCATAGTCATCTTGGGACACCGCCTCCTAATGTCATTGATCAGAATACTTTGGAATTCCTTTTCTAGAATTGCCTCAAACTAATTTAACACATACACAGCCCAAATTCCATCATTTAGTAATGACTTTTGATTGAATTTAGAAATTTAGTTACAACTCATTTTAGGGAAGAATATTAATAATAATAACTAGCATTTTTATTCTTTTAAGGTTTACAAAGTCTTAAAGTCAAATGGGGCAGTTAGGTAGCACAGTGGACAGAATGGCAGACCTGGAGTCAGGAAGACTCATCTTCCTGAGTTCAAATCTAGCCTCAGACATTTACTAGCTGTGTGACCCTGGGCAAGTCACTTAACCCTGTTTGCTTCTGTTTCCTCATCTGTAAAATGATCTGGAGAAGGAAATGGCAAACCACTCCAGTATCTTTGTCAAGAAAGCCTCAGATGGGGTCATGAAGAGTCAAACAAGATTGAAGTCACTGAACAACTACAAAAGTCTTAAATATTATCTCATTTTATCTTTCTCCCAGCCCAACTATCTAAGCCAGTGGTTCTCAACCTTCCTAATGCTGCGACTCTTTAAGACCCGTATGTGGGCATATCTGCATGTGGGCAGACCCACCTGGGGATGGATAGAGGAGCAGTGTCTCAGTTCCTAAGACCATCAGAAATATGTGTTTTCCGATGGTCTCAGGCGACCCCCAAAGGGGTCGTGACCCACAGGTTGAGAACTGCTGAAAGCCTTTATTACATGTCTTTGATGTTTTAGGCAATGTACTCTGGGGAAAATAGACCCAGTCCTCAAGGAATTTATAATCTACTAGAACAATATTAATGTAAGAAACTTTGGACACAGCCGTCCTAGTACCTGGTACGTAATGCGTGTTTGAATGTTTCCTTTTTTGTAAATAGTATTTTTTCCAATTTCATGTAAAGATAGTTTTCAGCATTTTCAGCATAGTTTTTGTAAGATTTTGTATCTCATTTTATCTTCATAACAACCTTATGAAGTACATACTATAGCTTTACCCATTTTACAGATAAGAAAACTGGGGCAAACAAAGGTTAAGTGGCTTGCCTAAGGTCATACAGTTAGAGAGAAGGGAAAAGAAACCATGTAGCACCTACTATGTGCCAGGCACTGTGCCAAGTACTTTACAAATATTATCTCAGGGGCAGCTAGGTGACATAGGGAATAGAGCACCAGCCCTGGAGTCAGGAGGACCTGAGTTTAAATCTGACCACAGACACTTGACACACTAGCTGTGTGACCTTGGGCAAGTCACTTAACCCCAATTGCTCTGCCTTTCCCCCTCACCCCACAAAATATTATCTTAGTTGATCCTCACAATTACCTTGCTGAGAGAGGCGCTATTATCTCCACTTTACAGTTGAGAAAACAGGCAAAGAGAGGGTGTGACTTGCTTAGGTTTGCCTCACTCTAAGTCCAATTCTCTAGCCACCATGCCACCTAGCCTGAGTAGCTGCCATAAACCAGATTAAATTCCATATTATTCATTTTTTGGTACCGCTTAAAAAATCCATTCTCTCCTTGCAGAATGACAACAGTGTGGTGCAATGCAAAGAATGTTGGATTTGGAGTCAGAGGATGGGGGTTCAAATCCCAGCTATGCCGTTTGCTACCTGTGTGACTTTGGACAAAATGTTTTATTTTTCGAGGTCTCAGTTTCCTAATCAGTAAATTAATGACAGAAGACTGAAATCTTGTGCTTTATTACCACCAAAGATATTCATTTTGAACAATCAGGCAACAAACATTTATTAAGCACCTGTTATAAGCCAGGCACCATGCTGGGCACCAAAGGCTATAAATATGAAAAGGAAAGAATCCCTGGGCAAGTCGTTTAACCTGTCTGGCTCTTTCATTTCTAAAATGGAGATAATAATAGCACCTAAATCACAGGGTTGTTATGATTATAAAATAATATATGTTTTAATATATGTAAAGGTAGTATTATTAATGCTATATATATTTTATGTATATATAAATATATACACATATGTTGTAATGTATATAAAATATATACATAAAATATATATATACACATATGTTATAATAGATATAAAGAGTATGGCAAACCTTAGGTTACTATAGAAATGTTAGCTATTAAATGAAGTTTACCAAACTGAGTACTTTGAAGAGAATGATATGCCTTTAATATATAAGTTTTAGTGAATACATGAATGATCTATGACTTTTGTCTGTGTAGTAAACTCTTGCTATAGAAATTCCCTCCACCAAGACAGATTACAAGCCATTTAGAGTGGCTGTTCAGTCATTTTCAGTTGTGTCCTAGTCTTTGTGACCCCATTTGGGGTTTTCTTGGCAAATATGCTAGAGTGGTTTGCCATTTCCTTTTCCAGTTCATTTTATGGATGAAGAAACTGAGGCAAACAAGGTTAAGTAACTTGCCCAGGGTCACGCAGCTAATAAGTTTCTGAGTCCAAATTTGAACTCAGCTCTTCCTGACTCCCAGCTCAGTGCTCCATCCATTGCACCCCCTTACTGCCCTATTTGTAGTTAATTAGTAGCTAAGACCTCAGTAGATGCCTGAAACATGAAGGTTAAGTGACTTGCCTAGGATCATTAAGCTCCACAAATGTTGAACTATGTCTGACTCCAGCACTACCCCTCTTTCCTCTTTGTAGCACTGGCTTTCTTAAGTTCTAGCACACATGAAAATCAGCCTCATTGCTTTACAATCACACCTTATAATCACAGCTTCACCCCAAGGCTGATCCCTTCTTTAGATCCAATACACAGGGGCAGCTCTGGGCAAGTTTTGCTTTCCTCCTACTTTTACAGAAAACTGACCCTCTCCACAAACCTTTGGGCCTACAAGTATCAGGTGGTACAATTACACCACAAAGAAAGATTTCAGTGTCGGAAACTGAGAAACCATTACCATGGGGATTGGATGCCCTTCCAGCTCTATGCGGCCAACATTGTCTGCAGTACAAGGAGCTATTGTACCCAGAGAAATAGGGGGTTGTTACTTGCTAAGGATTTTAAACTTGAATATGTATCCAAACTTTAACAACAATGCTGGCTTTTGGAAATGGGTGATTCTTCAGGCATAGTTAATTTGTCTCCGTTTTGGACCACAGCTCTTGGAATTGTTTGTATTTAAGTGTTTCCCAGGAATTTGGGGTATGTTTTTCACTAGGTTGTTCACTCACACTTGTGAATTTCTTATGGGCATATTAGAACTGACTGCCTACGAATGCCTTTTCATACTTCTGAAAATATCTCTTGTAATATGAGAAGGCATCTTCCTTCCTTATTTGTGGACATAGGGGACTGTGGTTGTGGAACACTGCATATGATGTTAGACTCTTTCATTATGTTGGTTAATTTTGCTGAACTTTTCCTTTCTTTGCTTTTATTTTTCTCTATAATGGATGGTTCTATGAGGAGAGGAAGGAGAAATGCATTAGGAAATGCAAATAATGCAAAAAAAGATCATTTTTTTAAATAAAGAAAATGTCTCATAATGCCTCCATGTTAAGTTGTCATGCTCTACATAGCCATGTAAGGAATGAATCTAAATTCCCAGAACCCAATTACAGTGCATGCGTCAGGATAATATCTATTAGCTATCAGTTCCTACAAAAGTATCCTCCAAGGATGCTTTGAATTTGCAAAGATCTATATTTATTTTTTTCGCTCTTTCTCCTAAATGTTTTCTTTTACTTTCTGCGTCTCTCAGATAAAGAGACAGATGTACAAGGTGATCAATGGATTTGTCTAGGATTCATATGATAAGCAAATGGTAGAGCTGAGATTAGAAGTGAGTAACTGAATGTGAAGAAGACAGAAGAAATAATTCCAGATACACTGAAGGGCAATTTGAAACAACAGAGAAAAGATATAGCAAAAAGATATACTGGAAAGCATGTTAACCCAAATGTTAGGAGACTAGAGATTTAGCCCCAGATTTTTCACTAGCTAGCTTTGTGACCCTGTAGCTATTCCTCAGGCATCCCAGCTGTTTAAAAACAAACAAAGGACCTTTATGACCTAGAACAAATCACTTGGCCTTTATGGATCTCAAATTTGTCACTTATAAAGTGAATAGAATGGTCTAGATTAGGAGGTCTAAGGTGTGTGTGTGTGTGTGTGTGTGTGTGTGTGTGTGTGTGTGTGTGTGTTGTGGGCCTCTTTTGCCAGTCTGGTGAACTTATAAACCTATGAACCCCTACTCAGAGTAATGTTTCTTTCTGCAAAATTATTATTATTCATTAAAGAAAATGCTAAATTTCAACTAGATGTTAATGAGAATACTACATTTCTTCCCATTCAAATTCCATTAAGCATGGACTCCACAAGGGTCCAAGGGACCCAAGTTACCAATCCCTGTCAGGATGACATCTGAGATTCCTTCCAGCTCTGACATCTAGTGAGCAACTCTTTTTGATGAGGAATGAAAAAAGCCCTTAGCAAAGTGCTTAGAACATGGTAAGTGCTATTTAAATGTCACTGTTGTTGTTTCTGCTATTATTATTGCTGTTGTTGTTGTTGTTGTTGTTCAGAGGTAGCTAGGTGGTATGGTAGAAAGAGTGCTACACCTGGAGAGAGGATGTTCTGAGTTCGAATCTTGAGATATTTTTGGCCTAAGTTATTTACTAGCTATGTGACTCTGTGTGATATATAACTTCTTTTTGCCTCAGTTTATTTGTAAAATGGGGATGATGATAATAGTACCTACCTCCCAGGATTGTTGTGAAGATAAAATGAGGTAATGTTCATGAATGTTAAAGTGTTACATAAATGGTATCTATCTATCTATCTATCTATCTATCTATCTATCTATCATCATTATTATTGCTAAGAATTTTTAGCAGCCAATAGGCTCAATGGACACAAAGAAAGAAAAGAAGTACTTTAAATCTGTGATGGGGCAGCTAAGTGGCAGAGTAGTGAAATGCAGGGCCTGGAGTCAGCAAGATCTGAGTTCAAATGTGACCTCAGACCCTTCCTAGCTGAATGACCCTAGGCAAGTCACTTAACTCTGTTTGCCTCAGTTTTCTCATCTGTAAAACGAGCTGGAAAAGGAAGTGGTAAGCCACTCTAGTATCTTTGCCAAGAAAACCCCAAATGGGGTCAAGAAGAGTTGAACATGACTAAAAATGACTGAATGACAACAAAAAGAGTAAGAGAGCACCACCCCTTCCCTTGGTAGAGATGTGCTACATTGTGAGCAATGATCTTTGATTATTTCCATCACAGATTTTTTTGATACACTGGATGAAGCCTCTCTTAAATTGTATGCCTGTCCATGTTTAACCCATCTGGCAATTTATACTGAGAGGGGGGAGGCCTGTTCTAGAAGCTGATGGACACAAAGGGAGTCCAGCATTCTATCAGTCCAAAAGAGGATGACAGGATTCAAGAAACACAAAGTAAACTTTTAAGAACTAAAGAGGACAAAAAGCCAGTCCAAGTGAATGATGCCCTAAATTAGCTTCTCCAAAGGGTTAAATTTGGCCCTGAGCAAAGTGGAAGTGCTCATTGGAGAAACTAGAGAATATTGCTTGGATGGAAAGGAAAGTAATTATTTCTAATCCTGTTGTCAGTGTCCTTCTGTAGGTACTGTATAATGTCCTCAGCTCCTAAGACTGTGACCTTAATGAACATAACCCAAAGGACTTATCACTGAAGAATTGTAATAAGATGAATGAAAAAATGAGCTTACGCTCTAACATTTACTCCATAAATGATACTGGTATATGCAAGTAGAATGTATGGAAGTTCCTCTGGTATTTAAGGGGTTAAATTCTCATTCACTCATCAGAACCAAAAGATTAATTTTACCCATCAGAGTGTTTTTAAGCACATGTCTAAATAAATGCAGGGTAATAAGACAAGTGAAAAATGGCTCACTTCTAAATATCCTAAACATTCTGGGAAGTGAGCATACATTTTTAGAATGATTGCTTTCTGAATTCTCTGTATATAATATTCATGGCAGTTTTACTGCTTTTCCTGATGAACTGTTTGGCTGGTGCAGAAGCTGGATCTTTATTCTTGAATGCTCAGGAGTTTTCTTATTACCTTTAGGTTTGGCACATGCCCTAATTTAATACCACAGAAAGCTTTTGAATGATCCACTCCAAGAACAGAAGTCCTCTCACTTATTCACATTCTAAGTGAAGCACAAATGTCATCTCTTAAGCAGCGGTAGGCATGACACACCCATGTGACCTGACACTGACCCGAGTGTCCCCTTGATGACTAAACAAATGGGCTCATGGGTCCTCATTCAGAGTTTCAATGACCCCTTATGATGGTGGAAGTTTTTAGTGATATTGACAATTCATCCAAAGTTTCTTCCTATGATCTCATTGCCTCTGCCACAACAAAACATCTAGGAGAGTGCTGCTACCTACTAGGACAACATAGAGACATGAACAGACTTGAAAGAAAATCATTCTCAATTAGGGATTTATAATATGAAATGCCACAGTAGGGAAACATGGGCAAAAGCCACAATGACCTCTCAGGTATAAATCTGGGAGGATTCTCCTCAAACCACAGATCTTTGGCTGTTGTCCACTCATGGACAATGCTGCCTTCTCTCTACACACATAAACTATTTTGGGAGGCAAATGGGAGCTTTGTATAGAAAAAAAAGAATAAATCAATGGGGAATTTTTAAGTTTACTTCTATTTGTATCCAAGGCAGACCATGTGATATGGAAGACAGAACGATAGGATGGTGAATTTGAGCAGTCTATAATGCCAGTTTAGATGATCCAGGAGATTATCCTGTCTCCTTTTTATCTGAATTTACTCTTTATAAAGTTTAAATGCATCAGACAACTTCCTGACACTTCTTTTTAGTTTATTTCTACAGACTTGTCCTTCAAGCACAAGACAAGAAAATAAGAGTTCAGAGATCATTTATACTAAGAAGTTACCATCTGGCCATTTTCTGTATTCTGTCTACTCAACTTTTGTATGCCCCTTAACTATAAATGGCCTCTGACATGGCATTAACTACAAGTACTGCCCTTCTTAACTGCTCCTTGGAATTGCTCTCCCCTCTTCCCTTCCCCACTTTGAGCTATTTGCTTGGGGTCATCTACATGCTTCTCCCCCTTCTACACTGCTGTGGCTCACTCAGCCCAGCTTTGGTCTTGAACCCAATATTTCTTACATTTCTCTTAACCTGCCACCCAGAGGCCCAACTCAATTCAAGTGTAACTGCTTATGTATCCTCAAGGTAACACATGGATCTAGAAGAGTTACCACAGGTTCAACGCCATCATGGGTCATCAACCATTCAAAACCATAAATCATACATTCCCACTGATGAGCTTACTTTTAGCAGACATACAAAGAACATGTTAGTTTAAGCAAATAAAAAATCCCAGCTGATCAAAGAGTAGAGAAGATACAGAGACAAAAAAAAAAAAAAGAATTCCTCCATGCACAAATGGGAGACCTTTACCATAGGAAGAGAAGGGCAAACACAAGGAATATACGTGACCAGGGACCATAAGTGGAGGGCACATAACACATGTAAGGAAGAGATGTCAAGAGTCACTGACCACTGAAACCACCTGGCCAGGGCACATACATAGGAAAAGTGTAGCCAAAATAAGTCACACCTCCAACAATGCAGAGGTTCTGATGTCCTCACATGGCCTGTCTGCTCACTGACGGGCACATTGTCTCTCCCGGGAATTGCTCTGCTGATTTCATGGTTGCCACTGAGAACTCCTACACTGGTTACTACTCAGTTTCTCTTCAGGGCCTGTAGTTTCCAAGCTTCTTTGTTACCAACCTCTGGGATTCATCTCCTCAGGGTACTGAAGTTTTCTGAACACAAGAGTGACCATGGCTAGATCCACATGAAATGAAAGTTAGGTTGATTGTCATGGTAGAGAGCAATTTGAAGAGAACTGAAGCAGGAAGATCTGTAAGTAGATTATTGCAATAGTTCTTCACCATCTTCTAGGGTAGTAGTCATAGGACTGGAAAGCAAAGGATGGATGGATCAAATATTGTGGGGATGGAATTGATTGAACTTGGTTGGTGACTCTTTCCCTTTGCCTTACGGAATCCCTGGTTTGCTTTAAGGCTCTGCTCAGGTACTCCTACCCTAGGAAAACTATTCCAATCCCTCCCCTTCTTTCCCAACCAGTTGTTAGTGCCTTCCCCCAGAGGTTATTTTGACTATATTTTGTATTTAATTTTACTCCTACATATTGTTTTCAACTTTGAAAGACTTGATAATTTTGATCAATGAAATAACCAACTATAATTCCAAAGGACTGATGATGAAATATAGAACCCACCTCTTGATAGACAGATGATAGACTTAAGAAACACAAAAAGGCATACAGTTTCAGCCTAGCCACTTTATAAATTTGTTTTGCTTGATTATCTATATATACTCAATGGTCTTTGTTTTCCTTTTTGTAGTGGTTGGGAAAGTGAGAGTAGATAGGGATAAGGTAGCAAAAAGAAGAAAGGAAGGAAGGAAAGAAGGAAGGGGAGAGAGGGAGGGAAAAATGAAATAATGAACAAAAGAAAAAGAAAGTCACTGGAATATTTTTTTCAAAAATGCAGAGAACAGAAGACCAGAAAGAAGCATAAACAAACAAGACATATTTGAAAACTATAGGATGAATTTATTATATGCTTAAAAAGAAAAGTAAGCTTTACATAAAATTGTTGTTCAGTCTTGTGACCCTATTTGAAGTTTTCTTAGAAAAGATACTAGAGTGGTTTGCCATTTCCTTCTCCAGCTCATTTTACAGATGAAGAAACTGAGGCAAACAGGGTTAAGTGACTTGCCCACGGTCATGCAGCGAGTAAATGTCTCAGGCCAGATGTGAACTCAGGAATAGAAGTCTTCCTGACTGGAGACCCGGCAGTCTGTGCACTATGGCGCCACCTAGCGCCCTCATTTTACAGATGAAGAACTAGGGCCCAGAGAGGTTGAATGGCTTGCCTCAGTCACATGGCTAGTGTGTTTGAAAAGAATTTTCAAATCAGTTCTTCCAACTATGCTATGTCATTGTTCTCTATTCTTTGGGGTCTACAGTCCTGTCTTTATTACGTTTATTTGTTAGCAGTAAAACAAGAAAGAATAAAATCCTGGTGTTGCTGGCCAGCAGGAAGTTTCATGATCTTCCTACAAAACAAACATTTATAATATTTATTAGCTGCCTGCTGTATGAAAGGCCCCTGGGATTGGTGCAGGGTTGATGTAAAGCACTTTCCAATCCCAAAGCCAAATGCTGTTGTTGCAAAAATGAATCACTTCCCACATGTGAGGCTGGCATGGGGGGGAGACGGTTGGGAAAATAATACATTTGCAGGTTAATAAACAATGGGAAATTTGAGGAGGAAAAATAAGTAGTAACAATTAAGAAGAAAGTTACTTGGAGAAAATGGCCCTACGCTGAGCCTTAAAGGGAGATAAAGATTCGGAAAGGAATGTATTGTATACCTGGGTATTATCCTTTTTTCACCCCAGAAACTCAACTCCCATAACTTAATATCCAAAGTAGCTTGAATGTGGTTTATTTTGAAATAAGGTTCATCTATTTCTTACTTCTTTGGGTAGAGAATTCCACTTTTTATATTGTCTGTCAAGTCAAAACAACGGGTATTTACTAAATGCCTAATGATAACCATGACTAGCATTAATATAATACCTACTATGTGCCAAGGACTCTACTAAAAACTGCAAATATCTCATTTGTATCTGTACAGTTGCCCTGGGAGGTAGGTGCCATAGCTATTCCTGTTTTACAGTTGAAGAAACTTGGGCAGAAGTTAAGCCCAAAGTCTCATAGTTTCTAAGTGTCTAGATCTAATTTGAATTCAGGGTTTCCTAACTCCAGGTCCAGCACTCTCCTGTGCTACCTAGCTGCCCAGGAACTGTTTGCTAGGCACAGAGTCTAGTGATGCGTACTAAGGAAGTGAAAGCAGTATACACACACACATATGCTATATACACAGTATATATACATATACATAGTATGCAGACATACATATACATACATATATGTATATATATATATACACATACATATATGTGTGTGTGTGTGTATATATATATATATATATATATATGTATATATATATATATATGTATATATATGTATATATATGTATATATATGGAAACAAGTTCACAGGGAAGGCCCTAGCACTGTGGGACACTAGTAAAGGTTTCTTGCAGAAGGGATTATCTTAGCAAGGAAGGAATCCAGAGAAGCCAGGAGGTGGAGGGAAGAAGGGAGAAAATTCTAGGAATGAGGAGATAGTGTGTGACTTTGTCTTTCCCTATGAGGCCTAAATAAAAGGGAGGTGGGTGAAGGGAACGGGAGAAGGACTTTTTTGTTTGTTTTCTGCTTGTTTCTTTCTTTTCTTTTTTCCTTTTCTCCCCCCCCTTTTTTTTTCTTACAAGCAGCTTAGAAAAAATACTTAGAAAACCTCAAAAGTTTTATATCTAAACAGTAACCATACATCCTGGATTTCCTGGGACAGTCCCAATTTCAAGAAAAGAAACTACTTTTAAAAGGTTTCACAAAAGGAACATTTCTGGTCAGATCACATGTTCCAGAAAGTGTGGTCACTTTGTATGTATGAGACAGAATTCTTTTTTCTTAATAGATCTGGAAAAGAGAGAATGCCTAGTTGGAAGCAATAAGTCATAGCAAAGGAAAAGGAAGTAGGACAGTACTTGAGGTCAAAAAAAGAAAATGGGGGTCACTGGGGAGTTGATTGGGACTAAGAAATAGCACAAGGGAATCCCAGACTCCTTTTTCTCTAACTCTATCCCAGAACTGTCTCAATCCTGTTTTTTTACCCCTATCAGTCTCTGGACTACTCAATACTTATGTCAGGTCATGGGAAGCACCAGTTGTAGCTTAGGACAGGAGACCCCTGTTTCCACTCCATGGCAATGAAAAAAGAATCCCTCTTTCAACTGCAACAAAAGGCCCCCTGCAGAAGGTCAGATCTTTGAGTTGATACTTGAAGGAAGCCAAGGAAGCATGCATGAGGAGGGAGGATATCCCAGGTATAGGAGACAGGTATATATTGTTGTTATATAGCCCTTCATTTTCTTCATTTGAGGTGAGTGGGATGGGGAGAATCAGGGTTAAATGACTTGCCCAGGGTCATACAACTAGTAAGCTGGTGCTCTATCCACTGTACCACCTTGTTGCCCCTTATTATCTAGTACTTTGAAAAAAAAGTTTTGAAAAATTGCTTTATAAATGTCCATGGTTATTGTTGTTGCAGTTATTTGTTTTTAAATATTTTTTTTGGAAATCATTCTTTCTATGTGAATTTAGCAAAGTGTCTGGTGCATAGTACTCACTTAAAAATCATCTGAGTCAATTCAATATTTATCAAACTAGTGTAGCCAGACAGCTACTATTATTAGGCACCAATTATGTGCCAGGAACCACATGTGCTAAGAAGTGAGGATACACAGAGTGGTCAAAAACAGAAAACAAAACAAACAAACAAAAAACCCCAGCCCCTTCTCTTGAGGAGCTTACAGTCTAATGGGGGAAAGCTAACACTCAAACAGCCATGTACAAATAAGATACCTGCAGGACAAATTGGTGATAATGCCAGAGCAAAGGGCTAAGGTTAAGAAGACTGGGAAAGGCTGTTTTTAAAAATTAATTGAATTGAATTAAAATGACTTCACTCAATAACTACTTAAGAGTCTGCTATATACCAGGCTAGGCTCTAGGGATACAAAATTAAAAAAAAATTACACAGCTTTTGCCTTTCAGCAGCGGTTCTCAACCTGTGGATTGCGACCCCTTTGGGGGTTGAATGACCCTTTCACAGGTGTCACGGGGTCACCTAAGACCATCAGAAAATACACATTTCCAATGGTCTTAGGAGCTGAGACACCACTTCTCTATCCATCTCCAGGTAGGTCCACCCACATGTAGATGCATCCACATACAAGTATTAAAGGGTTGCGGCATCAGGAAGGTTGAAAACCACTGCCTTAAAGTAACTTGTAACTCATAATATACTGAACAGATGCTTAACACTCTGTTTGGTGGTCTGAGGAAATAAAGATGCTCTGCTCCTTGGTACCTGTATGTGGCCTGAGACAAGTCCTTTAATTTCTCTAGGGCTTAGATTCTTCATCTGTAAAACAAAGGGGTTGGACCAGACAACCTCTAAGGTCTTTTTCTACTGTGATCTAGCTTGGGAGACAAAACAACAACAAAAATTCGAGACAGAGTAAAGTGCTGAGTTGTGTTATATGAATCCTGACTATGAGAGTAGCTCAGGAGGAAGGGAGAACAACAAGGATGGAAAGATGCTAATATTAGAGGGAGAAGAGAATTTAAGCATTCATCTAGTCCACCACCCTCAGAGATGGGAATTAAGCTAAAACTTATAGAATGAGGCAGTATGATATGGTGGAAAGACCACTGTACCGGGACGCAGGAGGAAGGAAACAAGCATTGATTAAGTAGGGGCTGTATGGCAGGCACTAGGCAAAGGTTATAACTGTTATCTCCTTTGATCTTTACAACAATCCTTGGGAAGCAGGTATGATTATTATTTCCATTTTACAGCTGGGGAAACTGAGGTAAACAGCAATTAAGTGACTTCTTTGGTATTACACAGCTAGTAAATGTCTAAGGCCAAATTTGAACTCAAGTCTTCCTGACTCATACGCTAGGCACTGCATTATATACCTGCCTCTGGACCTAAGCTCTCATTTTGCTTCCTTCACCAAAAGCTGTGTCACCTTGAACATGTCATTCAATCATCTTCACTAGCATGGAAAGTCCACATTAGGGAATAGGAGGAAGCCAGGTTGGAAAGTTAAAGTGTGTGTGTGCTGGGGGTGGGGGAGAGGGAGGGAAGATTGGGGGTTGGATTATGGAGGACCTTAAAAACCAAACAGAAAAGAATTGGAGCTGGAATAAGAAATGATTGTCAATGTATTATCAATTGAACTTGGAACTGAGTATGGAAAAAATTACATCTTATCCTTATTATTAACTCCATTCCTTCACTTATATTAAGTATGAATTTCCAGAGCCTTGGTTCTTCAAAGGAATGACTTTAACATAAACTCTGAATCTATAATTATTAAAATAACTCCCCAAAGGCATGTTTTCCTTAATATCGCCATGTACTCACTAATTTTCCAACATGATTTTACATGTATTTGATTTTATAATGCATATAATGAGACTATATAAAATCATTTTAGCATATTATATATGATGAACTGACATACTTGGCCCCACTTATTTTTATAAAATAATTATTTTATAATTCATCTTACATATATTTTCTTATATAATTAATATATACTTTACCTTATATGAAATAAATATTCTTTTTTTTTAAATTTTTTTTAAAATTTTATTATAGTTTGCATCATTCATTTCCGCAAGATTTTGAGTTACATATTTTCTCTCCCTCTTTCCCCCACCCACCACCCCAAAACAGCAATCCCAGTGTGTCCCCCCTCCTCCAGTTTATTCTCTCCTATGTCACTTTTCGGTAGGGCAGGATGGATCTCCCAACCACAGTGCCTGTGTATCTCAAGTTCCAGTTGGATGTAGTCAATAATAATAATAATAATTGCACATATATATATATATATACACACACACACACACACACACACACACACACACACACACACACACATTCATAACATCTGATTATGGAACTCCAGATTCCAGATTCTTTCTCCTCCTCCCTTACCTCCCATCCCCACTGGAAGGACAAGCAATCAAATACAGGCTGAACATGTGAAATTACGCAGAACCT
>CM053590.1:115637255-115667422 GCA_028646515.1 Pseudochirops corinnae
ACCCATGGAGGAGATGTCCTGCCTGGGACCCTCCCGAGCGGAACCCTGATGGCTGTACCCGGGATTCCCCAGCTTGTGTGGTCAGGTGTTGGTGCTTCTCCGCATTGGTGATGACTGTAAATATGTATAGATATGTTCTGCTATATAGTTGGAGTCCTGATCAATATGTTCTGCTATGCAGTTGGAGCCCTGCTTGTCCCAAGCGAGACCCTGACGGGTGGTCAGGTGTTGGTGCCTCCCCCGGCATCGGTGGTGATCGTGGATATGTATGTATATATATATAAATCATAGTTACTCTCATCTTACTATTCCTAAGCCTTTACTCTGTTATCTCTGGCTTCCTTCCCACTTGCCCATTTTCTAAATAAACTATATTGGATCTTTTGAAGTGCTGAGTGTTCCATTCATGTGAATCCTGAACCTCCTTAATCAGACATGTGATTATGACAGAATACCATTGTGCTATTAGAAATTACAAGCAGGAAGCTTTCAGAAGACCCTGGAAAGACTTATATGAACAGATGCTGACTGAAGTGAGTAGAACCAGAAGAACATTGTACACAGTAACAGTGATACTGTACAATGATTAACTGTGAAAGATTAAGCTGTTCCCAGCAATATAAACATCTGAGATAATTCTGAAGGATTCATGACAAAAAAAAAAATGCTACCTACCTCCAGAGAAAGAATTGATGGAATCTGAATGTACATACAAGTGTACTGCTATTTTTTTTTTTGGAGGGGAGAAGGCAAGGCAATTGGGGTTAAGTGACTTGCCCAAGGTCACACAGCTAGTAAGTGTGTCAAGTGTTTGAGGACAGATTTGAACTCAGGTCCTCCAGACTCCAGGGCCGCTGCTCTATTCACTGCGCCACCTAGCTACCCCCAGCATACTCTTATTTTGCTTTCTTTATTTTTTTTAATTGTATTTTCTTTCACAACATGACTAATATGGACATATTTTGCATTACTGCATATGTGTAACCTTTATCAAATTGCTTGTCCTCAGTGATGGGGAAAGGAAAAGAGGGTAGAGGAGAATTTGGAATTAAATATTGTAAAAATTAAAAAAAAACTCAAATGTTAAAAATTATTTTTACATGTAATTGGGAAAAGATAAAATATTAAAATTAAAAAAAATTAAAAAGGAAAATATAATGGGGTAAAAGGAGGAGGAATCTTTTCCAATTAAGGATGATGGCAGGAGCAAGAGCATAGAGTAAGAAGAGGGGAAGATAAGAACAAAGGATGAAGATTAGTAAAGTTTGTCTAAAACATAGAATATATGCAAGAAAATAGTATGAGATAAGGCTGGAAAGGTAAGTTGAAGAGATATTGTGAACAATCTTAGATGCCAGAATAAGACATTGATACTTTATAGAGAAATAAGAGCCAGGAACATTTTTGACTAGAAAGTGTTGGAAAGTAGAGTGGATTAGAAAAATTTGATCCAGTGAAGAATAGATTAATCAGGAGATATTGTAGGCAGGATGACCAGTTTAGGAGGTTAGGAAAATAGCTAAAAGGACTTGAATTAGGGTGTTCACAGTGGAAGTAGAAAGGAAGAGATAGAGGCAAGAGATATTAAATGGCTTTGAAACTGATCTGATATGAGAGGGAAGTCAAAGGAAGAGTCAAAGATGATGGTGAAGTTTTAAGACAAAGGTTTGTGATATCAATAAAAGCAGGGAAACTTAAGGGAAGGTGTAGGTTTTAGGTGGTGGAACTTGATGAAATTAATATTGAACATATTGAATTTGAGGGGTTAGTGGAGCATACAGGTCAAAAGCTTCCATATGGCACAGAGGCTTAGGGAAAAGATGAGGGGCTGAATATACAGATTTGGAAAGCATCTGCATGGAGCTGATTATTTAAATCATGGGAGTAGATGTGCTTGACAAGGAATAAAGACTAAAGAAAGAAAAGAAGGTAAAAGACAGGGCCTTGAACATGTAAGAACCATGAAGTATACAGCACATACAATCATCCTATTCAACAAGAAGGAACCAGACCTAGACATTTCCCACATTTATCTTTGCTGTTATACCCATCTATTTCCACTGGATGGAAGTGCTGAGTAAAAACCAAGTTCACTAAGTTTCTTACGACTTTCTAAGTCACAATATGTCATAGTCAATAGTATGAGAAAAGGCTTTTCCAGTCTTATCTCATACTATTTTTTAAATCTACTTTTCATTGTAAAGGGAGTTTGGTATAAAGCACCAACTAGAGACGTGGGGGAAGGAACTGATTCCCACTGCTGCCCTAATATCCTACAAACAATCCTTAACAAACATTTGTTTTTGGAGGGGGGAAGGCAAGGCAATTGGGATTAAGTGATTTGCTCAAGGTCATACAGTTAGTCAAATTTTTTTTTAAATCTGCTTTTTATTGTAAAAAGGGTGATATGGGAGGTGGGATTGCTTGCAGGATGCCCTAGGTGATTTAGAAAAACTGTAAAATTACCCAAACAGAAGTTAGACCTTAAGTCCTTACCTCTGAAAAACCCTTCCTGTTCCCTGAATTTACATATGGTTTTCTGCACCCTAGTCGTGTGACGTTGGCATATGGAGTCAACTCTCCATAAAACAAACATCTTCGATTATATGCCGTGCTTTTCTCTTGCATAGGATTGAATTACTAGATTGTTACATAATGTAGAGCTCTAAGGGACCTCAGAAACTATCCATTTTAACCCTTTCATTTAAAAAATTTTCTTAACTGATTAATTTTATTTTCTCAATAAAGCAGTTATTTTTCTCTCCTTTCCACTTCTACCCTCCATGAAAAAAGAAAAACCAAAGCAAAACCCTGTAACAAACATATATGTATATACATATATAGTCAAATTTCCACAAAACAAATTCCTGCATTTGCCATGTCCAAAAATGTATGCCTCATTCAGCATCCTGAGTCTACTTTCTGTCTGCCAAAAGATAGCATGCATCATCTTAGGTTTTCTTGAACTACAGTTAGTCAATGCATTGATAATAGTACAACCTCCTCATTTTATAGGCAATGAAACTAAGGGCCAAAAAGCTGAAATGATGTGTCCAATGTCACAGAGCTAGTAAGGGTTAGAGAGAGATTTTTAATACAGATCCAAAGTCAATCAACAAGTATTTATTAAGTGCTTACTAAATGACAGACACTGTGCTAAGTAAGACATGTTAAAAGCAAAAACTGACATCAAAGAACTCACAATTTAATGGGGGATAAATATGCAAAAAAATTGTACATATAAGATATATTTAGCAAGGATTACTATGTGTGGTTCTTAGGGGAGCTAAGAATAGACAAACTATATTATCCTCCAAGTTCTCCAAAGAAGATTGGTGGCTAGTCACTCTGCCCTCCTCAGTGAGCTGGGGTACCAAGCTAGAAATAAATCTGTTTGCTCCCTTAAATATTATTAGTCTAAAGGATGGTGTAACTTTCATACTCAAGCTAAACTGTTGATCACTGTTTCTTAATGGAAAAGGGAAGCCCCCAAGCAATATATCCAAGTCAATTTCTTTCCCATCAAATACCAGTTCACAGTGGACATACATAGCAAATAGCAAAGAAACCCATTTTTCCAAATTGATAGAAAAATAGAGATCAGAGAAAGTATGCGCATATGTGTATATATGTGTATATGTATATAAATACATACATACATACACACACTATGGATGTAATTTGTCTATATATCTCCCAGGCAATACAAATTGAAGGAGCTCTCCCCTTTGGGAGCAAGACAACTCACTCAACCAAGAGGAAGATCTCACCCAAGGGAAACCCTCCAAAATCTCTAGCATAGAAAGCTGAAAATAAGAACAGGCTCGAAGTTGGCTTCTTCCCCGAGTCCTTTTCTTTCTTCAGCAAAGTGAAAGGGGGTTGGTATGGCCACCATCTCTCTTAAAGCAGGAAGCCAGAAGTACTGAAGATACTGAAGAGATGGGATCTGCCTTCTCTCCCAGTCTCGCTAACTCCACTCAGCCCCTCCTGCAGGGTCTGGTCATTGACCTTCACCAAGGAGAAGAAAGTCCCATATCTATCAGCTCTGGGGTTTGGGGAGCCCGGAAAAGTTCACTTGCAGGAGGTAAGACGTGTACTGAGTCCTGATGGAAATCAGGATAAGCAGGAGGGGGAGGGGCTGAGCATTCCGGGTATGAGGGTCAGCCACGGAAAAGGCACAGTTGGGACATGAATCGTCCTGTGCAAGGCACTGCAAGGTCAGTCTCTCTGGACCATAGTGTGGAAAGTGTAAAAAAACTGGAGGAATAGGAAGGGGCCAGCTTGTGGCGGGTTTTAATGCTAGAGAATTTTATATTTTATCCAGGAGGTCAGGGGTCACTGGAGCTCGGAGTATGCGTGTGTGGCAAGGTCGGACCTGCCCTCGAGCTTTAGGAAAATCTCTTTGACAGTTTAGGCGTCTCCTCTAGATGACTGGAGAGGTGGTGCAGTCTACTAGAAAAAGGTGGAGTCAAGGAAGGAGGAGCTGGTTTCCTACATCCTTCTTTGCAATGAAGATACTTGGCGCCTCTGCCATTTTCTTCCTGCGTGCCTTACGTCATTTAAGCCCTCTGAGCCTCAGTTTCCTCATGTGCAAAAGGAAAGAGTTTGGATTAGACACAAGGTCCCTCCGAACCCCAAATCTGGGACTCCCCAACCTGTGAGGTACTTCTCAGAGCTCACAGTCCGCTACTGATGCTGCGAGTAGCACAGAGAGATCCTCAAAAACCCGCCAAGCTCCCGCAGCCAATCCCGGGACGCGAACGGCCGTGGCCCCGCCCCCTCCCAGGGGTCCGGGAGGGGTGGCGACGCACTGACGTAACCGGCATGCGTGGGGACGCTTGCTTCTCGGCGTCAGCGCTACCTTCCCGGGTTACACCAAACAGAACCAATGCGGTGGGCGGCGCCGACCTGGGCAGGACAATGAAGCGGCAGCTAACGGCCGGACCACGGGCGAGCACCGGATTGAAAGAGATGTAGCCGGAGGTCAACTTTTTATAGCCGAAAAGGTGAACGCGGCGGTGCACGGGGGATGGGGCGAAGGAGTGGATTGAGTCTCGGGAGTCCAAGGGCGGCGGCAGCGGCGGGCAGCGCCCCAGCCCCGGGACCGCCTCCTGGCCCTGGGCCTCCTGCGGCTCGCGGCCCCGCTGGCTGCTGCTGCTCCCGCGCTTCCTCCTGCGCTGCTTGTCCTAATGTGTGTGTAGCTTTGATCTGCTTTTCGGTGTAAAGGGGGTTCGTTGTAAACAGTACTCAACCTAGAGACCAAGGGGGGGACCAGATTCTGCCTGCTGCCTTAAACGAACTGCAAACACTCCCCCCCAGGCACACACACGCACACAATCGTTCGTATATGTGTGCATATCTGTTTTTAGGGCAAAGGAAGTTCATAAACAAAATACCAGCCAGAGGCCTAGGACAGCTAATTCATTGCTGTCCTAGCATCCTGCAAGCAATCCACCTCCCACATCACTCCCCCCCCTTTTTTTGCTTTTTTTTGGAGGGCAGTTGGGGTTAAGTGACTTGCCCAAGGTCACACAGCTAGTAAGTGTTAAGTGGCTGAGGCCGAATTTGAACTCAGGTCCTCCTGATTCTAGGGCCGGTGCTCTATTCACTGTGCCACCTAGCCGTTGCTGCCCCCTTTTTTTAGTCTACTATTCATTGTAAAGGGAGATTGTTATAAAGCACCAACCAGAGATGTGGGAGAAGGAACTGATTACCACTGCTGCCCTAATATCCTACAAACAATCCTTAACAAACTTTTTTTTGGAGGGGAGAAGGCAAGGCAAGTGGGATTAAGTGATTTGCCCAAGGGCACACAACTAGTCAAACTTTTTTTTAATCTGCTTTTTATTGTAAAAGGGCAACTAGCTGGTACAGTGGATAGAGTGCCAGGCCTGATTCAGGAAGACTCATCTTACTAAGTTCAAAACTGACCTTGAACATTTACTAACTCTGTGAGGAGGGTCAAGGCACTTAACCTTCTCTGACTCAAATTCCTCATCTGCAGAATGAGCTGGAGAAAGAAATGGCAAACCACTTTGGTATCTTTGCCAAGAAAACTCCAAATGGTCATGAAGTCAGATACAGCTGGAAGGACTGAAGAACAACAATTTCAATGCAAAGGGAGATGTGGAGCTTAATTTCAACTGCTTTTCTAAGCATTCTGCAAACAGCCCCTTCCAACTCCCACTCCTTTTCACAGTTTCTGTATTCTTAGGAGTTGTAAAAGGTGGAATACAGTACTCTCCAGGGAAAGTTTAATAAAGTTCTTCTTCTCACTTTTCCCCTTATCATCCAAAAAGAAAAAGAAAGGAAAAGAAAAAACCCCAAATCCAAATGCCCTACCAAAATTTGCTGCTGGGAATAAATCTCTGCTTTTCTTTTCCTTTCCCAGGTGTCAGGGTGGGTTTCAGCTGGTGACCAGAAAATGATTGACTCAGTGAAGCTCCGGAGAGAGAGTGCTGCAGATTTCTTTTCTCACTATGAATATCTTTGTGCACTTCAAGACTCTATCCCTCTACCTGTTGTGAGAGCCAACCTGAGGCTCGGGGTGCTCGATTTCAATGCAGACCGCCTTAAGCTCCTGGACTGGGCACCTTTGCTAAGTGCCCTTAGGCTAAACAAAAATTTGCCCTCTGTTGCCGTCAGGAGCTCATATCAACCAGGTTTTGGAGATTCAGGTTTGTGTTTCAGATTTGAAATGCTGCTTAAAGCTTTAAGATGTTGTTGGGTTCCCAGAGAGAAAACGTGTGAAGTTTTAAACAACTGGGAAATTATACTTTCACTAGTGGATAGGTGGGTACCCCCAGGCTTTACCTGTAATAACTACATCTCATAGGGTAGATTTAAGAGGTGGGGAAAGTAGAACATTATGCATTAGTCTGGTTTTCTCAAAGTAAATTTCAAGTAGCATTTATTTGTTGTGGCAAGAGCTTACTAGGAAAATACCTGCGGTGGTAAAGTTGGCATTCAGTCAGGCACCATTTATTAAGCACCAGGCCCCATGCTAGGTTCTTTCTGACCCAAATCATTTGACTTCAAGTCCAGTGTTCTTTTCATTACACAGAACTGCGTAAGATTGTCTGCTTTTCTACTTTAGCCTCTAATTCATAATTTTCTTTGTGGCATTTATCATGTGCTTACTTTGCTACATGGTACCACAAAACAGCTCTCCACAAAACTATTTTCTAATTTTCTAACACCTCTTGCTGCTTAGGAATTGTAGTGTGAATGCAATATTTACAGCACCCACAATCATGATAGAGACTGTGACTATAACTATCGCATGACGTTCTATCGCAAAATGTCAATTAAATAAAGGATAAAGTTGAAGGATTTATTTAAACACCAGAAAACCAAATCCCGAAACCAGTAAGCGGAAGTACCAAAGATATTCAGAAGCCATAATAATGCTGAGAGCCACAGCATCCTTTAGCCATCCCACAAACCAATCTGTGATCAATATTTACTCACAACATTCTCTTTTCTCTTTGCCTAAACTCTTCCTCTGTCCCCAACTGTCTCCAGTTGTCTGGCTGGCTCTCTGCCAGCTTCTCTGTGGGCTCTGCTTCTCAGCAAATTCCTCCCACCACAGGCTCCATGTGATTACATTCAGCCTATCAGGGGGCAGAGTCTACCCTCATAGCAGGGGAGGCCTTCAGACGGCCCCCTAGGTCTATTAAGAGGCAGGGAAGATCTTCAAATTCCCATTTCCATTCCCATTACAGGGATTCAAAATAGTAATTTAGTAAATGAAATAGCAATAATATATAATGGTCCCTGGTATTTTATTTGAATATAACCTAATACCAAGTACTTGGCACTAAGGTGTCACAGGGAGTTAGGTGGTACAGTGGATAGAGTTCCAGAGACCTGGAATCAGGAAGACAAGTTTGAGTTGAGATCCAGCTGTGTGACCCTGGGCAAGTCACTTAACTTTTGTCAGCCTCAGTTTCCTCATCTTTAAATTGAGGATAATAATAGCCCCCACTTCACAAGGTTGTGAGGATTAAGTGAGATAATTGTAAAGTGTTTAGCACAGTGCCCAACATGTATTAGGCACTTAATAGATGTTACCTGTTATTATTACTGTTACTAAGGAGGAAGTTCATAAGCTCATAGATATAGTGCTAGAATGGACCTGAGTAGTTTTCTAGTCCAGCCCCTTCATTTTATTTTTACTTTTGAAAAATCAGTTTCATTGATGCATTTTGTCTTTGTGATTTCAATGCAGTTGTCCAAATTGAGCTCTCCCTGGAGACAAAAACCACTAAATTGAACTTTCCAGTTCAGTGACTACTTACAACAATGTAGACAGTATTCTGTCCTGTCAGCTCTCCTCTTCTCCTAGTAAAGACTAAAGGTGTGCTTCATCAACAGTTAATGGGAGCCGGGCAGCTTTGTAGTCTACTTTTCATTCAGATTGTTGTACTCCTAGCGTATATTGTTCTCTTTCGTTCTACTTTGTTTCCCTATGCTTCACTTAATACAAATCTTCCTTCATTGCTCTGAGGGAGTTGATATTCATCATTTCTTCCTGCCCACTAATACTTCATAAAATTCATATGCCCTGGTTTTTTAGCCATTTTCCAGTCATGAACCCCCACTTTGTTCCTAACTCTTTGTTACACAAAGGGCACTGTCATTAATATTTTGGTATATATTGAATCTTTGTTTTTGTCTTTGGATTATACATCCAGTGTGATGGCTAGAATGGAAGATATGCACAGTTTTAAATAGTCTCGAATTGAAATCTAGAATGTTTGGACCCTTCACAGCTCTGCCAGTTGTATTTATTAATGTGTATCTTCCTATAGGCTTCAAACACTATTCATTTTTTGTCATTTTTGCTCATTTGTCTTAGGTGAAGTGAAGCCTCAGAGTTATTTTCGTTTCATAAATAGTTTGGAACACGTTTTGAAACCATTTATAGTTTGCAGTTTGAAAACTATAATGACTATTGGTGTTTTCATGTACCATATATATGTATGGTACATGAATTTCCATGTACATGAAATTCCACTTTTCAATTCCATATATATGTTTTGAATATCATGCCTTTATTAATGATATTTATGCAAATATTTTCCCAGTGTGCAGTTTCTCTTAATTTTGTTTTCATTAGTGAATGGATTTTTTAAATTTTGTGTAGTAAAAATTGTCTATTTTATCTTTTAAAAATTTACCTCACAGCTGGGTGTAATATAGCATATAGTTGTAATCCCAGCTACTGGGGAGTCTGAGACTGGCTGATATCTTGAGATCCAGAGTTCTGAGCTGCAGTGAGCTGTGCCAATCAGGTGTCCCCACTAAGTTTAGTATGAATATGGTGTGCCCATGGGAGTTGGGGAGCCAAGAGTTGCCTAAGGAGGGCCAGCCAACCCAGGCCAGAAATGGAGCAGGGTAAAGTTCTGGTGTCAGTGAGATTAAGCCCTTGAGTTGTCCCTGATTTTTTCCAGCCTGGACAACATAGGGGAGACCCTGTCTTTTTTTTTTTAAGCTCCTATAGGCATAGTTGTAAAAGGTATTTCATCCTATTTTCTTCCAAGGATTTTTATCATGTGGCCTTTTTATATTAGTTCACATCCATTTGTGCTTATTGTGGTACATGATGTAAGGAAACTTCATCAAACAAGTAATCTGCCGCATGCCACCTGAAACACTTTTCTTATATTAGTTGACTTTCTAGCCAAACTAGACTACTCTCTGCTCTCCTAAACACTCACTGTGCCCTTAGAATTACATTTTTTTTCCTGATCCTTTTATTATCCCTTACTTTTCATCTTTACTTGTCAAACCCATCCTTTAATGTCTAACTCAAATACTACTTATTCTAAGAAAACCTTCTCTGATCTCCCTAAATGACAACGAACTTTCCCCTCAAATTTCACACTTTGTTTTTAACTTTTTATTATATTATAGCTCTTAACCCCTTGCTAAAACTTTCAGCTCCTAAAGATAAAGTTACCTAAACTTTGTGTCTTTGCTCATGCAGTTGTTTAATGTTTGTGTTTATGTGAAAAGTTGGAAGAGGGGAAATAGCTTATTCACACAGAATCCATTTCTTAATATAGGAAAAAGGAATGTTCTATATAAGCTCTTTTTTGTTGTCATTGGTACAAGTTTTCTTTGGATAATAAATTTTGGAAAACATTTTTTTCCTAGCTTCTGATAGGTATAAAGCCTATTCTAAAAGGCGAATTCCTACAATTAGATCCAAAGAAGTGACTGTCCAATTATGTAAAGCTATTAAAGGCTGTCTAAGTGTGTCTACTGCTCTGAAGAACCTGGAACTTCAGGGAATATATTTAAGAGAACGTGACTTAATATTGTTAACAAGGGTAAGGTTTTAAAAATTCATTATGGCAACATTTGGTAGTAATTCTGTTTTTAAACCCTCTTCATGTGTTTGAACAATATTATTTTTTTCATTGAAGGGATTGAATAAATCAGCATCTTTGGTACATCTGTCACTAGCATATTGCCCAATTGGAGATGGAGGTTTAGAAAGTGAGTTTTTATATTAATTTATTTTTCCTTCCATCTATCTTAATTTTATTTATTCTTTTGAATCCAGACCAAGTCTACTAATGTGAAGCTATTTACTGCTAACTTCTCCTACTACTACTAACCACTAACTTGTCCTCCCCGATGTCTTATCCTGTTTTACTAATTTTGCACTATATTAGTTAGCATTTAATTATGTCTTGATTTGTATTCTGTCATTTTTTTTTAAAAATGAGTATTGAATTGTCTTCTCAAATAGATTATAAAGTTTTTGAGGTCAGGGATTGTCTGTGCCTTCCTTGTAGACCTCCTTGGAATGCAGTGCAATGATAGACATGTAATTGTTATTTAATAAATACTTAATGATTGACAACAGGCACAAATAAAAATAGATTGTAGAGCAAATGATTTTGGAGAAATTTTTTTTTTAGTGATTGTATAGAAATTAAGACATAGGAGAAAATGTTTTTAATTTATCCTTTAAAAATACAAGAAAGTTCATGGCATATCAAAAGCAAAGTCCATACACTCAACTGTGTCATTTTTAGCTAGCTAGTTTGTGATTTTTGTAAATTGGAATAACATTGCAATTGTAATAGTAATAGTTGTCATGTCTTTTCTGTTCAGTAGGCTTAGTGTATCTACAGGTATTAGCAAAAAAAAAAAAAACAACCAAAAAACAAAAACTATTTAGTAATGTAAAACAACTACTGACTAAGAATAGACTCAGAAAAATGAATAATGAATATTTGTGTTTGATCTGTTCTTTGTCTTCGGTTTCTCTGTTATTTTTAGCTATCTGTCAAAGTGTTAAGACCTCAGTAACCCTCAAGACTATAAACTTCTCAGGATGTAATTTGACTTGGCGTGGAGCAGAACATCTGGCCAATATCTTAAAGGTAATTAATATTTGAACCTTAATCTTAATAATTTAACTAAATTAATAATTTATATTATATTTATACTATTACATATAACATGGTTATATATTATAATTATATTATATTTACATAATATATTATTAGATATTATATTATTTATGTTAATTAAAATAAGTAAATTAATCTAGCACAAAAAAATTTGACGCAAATTGATCAAAAAATTCACTTTCTTAGATGACCAAACAGAAAGTGAATGCAGCTGTTGCTAAAGAGAGGTGACTAAGTTTGGGTGCTTTGGGGGCACCTATAATTCTAGTTTTTCTAATATAAATAACTACCTAAGCTTTTCCATTTATATAAAGAATTTCTTTTGAGAACCTTGCTTTGTGTTTTTAATGTTTCTTTTTATTATTTTAATATATGATGATGCATATTTCTGATGTAACAGTTGTAGGAAGTAGACAGTATGGTGGGATGGAAAGAAACTTCATTGTACCTAGTATTTAGAGACGTGGCTTCTGGTCTTGGTTCTGTCTCAGCGAGTCCTTTCATAACCTTGTTCAAGTCATTTTAACTTGCCACTGCCTCATTTTTAAAGCATGGAATTAAGAAGCTTGCCTAGCACCACTATATGAATTTTCTGAATAATCTTTATCTGTTATGTTTACTTCTTGATATGTTGAATCCTGGAATTTTAGGATCTTATCAATCATTTCTTTGAATCTCCTCATTTTATAGACAAAAAACAAAACCCAGAAGGGTTGGATGACTTGCCCCATTTTATACATTTCAGTAGTGGGGGTGGGAGGGCTAGACATGAGGACCCCTTATTATTTACTAGTCCTTCTTACTCAACCACATTTTTCAAGTTTGTTTTCATGGCCTGTGGGTAGTATATGTGAATTTACAATTTAATAGATCATTTTATAGAAGACTCTTTTCATAAGTATTGATTATTCCCAGAGACTTATTTCATTTATCTAAATCTTTCAAGTACCAGGCAATAAGGAGGCATGAAGATGTGTGGGCTGAGAGTCTTCGCTATCGGAACCCTGATCTGGATGGCATGGCGGGCTTGAAGCGCATCTCACTCAATTGCAATACCCTGATTGGTGATCAGGGTGTCAGTGCTTTTGCAGAATGTCTTCGTGACAGTTTGTGGCTGAGAGGTTGGTAAAAATAATTGTTTCTGGGGGATAGCAGAAATGGTCCATCAGGACAAGTACAAAAATAATTTACTGCAAGATTCTTTGCTTTGCTCTGTTGTGAAATAAAACATTTTTTGAAATTCATACCCTGGCTTTCAGAATATTATTTAAGTAATAATGTTGAAGTAAGGGACGTTACATACAGATCTTTAGTTTGTGTTTTCTCTATATTATAGATTATATGCTTTAGAAAAGTGCCTTTATTAACTCCCTGCTCCTGGGAAACATTGACTGGTTAGAAAATTCTTTGTGGCTATTTTCTTCATTCTTTTTACTTTTATTTAATATGTATGTATAAAAGTCTTACATATAAAAATATAATGTTTTGAATATTTTGATATAATTTTTGTGTTTTTAATAAATTATGTTAAAAATATTTTTCAGATGTCTCAAAAGTATAAGTGCTGTTTTAAGATTTAATGGCATAAAACAGTGCTAAGACTTTTGGGGCACTGTATATCCTCATTTTTTGTTCTGTGCTTGTTATAATTTTTCCCTTTTAGCATTCTTCCTCTTCCTTTTAAATTCTTGTTGTTTGCACTTCTTTCCATGTTTGCTGTTATAGACCCTCTTCTCTTCTCCCTCTACATTCTTTCTCACTTCTCTTCAGGTGACTCTTCTCATATTTTACCTCCAGTCCCTCTCTTCTTCCTAATCTCACTATTTCTGTCCAAGGCTTCATTACTCTTCCAGTTTCTCAGGTTTGTAACCTCATTCTCCCCTCCTCACTTTCTTTCTACTCATAGCTTATACCCAGTTGTCACATCTTGCTTTTTCTGCCTCTGTGTTGCTTTCATGTCCAATCCCTTCTGTTACACAGCCACCACCTTATTTCAGGCTGTTATCACCCCTTGCCTAGATTTATTACAACAACCTTTTATTTGGTCTCTTAGCATGAAATCTTTCTCCGATCCAGTTCGTCCTCCCCACAGCTACTAGTGATTTTCCTTAAGTGTTCTAACCACATGACTCCTCCACTCCATAAACCACAATCTTACAGACTCTAGGATCCACTGTGAATTCCTCTGTTTAACTTTAAAACGCCCTTAACAACCTTACCGCAGACTATCTTGCTGGCCTCATTGTACATGACTCCACCTTCTTCACTCTTGTGATACCGCCAAACTTGTCTTCCCTCTGCTCTTCACAGATGACACTCCATGTCCCATATCTTTGCCTTTGTATTAACCATCCCCAATTCCTAGAATGTCTTTTTTCCTCATGTCTGCATCATAGAATCCATCTCCTCCTTGAGACCAGGTATGTAGGGATGTAGTACAAAATTTTTGCTTCTAACTATTGCTAATAAACCAATGGAGGCCAAAGAAGTCAGATTAGTTATGACTCTCTTGCCTTAACTATGAAATTTATCAACACAATTTTGGTCCTGTACACTAATAGAAAGTAACCAAAGCATAGATTATCCATTCTGTTCTTCTTCCCCACCCCACCAAAAATGAAAGTCAGATTTTAGAATTCATTGATATTTTTAATTTTGCTTATTTTTAAATTAGTTTACATGTTTTTGTGCATATATGTAATGATAACAGCCCAGAAATGTTCTCAGTAATAGAGAGGTCAAACTAGAATTAAAATATTGATGTGGATAATCTTCCAAAAGCATGATTTAATCTTAGAAGAGGGAAATTCAAATCCCTGCTCTGACGCTTGCTTTATGACCTTGGACAAGTCACTTGACCTCTGTGGACCTCCATTTCCTCATCTGTAATGTAGCGATAATAATACTTGCATTATCTACCCTGCACCTGGGGAGAGTTGTGAGGTAATTATACATGCATTGGGCAGGGACTTTTTATTTTTATCTTTGTATCCCCAGTGCCTATCCAGGACCAGACACATAGTAGCTACTTAATAAGTGTTTTGCAATTGTTTAATGTTATTTTCAAGTTCATGGATGAATAAGTTGTGACTCTATATTAAATATAGGTAAAGTTTGTAGTCTAATATTTTGCTTTGTAAACCTTTTAGTACTGTGTAGATGTGCTGTTGTTGATAATAATAAAAAGAAAATGAAGAAGGCATATCACATGTTAGCTAGGTCTCTGCTGATGAATGTAAGAGTGGTCTTTGACAAGAGTCACAATAGATAGGTAGACATGGAGAGGTTGTCATATGCATTATCAGAGGCAATGCCCATGTCAATGAGATTACAGATTCATTTCAGTATGATAATGTAAAAAAAGGATACTCCAATGATGATTACACATTAAACACATAAATTTAGTAAGTAGAAATGTTTTTTTCTTATTTCAAGCACTTGATCTGCAGCACTGTGGAATTAGTGATGAGGGAGCTAAAACTCTACTAACTGCCTTGGAAGGAAATACAACCATGGTGGTTCTGGATATAAGAAAAAACCCACTAGTTGGTATGTTAATAAATTTGTTCTGTTTGATGACTCTTGCTAGTGACAAAGCTTGAATGTCTAAATTATAAATATTACCAGGTTGACTCTCATAATCTCAGTTTCTTTTACAGTTTTTAAATGGAGGTTATAATATTCAATGGATTATAATGGTTCCTGGTGGTTTCTGAGGCAAGGTGGGGTTTGGCTCTTGTAGTTGTAGGCCTGCCACTGCAGAATAACTAGTATTTTATTATGTAATTTTTTTTTTTGCCACAGTTTTACTTGCTACTTGGTGTATGGCCCCCTGGGGTGTGGGGTGGTGACCCTTGTTCTTACTGCCTTGAACTGTTCATCCTTGCCATCCTTGTTTTGACTTTTAATACTTTAATACACATACGTATTCCCAGAACCTTTATTTTTCTCTGCTACCTTTGTCTGTTAGACCCTAGCTAGAGCCTGTTTCCTCACAGGAAATCTTAGATTAAATTTCCCTTGCAGAGGTGCGTTTTTTTTTTGAGGGGGGAAGGGAAGGCATTTAGGGTTAAGTGACTTGCCCAAGACTGCACAGCTAGCTAAGTGCTAAGTGTCAAGTGTCTGAGGCCGAACTTGAAATCAGGTCCCTTCGACTTCAGGGGGGTGCCCTTATTTACCGTGCCACCCTAGCTGCCCTCAAAGGTGCATTTTTTAGCCAATAAATTCATAAAGTTTATATGCTCTTTGAGATTATGTTTAGTATTTATATTATAATTCATATGTCTTAGCTTGTTTGATATAAATCATTAGACGCCTCTCACTACCCCTTGAGTCTGAGATCCTCTAGAGGTACTACTGAAGAATTAGTAAGAGTATGTCAGGTGATTTGAGCAGTGACTTAGTAAAAATTTGAAGCAGAGAATATTTTTCAGGCCTCTTCATCTGTTCTTTCATCTACATCACTTGTTGTTGACAAAGAAGCCTTTTGGAGGGAATTTTTGTGGAGAAGTACCCTCAGATATTGCTTCAGGGGAAGGGAAATAACATACAAAGAGGTCATAGGTATATAATTACAGTACTGGGGATTTTCTATGTTTCTGGAAAAGAGACAGCAGTGGTATTTGGCTAGTTTTCTGTTTTTCAACAAAAACATTTACAAAACCACTGGAAAATTTGTAATTTAGTTTTTATTTCACTTTAGATCGTTCTTTGATGAAAGCAGTTATTGACAGAGCTGTCCAGAATGGAAAGAGTACTAAATCAGAGGTATGGTATACTTTTTATTTCATTCAGAAGAATATGTTGATATATTTATTCTTTAATAGCAAAGGCACAGATGAAATTCGTTTTTCAGTTACAAGTCAGTCATTTTCTGGCTAAATAAAATAAAGGCAATCTTATACTTTTCCTTTCATTCTTATTGCCAAAGATAATATTGCTAATTGTGTCACTAAAAGGACAAAACAAATTTTTTATTTATTTAAAATTATAATTGCTGGCTGAAGCCAAAACCTCATAAGTTGCCTGTCACTGAAATGTAGTATTTTACTTCTCTTTTCTAGTACAAGTGGTTAAGTTCTCCAACTTTAAAGGACCTTTTCAAAACTAAACAGAAAAAAAGAACTATAATTCTGGGAAGTGGTCGGAAAGGAAAAGCTACTATTCGTATTGGTAACCCTGCTTTTTTAACGCCGCTTGGAAGTTTCCCCTGTAATATTTACTTACCTTTTTTTTTGGGTGCTCGAAATGTTCAGCAACAGAGCTTCAGAGTTAAAATGTGCTCTAATTACTATACTGTATTAAAGATTTAAATGATGGCTTTTTTCAGATTGTGAGCATTTTAATTAAGATAATTTGGCCTAGGCATAATGTTCTCAGCTTTTTATTTTTAGAGAAAAATGACTTAGGAAAAAAATGCTACTAATTAAACTCCTGTTCAGCACCCCAATCCCAATTTATTTGCTCTTTGGGGGATTTTTTATATTGATTTTTAGGAGTAGGAATATCTGTTTGTTTCCTTATAATATTTTGAAAGTACATTTTGGGGAAGGATTTTAATGAAGAGTTAACCTAAAGATAATACTTGTTAAATCAGTGATATTTCTGGAGATGTCTGTTTTCTTCTGTCTTCCTCCCTTACATACATTTACGATCTAAAGCGAATGAATGAAGTACTGAACCAGAAAATAAATGTAAAAATGTGTCTGATATTTTCAGAGGACGGCATATCTCTATTTATTCTTTGAAATATTTAAAAAATGGTTCACTAATTCAGATGAAGTAAATTTAAAGAGAGAAACTCTCTTTGAGTAATGCCTTGGAAGATTAGATATTTGTGTTCAAAAGAACTTCCCAAATACAGGTTATCTAGACTTCTGGAATTAGAGCTACAATTCCAGGATCAAGTGTAGTTAAAATTTATGTATTTATAGAACTTTTATTGTATAAGAATTTTAAAAATACTGTCAGCAAAGGCTGAGTAAGAACTTCCAGTAAAGTCTCTTTTTCAGGTCCTCTCATTTGCTCTTGGTAATTAGTCTTTTATATGCCATCTTGTGGCTAATGAGAATGGTAGTATATTGGAAGGATATCTGTGTGGAAAAATATCAAGATTGCCTTCATTCTAGATTGTTGGCCCTTTAATTAAGGAAACTTAAAGAATACAGGAGATGACCTTCCCTGTACTTTATAAGAAAAGGGGGGAAAAAAACGTGAAAAAGTACATTCCAATCAAAGCCTTAAAAAAAAACTACCTACTTGTTTGGGAGATTTTATATTTACTTTCTTGATTGTATGCTGGTTTTGGAGAACAATTTGTACCTGTCAGTAGAAAAAAGAGTAACATTTTTTTTTCCCCTTTATGGATTGAGAGATTGAACAGGTTATGCAGTGAAAATGAAATTTTCATATGAAAAATAAATTCTTAGATCTAAAGTTACCCTTTAAAAAGTCTAAATGAGAGGCACAGTGAACAGCATAAAGTTAAATATGTTAATAAATATGTAGTAAAATTAAATATATTTTGCTCCCAAAGTGAAACGTGTTTTTCCTTGGTCAGCTGTGAATTTTCACCTTGTTCTAAACCCTTAAATGTTACTTCCTGAAAGAAGGAATTCTTGAAGGAGTCTCATTCTTCATTGAGTTTTTTTTAGGAATAAATAGCAATCCAGATGTTCAAGAATGAAAATATACCTTATATTTGTATGAATAAGTGGATCAAAAGGGATAATTTTCATAAAGATTTGATAGACTTGAAATTTAGTTTTTACAGATCTTTTAATACTGGTACGCTAGAGCAGTTATTGAAAGAATGACTTGTTAAAAATTTTATTGTTGGTTTAATTGTTAATCATCATTTTGTTACCCACGATGTGGTATGTAGTTTAGTGGATCTTGAAAGCATTCCTTTCATCAATGTTGATGGAAAATCCATTTATGTCTTCTTATCATGTTCAGTTCTTGTCCAAGTTGTCCCACTATTCCCATTCAACTTGTCAACCCATAAAATAACCCATTATTTGGTACTACATACACTGTAGAGATTTTTTTTTCTGAACCTGTGATTTCATCAAGAAAATTAGCTTCTTCAATGCAGATTTATCAGTTGCTCTGTAACTTTTTAGTTTTAGAAAGTGACCTTGGGTCCTGACAAATTAAGTAACTTGCTCTGAGCCACTCAGCCATTATATACTACCTTGCCTCTCAGGTAGAACTGTCATAGTGATCCTGGAGGGATTTGATGTGGAAACCAAGTGTAGGTTCTTTTCCAACCCCAGCTCTTATGGGGTATATGAGAATAAGAAGAACATGTTTGGTGAGGACATCATATTTTTAAGCTCTTTAAATTATACATAGTAGAGAGCTGACTTTAGAGTCATAAGTCCAAGGAAGTCATGTATCTGGTGCCAACATACAGTGATAGAGGAAGTTTCTCCTGTGAGCCCTGTACTAGTGATGTTATAGGTGTAGCTACTCTCCCTTTATTAATGTAAATATCCTTCTTTAAATCATCCTTTAAATGTACATCTTTGACTTCACACAGCTTCCTTTATTGGAAGATACATGCAACAGCAGTTTTTAAAAGAGTGTAGATTGCTAAATGGAAAGAGATAGACTACAATTTGCCTACCAATACTATTTTTTTAAACATTTGGATTACATCAGATAATGAACAAAGTAATTAGTATGTAAAAAATGCTTTTTGTAATGTCAGTTATCCTTCATTACCTTAAGTATTAATTTTATGCTTACAACATTCTTGAAATTGTGCAAATTATTGTTTACATATAGAGTATTACTTAGAGTTAAATTTCAGTAACTTAATAGTGGTATCTTATACTACTTATTAAGGTATATCTTGGGGTAAAAAGTATCTTGTCATGGTGGGTAGAGTTGGTTTTGTAGTGAGAAAGATTTGGGTTCAAATGCTACCTCTCTCACATACTGCTTTGTGTGACACTTGGCAAGGTACTTAATCTTTTAGTACCCCAAGCACCTCTCTTAAGATGAGATTGGATGAAGATGCCCACCTGCAATAGTAGATGAAGTTCCTTAGTGGGAGCTTCCTATACCAAGGAAATCCCAGGTCCAGCCTGAGAATGAGAAGAATTTTTTTGTTGATTCTCAGCTAACATAATTGAGCAAAGTAAAAATGTGAGATGTTTGCAAGTTTTTTTGAGCTACTGAAAAAGTAATTTTGTTTCTTGGGTTTTTTTTATATTTGCTTCAGTAATTTGGAGGCACAAAGGTAAGCACTTAAAATCAGTGTCTGGGTTAGTAATCAATTTCAGAGAACATAGATTAATTATGTTAAAAGTATTTAGTATATGCTTTAAAGACAAAATTTAGTATCACATTTAGACATATTAAGATTAAAAAAATAAGTTAAATAGTACAAGATAAACTAAATTTTAATGTAATTTATGAGGTGTAAATTCATCCCATGGGCATGATAGAGAGTAAAAGTCTTATAAAGATTTGCATATTACTGACTTGTAGGGATTAGGACATCTTATATCCTGTGTACTGATTTTACATGCTGTTTAGAATGGTGAGAGAATTGAACTTGACTAATAAATTTTTACAATTATATGAAAACTTAACTAAAAGGTGTTCTTAAGGTTGCAAGGCAGAAAATTTAATTTTTGAATGTAAATTTCAGTTTATCTTTTGCTGTCCTTTCTAATTGTTCACAAATGCCTTGATAATTATATAATAATATATTAATGCAAATATATAAGCTAATTATACATAATAAATAGTAAACTTGTTGTGAGAGGCAGCAACTGCATAAATTACTTAGACTTTGGTTTTTTTTGGAGGTGGGAAGGCAGGGCAGTTGAGGCTAAGTGACTTGCCCAAGGTCACATGGCTAGTTAGTGTTAAGTGTCTGAGGCCATATTTGAACTCAGGTCCTCCTGACTCCGGGGCCAGTGCTCTATTCACTGCACCACGTAGCCACCCCCTTACTTAGACTTTTTAATTCTGAAATATTAGCTTCTTATAATCTGAAAAATATTTCCTTTCACCTATTTTCTGCTGTTATTTTTACGTTTGTATTTTGTCTTCCTTATGAAAGTGAGTTTGCATTATTGAATAGTTGTGTTTACCCATTTCCCTCAAGTAAAGGAGTACCCAAATATGTTAGTGTGGCTATCTAATGCTGATGAATTTGGTAGAAAAATATGCTAGAAATTAATTCGTAGCCAACAAATTGTAGCATCATCCTTTATATTCCATGATAGATATTTAACTTTTTTTTAGTATCTAACACACACTTAAGTATCATGCACTATCATGCTCAGGTTCAGATTTTAAGGTGACTTACAAGGCTAGAGATTAATCGAAAGATTCATAAGTTGGAACAGGTGGAAATCGGCATTTCCACTAGCCCATAGTGGTAGTACCATTCACCATAGCCATTCTCATGAGATAGCTTCCTCCACACTGAGATATCATCCTGATATGAAATATACATGGCAGTGTATAAGTTTATAGCATATTGCCCAAGTGACAACCATCATTCTATATCCTTCTCTTCAAAGTAGAAGTTTTAATACAGCCATGCAAAAGCTAAATAGAAAAATACTAAAGTAATCTCATAATTTCTCCTATTACAATATTCTGGGAAGATTAGTGGCATATATCTTCTGCACTTGGGCTAATGGACTGTCTTTTCAAGCCAGTCCATGAGTTGCTAACCTCCGTATATTGCATGTGACAAACATCATACTAAAAGTATACGTGGCACAGTACAGCAGTAACATGAAAATGAGAAGACTGTTCTTTATAAATGGACATTTAAGTAAATGGACTTATTCTGTTGCATTAGCTTAAATGCTACATGCATATTTTTCCTTTACCCCAGGGTGTATACAGATATGCCAATACAATTACATATTGCTTTTAATTCTTTTCCTTTAATGCCTCTTCAAACCATTTAGGAGTAACAACAGTGAAACCTCTAAGTACAGGAAGAAAGCACTTATGTAGTAAAGATTGTTATACTCCAGAGTCATTACCACCTAGTACATATGGTTTCCTGCCGTGGCGTACAGCGGAACGTGCCAACCGGAGCAGGTATTTTTAGCTTCTGTTCTTTTAATGTAAGAAAAATATCGATCATATGAAGTATGAGTCAGACAACTTGTCAGATTGGGTATCTTTTGAACCCAAGTGTAATTCATATTGATATTCTTACTTAGCAATTTTTATAATGAAATTGGAGAGAGGGGGCCCAGAGAATTTTTGTCATGGAGGAAAAATATTAAACCATCAGATTTCAATTCTGATAAAAGGATCAGTTTGTAAAAATTATTTTTATTTGAAATTCAGATTTTCTGTTCAGCTCTGGTCTTTTCATCAAGAATGCTTGAATGTCCTCTCTTTAATTAAATATCCATTTTTTTCCCCTGAAGTATTATACTCTGTTTTGCTGGATAGGTGATTCTTGGTTTTAAGCCTAGCTCCTTTGACCTCTGGAAAATCATATTCCAAACCCTTCTGTTCCTTAATGTAGAAGCTGCTAGATCTTGTGTTATCCTGATTGTGTTTCCACAATACTCAAATTGTTTCCTCTAGACTGCTTGTAATATTTTCTCCTTGACCTGGGAACTCTGAAATTTGGCTCTAATACTCCTAGGAATTTTCTTTTTGGGCTCTTTTTCAAGAGACAATTGGTAAATTCTTTCAATTTCTATTTTACTCTCTGGTTCTAGAATATCAGGGTAGTTTTCTTCAAAGGTGATGTCTAGGCTTTTTTTTTTTCATGGCTTTCAGGTAGTCCAATAATTTTAAAATTATTTCTCCTGGACCTGTTTCCAAATCTGTTGTTTTTCTAATGAGATATTTCACTTTGTCTTCTATTTTTTCATTCTTTTGGATCTGTTTTATAATATCTTAATTTCTCATAAAGTCATTAGCTTCCATTTTCTCCATTCTAATTTTGAAGAAATTATTTTCTTCAGTGAGCTTTTGGACCTCCTTTTCCATTTGACCAATTCTGCTTTTTTTAAGGCATTCTTCTCGTTGGCTTTTTGGACGTTTTTGCCATTTGAGTTAGTCTTTTTTTTTAAGGAGTTATTTTCTTCAGTATTTTTTGAGGTCTGCTTTAGCAAGCTATTGACTTGTTTTTCATGATTTTCTTGCATCACTCTCATTTCTTTTCCCAATTCATTCTGTACTTCTCTTACTTGATTTTCAAACTCCTTTTTGAGCTCCTCCATGGCCTATGACCAATTAATATTTTTCTTGGAGGCTTTTGATGCAGGAGTTTTGACTTTGTTGTCTTCTTCTGGTTCTGTTTTGGTCTTCTTTGTCACCAAAGAAAGATTCTATAGTCTGATTTTTTTTCCTGTGTTTGTTTGTTTTCCCAGCAATTGCTTGACTTTTGAGCTCTTTGTCCAGGTAGGACTCTGCTTCCAAAGTGGAGAGTGTTGTGTCCCAAATATCAGGGGTTTTGCATAGCTGTTGTCAGAGGTACTTCTAGGCACTTGCCTCAGACTGTGAGGAGGATTCCTTCTCCACAGCTGGCACAAGCTCCGAGACGCCAGCGCTCCTCCTCACCCCAGGACTGCCACCCAAGACTGTGATCCAGATCCAAGCAGGGCTAAGCAGGAGAATCCTGCCTTAGTGCTAGCAAAGAGATTCCTGCAATTGCCCTCTGATCAGCGGCTTGATCCCCCTACCATCTGTGGGCCTGGAACTTGGGAATCAGCAACTGCTGCCACTCTCACATCCACCGCCACTGGGGCCTGAGGCCAGACCATGCTCTTCTCTCATCCAGGTCCAGCAGAATTTCCCCACTGACCTTTTACTTTGGCTTTGGTCTTTGTGGTTTGAGAAGTCTGGAAACCACCACAGTTGCCAGTGATTCAGTCCCCTGAGTTCTGCTCTGGCCTGGTCTGTGCCGGCGTGGTTCACGTGGGACTGTGCTCTGCTCCTAGCCCAGTGCAATAGACCCTTCCTGTCGACCTGCCAGGCTGTCTTCAGCTGGATGTGTTTCACTCTGTCATTTTGTGGGTTCTGTTGCTCTAAAATTTGTTTAGTCTATTTTTGCAGGTATTAGAGGTGATTGGGAGACAAGCTCAAGCAGGTTCCTCGAAAGTTATTTTTAAAAAGCCTTAATGGGCTAATTTTGAACTTGAAGTCAATTGTTTTTATTTCATAAGAAAAAAATTTAAATTATATAGCACAAAAATTTTTGAAGCACTTAGGGATAAAGAGAAAAAAAAATATTTTCTCAAAGAGCTTACCTTCTAATAGATTTCAATGACACTATAGGTCTTTTTAGCTGCTCATATGAAAATATTTTGAGGTACATACATTTTAGTATATGTCTAAGTGTATTTTGCCTATAGTAAATATTGTATTTTATTATAAATTATGACAAATTAAAATTTCTTAACAATATCAGTGCATTGGATCATATTCACTTGACTTAATGAGAACTTGTCATGCTTTCTCTCAGGATCTGAACTCTCTCATTATATATAGTTCTAACACTTTAATTGTGTAGGTTCCAGTCCAGAGATGATGAGAAACAATAGGTTAAATGGGAACAGATAAAAACAGTATATTTGTGGCATTATGGGTAGTTATACAGATAATATAAGATGCATAATATAAGATGTAATGTAATATAATTACATTAATTACTAATAACTAATTACATTAATAATATAAAGTGATAGTGACAGTAAAGTGACAAAAAAAAACTTTGTGGTTATATGTATCCTTGGGGCACCATCTCCTCTGTAGGCCTCCTTTCTTCACTTGTGTAATGAGAGTTGGATTGGAACAGGGGTTCTTAATCTTTTTTGTTCATGTGGACCATTTTGACAGTCTGGTGAAACCTGTGGATAGATCCTTTCTCACAATTTTTTTTAATGCACAAAATAAAATATTTTTTTATTACAAAGGAAATAAATTATATTGAGATAGTTACTAAAATATCCTAAAAGGCAAATTTATGCACCTCAGATTTAAAACTCCTGGGGTAAATGATCTCTCTGGCCTTTTCCAGCATTAGTGTTTTGACACATCAAGTTTTTTGGTTGTTTTTTAAAGGAGGAAGAGGTGGCGAACTTCATTGTAGCTAAAGGTTATTTAATGTAGGCCTTATCTTGATGTTTATAGTGACAGTCAAGAAAATGTTAAATTGTGTTGACTATTCTTTCAGCAAAGAAAAGGGTGTATGAAATATTAAACTTAAAAATATTTAGAGGTTCAAACTTTTTTTTTTTACACTTTAAGGGTTAAGGTTCATTTATCTGGAAAATTCAGTTATATAAAATAGATACTTCTCCAGAGATGTAAGTTTAATGTGCTGTTGTATGTTATTATAAACTCCAATGTTTTTACCTTAAAATGTGACTGAAATTACCTGTCTCTTTAGGGGATTTCCACTGATTAAAACCCGAGATTTACCTTGGCCAGTTCAGGTAATATGCTAATATTTATCATACTTCAATTTCAGGGTTTCAGAAATTCAGAGGAATTTCTGTCCTAATTTTTCTGTTCAAGTTGACTGTCCTTTAGAAGACTTAGCTCAGCAAACACTGTCCCACAAGCCTCCTTGAGAAAAAAAAGTGTTGCATCTTATGTATATTTCAAGCAAGCCAAAATATGATGCTCTTCTACTTTGTTTTTATTCTAAATATGTTGTATCATATCTTTCTGAAACCATTCCAAATTGAGTTGAAATTATCAATATTTATGCATTTAACCTTAATTTTTGGATTCAAACCTGTTTATAAATCCTTTGAAAAAAAAAAGAAGACAGCCTCCCAGTGAGCTATTTTTATTTTCTGCAATGCGTATCTTTAAAAATTCCTAGGTGGCTATTGCAGATGTTTGGCTTAGCAGTAAGAAGGCCATTTGTTGTTAAGCAGAAAATGGAAAAAGAACTCCTGTTGGACTCATAGTATTTCTCCATCCAAATAATAATGTCTGCCTCCTACCCGGTGCTTTGCAACTTAAATTAACTGTCTTTTTACAGGCTTTCATCTTAATAAATCTGGGATATACCTTGGCCAGTTCATTTAATCTCAGGGTCCTAGGATTCTCCAGTGATGGGATTTGAATTAGCTCATCCTTGAAGCCCCTCCCAGCTCTGTGATCCTAAACCCAACTCCTAGTATTTATGTGAAATTAAAAGTATGATTCAGAATGTTGAAATTAGCTAATCACAGTGTAACCAGCAGGAAAAAGTGTATCATACTACCATCATTGCATTCAGCTTTGTTATTAATAATTGTATCTTGTATTTCTAAGATGAAATGGAAGAAAAGTACTTACAGATGGATTTGCACATTCATCTGCTTGTCATATTTTTTTTTCATCGACTTGTTTATTTACTTTTAGTTTACAAGATTCAGTTCCACAATCCCTTGAGTTTCAGATTTTCTCCCCACCCTTCCCGCCTCCCATGGCAGTGTGCGATCAAGTATAGGATCTGCAAATACTTTTACATTGTACAATAGTCCAGTTGTGTAGAAGGTTGTAACCAGTGGAGTGAACAGTGGGATAAAAGAAAGAAAACCAAACATGAAAAAGAACGATAGCATGTAGATTGCCTCAGTCTCCATTTAAACTCTGGTCTTTCTATATCTTTCTCTGAATGTAGATATCTCCTTCCATCCTGAGACTTTAGAGTTGTCTTCATCTGCTTATCATATTACCCAAATATATGTACTGTCAATTATTACATAATGAAGATGTCAAATAAGGAAATTTTACTTAGAGTTTGGAAATGTTCTGAAATGTGCCTTAATATTTGATCATTTTAACCTTGCTTAAACAGTGTCCTATGATTTTCTTTAAGCATATGGATTTTCCCGTGAAAGTAACTGTGGAGACCCCATCATGCTCAGAAACAGAAGAGTCAGAAGACACTACTTTAGAACCTCTTCCTGAAAAAACTAGCCTAACACCATACAAAATAAATGAAATACAGGTATGTCTTTAAGGTTTGGATAGTTTTATTCCACTTTGTAGTTTATATTTTACAAAATTTCCACTATAATATGCTAGATCCTTTCATGAAGACTTCCAGAGTCTATATATTTTTATAGTAAAGTTAGGATCATCATGTAAATTTAATTCATTGGCTCTTCTCTGAAAAATAATTTGATCATCCAGCTATATGATTATTGAGAATTTACGTAACCATAGGATATTTATTTTTAAAAGAAAAAATTACCCCTTTATCTCTATCAGAAGGAATCATGAGTTTTGAATTGGTTATCTTGGCAGTAAAGAATTAGGACCAATCAAGAATGATGTAATTTAGAGTTTAGCCTTGCAGTTCCTAATTTTGTAGAAGCAGTGAACTCTTCATTATGTTACCTAGTAATTATTTATCATTTGGGGTCAGGTCAAAAACTAGATATGCCTAATTGTTGGGTTTGTTATAATGGTAATTTCTTTTGTGTATGGATCGGACCTTGATAGCTGTTGAAATCCCTTATCATTTTCAAATTCTATTATTTGTGGATCTGAATGACTATAGTTTCTCAAAGACTATGCAAGTTGGAGTGCAAGCTCTGACATATTCTGCCACGCTGAAAAGTCTAGAATTTCTAATGACTAGCCTGGCAAAGGATGGGTAGATGGAAGGAATGAGCATTTATAAAGCACTTAATGTTGTGAGCACTGTACTAAGTGTTCAGGTGGTGGGAAGGAAAGAGAGTACTTTCTTGATGCAGGTGGAGGGTAGTGAACTTGAGACTGAGCCTGATTGAGAGAATGAAAGTGGCAGGGCTAAGCCAGCCTCAGAGTAAAGATTTTTCCCAAGGGGGCCAGGCAGCTAGGGTAGAGGTAGACAGGCAAGAGGCTAGTAACCAGTCGACTGCCCACTTGATAATGAATTCTTTGGCCGTAGCAGCCCATGAAGTAAAAAAATATAAAATATTGGTCTGTCCTGGGCCACCCTCTTTGTTTCTAGAAATTAGGTGGCAAAGTTGGACAAAAGGGGAACAGAGGTCGCCAAAAACCATATAGATTTTAGGTTGACAGTAAATATTAACTAGAGCACTCAGTGTGAAATTAGGAAGACTTGGGTTTAAATCTAGCCTCAGATACTTCCTTCTATGTAACCCTGGGCAAGTCACAGTATCCTCAGTTGTAAAATGAGGATGATAATAGCACCTGTCTCCCAAGGTGGTTGTGAAGATAAAATGAGATCATTCATAAAGCACTTAAAGCAATGCTTGATGCATAGTGGATGCTATAGAAATGTTAGCTTATTAGCAATGGTAGTAGTACTCTAAATGCGAGAACCTTGTTCACTGACTTACAAGTGGAACTTACTGGAGAAACAGAATTTTTTGTTTTATTCTTGAAGATACTTGTTTTTGTTTTGTTCTTGATATTCTCCCTGTAAACAAAAGCAGTAAACCAAAGGATTACAAGTTTCTTTGAGAAGGAAATAAAGGTTTTTTGTAGTAGTTTCATCTGACATTAAAAAGCAACAGGAGATATCATTTCATGGGACTTCTAGTTATCTCATTTAGCAGTGGTCGTGATAACTATTCAGAGAAAAACGGCCAGCAAAATAATTAGAGTAAATGTGCCAACATATATTGCAGAAGCTGAAGGAAGAGAGAAATTTGACAGATAGTTGGATGAGATATTCCAAATTAAATAAATATGTTTTCATACATGGTGTTTTCAGTGCAAAAGTAGACTTGGGTGAATAAAGAAGAAAATACTTTAAAAATAAGAGAGCCAAAGGTTTGTAAATTGCATAGAAGCCCCATGATTCAGGATATATGTCATGAATGCAAAAGGCTTCTGAATTCTGAATATGATAAATACCAGATAGAGATATAGCCAAAAAGTCTGAGTAGAGGGAACATTCAAGCTGAACTTTCAACATTCCCCTCCAAACAGCTTTAAAATAAATCAAATTCTGGAACGGTACAGCCAACAAAAAGTCAGGATAAGACGTTTTTGCAGCCCAAGACAACTTAAGAGGTTGGAGGTAGAGGTCTATGAAATGGGGGTAGGGGCTAGTCCACAGCACATGTGGCAGCAACACCAGGTGTGCCCCCCCACCCCTTCCTGCAGAGGTGATGAGAATACCAGAAGCCATAGCAACAGCTGTGGGAATTCTCCCTCCCCAGAGACAGTAAAGAGTTTGGACAGCTAGTCAGAAAAAGATTATAGGGTTCACCTGTGTTGGCATTGGGTGCAAGATTCTGCCATGCTTGCCATCTCCATTGCCCATTACCCAGTTCTGGGGTGCAGTTCCAGGGCAGAGAGGAGAGCTTGTGGTCATAAGCAGGAGCCCTCTTTGCTGTTGCAGGACAAAGAGGAAACAAGAGCTTCAGTCACATTTCCAGGGCAGAAAGGAGCACTAGCACTTGCGCTTGAAAGGTAGCAAGGGACCTTCCTGGTAAGTACCAGAATGCAGACCAGGAGAGTAGTGACCATACCTCTCCTTAGAGCACACCACCTTAGAATCACCAAAAACTTACAGATCCATCCCCATACCCCCACCCTAGAAGTGATTGTGAAAATAGTAGTGTGAAAAAGTCTGAAGCTAGGGACAGTGTACTCCTCCTCCCTCCGGTTTCCCTTCTCCCAAACCCAGGTGAGCAGAGCTGAACCCTGTCATAAAGTTCAGAGTCATCAGATAGGCTGGGAAAAATGAGCAAATAAACAATAACGAAAAGAACCTGCCAATAAAAAGCTACTATGGTGACAAGGAAGCTTATCTCCCAAACTCAGAAGAAGACAATGATGAGAAAACATCCATAAGCAGACTGGACACAAGTCCAACAAGACTTGCCAGAAGAGCTAAAGATTTCTTTTTTTTTTAATATATCTTCTGGAAGTTCTTTTATTAGAGTCTTCAAGGTGCTCCCATTGGTTATGATAAGCTTTTTTTTTTAAGTTGCTTTTTTTAAAATTTTACTTATTTATTCTTAGTTTTCAACATTCATTTCCACAAGATTTTGAGTTACAATTTTTTCTCCCCATCTTTCCCCTAGCTCCCACCCCAAAATAGCAAGCCTACTGAATACCCCTTCCCCCAAACTGTTCTTTCTTATATCCTCCCCCTTCACCCCCCCTAACTTTCTAGTAGGGCAAGATGGTTTTCTATACCCCAGTACCTGTATATCTTATTTCCCAGTTGCATGTAAAAAACAAATTTTTAAACATTTGTTTTTAAAACTTTGAGTTCCAGATTTTTCCCCCCTTCTTCCCTCCTCACCCCACTGGGTGATAAGCAGTTCAATATAGATTGTACATGTGTAGTTACCCAAATCATTTACATAGTAGTTATATTGTGAAAGACTAACTATATTTCCCTCTATCCTATCCTGCACCCCATTTACTCTATTTTCTCCTTTGTCCCTATCCCTTTTCAAAAATGTTTGCTTCTAATCACCCTCTCCCCCAATCTGCCCTCCCTTCTGTGATCCTCCCATCTTATCCCCTAGCCCCTTATTTTTCTGTACGATAAGATATCACTTGAAGTGTGTACATTATTCCTTCCTTAAGCCAAATTCAATGAGAATCGGGTTGTTCCATTCCCTTTCCCCTTCTTGCTCTTCCCCTCCATTGTAACAGTTTTCTCTTGCCTCTTTTATATGAGATAATTTACCCTAATCTATCTCTACCTTTCTTCTTCTCACAATAAATTCCTCTCTCACCTCTTAATTTTTTTTAAATGACTTGTTTATTTACTTTTAATTTACAAGATTCGGTTCCATATTCACTTGAGTT
>CM053590.1:115667922-115687133 GCA_028646515.1 Pseudochirops corinnae
TGATTAATAACCATATCAGCATACTTATAGTTACTGTAGGCATTGTGAATGCTGCATTGCTGATACAGCAACCGAGGAAGAACATTCCTGGCAATTAACTGAAGAGAGAGAGGGAGTGTTTTGTGTGAATCAGCCAGGATAATAGAGCTAGGGAGGAGCCACTGCAAGTGGACCCTAACCAGGGTCAGAGAGGTACATACCTATAACTGTGTCAAAGCTCAGAAAAACCAGCTTGTAAAGGGGCCCTGGGTATGTAATGGGGGAATTGGGGTTTTGAAGATTCCTTATATTAGATGGGGATGGATCAATAAGACACACAGGGGGTGCCTGTCCCACTATTGGAGTTTGTATAACCTAACAGATGGAGGCTGCACAGCAAGTTGTACTTGGTATGCAGATCCGAAACTATGGAAATGCCAATACACATCCATCTGTAAGGGCTTCCCCCTGGGACCACATGATAAATACTACTACCCAATTCCCCAGGGGAATAATTCTAGGGCCTACTCAGGATTCTATTCCAAGAAGTTACCTCTAAAAGGCCATTATTGGATCTGTGGCCTTACGGCCTACACCCACCTCCCCCCCAATTGTAAAGGGATCTGCTCTATTGATTTAGTTCTCCCAAACTCAGAGGAGAATCATCTGGAGGTAAGACTCTATGATTACCTCCATCGACCAGAAAGATACATAGACACTTCCCTTACCAACACGGGAGATACTAATGGATGGGGTGCAGAGTGGCCCCCTGAGAGAATAGTCAAGACCTATGGACCAGCAACTTGGGTCCAGGATGGAAGCTGGGGATATAGGACCCCTATATATATGTTGAACAGGATAATTAGGCTCCAAGCAGTAGTAGAAATTATTACTAATCAAACAGCCAGAGCTCTTGATTTACTGGCTGATCAAGCCACCCAGACTCGGGAGGCTGTGTTACAGCATGGACTAGTGTTGGACTATCTCCTAGCTGAAGAGGGAGGAGTATGTGGGAAATTGAATCTATCAAACTGCTGCATGAGAATAGATGATAATGGGGCTGTGGTAAAAGAAATTACTCAGGACATCCGGAAACTAGCACATGCCCTGTTGCAAACTTGGCAATCTCCTTTTAATATGTCCTGGTGGTCCTGGTTTGAAGGAAGCTGGTGGAAACAGGCCTTATGGTTCTTGCTTATAGCTATTGGTGGGGTTATCCTAGTGCCTGTATGTTTGCCGTATATGATCAGGCTGATCACTGGCATAGTACAAAACACTGTTTCTAAAGTTAATTAGTCTAGAAATGAAAACGGAAGGGGAAGGTCCTGATGGTTCTGAAAAGACATGGTTGGGAACTAGTTGCCACCATTGAAAGAGATGAGCCTGAGGGAGTGCATGGTCTAGGGGGACAAAGTGAGGAAATGTTACAGCTATTTGAAGATCAGGAAAGTGAAAAGATGTTAAATAACTTAAATGAGAAACCACAGTAGAAAACAAAGAGGAGGGACTGTGTGGAACAGAATGTGGTTTCTCAAGCAGACTATCAGCTAAAGTAAATAAAGCCTTAGGCCTTAGTTTGGGTTCACTAGAAATCAGGTGATTTCGGAGAAATTGAAACTAAGGAAATCCCCTCCTCAGAGCTTCCTTGTTCCTTATCACCCCACCTGCCAAATAAGGGAATGTTGCTGTAAGTGCCAATCAAAGGGAAAGTTACAGGGGAGGGGGAGAGTCTGCGGGTTTTGAGATTTTCAGCTATTTAACCCAGTTCTTGCTTCTGTACATTGGCCTCCTCCTTCTGGACTTCCCAGTGGTGACGACCGCCTGCTTTTCGCAAGATTCTAATAAACCTTTCTACTTTCACCTTGAGAAGTCTCCAAGTAGTCAATTTGGGGTAGGATCTTTGTATCCCACACAGCGTTGTTGGCATGACGGCTTGCACAGTGCAAAGTGGGTATGCTTTGTGTTCAGAACCAAGGCTGCAGTGAAGTTGCTTGATGCGATACAAGCACAAAACACCTCATATTCATTCATTTTTGGTCATTGTGTGTTCAGGAACCTTTTACTTTTGCCAACTGATTCACAGTTTAAGAAGCACTCTAGTCCCACCCACCATTTTACAGTTGAGGAAATTGAGGACCAGAGGAGGAGTAATTTTTCTAAGGTCACACAGACATTGTGGCATAGCCAGGATTTGAACCTGTCTTTTGATTTTAGATCCAGTTCTCTTTTGGCTTTCTCATGCTATGGTTAATGAAGGCTCATACAGCAGTATAAGGATTAATTTCTTCCAGGCATGGTAGCTCATGCTTGTAATCTCTGCTACTACTGGGGGTAGCTGAGTCTGAAATGAAAGAATGAATAAAGCATTTATTAAGTACTTATGTGCAAAGCTGGTACATATTGAGCTCCAGAGTTCTCATTTGCAGTGGGTTAAGCATTGTATTAAATGTGTCTGCACTAAGTCTCATGGTCAATATAGTGAACCCCCAGGCCAGGGTCACCAGGCTTATGGCTCTTCATTTACTCAGGTTAAAAATGGGGCAGGTCAAAGCTCCTGTGTCAATTATTAACAGGATCAGCCTACCAGTACTTCCAGTGTGGGCAAGAGGGAAATTTGGTTTAAAAAAAATGTTTTTTAAAGGAATTAATTTTTATCTGTTTACATTTCTCAGATTTGTAGGATATAATCTTCTACTCCAAAGTCCCTGTGGCAGTAATTTGTGACCTACTTTGTACAAAGGTCTTATTGAAGAAATTCAAGATTGTAGACATGCCTAAAAATACCAAGATAACACCAGTTGACGACTCCAGCTTCTTTCAACCCTTTGTATTTGAGAAACTGATATACCCCTCCCCCCAAAAACTTTGCACAAATAACCTCTTTTCCACTCTACCTCTTACTCAGCCATTCAGTGCACTTTGGAGTTTGATGAAAGAGTTTGAGTAGTTGGCAAATTAGTTTGAAAATTAGAGAATTTGACTAGTTAACAAGGAGATTGAATCAGTTGAGATCTGCAGCTTCAAGTCTTCAGTAACATCAACATAAAATCCATTATTTAATCTAAATATCTTGGAAACATATTGTTAGGACAAATGCTAATTAGAAATTGAATAATAGCCCAGTTGGACTTAAAGTGACAGCAAGTCCTTACTGCTATAACTTTTCCTCAGAAATGCTGTTCTCCCTACCAAACTGCAGCAAAGCTTAGTAATTGTCTTTACTTAAGTCAATTCAACTGAATTACTCAATCATTGCTGCTGTTCTTTCCTCCATTTTGATTTACAACTGCATTTCTGCTATAGCAGACTGGATCAAAGATAGATGACAGAAAATGCAGTAAAAGGGGAAAAAAGGTCAACTAATAGTAAATACAACAGTTACAAAACTTTATCTAGAGAGCTTCCTCATGAGATAGGTTTGATTACATAGCCTTTAAAGGCATATACATAGTCTGGCTAAATTATTCAACAAATCTATTGTGGCTCTATTATTTTTGGATGGAGCACTGTACTTGGAGTCAGAAAAATTCACATTCAAATCCTGCCTCAGCAGCTTAGTAGCTGTGTGGCCCTGGGTAAGCCATTTGAGTTCCTCAATAGCACCTATCTCGCAGGGTTGTTCCTCACGAAAGGATCAAATGAAATAATATTTGCGGTATATAAATGTTAAGTTTTTTTTTTATTCTTCATTAAGAAATCACAGTGAAATTAGCACAAATTTACATGCTGGGCCCCAAAGCAAGACTTTAAGAATCAGTTTTCTCTTTATTAATTGCAAAAGGGGCACCTTCTAGGAGACAGTGTTGTGGTGCCATCCACCTGCAGCTTCTTCATCCCGCCCCCCCCCCCCCCACTTTTCCAGAGATGGATGAAGGGATGCAATGGAAGCTCTATTGACCCTTCCCCTAAACTGCAGAAGGTATCAAGCTTCTTATAAAAACAACCCCTCCAAAACCAAAGAAAAAGATAGCTCCAAGATAGATGAGAGCCTGATGAAATTAGTTGTGTTATCTAGCCATATACAGCTCACTGCCAAAGGTCTTGTGACCTGTAAGGACTCTCCCTCTTTAGAATGTAAGCTCCTTGGGGGCAGGGACTGTATTTTTTGTCTTTTTTTGTATTCTCAGTTTAGCAAAGGCAATGACGCTTAACAAGCGCTTAATAAATGCATATTTGGTGATTGACTTATTGACAAATGGAAGCTGACACTCCCCCCTTTAAATAAAAACAAACAACATAACCAAGCATTGGTTTACTATTCTCTCTCTCTCAGGCCTCTTCTTGCACAGAGAAATAGTCTGGGAACTAAAGAAGGAAGAATGAGAAGATCGCCCTGAGCCATTGTCAGGATGGTGCAATCTCCAGCCTGCCTTGCACAGAAAAGAGGCTGGAAACTTGAAAGAGAGAGCAGCAAGGGGAAGCGAGGGAAGGAGGAGCGATCACGCTGCTAGCTCGTGTCTCCTTAGCCAATGAGACGGCGAGCCGCTTCGGGTCCACCAATCCACGGAGGGCTGTGGACAAAGGGGGCCAATAAAAAAGCAGGGCCGGGGAGGGGGGGGGGCTGTGGGCTGAGCGCAGGGGCCCGGAGAGGGCTCCAGCAGTGGGCAGTGAGACACCCTTACTGCTGGCATTTCTGGGAGGCGCGCTTTCTCTCTCTCTCTCTCTCTCTCTCTCTCTCTCTCTCTCTCTCTCTCTCTCTCTCTCTCTCTCTCTCTCTCTCTCTCTCTCTCTCTCTCTCTCTCTCTCTTTTTTCTTGTGATTCTTGGGCTCCCGCTAGCGTTGCGCTCAGCACCATGGACAACCCGTGCCAGGTGGTCAACTTCGGCCCTGGACCCGCCAAGCTGCCCAGTTCTGTAAGTGCCAGATGCCCCCTGAGGTGGGCGGAAGGACCTGGGGAGGTGGCGGGGGTGTTAGAGGCAGGCAGCTTTGCAGCTTCCTTGGCGTCTTTCTTCCTTTGCAGCCGGCAGTCTCTTTTCCAGCGGGGCTCCCTGCTACGCCCCCGGCCCCATCCCCTTTTGCAGCGGTAGAGCCCTTGCCTGAGGGAACTTGAAATCCACAAGCGAACCAGGATGGCACGGTCAAGGCCACTGCCAAGCTCCGGTTGGCAACGTAGCAACTTGAGCGGTGGTGCAGAACCGCCGCACGGCCCCTTGTTTGCCTCGCTGCCAGGGCTCCGTACTCTGCCCGGGCGTGCAATCGGCGCCTGGCAGGGTTATCTGCAGCAGCCCCTCACCCCGGAACTCCTCAGCCCACGCTGACCTAGGACAGCCTCCAAGCACCGCGTGCTTGTCTGTTTGGACTTGGGGGGAGGGTTATGGGAGGTGCTGATGGTGGATCGGAGGAGAGAGAAGGGGGGCGGGAATAAACAGTAAATCACAGATGTGGAAGGGACCCGAGAGATCCCACAGTCCAGCTCTCTCGTTTCTCGGTAAGCTCTGCCCAGAATTACCTGTTTGTAAGTGACACAGGTGAGCTTCACACGTGGTTCTGTCCAAGGTCAGCGCTTCATCCCAGTACTCATCACTCTGGTCTGCGGATGGATTGCCGGCCCCCTAATCCTCTCTCTTTTCATCCCGAGTCAGTCAATCATTCTGTCAGTCTGGTCAATCTTTGATCACTGAAGTGCTCACCACGTGCCAGGTGCGGTGCTAAACTCTAAGAATCTCACTCCCTGGGCCTTCTGAGAGGGGAGACGGCGTGCAAACGACGCTGTTACAATGGTTGATAATCTTAGAGGGGGGGCCCTAAGTGGGAGAGAAGTAATGGAGTGATCCAACCACTTTGGGTTTGGGATGGACTCCAAGGGATCTGGAATCTGTTTGATCAAAGATTTCCAAAGGGAAATCCTACCCGTCCTGTCTGCTCCCTTCTCTGTAAGACTCTCCACAGTGATGAGAAACGAGTTTTCTCTTGGCCAAGAGGGAAAAGAAATAAGAGAGAGGTTAATACTTTGCTTTCCTTTTCCCTTACAACTGAATTCCACGGACTATTAGGAAAACTGCTTTAGTTGTTCAGATAAAGGGTCCAAAGACAAGCTGCTACTTTTGCTAGATTATTTTTATTTCTAAATCAGATGAAAGGAGGTAAGAAAAGAGGCCTTGGAGTTTGAAAGACTGGATTCAAGTCCCATCTCTGACAGACTGGCTGGGCAAGTTACAATCTCCCAGTGCCCTGGGCAACTCTCAGAAACCAGAGCTGCCTTAGCAGCACTTGAGGGTGCTTCCTCGATTAAATTGTTGAACTCACTGGTTCTCCTCCAATCACTCCCTCAAAAAAAAAAAGGAAGGAAGGAAAAAAACAGAAAAAAGCAACAGTCTCTGATTGTAAATCTCTCCTTCCAAACTAATGAGTTCCAATGTTATCATCTAAGTAAAATGGAATTTAGCCAGGTGCCAAATCTATTGTTGGGACAAAAATTCTTAATTGAGCTCTTGGAGGTGCAGAGTGGTCCTTGTTGCTTCCACCTAAAAATGAAGTGCCTTCTTATTCTTAAATGCTCCAGGGGATCTGTGCTTTCTTAATCATTTTGGATCAGCTGTGCCCCACCTATCCTATCCTATGTGCATCCTGTCCAAATCCATACTTTTTTTTTTTTTTTTGCTTTTTGGAGGGCAGTTGGGGTTAAGCGACTTGCCTGAGGGCACAGGGGGCTAGTAAGTGTTAAGTGTCTAAGGCTGGATTTGAGCTCAGGGCCTCCTGACTTCAGGGTGGGTGTTCTATTCACTGAGCCACCTAGCCGCCCCCAGACTTTTTTTTTTTTTTAAAGGAAGAAAAAATAGAACACAAAAAAGTAAGGAATAATGTCAATTCAAAATGAAATTTTAACAAATACTTGAGTGGTTTTTTTTGGAGAAAAACTCATTTTCTGAAGAAAAAGCTAACTCTTTTGCGATGTCATAATTGATATTAAGCCTGCTGAGGCATTGTAACACTCATGTCTGGTAGCTGAATAGTGATAGTTCTTTTCACTATTAAATTTGAGCTTGAGGCCTAGGCTATGAAGCATTTATCTCCCCTGTGCCACAAGATCTAATGCTATGACAGATAAGAACACAGCTTTGTAGTGTTAGAGATACAAGAGAGATCCTCAGTTTTGAAAGACCAGAGAATTTGAGCACAGAGTGTTTGTTTCCTCAGAGAATGATGTCCTTCTAGTGAATGATAAACCATCCTGGTGGTTGAGATAACAGGCTTTACTTTATTCCGTAGTTTTTACGTTACCTTTAGTTTCATTGCCAGACTTGTGTACTTATTAATTTTTATGTTGAAGTTTTTGCAGCATTTTTATTGAGTTCCAGGGTATTATTTGTATAACAGACTTAATATTTTACTTGTATAATTATTACCAGAATTTTAACATTATAAGAAAAGAGCTTAGCCATAGAAATACTTAGGCTCATACGAGCATCGATTTAGAGCTATCAATCACATATTCAAGGATCTGTGATTTAAATGGTATAAGTAAACCTACCAACATAGATTACTATCTCCCTATAAGCTACTAGATGGTCTGAGAGTTTGCTACATCTGAAAAATTCATTACTATGTGGTCTTAGTCTGGGCCTCAGATAGCAGTTTGGATCTAAACTGGAATACTTTCCAGCCTGGTAGGACCTACCAGAATTTCTGTTCTATCAGCATAGCCATTGAGAGTCCAGGGGTCAACCTCATCTCATGAAGAAGCAAGAAAAATGCTGAATTTCAAGAATTAATAACTTATCTCTCAGGTACTTTAGGTCCTAAGTGGTAGAGAATGGTATGTGCCTCATTGGCCTAGGTGAGTCAGAGGGATTAGACATCCATCTCAGGGTTTTAGGTCATTAGGGCTAGAATGGACCTTAGGCATCACAATGTCCAGCCCACTCATTTTGCAGATGAGAAAACTGAGACCCAGAGAGCTAAAAGTCACAAGGGTAGTTAGTAGCAAACTGGGAATTTGAACTCCATGCTCTTCTCATCATGCTCTCCTGAGTAACTGCTTTTATTTGCATGGTTGAGCTCCCACAGAAAGAAGCTGAACCTGGAGCAGCGGTTTTCAACCTGTGGGTCACAACCCCTTTGGGGGTCAAATGACCCTTTCACAGGGATCGCCTAAGACCGTCAAAAAACACATATTTCTGATGGTTTTAGGAACCGAGACATGACTCTTCTATCTGTCTCCAGGCGGGTCCACAAACATGCAGATACTCCTACATACGAGTGTTAAAGGGTCACGGCATTAGGAAGGTTGAGAACCACTGCCAAGGGGAGGTCTGTGTGCTTACGTGTGTTCTTTGTACTCTTTTTGAAGATGTCATTAGTCTCATTGCTTCTGATTACTTTAGTGCAGGTGGTTTTGTTGTCCTTGGTTATTTTTTTTTGTTTTTTGTTTTGTTTTGTTTTGTTTTTTGGTCTAGACCTATGATTTTACCTGTGTGTGGAACTGTGTGGAACTCTTAGTTTGGAAACTCTGTTCCCCAAAGTAGATGAAGTTATGTGACTTGCCCAAGGTCATAAAGCTAGTATATATCAGAGGCAAGCCCCACCCCTAAAATGTTATGCCGTCCTGTCTCCCATCTTACTGTATTTACATCCTAAAAATATACCAGGTTTACTTTGATAATTTGTCTCTTGTAAGCAACATTAAAGTTCCAAAATAAAATAAGATTACTGGGGCAATTACTCTTAGATCATTCATGAGCTTGTGGGGTGATAGATTCAGAACTGGGAGGGACCTCAGAGTTCAGTTTCCTTATTTTACATATTAGAAACTTGCCCAAGACTACACACGTTGAAAATGTCCAAGGTGAGATTCAAACCCAGATCTTCCACCTCAGTGTCAGTGTTCTAGAAATGATGGGAGCTTTGTCTGATCCTCTTTTTTTACAGATGAATAAACTTGAGGTTTCAGAGAGGGGACATAACTCACTCAAGGTCACTCAGCTAGTTAGCCTCAAAGCTTTGACTTACACCCAAGCCCCTTGACCCCTTACTTTGCTCTTTTCACTGCATCATACTGGACTGTATCAAATCCAACCACTCCTTTTTTTTTTAAAGGTATAGAAACCACATCCCACTTGATTGGACGATGAGTTTTTTAGTTTTGCCCTGGGACAATTGTGAATTACTTTTACATTTTAAGATGGAAGTCATTCACCAGTATATCACAGTGAATAAAGCATGGGTTGTTTTTTTCCCCAAGTGCTCCTATCTGCAGTTCAATTCAACAGACATCTATAGGAGTTTTAAGAAAGTATTGACTTGGCAGTTTGTTAAAAACAAACAAACAAACAACACAAAACCATAGTTAATATCTAAGTGAATTCATGCCTTAGGAGAACTATAGCATCAGTCTCATCTCAGAATTAAAATTTTAACTTTTGGGTGAATTGAGTAAGTAGAAATAGAGCTGGTTGAGAGAAAAAGCATCTCCTCCTGCTGCCTGTGACTGGGATAGTTTAGTTAGATCAGCACTTCCTACCACCAGTCTATGCCTTTGTTCCCTGTATCATCAACTGTTATGTGGCCAATGAACTGTGGTGAACTCCAAAGTACAGGAGGCAGATACTACATGTAAGCAATTAGTGAAGTGGGGTTTTTTGCTCCAAGTTTACCTGCCTGTCAGTATTTTTGGAATGTAATTCTATTATGCAATTTTCCCTAAAAAGTAAACCTCCCCATACCAGGTATAAAATCAAGTCTTATTTTTTTAAGTGTTTAAATCTTTCTCCATTTAACTGAAACTGTTTGGTCAGTGCCTTTGGGAAAATTTAAAAGGTGATCTCCAAGGTTCTTCTTGGTTCTAAATCCTATAAATTAGCATAAAATGGGAAAGGTGAACTTCTGAACATTAAGACAAACTTGGTCTTATCCAAGGGTATTCTGGAGCTAACTCAGGCTAGAACTGACTGTTAAATTTTCAGTATGAGCACTTTCAGCTCATTGTTCTTGTTCAGTCACTTTTCAGTTATGTCTGACTCTGTGACTCCATTTGGGGTTTTCTTGGGACAGATACTGCAGTGGTTTGCCATTTCCTTCTCCAGCTCATTTTACAGATGAAGAAACTGAGGCAAACGGGGTTAAGTGACTTACCCAAGGTCACACAGCTAGTAAGTGTCTGAGACCAGATTTAGCCACAGAAAGATGAGTTTTCCTGCCTCGATGCCTGGCACTCTATCCACTATACTGCCTACCTACCCATTTACAATGCAGAAATAAGCAAATGTTATAGATAAAGGCTTGGTGAATTGTTTTGTTGATTGTACAGACTGAAAGTGATGGAGAAAATGTTAATTAATGAGGCAAGTTAAATTTTAAAATGAACATTTTTTTTGAGAGCTGGTTGTTAAACATCGCTCCCTCTAGCCTTATCTCTCTATACCCATTTATTTATTCCTTGACTAAATATACCCATCTCAGGCATTCTCTTCCCTCTCTACCACATACACACTGTCAAGACATAACCCTTTGTGCCATGTAGTGGAGAGAACCAGATTTGTTAATATATTGTATGTCTTCTTCTACATGTGGGTCTTTGGGTCTGTTACTTGATTTAGAGATGGGTAGATACAATGATATTATGAAGTAATTTTATTTTTTCTTTCAGGTATTGCTAGAAGCACAGAAAGAGTTGTTAGACTACAAAGGACTTGGAATTAGTGTTCTTGGTAAGATTCCTGTATTTTGTGAGACTTTTCAGGTTTGAAACTTGCATCTAACTAGAAACAATCCTGTTTTTTCCATACTTAAAGCTATATTGTTGCTGGGATCTTTCATTTGTGTGTTTATCAAAGTTTCTTCTATGTTTTCCTGTTTCCCACAGAAATGAGCCATAGATCACTTGATTTTGCTAAAATTGTAAACACAACAGAGAATTTGGTGCGGGAATTGCTGTAAGTTTTATTTTTAAACACTGAATTATATTAATATTGTTTATTTAATATATTACACATACTTTGTGATTTCTTTTTCCTGTTCTCAACCTTACAGGTTTTTTTGGGGGGGTAGTTTTAATTTTCATATTTCTTTTTATGAAGGATGGGAGCTGGAACTGTGCATTGCAGAGAGCTGAGATTGAACAATATTTTGTTTATTTTCAGATAGGGACCTACATCTTCATGAATTAATAGAATAATTACTTAATAATATTAATACTTAATAATTAAACTTTCCCAAAATCTCAAGTCATATTGGAAAAAGTAATTTGGTTTAAAACTGATTTTATAGAAAAAAAGTCATTCACAGCTTAATCACTTATAAAATGCTGGTCTGTTTTTGGTGTTCTGAAGATTTCTGATAACATGGAGATTTTTTTGTCCTTCAGTAGATTGTTTGAAGAGAGATAATATATATACACACAGTCATTGATTTTCTGGTGTATTTTTAACTTGTCAAGGTGAAGAGGAATGTTGTAATATTTTATGTAAAATAGTCAAACCACTGTGTTTCTCTGGTGAATAGAGGATGAGAGAGATTTGCTTCATGCGTATGAACAAGGGACACCCAATGAGATCAAAGTATAACCAAATTGATCATATAAGAAGGTGATTTTACAATGCAGGTTTTATTCTATTTAGTGTGATAGAATTATAAAGCAGGATGGGGCTTTAGAAATCTTCTCTGTCTTAACGCCCTCATTTTACAGAGGATGAAATAGAGGGGAAGGGACCCAGTGTCTCACAGCTATTTAAAGTCATAGAAAGGTAGTAGAACTCATTCTCTTGAAACTTGGTTCAGTGTCTTATTTCATGCATCACACGTTAACACTCTATAAGTGACTCAATAAAAGTCTCCTAGCCCCATGTTACTTTTTATTAAATGTTACCTCTGCTTTGATACAGAAATATTCCTGACAACTACAAAGTGATTTTTGTGCAAGGAGGTGGAACTGGCCAATTTAGTGCCGTCCCCTTAAACTTGATTGGACTCAAAGAAGGAAGGTGTGCTGATTATGTAGTGACTGGAGCTTGGTCTGCCAAGGCAGCTGAAGAGGCCAAAAAGTTTGCTACTGTTAACATCATTCATCCCAAACTTGAGAGTTATACAAGTAAGTGAATAGGGTTGGGTTCAGTGCAGAAAAGTACAGAAAAACCCTTTACATCACAAGTTGCTTCTGGCCAGGAGTTTTTTCATGTTTTCAGACTACCAAGGGATTTTTAATTCCTTTTCCTCATTATCAGTTACATTTTCATTAAATTCTGATTGGGCAGTGAGCCCAATAAAACTTCCTAAATATGGTTGAAGGACAGCATCTGCTTATTGAGAATTATTATATCCTATGAGAGATGGGTGCAAAGTATTCTTTAGGATGGTGATTATTATTATTTAGGGTAGAAATTTCTTTAAAATATCAGGATAGTATAATTTGTGTATGAAATGTTTTGTAATAAAGTTCTGACTACATAAATATAAGTGATTCCAGTGAAGAAAAATGGAGGAATTAACTGTCTTAAGAAACTGATGTGCCTGCATAGGAAACTTATTATCCAGCTCAGATTTTAAAAATAAATGCATGGAAATTGGGAAAAAAAAAAGGTAACTAGGATGATTGTAACATATTAGAACAGTTTTAGAGGAATGACAAGAATGCTAAAGCCTAAAGTGAGTTGAGGCTTTCTATGAATTCAAAAGTCGTACCAGTTTTGCCCTTTCTACGTACCTGTTTATTTACATATTGTTCCTGTCTATTGGAATATAAGCTCCTTGACAGCAGGGACTGTCTTTGTATCTCTTGTAAATTTGCCTCTTTACCTATATGATAGGTAAAGTGTACCTTGGAAAGAGTATTAACTCATTGCCTGGCCCATAGGAAGGACCTAATAAATGCTTATTGACAGACTGAGTCATGACTCCCCTCAAATGTTGTGGGAGGTACATTGGCATAATTACACTTATTGTGCTGAAGGATTCGAGGGTCTCTTCTCCACCAAAAAGGTAAAAAAACCTCCCCATGAACAGTAAAATAAAAATGGGATCCTACCTTGAATCTTTTTTTTTTTAATGCTAGAGATTCCTGATCCAAGCACGTGGAATCTCAACCCAGATGCATCTTATGTATATTACTGTGCAAATGAGACTATCCATGGTGTGGAATTTGATTTTGTACCTGATGTCAAAGGAGCAGTCCTGGTCTGTGACATGTCCTCCAACTTCTTATCCAGGCCAGTGGATGTTTCTAAGGTATAGTACAAAAAAATACCATTTTTGGGAAAACCAGTGTCCTAATTATTTTCCCTTTTCTTTTTTCCTTCGTTCCTTTGTTCCTTCTTTCATTCCTTCCTTTTTTTCCTCTTTCTCTCTCTTTTTCTTCTCTTTTTTTCTCTTTTCCTTATTTTCTTTTCTTTTTAAGGACAAAGTCTTCCTATCTCACCCAGGCTGGGAAGTTCAGGGGCTACTCACCTACTCATGACCAATCCAGTACTGATTGACACAGCTTTGACTATCTCTGTTTCTGACCTGGGCCGATTTGTCCCTTCCTTAAGCATCCTGGTTATATGGAGCCAGTGGCCTTTTCAGTTTTCTGAGAGGACACAAAGCATGCCGTTTTTCTGTGAGGGCAAAGAAAAAAACCATATATAGGCCTATATGCCTTAGGCATGTATTTGTTGGGGAGGAAGAGAGAACACAGGGAGAATATTAGAGCATTATCACAAGGGATGAAGCCTCTATATGATACTTTGAGAAAAAGGTGTCATCTTGACCCCCAGGGAATTTTGCCTATCTTGTGCTTTGGCACACCTCCATATTGTCAAACTAAAAAAAAATACTATACCCTGTGTTTTGTCACAAATCTCAGAAACAATTTAATTTAATTTAATTTAATGCTATTCTATAATCTCAGTATTTCTAGCCTTGAGAAGGAGATATCCTGAACTAGCATAGTTCCCTCATGTCCTCAGATATGTCTACCCTGAGATGATTTGAGGTGACATTTATAGTAATCTTGAAAAAGTGAAGATTGTAATGTGTTAAAATACAGTTTTGGGCTAGCATTCCAGAATTATGATCATTCAGTTCTTATTTCATGGACCTTTCCTTTCAAGGATTGAAAAGGTTCCTTCTGTCAACCATTTCTTAAGCCTGAATGCAAAAGAGGATGTTACCCTTAGATGGTGAGTAACTTCAGATGTCATAACTTCTAGGGAATCAGGACCCAGTAAATGACCTTAAGTAGATAAGAGTTAAATTTGGTTTTCATACATATTCCATTTCCCCATTAGATCTTGTTCTGCCCACTTTTTTATGGTGTAGAGTCTGGAAAGGGTTTTAGGCTGAAGAAATATTATTTCTTAATATTTTCAGTTGAACTGAAAAGGTGATATTTAAAAAGTGCTTTGACAGCATTTTGAGCAGGGCCATGCTTTTGGACATTGCATTAGCAAGAAGCATGGCTGAAAGCAGTGGACATGATGAGGCTTTGGGTTAGATGCTAAGAAGGTGGCTTATATTCCATCCATACCTGGATAGATGCATAGCTTGTGCTTTCATGAGAAATAAGGGAAATCAGTCTTTTTTTTTTTTAAGGGTTCTCACCTGGGAATATAGTATCACTCACTTCAGGTATAGTCTTTTATGCTGTGCTTGGCTTTGACACAAAATAAGATTTCATTTTCACTTGTCTCTAGTTTCCACTTGATGTGAAGCCAAGGTGATATACTACACTTATGAGGGTGGCCCTAAGTGAAAGGAAGATAAAGCTGGCTTATCCTCTTCTGAAACAATAGCCATGAACTTATTGCACTTTCTTTGGTTTACCAGGAACAATAGATGTCAAGAACGTTTTATTGCTTTGAGGCAGAGGAGATAAAGAGCAGAAATGTATAGTATATGGAATCTGTTAATATAATTGGCCCATGTTAAAGAAAGTCTTTATGTGAACCTGTATCTGACTGAATTCAACAAATGCTTATTAAGTGTCCATTATGGAAACCTGGTAAAAAACAACAACGAGAACAACATATTGTCTCCTCTCCAGGAATGCACAGTTGGATGGAGGGAAAAATATAAATGCCAGTAAATGCAATAGCTGATGAAATATGGTAAATACAGCAAAAGAAAAATCTAAATCCAGACAAAGTGCTATTAAAAAACATCAGAGGCAAAACAGTGTTTTGGAAGGGGTATTAGATGTTAAATCCTGCCTTTAACACCACTTTTGTGATCTTGGGCAAGTCATTTAATCTCTGTATCTCAGTTTTCTCATCTGTAAAATAGGAGGGCATTGGACTAGATGGCCTTTGATGTCTTTTTAGGTCTTTGGTCCATGGTCTGATGACTCTAGAATGAATATATAATTTTTATATATAATTTTTATTTGCATATATTTATGAATATATATTTATAATTAATCTGAGTTCACTTGTATGACCACTTATTATCTGTTGAAAACAAAGCACACAGGCCTCTGAAATTTGCTCTGTATTTATTTTCTGGTAATTGGTTTGTTGTCATTTATAGATGTAGTTTGTAAACAAATATATATCAATGAAAAGGGGGTTCAGAAGTTTACATGACTTTATGAATCACGATCAGACAAGGAGAGATCACCTAGGCTTAGTGAATGGAGTACCAGACTTGGAATGAGACACTTGCTTGCTGTGTGACTTTCCCAGGGGTCCCGTGTTCCCATCTGTAGAATGAAAGGTTAGATTACATGGCCTCTGGGACTCCATCCAGCTCTTCCATTGCATGACCTCTTAACACTGCCTTTTTTCTTTTTTTTAAGTTTGGCGTGATTTTTGCTGGTGCTCAGAAGAATGTTGGCTCTGCTGGGGTCACCGTGGTGATAGTGAGGGACGCCTTACTGGGATTTGCACTGAAAGAATGCCCATCTGTGCTAGACTACAAAGTCCAAGCTGGGAACAGCTCCTTATATAACACTCCTCCATGCTTCAGGTAATTATTGGGACTTTGTTTTTAAGAAAGGGGATTCTGGGGACTATATTTTAAAAAATAAACGTGGAAATGCCGTTTTTTAAGGAGGGAAATATTTCTATTGGCTAATGACCTAATAGCCCCAGGTCCTTTTATTAATGACTCCTCCATCACTCCCTTTCCTTTTCCCTTTCTTAGCCCTCTTCTTGATTCTTTATTTGCCACTGGCCAGCATTCACTATTAACCTACAATTTATCCAGGGCCTCACTGTTGTGACTTGCATTTAAAATAACTTTTTCATTCCCCTCCCTTTGTAAAATTACATTAATATATATTTATGGAATAAAGCAAGAATTTTCCATAACAGTACAATATTTGCAGTGAAACTACAGATGTACTATGTACAACATGCTATTCCTTTCAAATATACAACAAAATTATTATGTGAAGTTGTTTATTTCTCATTTTTTTTTCTGCCCTCCCCACACACTTCATTAACCATTTCATTTTTGTGAAGAACTTGAAAAGTCTGAGCCTCCTACCCTTTCCTTCTTTCCCCCCTACCCTGGGCTGCTGAAAGCTGGCAGCTCTGTGGAGTAAAGCTGTTGGCTTCAGAATTCGATTTTGCTGTTTTAGCTAAATCTGCAGGGGACTCTTCATCTAAGTGTCAAACTAGCTGAATGAGAGCTCACACAGTGGCACCATTCAGTAATAGTTTTTCAACTTTTCAACTCTGCTCAAGGGTTTCTTCTTATGGAAATCTCTGGCCACTCAGGATTTATTAACTACCCACAAGTTTCCAGAAGGTCTGGTAGGAGAGAGGAAAAGAAAGATTTAGGTCCTTAGTGTGTGGATAGCTGGATTTATCTTTTCATTCTGAGACATTTTCATTTATTAATAAAATGGATAAAAGCAATGTTGCCTTTCAGAGAAACGAGGAAGCAGTGAGAAGAAAGTTCCTCAGGGCAGATTTCTTCTGTCTTAAAGGATTCAGTTGTAGACACTGCATAATCAATTGTAAACACCTACTATGTTCTAGGCTCTACATTAGTTTCTGGTGATATAAAAACAGTGATTTTGTATTCCTACTTGTAACACCTTTCATTTTGATAAAGGCAATAGCAGCTACACATGTAAATATATGCAGAATAACTATAAATGGAAAATAGTTAAATACATGGTAGTTTGGGAGAGAGGTCATTCAGGAAAAGTTTCAGCTAGAGCATGCTAAAAGCAGTGAATAGGATCTCCCTGTATATTTGAGTAGGGGCATATAGCTTGGTAGGAAACGGAAGGAGAGTGGTGCCCTCTTTGGCAGGATCACCTCTACTCAGTGGGATTTTTCTTTTAAAAACGAATGACCATATAGAGTGGCAAAGAATAGACGGATAGATAGAAAAATGGAAAGATTCTTCAAAATCTCTTAGCAGAAGGGGTTTTGATTTTTTGGACTCAGTGATTCTGCTTTGTTCTAAACTTCCCAGCATGAACCCATTTTTATAAAATAAATTTACCCAGTGGACTCCTCTTTCCTCCCCTTTCACAGTGAGTCATCCTTTATAGCAAAGAATAAAAAAGAAAAACTTTTCTGCAACACGTTAAAAAAGTTTGATATTATGTGTAGTATTATACATCTGTCTCTTTTATCTCCCCAAAGAAAGCAAGAATGTACCTTCATGTAGATAAGCCTGTCTATAGATGACTAAGCCTAGGCACCAGACATAGGTATAGATACAGATCTAGATGTAGACACACACACATATTTGGTGGCCAGGCTTAGTCATTATAATTTCACAGCATTCGGTTTTGATTGTGATTTCCATTTCCATTGTTATAGTGACTACATCGTGTTCATTTTTCTGTCTATATTGTCCCTGGTTCAGCTTTATTTCATTGTGCAGCAGTTCATGGAAGTCTTCCTATATGCTTCTTTGTATTCATAATTTCCATAATTTCTTATAGGGAATGTAATATAAATATATGTGTAAATGTATGTAGAGAGTACATAATATTTGTACGTATATCTATATATCCACACTATTTCACTATGTTGATCTACCTTATCTTTTTTATCCATTCCTCAATTGATGGATATCTATTTTGTTTTTACTTCTACTACAAAAAGCCATGTGTAGTTGCTATTTGCTATGTGTAGTTTAATTATTGTTAGCCCAGTATGTTCTATGTCTCTGACATGTGATTGTGTAGTCTCTTTTTAAACTCCGGTAATAAGGAAGGCAACATTTTCCTTTTTTGTATACTACTCTATTTATGAGAAAACTTTTTCTTATATTGACCTTAAACCTGTCTCTCTGTAACTTCTTGTCATTGGTACTAATTTTTGCTTTCTTTGAGCTTTATAGAATGTTTAATTCTTCTTCGATATAAAGGCCTTGAGATAGTCAAAGAAAATTGTCATGGCCCCCTAAATTTCCTTTTATCTCAATCCCAAATCTTTGGTCTCTACTCTTACTTCTTATAGGATACTTTTTATATTGTGGTTGTTCTGTTCTGGCTGAACTCCAGTCATTTTTATTTCCAGAAATAGGTACACTACTCCATGTGTCATCTTGCTTACATAGAATATAGTAGGTCTCCTTCCATTTTTCTGGACATCATACCTTTGTTAAAGAAAACCCAAGATGATATCAGAATTTTTGGCAGTCACAACATTCTGCAGACTCATTGAGCCTATAGCCAAATAAAACTAAGTATTTTCAATGTGAACTGCTCTAAAGCGAGGAATTCTCTATTCTTTACTTGTGCATTGTACTTATTCAGCTTAAGTAACAGACTTTATATTTATCTGTATTAAATTTCTTCTTGTTAGATTTATCCTAGTTTATAAATATTTAGGGAGCACGATTCTGTCCTAAAGTATATTGATTATCCTTCATAATTCTATGATATCAGCAAATTTGGTGAACCTGTGTTTTTTTGTCTTAATCATGGGTAATAAAAGTGTTGAACCTGACAAGCAAACTTTGTTACATGTATTGTTGGCATTTAGATGATGTTTATATCAATAATCTCATGCTTCTGATGGACTGTCTGATTGATCTTTTTCAAGAGGTGATCGGTGAATTCTTTCAAGTTCTATTTTGCCCTCTGGGCAATTTTCCTTGAAAATTTCTTGAAGGATGCTTTCTAAGTTCTTTTTTTGATCATGGTTTTCAGGTAGTCCAGTAATTTTTAAATTGTCTCCTGGATCTGTTTTCCAGATAAGTGGTTTTTTCAAGGAGATATTTCACATTGTCTTCTATTTTTTCATTTGTTTGGATTTGTTTGATAGTATCTTGATTTCTCATAAAGTCATTGGCTTCCATTTGCTCCACTCTAATTCTGAAGGAATTATTCTCTTCAGAAAGCTTTTGAGATT
>CM053590.1:115687633-115726511 GCA_028646515.1 Pseudochirops corinnae
TTCAAAATCCTTCTTAAGCTCATCTCTAGCTTTTATGCAATCTTCATGTTTCTTGGAAGCTTTTGGTGCAGGAGTTCTGACTGTGTTGTCTTCCTCCCATTCCCTGCTTTGATCCTTCTTTTCCCCAAAGAAGGAACCTAGAGTTTGGTTGCTGTTCTTACTTTGCTTCCTTTGCCTGCTCATGGTTGGCCAATCAATGATTTTTTAGCTCTGTGGAACTCTGCTTCCAGAGGGGAAAGCTCTGTCCCAAATTGCTGGGGTTTTCCCAGCTGCTGGTGCTTTTAGGAGGCTTCTGCAGCCCCTGTAAGCTTTGGTTCACTGGAAACGCACCCCAGGACCACCACCCAAGACCACAATCTGGATCCAGGCTGCTCAATGCAAGAGCACTTGGCCTCTGAACGATCGCTTGGCCCCCCTGCAGTCTGCAGGCCGGGAGCTCTGAAGCAGCAATGTGGAGGAGGCTGCAGGGCCTCTGATTCTGCCACTTCCTTGCCCTGGAGGCAGTTTGGCTGGACCCGCTTTTCCCTCCCAATTTTAGCCGAGTTCCACTGACCTTTTACTTAGTCCTTTTTTCTTATGGCTTGATAATTTTGGAAACTGCCACAGCTGCTGCAGATCCGCTCTCCTGATGCTCCAGCTGCAGCTTGGCTTGGCTCATCAGGCCACCCCCAGGGCCAAGCTTTGGTTTCAGGCTGGGCTGGTTTTCGGCTCCCAGCACTGAGATGGTCCCTCCTAGCTGAGCTTCCTTCAGCGGAAAGTATAATTGTGTGTGTTTTAGAGCCCTAGAATTTGTTTAGAGTCATATTTTATGGGTATTTTGATGTGGCTGTGTGGGAACTGCTGTACCTTGCTGCTCCTACAACACCATCTTGGCTCCGCCCCCCTGGACTGTCTTATTGAAATCCCACTGATAAAGAAAATTAGATTAGTTTGCAAAGACTTGTTCCGATAGGGCCCATATTGACTTATAGCTAGCATTGCTTACTTTTTAATTGGCCACAAAACATTTCATTAATCTGTACTATCCAGAATCTACCTTTTCTTGCAAAGTAGGAGATTAGACATAAACAAGTCTTTTGATACCTTTCTTATTCTCTACAATCTTTGAAGATTATGGGCTCAGCAGTAACATTTGCAAAATCTTTCATAATAATGCCTGTGATAGTATTCATTTGGGTCTAGAGATCTGAACTTTTCTTTAAAGCCACTGTCACAGGATTTAGAGATCATTTAATGCAAGAACTCTTACCCTTTTTTTGGTACCGTTTGGCAGTTTGGTGAAGCCTATGGACCCCTTCTCAAACGAATGTTTTTAAGTCTAGACTGGGATAAATCTAGCAATTATTTTAATTATTCACATTTGTAAAGTTAAACGTTATTTACATTTAGAAAGTTAAATACGAGAAAACCAGTTATATTGAAGTACAGTTATCAATATATTTTTTAAAAAAAGACAAATTCATGGCCGTCAGATTAAGAATCCCTGATTTAGTCAAATCTTTTTATTTTACTAATAGGGAAATGGACACAGATAGGGGAGTGACTTGATGAAGGTCCCATAGGAAGTAAACTGAGCTGCTACTATTGCCTAATCTATTTTGGGATTTCAGTTTTCCCTTATTCATGTTTATTTTACTCTCTTCAGTCTTAAGATCATTTTGCTTTATAAAGAAGATAAAGAAAAAATAGTAAGGATCATATAGTTTGTATCCTCTCATCAATTATTACTATTATTCCATTTTTACCAAGCACTCTGTTGCTTCTTTATCCTTCTTACCAAGAAAACTTTTTTTTGGTTATTCCGACCTCCTTTTTCTGTAGCCTCAGTTTAAGATTTTACTTTTTGATCTTCTTAAAGGTCTATACCACTGAGTAGTACTCATCCTTGTTTATGAGCCTCTCTTATCTTTTTGTATCTGTCCTTTAAAAGTCTGAGGCTATCAGATTATTAAGCAACTAGGTTGATTTTTTTTTTAGTGCCTCCTGTTATTTTCTCATTAGGTTAATTGGAGATTGTATCATCAGAATTTCATTTCTTAGAGTCTACCATCCATCCCTCTTAAGCCCTTAGTTCCTTAAGATGTACCTTTTCTTTTAAAATTCTTAGCATGGTAGCCATCAACAAAAACAAAATTTCAGCTAGAATAAAAAATGACCATCTGTAAAACCATTGTTTACAAATTTCAAAAAGTGTATATCAACTTTGATGAAACAGTAATAAAAATGTCATTTCCTTCCTCCCTCCCCCCAGTAATATTTTTCTTCTTTATGTTGTTTTCAGATTTTGTTGCTTTTGTTATTTTATGTAGCCCTGGCCCAGGCTAATTTTTCTAATTCTATTTTTAAAAATTTTATTGTGAACAAGCCCTACCATCCCCTATAAAACCCAAGTATTTCCATATACATCTATTTTTATTCCTCATCACTTTATCTGAAAATCTTTTTCTTCATATGTATTTCTTCAATCACAGTTGTCATTTTTAGGGTGTAGCAACTTTACGTTATATTCATAGGGTCATAGATAACTTGCTCAGCCATTCCCTAAAGTGTGATTTTCTAGCTTTTTTTGCAATTAAAAAAAGTTTTGTGGATATTTTTGTATTAATAGATCTCAGATTCCTTCCCCCTCATTTTTAATAACATTGTAATTATAGGATCCCTAAATGAAAGGATATAATTGGTTTTGGAATACTTATTACTTGTTGTTATATGTATGACTTTTCCCCAAAGGTAGTACCATTCTTTTCATTTCTGAACTCCGAAGTCTGATATTATGTCTATGTCTGATAGGAATTCCTTGGAAATCATAGATGAGTATGTGTGTGTGTGTGTGTGTGTGTGTGTGTGTGTATATATTATATATGTATATATATTTATGTTGCAGTGGATAAATAGCCTTCAAATAGTTAATCAGTAGCCATGGGAAATGAATGGACTTTAATGCCATATGTCTGGGCTCTGGATTAGAATAACGGAATTCATTCTGATATTATTTAACCCATTAGTGCTCAGTTCTAGGCGGAGACCAGCTCTGTCTTAAATCCACATATCCAAAGACAACTTAGGTTTTCTAAGAAATCAGGTGAAGGGTATAAGATTATTTTAACTTGGGAAATTGGTGAGTATTGTTGAAGTTTTTCAAAATTTCCACTCCAAATTTATAACATGTTTACTCTGCAAAAAATTACCTCAGATGAGAATTAGATCCACATAGTATCTACCTGCTGAGAAAAATCCAGGGATTATATGAACTTGATTATACAACACCTTTCACAGAAATAGAGATCTAAAGAGTCGGAGAAATGTTCGTTGTCCATGTGTAGACTGAGTCAATAACAATATTACCTAAGTTAATTTATTTATCCAGTGCCGATAAAGTTACCGAAGAATTAGAGAGAAGAAAAAATAGCGGCAGAGTTAATCTGGAAGAACAAAAGGTCAAGAATATCTATCAAGGAGATCAGGGTAAAAGATGTAAGGAAGGTGGCCTAGCTGCGCCAGATTTCAGACTGTGTTGTAAAGAGGTAATCCTCAAGCTGGTATTGGTTAAGAAGAAGAACGGTGAATGAGTGGGATAGATTAGATGCACAGTACACAGTGGTAAGTGACTGTAGTTGAAACACTACCTCTCCCTTCCTCCTTCTCCAGTACGTTCCTCTTTCTTACTCCTCACCTGTTTTGTTTTGTTTTGTTAGAGATCATCCCATCATATTCAATTCATACTCATGTGTTCTGTGTGTGTGTGTGTGTTCCTTCTAAATGCCTTAATAATGAAAAAGTTCTTAGGAGTTACAAATATCATCTTCCCATGTAGGAATGTAAACAGTTTCACTTCATTGAATTCTTTATGATTTCTCTTTTCTGTCTTCCTTTCTTCTTGACTTCTCTTGAGTCTTGTATTTGAAAGTCAGATTTTCTATTTAACTCTGGTCTTTTAATCCAGAATGCTCCATTTTTGCCCCGATGGATTATGCTCAGTTTTGCTGGGTAGGTGAATTTTTGCTTGTAATCCAAGCCTCTTTGCCCTCTGGAATATCATATTCTAAGCCCTCTTTGATACTTTAATGTAGAAGCTGCTAAATCTTGTGTTATTCTGACTGTGGCTCCATAATATTTGTATATTTCTCTCTGGCTCCTTGCAATATTTTCTCCTTGAGCTCTGGTATTTGGCTCTAATATTCCTGGGAGTTTTCATTTTGAGATCTCTTTCAGGCAGTTTACCCTGACAATGATGCCTAGTCTCTTTTTCTTTTTTTTTTTTTGATCATAGCTTTCAGGTAGTTCAATAATTCATAAATTTTCTTTATTGAGCTTTGTACTTCCTTTTCCATTTGGTCAATTCTGCTTTTTAAGGAGTTCTTTTAAATGTATTTTTGTGCCTCTTTTACCATTTATCCTATTCTATTTTTAATGTATTTTCTTTAGTATTTTTTGTGCCTCTTTTAGCAAACTGTTGACTTTTTTTGTGATTTTCTTGCATCATTCTCATTTCTCTTCCCAATTTTTCCTTTACCTCTCTCTTATTTGAGTTTTAAAATCCTTTTTGAGCTCTTCCAGGAATTCTTTTAGGGCCTGAGACCAATTCACATTTTTCCTTGAGGCTTTGGATATAGAATTTTGACTTTGTTGTCCTTTCAGTTTATGTTTTGAGCTTCCCTGTCATCATAGTAACTTTCCATGGTCAGAATTTGTTGTTGTTGTTGTTTGCTCATTTTCCAGCCTATTTTTAATTTTAATTTTTCACTTTTAGCTTTATATTAAAGTTATTCTCTGCTTCCAGGGTGGAGGGGACACTGTCCCAAGCTTCAAGTTTTTTATGAAGCTGTTTTCAGAGCTAGTTCAGTGGGGAGGGGAGGTCTATAAAGCTTCCAAGGTGGTATGATCTAAGGAGAGGTGTATTTGCTACTCCTCTGGCATGTGTAACCACAAGCACTATGACCAGAGTCCCTCCTCCCTTGTGACCACAAGCTCTGGTGTGCTAGTGTTCTTCTTCACCCTGGGAATGCCACCCAGAACTATTACGTGGTTCTGAGTATGGATAATGCAACAGAGTCCTTCACCCAGTGCCAGCAAAGAGACTCCTGTAATTTCCTTCCTACCAGTTGTCTGACCCCCTTACTGTTTGTGGGCTGAAAGTTCCAGAAGCAGCTGCTGCAGCAGCTGATTCAGTTGTCCCCAAGGCTTGCTGCTTGTTTACTGTGGCCTATGCTGACCCGTGTGTGACAGACCTTTCCTGACGACTTTCTAAGTTGTCTTGGGCTAGAAAATTTTTCACCCTGTGCTTTTGTAGGTTCTGCCACTCCATAATTTGTTTTGAGGCATTATTTAAAGTTTTTTTGGAGGGAAATTCGAGAGAACTCAGGCAAGTCCCTGCCATTTCTCTACTAGCTTGCCCACCCTCCACCCCCACCCACCCCAGCAGGGTAACTTTTCTGTCATCTCAACCAAGATGGGAAGGATGTCATTTCAGGGAAAGAACATTAAATCAAATTCTGTTCAGAGAGAACTTGTGATTATCTCCTAGAGATTTCTACGTAATAACGTAGATTACATTAGCACAAAAATCCTAAGGTAAAATAGGGGAAAGGAAGTGTTAGTTTCAAAGGTACCTGCACTGTAACCATACTTCCTGGGAATGTGCTGAGCACAATAATTCTCAGCTGTTGCTGGGAGGACTATGTAACCAAATCACAAAGTTCTAAATTCGTTTGGTTAGACAAGCTGCTGAGTTAACATAATCAGTCATCAAAGCACTCATGGAGAAATTCCCAGAGCTTGTAGGATTATTTGTGAAGAACTTAATAAGGTGGCAGAATGACACTAGTATTGTGTGTGTGTGTGTATAATATGTTATTAATTATTATTAATGTACAGTATATGAAAACATGATACTTTTAGTTGGTATTGTGATTTTTAAATAGTTGTAAAAAGCCAATTCAACTTTGAGTAGTATGAGGATGAACCAGTCAAAAGAAAGGCCCCAGGCAATTCCAGGCCTACACGCTAACCTTGTTAAAGAAGAAATTGAAACAGTTTAGGGCAGTTGATTTGCAAATGGGGTTTTAAGATTGATAACATAATGTGTGTAAAAAGAAAATAATGAACCTTGAAGTTAATAATAATTATCTCTTAAGGTTTTTATAATACTGATCTCATTAGATCTTTACAATAGTCTTCTGACAAAGGTAGTGCCAACATTATTATTCCGGGGTTTAGTGATAAGAAAACTGAAGTGTTAAATGATTGTGTAAGGTTCAATGGCTGGCAAGTTGTGAAGCCGACACTCGAAACCAGGCTTTCTACTCTATTCCCCGGGTTCTTTCCACTTAATTAAGCTAAGAGGGCCCCTAAGTTGTTGAATTGGTATTAGGGAGATTTGGGATCAGATTATAAAACGCTTTTGGACTATATATCATAAGGCTTTTGTCATCCCTTGACCCCAAGATGTGTAAGTGTATATGGTCCTAAGATGTTTATGTAGCCCTGGAATATTTGAAAGTTGTCTTATAAGACTCCTAGGAACTAGGAGAGCATGAGGAGCAGGGTTGCAGAGACTGAGATTCCTCCCTGAGAGTCTTGTAATCTTCCAGTTCTTAGAGGACACTCTGTCCTCTTGTCCCAGTTACAGAGAGACTGTGATGATGGGCTAGGTCTGGGCCTGCTCTGTCTTGAATCCATGTCCCCAAATAAGTCTCAGGTCCCCCAAGAAAGCAGGTAGGGATGTAATGTGGTTTTCAATATGGAAGCACCAGAAACTCAGATTACCTCTTATTCCATTCTTACTCTCTTGTTCTGCCAAGGGGCCTGGTCTGACTCTTGTGCTTGGAATATACTCTTCTCTCAGTCTTAACTTTGACTCTGAGACTCCATAGTTTCTTTCAAGGTTTAGCCAAAGGTTATATCATGAAGCCTTTCCTGGTTTCCTACACTCCCCTCTCAAATTGCTAGTGCCTTTTCCATCTATACTTTTCTGAGTATAATATATACATATGCACATATGTAGTTATGTATATATGTACATGATATGCATGTGTGTTATTTTTCCCTATAGAATGGAACACCCTTGGGGTCAAAGATGGTTACACTTTTGTCTTTGTACTCTCCATGCCTAGCACTGGCTTAGTGAGTCCTTAATAAATGCTTGTTGATTGATTGACACACCAGTTAGGCAATATAACAACTTCCACTAAAGCTTTCAGAAGGCAGTATTCAAAAGACACCACCAGGAGGAATACAGTGTGGAAGTGGAAGAGTGTGTCGTTTGTAGCCAGACTTCATCTTCTAAAAGCATCATTGTTGATGAATGATAATAATAATAATATCTCACATTTATATAACTTTTGACAAGTAGGGCTGATCCTTTCTGAGTGGTTGACTGAGTGTTTTGGGGGATTGGGCCAAGTTTCCTTTGTGTCTGAAGAAATGAGTGGATTAAAAGTCTAAATTGTCCAGGTACACAGGTGACTTGATCACAGCAATGAGTTTACAGAGTACTCTTTTACATATATTATTAACAGCAACCTTATGGCATAGAGCTGGCACTCTTGTCATTATACCTGACTACATGGGACTTATCCTGTATAGCCATCAGGAATCCTTTTAGGATTTAAAATGAGTTGGCTTTTCTACATAGAGGTCAAGTACCATCATCCCAGATCTACTAAAGAGAATGTGCCTATGTATTAATAGCTTCACTTCATTGTATTCTCACTCTGTCTCTCTTCCTAAAACATCTTGGTTTTCTCCCAGTGTCTTTAAGGACAAACTGCAGAGTAGTAGTATGCCATTTCTCTCTTTGTGTAAAAAAAAAAAGGCTTTACAAGATTAGAGTGGTTCCCTGGAGATACTTCTTCAACTACCACTCCTGTAAATGTTTGAAATACTATTGCTTTTGTTTCCTATTTTATAAACCTGCTTCTCTACCAGGGTTGAAAAGGCTTAGAAATGCCTTAAAGTCAAGAGACCTGGGTATGAATCCAGGCTCCTAGATGGGTAACCATTGGCAAACCTCAGTTTTTGTATCTGTAAACTTGAGACAATGTTATTTGTGCTGTCTGCTACAAGGTTGTTGTAAAGAAAGGGATTTGTAAACCTTTGAGTCCTGTAAGGCTCAAATTATTATCATTATTATTATTAATAGCAGTAGTAGTAGTTGTGGTAGTGGTAGTAATAGTAGTAGTAATGGTGGTGGTGGTGATGGTAGTAGTATTTCTAGGACTTTAAAGCAGTGGAAGGTAAATAAGTATGTTTAAGCACTATTAGCAATTCCTACTATGCTATTTGCATATGTCCTTTTTTGCTTACCAGAACTAAACTAAAATATCTTCTTTTGTTATTATTTCAGCATCTACATCATGGGCTTGGTCCTGGAATGGATTAAGAACAATGGTGGTGCTACAGCTATGGAGGAACTTAGCCTAATCAAATCTCAAATGATTTATGATATCATTGATGAATCCCAAGGATTCTATGTGTAAGTTGATGTGATCTCATTTTGTTTTTCTAGTTAATTTGAAAGTGTATGTAGGTGATACCACATCATTGATTTGACATTCATGTCATCACTGGCATTAATGTCATCAGTGACAAGCATTTTTTAATTAAGTACCCACAATCCTCTGGGAAAAAAAAGGACTAATCACTTCCTTCCTAGACTTCCTGGGATGTTAGAAAAATCACCCTTGCCATGTGTTTAGCTCTATTGCTGCTTGAAGCTCTGTAATTTCTTCTAGAGGTGAGCATTAGAATTTTTGCTATTTTTCTGTGTTCAGAGGTTTTTTTTCCCCCTTAAAATGAAAAGAATTCATTAAATTCTCCTACCTGTCATAATTCCTATGTTTGGCAAAAGATGCCTTTGCAAATAAGTGATTTTAAGTCAGCATTCATACTAGGAAAAGAAAAGGGAGGGAGGAATCCATGTACAAAACTTACCTATTCAAATGAGATATATTGAATGATATACAGGGCCCTGCTCCAGGATGGCTGCAGACAGTTGTTGTTCTTGTTAAGTCATGACTGCCTCTTCATGACCCTGTGTGGGATTTTCTTGGCAAAGATACTGAAGTGATTTGTTGTTTCCTTCTGCACTGGATTAAAGCACACAGAAGTTAAGTGAATGCCCTGGGTCACAGAGCTAGTGAGTGTCTGAGGCCAGATTTGACCTTCCAGTCTTCCTGACTCTGGGTTTAGAACTTTTTCCACTAAGCCACTTATCTGCCTCCAACACAAACTGAGGTTAAGTGACTTCCTTGCCCATGGTCACACACCTAGTGGGTATTTGAAGCCAGATTTGAACTTAGGTCTTCCTGACTCTGGGTCTAACACTCTTTCCACTGGGCCACCTAGCTGCCCTCTCTCTGCCATATAGATTGGAGACAGGGGATAGTATCATCCGACCAACATATAGGAAGGAAGGTGGAAGAGGAGAGAGGAAGGAAGAAGCTCCAAAAATGGTTTCTTAGCTTTCCTCTTTTGTACAGGAGAGATCCCATCTCTAATGTGTATTACTGATGTAGTGTGTTACCAATTTTCCTCATCTTCCTAGAGATTCTAAGGAAGTGAGTGATGGGGAAGCAAGGTGTTAATCCGTTACATCCAAGACAAAATCCATGTTTTGGGAACTTTGTAATTGGTTCATAGTCTGAGGGAGGGAGAAAGAGAAGTGGGAGAAAGCCTAATTCAGTCCAACCCAGGACTGACGTTTGAGTTGTGCACATAAAGATTAGGAGATTTCTCTCATGGCCTTGACCAGATTCTGTGAAATGTTCCCAACCTACAGAAGCTTGTTTTTATGCATTGGTAGCCATGATTTTATAAGCTGCTGTGGCAGAACCGATGATGGGAGAGGGACAACACCCCAGGTTTAGGGTACAGACAGCTGAGGAAAATTTTATGTGGGGGGACAAAATAGGCCACTTTTGGCTGCACATAGATTTTAAGAAGGGAATTAATGAAGAATGAACCTGAAAAGATAAGGAGAAGCTGGAGCCAGGTTACAAAGGGCTTTAAATGTGAAACTTAAGAGGAGTTTCTTACTATGCTGTAATGGGAATGAGGCTAACATGCCCACTTTTCCTTCAGCCATAGCATCGGACAGAAAGCATTGCTTATTTAAGAGTAAAATAGCACTAAAATTTTTTGAAAGGAAGATTATGTCAATTAAATTGATGGAGTTTGAACATCTACTTGTCATTTTAAAACATTTTCTTGTGTTCCATTGCCAGCAAGCAAAAGTAATCAGTGAACAGATACTTGTTAACATACCAATAGGTGGATTTTTTTTCTGGTATCATAAATTGCTATAGTTGTATTGGATTAAAGAGCATTTTTAATAGAGCTTTCTCTTCCCCTCGTCACTAATGTACACTTGCTTTCAAGGGCTTGAAGTAATAATGAATGAATAAACAAATGAAGCAGTATAAGGGCTTACTATATGTCAAGAACTGTGTTTTAAGCAGTTGGGATACAAATGGAAAAATTTGTATTTTATATATTTATACTCTCAATCTATACTCTCAAAGGGCTCATTCTTTAATTGGGAGAGATAATGCATAAAAAAGTAGCGGGGGGTCAAGGTCAGGGTCAACGTGATGTGAAGGCCCAGGGGTTTTTTAGGGTACAGCACCCAGTAAGATGGCAGTGCCCAGCAGTTAGAAGGGCATACCACCAGGGCAGAGGGTAAGGCCCAGAAGACCTTAGGATGCAGTGACAAGGTAGTTGGCAAGGCCTGATGGTTTTCCATCTTACCAGAAGGATTATTCCTCGCTCGTCCTTAGCAGCCATGTCACTTTTTCTGTCCAGCTATCCCAGATGGGGTCTTGGTGGCCTGGGGAAATAAAGGTATTGGAACTGGGAAAAAAGATATCAATTTTGTTTTTATTATGTAGTCATCAGTGTTGTTCTATAGAGTATCTCCTTTGCTGTTATTGTACTCCAATAGACCTGTGATCTCAGAAATATGGATATTACTGCCAGTGATATAGATCATAACCCATCCATTTTTGGCCCTCCCATGCTACACTTGTCCAAACCCTTTCTTTAGTTCGCTATAGGGCATGTACTGAAGTATCTGGGGGTTTACCTTAATTATCTTTGGATGATGATGATGATGATTTATTTATGGTGCTTGAAGCCAAAAATTCAGTTTACCAACTTTATATTTAATGTATCATTATGATTAATTCATGCATGAGCTCTCTAGTTTGTAATAACAGTATCATAAAATTCTGTGACTTTAAGATTTACAAAACCCTTTTAGCATGATAATGCCATGAGGTAGTTAATTCAAATATAATTTTTCCTCCTTTGAGTTTGAGGAAGCTGAAGGCCAGAAAGGTTAAGAGGCATATCCAGGCTTCCATGGCCTAGTAAGGATCAGAAATTCTAAGGCCAAGACCAGTGCTCTTTCCATTATATTGTGATTTTATACATCATCTATAGCAAATATTTAATCTGAGTTTGGCATCACCTACTACTGGAATGTTTCTGGGCTGCTGTCATATCATGTGCATGCAGAGAAATGCAGATGAATTTAGCAGTTAGTCAAATTAAAAACAGTGGTGCATTCTGAAACCATTTTCTTTTGGGGGAAGGGAGGATGGGAGGGAATAATCTGCCAAAGTTGCTCTTCTGGCCGTAAGTTCATATAAGCAATTATACTGTAGGAGGGAAAGAACCTTAATCATAAAGAAAACCACAACAGAACTGCATGTGGTTTTCTATTACCAAAGGGAATAGTAGTGGGAGTGGAAAACCTGAGAACACTACTTGAAGAGATAATAATACTGTTCCTTTGGCCATCTACTTGGCCTTTTTTGTAATGACCAAGAAGACAAGTTGCACGAAATGGGATTTAGAAGAGGGAAGAAAAAGGAAGAGTAGGTATGCAGAGAAGGGCATGGGAAAGAGTTAATACAGAGGAAGAAGAGTAAGAGGAAAAGGTGTAACAAACACAAAGGAAATCAAGCTTACTACCAAAGATGTGTCCTTGAAGATAACAAAAAAAAACCCCAAACTTAATTTTTCCTTCTAGGGCAGGGTTCTGAAGTTAGGGTCTGGGAATTTTTGTTTTTTAATCTTCTAAACTAACTTTCACTATAATTGGTTTTCTTTGTGATCTTGTGTATTTTATTTTATGTATTTAAAAGCATCATTCTGAGAAGAGGTCTCTAGGCTTCATCAGACTGCCTAAGGTTTCCAAGACACACAAAAAAGAAGGTCTGCTTTTGGGAAATACATCCCATTCTACTCCCGCCTTTTCTGTATGCCCCTTGGACAGACTTCCATGTTCATGTCCTGGGGGAGGGTGATACATATCAGCACACCTATTTCACTACTTAGGCTTTAACTGCCACTCTTAGGCTACCCTACCACCTGGTTTTTGTGCCTTAAGAGAGTAAATTGTTTTCTCTACTGCAAAATGGAATTTTACCTTCCTCAGACTAGCTCTGTGACCTCTGCTTTGGGGACAAATCAGTTGCCTGCAACCAGTTATCTATATTATTATTATATATATTAAACAATGTATTTCACTGACTACCTTTGTTGTTATTATATTGTTACATATTACATTAATATTATTATATTATGACATCATGTATTATCATATATATTAAATAATGTATTTTCATTGACTATCCTTTATTTAAATGCCCATCACCGTGCTAGGTACTATGGAAGAATCAAAAACACAAGATCTAATTGCTGTCCTTAAAAGGTTTATAGTCATAAAATTATAGATTTAGATCTGGGAATTACCTTAAAGGTCATTTTCTCCATCCCCTTCCTTTTACAAATGAGGAAACCTGGGACCAGGAAGTGGCAGAGGGTACCATTTTGTCTGGCCCTTAATTCCATTGTCTGAGAATCTAGCATTTTTTTCCACTGTGCCCCATTAACAGGCCCATTCAAGACAGTATATTATCAGATTTTGGAATGTGTGGAACTGATTTACAAGTTTAGCATTAGGGAAAAATTGTTGTGTCTTGGAGCAAATAGAAGATTTTGTGATGAAGGTGGGACATGAGCTGGGTCTTGAAGGATGAGAATTCCAAGAAGCCAATATAGTAAAGTAAATCTAAAAAACATGAATACTAAACCTAGCACATGTTGGGGACAGAAGTTTAGAAGTCTAAGGTGGAGAGTCCATGATGGGAACTGTAATTGGTTAGATTGATAAGATCTCTACCCTCATCAATACTCCCCTTCTGCCTCCCCCAGGGCCTGATGCTGGGTGGCCATCCTAGGCATTCAACAGCCTGGACCTGCTTCTCCAGTATAGTTACTAGAAAGCTTTTAGTGATGAGGCATAGTTAGAAGCAGGAATCCGGGGCTTACCATGATCCTTACTACTTATGTATATATCTATAGCTCTGCCCTAAGTGGGAAAAGTTGGGCTCTTGGAATGATGCAGCCTACAATTTTAGCCCCATTATATACTGAGACCTTAATGTATTTTTACGTTTTTTGCAACCAGGCCTAGGGAAACCATCTGGTAATATAAAGGTTTTAATCCACTTACCCTTGAATTTGCCTCTTGGTAGTGACCAGCTGTAAAAAACACAGTGCTCTTGATGATAATTGAACCATTGATCTAATCTAATCATGGCATATAGTTCTCTGAACTATGGTTCTCGTCTTGGAACCTATTCTACTCTTGTCTCCCTTTGAATTCTCCCCTATGTTCTCCCCCTACCTAGTGTTATGTTCACAAATACATACATACATACACATACATATGTATTTTTTCCATTAAGACCCTTTTCCCCAGAATAGAAATGCTACTAGAATGGTTCTTATTTCCAAATGTCCATTTTGGAAACCTCCAATTTCATTCCAATAATGCCATTAAACCTTTCTTATTTCAAAACATTTTGCTCTTTTTGTGGAAAACAACTTTCTTTAATGGCAATACTCATTGTACTCCTCTCTTCCCTGCTGTCTTGTTGGACTTCCCTCTTACATATAATTTTTTAAGGAAATGGACAATTAAAAGGGAGAAAACCAACAAAAAAACCTATGTATTTCTAAATACATGAGCATATGGTCAAAAGTTAATATGTAAAGGGACTAGGGAATGATTCTGGGAAAAGGCAGACATCTTGGGAAAAGGTAAAAAAAATAAAATTTAAAAAGAATGGGATGGAGCTAAAGGGAAGGGGAACCTCTGAGTACCCTTTTTTTCCCATGATACACCTTAACAGTTATACCACAGCTAGGACATTCATTCTCTGGTAGATAGTTGTCAATTCAAATGTAGTATATGGGACAGTCTTGTCCCGAGGACTCTGTCCCCTCCCATTCAGGTTTCTGTACCTATAAACAGGCTGTATCTCCTAGGCTTCATGTCTTCTCATATAGAATAAACTATCAGTATTTTTTCTAAATTTCTAAGCCCTCCTGTCCCAAGAAATCGCATTTATAACATTAATAATAAATAACAGTTGACATTTGCATATTGTTTTAAAGTTGGTAAAGTACTTTACATCCTTTGTCTCATTGTGACATCATAGCAACTCTGTGATATTAGTGCTATAGGCATCATTATTATCATTTTTCAAATGAGGAAACAGACTCAGAAGTTAAGTGACTTGTCTAGGATTCCACAGTCAGTAACCACAAAGTAGGTTCTCAAACCTGGATCTTTCTGAATGCAAATTCACCACTCAGTCTCCTATGCCATATTGTATTAAAAATCTTGCAGAATTATTCTTCTGACAAAAACAGCTGTTTTTGATGTCACCTTAAAATGGCCAATGCTTAACTTCTTGGCAGCTCCCCACTGTTTTCCCTGCATCTACCAAGAGCTGTTCTGAAATTTTCTTTTCTCTCTGTCTAGGAGATAATACAGGTAATCTAGCCCCCAAGAGAGGGATGGACAAAATGTGCTTCAGCCCAGGGGTTGAAAATCAGACTTTTGGATAAGATAAGTTACTTTTCAGGTGCAATCAATACCCTCTTTTGCTACTGATTTTTTTTTTTTTGTTTAGGAAAGAGAGTCTACACTCCATTTCAATGACTAGGGGTGATGGATGTTGACTGGGAAGCGTAGTTCTTAGGGAGTTCATCAAAGAAAAGAATCCCCACTTAGACCATTATTTCTAGATTATTTAGTAACCTTGGTTCATGGACCAGAATGGGAGCTTTTTTGTATGCCTATGATGCCCTTGAGTATTTTCTACTTCCCAGTTCAAATAGCTCAAACTGTTATAAGCCATTTTTATAGAAATTCCAAGTACCAAATCTTCCATTTTTTGTCTTCACAATCCTTTTTCTGCACCTGTGCCAGACTCTTGCCCAGAATCATGGAATCAGAACCTAGAGCATAGCAGGAGCTATGTGAAGGGTTTATTTCCTAAACCTAAATTACATTTGCATTAATGTTATATTTTGAAGCCTTCTCTCAGGAATTAGTTTTTTAAAAATTATTGCTATCTCTTGTTTTTGCATCACCTATAATTCCTGATGGATTCCTCTTCTGCCATCCAAGAGAAAATCTCTTAAGAGACAGAGTAAAGACAGAAGAAAATTGGCACAATAAAAAACAGTGCAAAAGTCTGACACACATATATATGTTAGATTCTTTCACTGTATACTATATGTATAAGCATTTGAGACATCCAATATATAATGAAATATATAGTATGCCTATAGATAGGATATATAAAGAATGTATCTATATAATATATACAAATATACTATAATTCACACACATATACACATGTATATATAGTACCCTATACCCATAGTCTCCCACCTCTGCAAAAAAGCAAGACAAGCTGCCATCTCATATTCAGAGATCACTTGAAGGAACTGCAAATATTTATCCCCTAGAAGAGGAGACTTAGCAAGAGTTGTATCACTGCTGTCTTTAAATGTTTAAAGGGTTGCCATATGGAAAAGGAATTAGCCTTATTATTCTCATATTCAGAGGTTAGAAGTAAAACTAGAAAGCATAAATGATGTCAACTCAGTATAAGAAAGAACTTAACAGTCATAGTAGCCCAGAAATGGAATTGACTATCTTGGTAGGAAGTGAATTACCCATTACTAATAGTGTAGTATATGGGGCAGTCTCATCCTGAGACCTCTGTCCCCTTAGAACAGCGGTTCTCAAGCTGTGGGTCACGACCCCTTTGGGGGGGGTCGAATGACCCTTTCACAGGGGTCACAGGGGTTGCCTAAGACCATCGGAAAACACATATTAGGAGCTGAGACACTGTTCCTCTCTCCTTCTACAGGCGAGTCCACCCACATGCAGATACGTCCACATATGAGTATTAAAGGGTCACAGCATTAGGAAGGTTGAGAACCACTGCCTTAGAACATTCCCTCCCATTCAGGTTTTAGTACCTATAAACAGTGTTATCCTTAGAATGATTCAGCCTATAATTTTAGCCCCATTAAATGGGGCTAAAGTTGGGGTCATCCATTATTCTCAAGAGGATTCACATTTCTGTCAGGGGTTAGACTAAATGACTCCTCAAGTCATTTCTAATGTTTACATTCTTTGAACTCAGGGTTCACTCCAGTGTCTCTTTGTTTCTTGAGGCACTCTTCCCTTAGAATGGAAATTAGCATGGGATGGATGTACTCACCATGTACCCTTTGACAGTTTTTCTTTATACCTTCTTCTATAATTCTGGGGGAGCTTTATTGAGGAAAAGGATTCCCAACTAGGCCATTATTTGTAGATTTTCCAGTGAACTTGGCAGTCATTAGTAGGAGGAAATGATATATGCACTCAAGTGCGTGATTGCCATGAGTTCATCTCACTGCCTCATTCAAATAGTCCAAAATGGTCCCAAGTCATTAGAGGAATGCTGAGTGCCAAATTTCCTATTTTCTGATTCTCACCTTCTTGAGGTACTATGAATCCTGTGGTTCTCCTGCCTTTTCAACTATAAGTTCCCCTGGGATGTTGCTTTCTCTTTACACCTACCTCCTACTGATCTTACATTGATATTTCAGGGAGTTTAAGCACTTATTCAGAGATGAATGGAACTCCTTGGCATCAGCTCTTGGGAGTTTTATGAGACACAAACATACCAGTACAAGCTAGTTAGGGAAGTACATTGAGAGCTTGAGCAGGAAAAGTTACTGAACTGGGTAAAAAGTACTTATGGAAGCCAAGAGAATGAGCCCTACCTAAAGTAGACAGACAAGTGTACCCAACTTTGTGGTGCTGCCATATTGAGGGCTTTTTTTTTCCTTTTGTTTTTGCTGGTCACACACCTAAAAGACAGTGTCTGAGTCAAACTCTTCCCTTTAGTGGGGTCATAGAATCACAGATTTTAAGCTGGAAATGACCTCTGAGGTCATCATATCCAACCACCTCATTTTTCAGATGAGGACATTGATGTTTAGAGGTCTTCAGAGACTTGCCTAGGGTCACACTTGCGTAAGTCCCAAGTCTTTTGTTTTGGTCTTTACAAGGGAAGAAACAGTATCAAGTAGGGTCTGTGTTTAGAATTTTTGTGATGCCTGTCAAACCTCCCCACTTCCACCCCCACCCCAGTCTAAAAATGTGTCTAATTCTGTCCCTTCAGTCCATTATATCTTTCAGGAAGTAGCATCTTTCCTAATAAATTCACTGGAGTCCTGATTGGTCTTAGATTGATCAGAATTCTTAAATCTTCCAAAGTTAGTTCCAGTATTGTTTCTGTACAAGAGGTTCTCCTGGTTCTGCTCACTTTACTGTGCATCAGTTCATACAGGTCTTCCCAGGTTTATATCATTTTTCATGGTGAAATAGTATTCTGTTACATTCGTGTACCATAGTTCGTTTAGCCATTCTAAATTGATAGGCATCCTGTTAGCTCTCCAATTCTTTGCTGCTACAAAAAGAGTGTTATAAATATTTTCATACATATGGGTCCTTTTCTCTTTCTTTGGTCTTTTTTGGAGTACAGGCCTAGTATTGCTAGTTTGAAGGCATGGTTCCAGGATGACTAGACTAATTCACAGCTTCACCAACATTGCACTGGTATCCTTGATTGCCCAGTTTTAAAGCTAAAAGCTCACAATCCAGGAAATACTGTCTGACTAGCTACCAAAGGAACCCTAAGTAGTTAGTTTCTACTCTTGTATGATTTCTCTAGTTTCCCTAATCTGGGAATTAATCTTAGAATTCCTGATCTCTTAATCTCAGAATATGGAAGCTTGAGTCCACATGATGTGTCTAGGTGCCTTGGGGGTCCTGCCCAGAGAGCAGGCTGGTTTTGAGTTCTCTAAAACAGAGTGTACTATTTTCCTCCTGTCTCTAGGTCATGTCTTTAATGGCTAATGGTTAAGACATTAGTCCAGAAATATTTTCATACATACTTTAGTGTGGAAGACAGTATACAACATGGAAGAGCAATCTTCAATTAATTTCCTATGAATACAGGAACCCATTAGTTCATGAAGGTAGCACCTACCTTCCAGGGTTGTTGTTGGGATAAAATGAGATAATATTTATAAAGTGCTTTGTACACCTTAAAGTGCCAGATATCAAATGCTAGCAATTATTATTAGTCATGATCAGTATTAGAGGCAGCTCAGGAAAACCTGAGTTCAAATTTTGCCTCTGATGCTTCCTAGCCTAAGGTCACACTAGCATATCACTTAACCTCGATATATGCCTCTGTTTTATTAATTTGTAGAAGGAGGATAATAGCACCTACTTCCCAGGGTTGTGAGGGTCAAATGGGATAATGTTTGTAAAATGCTTTGCCAGCCTTAACGTTCTATTCTACTGTTTATTTATCATCATCAGGATCATCGTGATTGTTTCCATTGTTTCACTGTCTAGTAGCCGGCCTCTGCTGATGAGCCTCTCTGAATTTAGCCTGGTTGGTGGAGCTGACAGTTCTTTTCCAAGCCCATGTCCTAAGCCTTTCAAGCTACATAGGGTCTGCCATAACGCATATTTATTGATGCTTTCATGCAGTGATTCTGGTTCATTGTGCTTCTTGGGAGGAGTTACAGCCCCTTTGCTAGGTTAGAATGTACAATAGCCAGTGGCAACCTTGTTTTCTTACACTGGGGCCTTTTGTAACTTACCTTGGATCCTATCATCTTTCAGTATATGCAGCCAATTAAATTTAAAAGAAGTTTTATTGGTGCTTTCTGATTTTTTTTTGTTTGTTTTGCCCCAGTGATTTCCCTAAACACCCCCTCTGTGACTGAACCCACCCTTGTAACAAAGCAAAACTGTTGGGAGTTAAAAAAAAAAAAAAGCTCAGCCCATTCTGATAGCACATGCAGCATTCCCCATTCCCAGTTCCTCATCTGTAAAATGAGCTAGAGAAGGAAATGGCAAACCACTCCAGTATCTTTGCCAAGAAAACTCCAAATGGGATCACAAAGATCAGTGACGGAAAACGACTAAACAAACAAAAAAAGCATTTATATAGTGCTTGCAGGTTTATGTAGGCTGTCTCATTTGATCCTCACCACAGCTCTGGGAGGTGGGAACTCTTGTCTCTATTTCACAGATGAGGAAACTGAGGCTGGGAGGGGTTAAGTGACTTGCCCAGGGTCACACATTTAGTAAGTGTATGAGGCTGCATTTAAACCCTTGCTCCTAGTCCAGTACTCTAGCCATCATAAATGAAGTTATAGAGGACCTGAGCCTTGGCGAACTCATTTCTGAAGGCTAAAACTTCAAGGTTCAGTTTATTATTTTTAGTCCTTGGCATTTCCCCCCCATCTGAGATGTTTTGAATGTCGTCTGGCTAGGATCCATGGTGACAGCTAAGTGGGTCTTTAAAATTCTTTCCTGCATTATATGAACTTCAAGTTTTCATTTTCTAGAAACCTTGTAGATTCTTGGTACTAAAATGGGTCTTAAGGAACATCTAATCCACCTCCTTCATTTTGCAGATGGGGAATTCAGGTCTAGATAAGTGAAGTGACTTTTCCAAAGACAGAGTATGCCAGCAACAGGACCACTTGAAAGATGTCTAAGAGACTGTTAATGTTCGTAATAGATAAGATTTAAATAGTGCTTTAAAGTTTGCAAAACCCTTTTACATATGTTATTTGGTTTAATCCTCATAACTACTCTGTATTGTACATGCTATTATTTCCATTTTCACAGAATAGGAAACTGAGGTAGAGAGCAGTTAAGTATCTTCCCCAGGTCACACTCTTAGTATGTGTCTGAGGCAGGATTTGAACTCAGGTCTTCCTGACTCCAAGGCCAGTATTTTTTATCCATTGTACTACACATGTAGAAAGAGTGATTTTTTGGGGGGGAAAAGTCTTAAACTTCAATTTTCCACATCGTAGCTATTCTTTTTCTAAATAAGATGTACATTTAATTGCTGAACCTTAAGACCAGAACTAGCACATTGCATTTTCCCAGCAGTAGAATGTCTAAGCAGCGTAGCTGTGGTGTTTTTAATTTAAATGTCAGCTATGAAATAACCTAGCATCTCCTGGAAAAGAGGGGACAGCAATTCAGATCCAAAGCCTGTTACACAGGATTTGGTTATTTCCTTTAGTATCTAGTCTGCCTTAAAGGTGTATGTTTGACTCCTATTAACTTTCACAGGAATTATGTATGTGCCTCTAGGGGAGAGTATAACTTTTAATGGGAACTTCCTTTCCTCTGCTTTTATTTGCAGTTTAATTTTAATGAATCCCACCTAGCAGAGACTTCAAATAAAATGGAATATGCTTCTGCTTAAAAATAAATAAATAAGTAAATGAATGACTGCATGATACATCTAGGTTTTGTCCCCCTAGAACAGAGCTTTAGTTGTTCTTTCTTATATCTCTATAGTATCCCTGGAAAATACTCTCAGTTGCTCATTATTTTCAAAATCAGAACCCAAGAGCCCACAGTGATTTTTTTTTCCCCTTAGGCAAGAGTTGCTGGTTGTCAGTAAGGTTCCTCCATATCCACTGAGCACCTTCCAGCCAAGTGTGGCTGATGGAGCTACTTAGATGGGGGAATACCCAGATTCCAACTGTTACTACTTGCGCCTTGCTAATAACATTTGAGTGTCTGCATTCACAAAATTTCATGGTGATATATCAGATTTCTTTAAGAGATACCTCCTGTCTTGCCTGCCAAGTCCTTGGTGCCTTCCACATCTAGTCAGGAATTCAGATAAAGCAGAGAGGTTTCATACTGTAGTAGAAGGGGCCCAGGAGCCCTTTTCGTGCCTTATGGTATCTCTCTTCCTTTCCATGATCTTTTAAATCTTCCCAATGACAATTCATTGATCAAACCAGCCAGTTCTTTTTGGGCCAGAAGATGTAGTTTTATCTAGGTCAGGGGATTGGAATTTATCGAAGGCTTTTGTATTTCTTACTACAACCACTAATTCCATATTAGTATTTCTCTATCATTTTTAATGTTAAGGTCATTCTCCTCCACAAAGAAAATAGAAACAAAATAATTAAACACCACTGCTGTCTTCCTGTTGTCAGTTATTATTGTTCTGTCCAACCCAAGCGGAGGTCCTATCCATTTCTCAAGCCTCCTTTTTTTTCTCTCAATCTAACCTAAAAACAAATCATTTTTGATGTCCTTAGCTTTCCAAAATAAGCTTTGGCTTATTTTGTCTTTCTGCGTTACAGACAGTATTGTTGTGTGGTCTGTTCCCCTGTTACACCTGTCTGACCTTGCTTCCATTAACTCTAAATTTCTTTTAATATCCTAAATTGGTTAGGGAGTTCCCTATGCATCCACATCTGTGTTGTGTGGAGGAATGACCACCAGGGAAGGGAGCTGTGTCAGTAGAGTCATAAGAATGGTGAGTAGATCCAAAGGGAGGTCAGTCAAAGCAAGGGTAGTATTGATTTCATTACTGTGCCCAGAGCAAGAGGTAGAAAAGGGAGTTAGGAGTGAGACCCAATCTTCTGCAGGGCAGACGAGACGGCAAGATGACCCAGGTGGGCAGCTGGGTGGCAGAATGGTATGGGAGGCATAATCTAGTTTGTAGCTGGCTAGACAGAGTAGGCCCCATTCTGCTTCACCATGGGACCTTTCTTAGACAAAACGCTAAAACACAGAAGTTGTAGAATATTCTTAAAGAAATAGAGCTTTATTACTTTTAAGTACCTACAGTAACTGCTGACAAAGTGCCCCTTGCTGGGCCTGCTATAATGAATAGATGAAGTTTGTGATAATTAGCATTATTTGCATTTAAACAGTTTTGTATGCTGAAGTCTTGAAAAACAGTTTGTTCTCTCCAGTAGATTAATCATGCTTCCTATAATCTCATTTACATTATTCATTTACTTCCTATACCCTTTCTTCACAGATTGTGCAAAGAGAAACCTCAGCTCAGCCCAGATCTAATTATTGGAGATCTTAAGTTAGTGGAGTCCAAAATAATGATGTTTTGCTTTATTGTATAAATACCTCAAGAAAGTCTGATTTGCTGATGTCAGTACTCTTTCTGCTTGCACAGTTCCCAATCCTTTTCTAATTTAGATGTTCTTTGAGAGGTTCTGGAGCTGAAAATGCATTGAACCTAGCTCTGAACCTAGCTAGACAGGTCCCTAAACCAAAGAGAGGTATTACCCATAATGGGGCCCATACTCTAGACCTTTCCAGGGTGGTGTAGCAGCTGCCAGAGCTTGTGCTACCTTGGCATAGCCTTCAGGGATCCAGAGTTATCCCCATCCTGGATGTGGTTGATGAGGTATTAGATTAGGAATGTAGTGCAAGACTTCTTATCACTTAATCGGCAAACATTTACCTACTGTGTGCCAAATACTGTGACTGATACTAAGAATAGAGACATAAAAATGAAACAACCCCTTGCCCAGGGAGCTTATATTCTTTTGGAGGAGACAACATATACAGAAATTATTTTTTTACAAAATAAATACAAGGTAATTTTTTTTTATGGTGAGTAGACAGTGGAAGCATACCAAATAATAAATCTATGGATAAGTAAAAGAAGGAAAGGAAGGAAGAAGGGAAAGAGGAAGAGAGAAAGGAAGAAAAAAGAAGAGGAAGAAAGATGGAGAGGAAAAGAGAGGAAGAAAAGATGGAGAGAGAGAAAGAGCCTAGTTCTTACACAGTGCTTTGTTACCCCTAATTAGAATGCAGTGTCCCATTCTTTAGCCTGCTGAAATTATTTCAGTTCTATTATACTCAAGTCATGCCATTGCTTCCTCAGTAAAAGGCCTGCCCCACCCAGCCCGCTGTGATTTCTCCCTTTTCCTAACTCTTCCCCTACCCTCCTAGAACAACTACTATATTCTCTTTGAGAGGAGGGACTGTTTTTGTTTTTATTTTGCTTTTCTGTGTCCAGTGCTTAGCCCAGGATCTGGCACAGAGTAGGTCCTTAGTTAAGTGCTATGATTGATGGATTTGCTATGACTCTACTGACCATAGCTCCCTTCCCTGGTGACCATTCCCCCACACAATACAGATGTAGATGCATCGGGAACTCCCTAACCAATTTAGAATATTAAAAGAAATTTAGAAGTAATGGAAGCAGGGTCAGGTATAGGTCCACACAAAAATACCGTTTGCAATGCAGAAGGACAAAATAAGCCAAAGTTTATTTTAGAAAGCTAAAGATATTAAAAATGGTTTGTTTGGTTTGGTTTTTGTTTTTAGGCTAGACTGAGAGAAAAAGTATTACTTTTTCTTGTGTTCCGTCTATCCCTCCCCAACTAGATTGTTAAATGTCTCGACAACAATGCTTTACACATAGGAAGATTTCAAGGAATAACTTGTTGATAATGGTCTATGCATTCTGGAACAGATACTTTAACCAGTGCAATGTTTTTCAGATGCCCAGTGGAGAAGCAGAACAGAAGTAAAATGAACATCCCTTTCCGTATTGGTAGTGCTAAGGGAGACGAGCATTTGGAAAAGAAGTTTCTGGAGAAAGCTCTTGAACTTAATATGATCTCTTTGAAAGGGCATAGGTATGTATAATGACTCAAAAGTTGGAAGCAGAGATTTTTCTTAGCCTTTGCAGGAAAAAGTAAAAGTTAATTGAATTGCTTTAGTGTTTTTTTTTGAGAGTACAACTATATAATTTGCTGAAAAAGAACCATCACCACAGAAATGGTGATCCTCATTTCTGTTTTCTTGTGGAATGTGGAATTGACATCATGCCTTTCTTGTAGAAATGAATGTAAAATGTGTATTGTATCCTGCAACAATGGTTAAAAAACAAACAAACAACTTTAGTTGGTAATGCTCTACTGTGTTGTACTCTTTTTTTCCTCCAAAATCACAGCTTCTCCATAAATATTAGTGGCCCTAAACAGTCTAAATCCAGAATTATTATAAAACCAAATGACTCTCTGAGAATATGCAGAGCTCAGTACTGTTTGTTATAAGCTGGGAGTGTTGTTATGTTTGTCTGTTTTCGAAGAGGACTATGACATCAGGAATATGATGTCATGACTTGCAGTTGACTTTGATTTGAGTGAGGGAGGGCTGTGCAAGGTCACCAGCCTTACTTTCTCCTCCAGAACCATCTGAGTCCAGTGACCAGATATTCATCAGGGAATCTGGAGATGGCACAGGATGCAATCGGAGACTCTGGCCCTTTTAGTCTAAGGCCTTTTCAGGTTCTCACTTTGAGTGAGGTAATGCTCATTCAATGAATAGGCCTCTTTAAGAAGTGAGTCAAAGGATGGCCCCTTTAATTAGAAAACAAGAAAAAAGAAAAAAATCAGACTGGGAGGGGAAGACCCTCAGGGTTGCTAGTCCAAAGAGAAAGAGTTACCATTGACATTCACTCAGAGCCAGGAGGGCCCAAAATATAGCCATTGAGTGGAACTTGAGCAGGGACCTCTTGTGGTCCAATCTATGAGTTTCAGAGTGAACTGGGTGAGAAAAGAGAAAGTAAAAGAGAGAGAGAGAGAAACAGAAAGGAAGAAAGGAGTCTAGGTAGTAAACCCTAAATCCACAGTTAACTGTGGAGCTTCCAGCAATCAAAATTTACCTTCCTTTGTAGAGGAGGAGAGGGAGAGGTTGAGCTGAGTTACCCCAACTGATTGGGTCCCCATTCAGGCAGCTCTATCTAAACTGAGAGTGAAAAGATTTAAGGAAGACTTTGTAGAATTAGAGAAGAGATTAGATTTTCATTGCTCCAGAGGTCAAAATCTATGACCAGTGAATGGAAGTAATAGGGTGACGTCTCTTTAATTAGAATTTTGTAATGTAACTGGCTCTTTCATTACTTAGCAAGTTCTTTCTCACTATAAGTGAATGCTAGATGACCATAAAGAATGTTGCATTTCCTATATTGAGTAAAAAGGTCAGGCTTGATAACCCTGAAAGGTTTCTTCACATTCTGATTCCAGCCTTGAAAATGTCCTTCAGAAAATGGTGAATGGAAAGTAGTACATTCAGTAAACTTCTCTCACGTATGGTGGTCAGACATTTTCTCTTTGGTTTCTCTAGGTCTGTTGGAGGAATTCGTGCTTCTCTGTATAATGCAGTCACCATGGAGGATGTTCAGAAGTTGGCCGCATTTATGAAGACTTTTATGGAAATGCATAGGCTGTGAATACTTTGGTGCCAGTTTATATACTGCCTATTTAAAAACAGGCAGCAACCTATTAAAATAATTGTCGCATACATAGATATAAGCACTTAACAAACTAAATTATTTTCCTGATAAACAAACCTACCGTAACTCTTTATCAAAATAACAAAACTGTTACAAGATAGTTTGCTACCACAAAGCCAATGACAGCTGTCACCTTCACTCTAATACTGTAAAATTTTTAAAGCTATACTTCCTATGTTTTATTCAAGGTTCACTTTTTTCCTTCCTTGTTGCTTTTTTTTTTTTTTTTTGCTGAATCTCAGTATGCAAATTTGTCCGTGTACTGAATTCAATTTTTTGAATATCCTGGCTTCTATAAGCACACATATCAATGGTGGAAGGGACCAGACACTTCCTGGGCTGCCAAGGATGCTTCAGACCAGAGTCAACAAACCATTGGCCAGATCTGGCCTTCTTCCTGTTTTTGTACAGCAGGCTAGCTAAGAATGGTTTTTACATTTTTAAATACAATAAAACTTTATCTTAAAATAGAAGAGCCATTCTTAGCTTACAGGCTGGCAGGCTAGATTTGACCAGCAGGCCATAGCCCCAGCTATACTTAGGGTCTGCTTCCATTTATTTAGGCCCAAACTTCATCACTGGTTGTGAGCTCAAAGACTCAAGGCACAGGGCAAACCATGGGTCTTCCTTTGTGTACTATGTATTCTCTAAAAGCAATGGTTCTCAACCTGTGCATTGTGACCCCTTTGGGGGTCAAATGACCCTTTCACAGGGGTCACAGGGGTCACCTAAGACCATCAGAAAACACGTATTTCTGATGGTCTTAGGAACTGAGACACCACTCCTCTATCCTCCAGACAGGTCTGCTCACATGCAGACACTCCCACATATAAGTATTAAAGGGTCACAGCATTAGGAAGGTTGAGAACCACTGTCCTAAAGAGACAAAACTGATACGACTGTTTCTATTAAGGTTTATTTTTAATATCATAGACTATTTTTCTCCATGCATTTATATTTCAAGTTACGGTTCTTTGTAGTATACGTCAATAATGTACACTCATAGGCACAATTGTTATGCAAGAAGCCTTATTCAGTATATTGTCAAGGGGTTGTAGTATGGTGGCATTTTTTTTGTGTGTTTTTTTTTTCTGCTTTTCTTCTCAGGCAGGAGGATTTGTGAATTTTCCTAACACCTTTCCAACCTGTTAAGTTCAAACTAGAGCCTTTACTAAAATTCCCTGAACATTTATTCCCTTGGCTGTTCACTTTTCTCTTCTTGATGGGTCAACACTCTTAGCTTCTGGAGATTTCCTTGGTGAAGAACCTTTTCCTATTTTTTTATCTGTATTGATCAGTATATGATACTGAGCACATTAAACCATATTAGAAGTACTAAAACTTGTCCCTCTTGTGTTTCATTTCTTGCTTTATTGAGCACTGGCTTTTCTTCATAGTTTTTGGTTAGAGAAAGTGGATAAAAATACCTACACATCTGGGTGTGGGTGGATAGCACAGTAGGTCTAAAGTTCAGAAAGACCTGAGTTCAAGTCCAGCCTCAGACACTAACTCTGTGGTCCTGGGAAAGTTTCTTAACCTCTTTCTGCCTCAGTTCATCTGTAAAGTGGGTATCATAAACCTCTACTAGTTGTTAAGAGGGTCCATTCTGAAGTGCTTTTGCAAACCCTAATGCACTATATAAAAGCTAGTTGTGATATCTGATAAAGACAAATTGGCCTTTTTAGTTTTATGTCGTAATCATTTCCAGATAATTTTCTCTTCTCTGTCACCTAGAAAACCTTCCCTTGTGACAAAAATAGCTAGATGGAACAATGGACAGTGTTGAATTTAGAGTTAGGAAGATCTGGATTGAAATTCTGCCAGACTAGCTGTGTGATGACCCTGGGCAAATCACTTAATTTCTTAGCCTCAGTTTTCTCACATATAGGAAAATAATAACATTTTTCTCCCAGGGTTGTTGTGAGGATCAAATGAAGTAACATGTGTTGTAAACTCTATATAAATGCTAGCTTAGCTATTATTGTTAGCAAAGCAAAGTGAACATACAGTGACTTTGTTTGACACGATATTCCACACGCATCAGTCAATAAGCATGTTCTTAGGCACTGTGCAAGATAGTAGGTGTACCTGGATGAAAATTAAACTGTTTCTAATTTCAGAGGGCTTATTTTCTATCAGGAGAGATAATGGGTACATATAAGTATATGCAAAATAAACACCAGTTAATTGATGGAGGGAAGGCACTAGAATTAGAGGTGTTAGGAAAAGTTGTCCAAGGAAAGGAAGGAAACCTATTGCCTTATCTCTTTTCCAAGGCCAAGATCAGTCATTATAATTGCATAGGATTATGCATCATTTCAGAGTTCTTTTTGTCTATGTTACTTTGGTTGTCATACTTATTGTCTTCCTTAATTCTACATCAGTACATACAATTCTTCCCATGTTTCTCTGAAGGTTTTAAATTTGTAGTTATTTTTAACATGATTAGCCTTCCATTACATTTATTTCCTACCATTTATCCAATTGTTCTCTAATCAGTGGGGACCCACTTTGTTTCCAGCATTTTTGCTACCACACAGAATGCTGCTATTAATATTATAACATATATTAAGCTTAATTTTTCTGTCTTTGATCTTCTTAAAGTATATGCTTTACAATAAACTCTCTGAGTCAAAGGATGACTGTTCATAATTTTAAATTATTTTCCAGAAGAGTCGAACTAATTCACACCTTCCCAAATAGCGTATTAGTGTGGTTGTCTTCCTGCAGCTTCTCCAAAATGGACTATTTCTATCTTTTGTCATCTTTTTTAATTTGATAGATGTGAGGTAAAATGTCAGAGCTGTTTTCATTTGCATTTTTTCCTATCATTAATCATTTGGAGTGACCTTTCATACATTCTATCCATTATTCCATCTGGCTGCCCAGCAGGAGATGTGCAATCTGGGGTTACTGTGAGGTCTAGGTTGGCTTCATGGTAGGCCTGAGAATATACTTGGCTTGAGATGCTTGTTCTTTCATTGACTTGGAATCCTCAGCCTCATGTTGATCCTAGACACCATTTTTAATGTATTTTGACTGACTCGGGTTTTCTAGATTCTCTAGACTGGAAGTTGATGGGATTGCATAGAACCTCTTGAGACTATAGCCTAGCCCAGGTACAACATCCAGGGCTGGTCTAGTACTGAACTGGTCTCACAATTTAGCATCATAGTGAATTGAAGACCTGAGTGTTGAGTTTTGGGCAAAAGGTCAAGTGACTCACTATTGGACTTATTAACTCTTACTCTACTAGTTACTTTGATACTGTAGCTTCCAACCATTATATGCCTTCTCATCCTTGGTGAGTTTTGACCAAAACTAGCCATAGAAGCTAATAATAATAATAATAATAATAATAATGATAATAAAAATATTCCTATATCACTTTAAGGTTTGCAAATCTCTTTATATATCATTATAGACATTTTATTATCATGCCAACTTTGGTAGGTAAATGCTATCATTGTTATTTTAAAAATAATTTTTATTGGGGTAGCTAGGTGGCGCAGTGAATAGAGCACCAGCCCTGGAGTCAGGAGGACCTGATTTCAAATCCAACCTCAGATGCTTAATGCTTACTAGCCATGTGACCTTGGGCAAGTCTCTTAACCCCAATTGCCCTGCCTTCCCCCTCTAAAAAGCAAAAAACAAAACATACAAAAAATAATAGCTTTTATTGATATCTTTTGTTCTTATATCACCTAAATTTCCTTGTGTCTTACCCTTCCTCCCTGGGAACTAAATCTTTTAACAAAGAATTCTTTTAAAAGAAAAAGAATGTTATAGTAAAGTCTGTCAGTTACATTTTAAAAAGATCTGTATTATGCGATATCTTACATGCACAGATCCCTTTCTTCTACAAAGGGGTGTTTGTAGTGATAGTGATGGAGGAGGAACATCTCAAATCTTTGTGGCCAAGCTTGTTCTTTGTTGTAATTTTGTCACATTCCTTTTCGTTTGTTTTGTGGTTATTATTCTTTCCATTTTTTGATAGTCATTATGTATATTGTCTTCTTGACTCTGCTTACCTCAGTTTGTATCAGTTCACAAAAATCTTCCTATGCATTTCTACGTTTATTATACTGATAGGTACTTTTATTTCACTTTTGCATATGAATAAACTGAGGCAGATAGAGGTTAAGTGAATGACCCAGGGTCACAGGGCTAGTAAGTGAGAGAGAGAGTGGTGTGTATCTGTGTATGCTTAAGGGGGGATAACTAAGAATTTTCTGACACCAAGACTAGCAGGAAATGATCTATAATCACAACCTAGTAATCTACCTATGTGCTAGGTGCTAAGAATAAAAAGTCAAAAATGAAATAATCTTGTCCCCAAGGAGCTTATATTTTATCAGGGGAAATAACATGAGTGCATATAAGCATATGTAAAATATGTCTGAAGTAAAATACAGGGTAATTTTATGGTGTGGACAGCATCAGTAGCTGGGTTGGAACAAGAAAGGCCGCCTTGGAAATCAAGAGGGAGGGCATTCCACTCACTGTGCATGGGAGAAAAGATGTGCAAAGGTGAGAAGAGAAAGGAGCTAGAACACTGTTGGTGAGACACAGCAAACACACCAGTTTGGCTGATCCACAGCAGTATAGAGGGAGGTGATATGTAATAGGGCTGAAAAGGGAGGTTAAATCAAGGTGATAAAGGACTTTAATGTTAAAGAAGTTTATATTTGATCCTAGAGGCCCTAGCAGTCATTGGAGTGTATCAGGGAGGGAAGTGACAAAAGTCATTTTTGATAAATGTTGCAAACCTACTAATTGGTAGGAAGTAAACAATCTTATATTTTGTTGTCTCCAGATCTAGGAGAGTAGGGAAGAGTTTGTATTTTCTTACTAGTTTGACAGAGGGGAAGTTAACCATTAGAAAATCAGTGATTAACCATCAACAGGAAGACTACACTAAAAAACCAAACTTCTCTCCTTCATTTCCATTGCCCATTCATTAGAAATTACCACAAGTAGCAAGTAAATAGTCTATTATGAGCACAAATTAAACTTATTTGGTTTGGGCTTTGGGGAAGCTTGGAGTTTTCATGTGTGCCCTTCCACTTGTATGGTCTTGTGGGAAGAAGACTGACCTTGGATCCAGAGGTTGAATCCAGTGATGTCACTTAACCACTTGTATAACTTTGTACCTCTCTGGACTTCACTTTCCTCATCTATAAAATGAAAGGCATGGACAAAAAAGATGTCCCCTAAGCCCCCAACTCTAGGTCATATGAACTTGTGACATTCAGTAAAAGTGTACTTATTAAAACTGACTTCTGAATATGTGATCATCAAAATAATGGTACCCACATCAATAGAATCAAGCACTGTTAGAGCCAACAAGACTTGAGGATGAAGAGAAGTAAAAAGATTGATCCATTCTGAGTTGACAGTGCCAAGGTGCACCATGTTTTAGAAAAGAGGCATCTTTATATCAGTCAGTCAACAAGCATTTATTACATACTTGTTATCTACCAGGCACTATGCTAAGCACTAGAGATGTACAGAAAGATCAAAATAGGCCTTGCCTTCAAGGAGGTTGCATTCTAATAGGAAAAATAATGTGTAAAAGTAGTAGGTACATACAAAATATAAATGTGTAAAATATATAAAACATAAAAAATATATAGAAGAGATGGAAGATAAAGCTCTTGATCTTTATATGATCTCTGCAAAAGCATAGGTAAGTATAGTAACTTAAAAATTTAGAGACAGATTTAGCTTAGTCTCTTCATTTAGGGAAAGTTAAAGAGGATGGCCTCATTTTCATTCTGTTGTGGAATGTGGAATTTATGGTGTGTCTCTTGCTAAAATGTATATAAAATTGTATTGTAGCCAGGAATTATGGAAAAATTGAAACAAATTACTTTAGCTAGTAATGCTCTGTATTGTATTTTCTCTCACCATTCCCCACCCAAATCTCAACTTTCTTATAAATATTAACGACATTAGAAAGTCTGAATCTAAACTTGCAACTGAAAGTAAAAAGACTATTGTTTACTGTCACAAGATGTCTAAGGAGGAATCCAATATATTATTTACTGCTCTAGAAGAGCACAAGACTATGACCAAAGGGGGGGAGGTACAGGGAAGTGTATTCAGATTCATTAAGGAAGACCTGTCTAATAATTAAACACGTCTAGCAATGGAATTGGTTGTCTCATTAAGTTGAGAGTTATTTATCAATAGAAGCAAAGGCTAGACTTTCTGTGAGAGATGTTGCAATTCCTGTCTGGTGAGGGGTTGGACTTGATGGCCTTCAAGGTTTCTTCTAGCTTTAATAGTCTGTGATTCTAACCTTACATCTCTATTCCAGCCCACTTGTTTTAGGGACAAGGAAACTGAGGCCCACGCTTGCAGTTGCTACAATTTTTCCCTGAAGCACTAATGTAAGAAATAGAACTGATTTTTACATTTGACTCTCAGCTTTTCTGTATTTTCTTAGAAAAATTAATATAATTTGATTACATTGTATTTTATCTTCATCCTAAAAAGCCTTGGGATTTTTAAAAAATAGGTGAATTGTTTTATGTGGCAAATAATTCTTCCCCTCTCCCTTATGTTACTACTGTTAATAGTTTAGAGTAATCATTAGTAGAAGAGACCATGGATATTCATAAAAAATGGACAGGACAGTTTAATAGATTGAATATTGTCCAATTATAGTGAAAGCATTATCAGGTCTGGCATCATATTGGTGTATGATAAATGTTTGTTGTATCTCACTCTTAGAATGGAAAATAAAACGAAGAAGAATCTTCTCACATTTGATCAGAGTGAGCATAATTAAAAAGTGAAATGCTACTGGGTCTTCTATGAAATCAATCACTTTAATTGGAAAGAAGGATCCCTTACTTCTGTTGGTAATTGGGCTCTTGATAATTTAAAATTGGAATTCATGACAGTTTGTGATAAATTGGCTCCTTTTAGGCTAAGAAGTTATAATTACCCATGGATTACTTCTGAATGGTTGGGGAAACTTGATCAAAGAGACATTGAGAAATATATATATAGAAAAACTAGTATCTTGCAGAGATATATTGGATTTTTAAAGAATAAAATTGTTCATTTGATGTGGTGAAAACAAAAGCTCTATGATATTTGAAATTGTAGATACATAAAATTGGATTTTCTAGGAAAGTACAGTATGGAGAAAGAGAAAATTGGATATATTAATGGAATGAAATCATATATTCTTAAAGAAGTGTATGAATGGATAATCATAAGAATTGAGGGTCATTTTAAGTAAGACAACCAATATGACATTCATATACTTTTGTTAATGTATTTGTGTTGAAAATGAAGACTGACTCACAACTAAATTCCAAAGTATAGAATGATACGGAAGAGCAATTACCAAATTCAGTGTTCACAGCTCTTTTTATAGTCCTGTTGTGAAGGTTAACTTAATTTGTGCCTTGCTTGTGAATGTGTCAGAAAATCTTGACTGAGCTTGGGTCTTAGGTACAAAATGTACAAAATTTAGACTTGCTTGTGAAAATGAAAATATATTCTTAGTTACTGACAAACACTAATGAGTTTAATGAGGTTGGATTAGCTTCATTCAAACTGGAAAATTATTAGAACTGATTGTAGAAGTATAAACAGGGTCCTAATTAATGAATTTTCTAGTCTTTTTTCCTGATAAAGAAGGAATAACATATTTAATTTTGAAACATTTTTATTAGGTGAGGAAAAGAACTGGTTTTTAATAATAATAAGCAGTTGGAAAATTAAAAGTTAAGGACTGGAATGTTCTAGATGGCTAAAATTTCAAATAAATCTGTCTAGGTTGAATAAAGGCCCAAGCAAGATAGAAAGATGGGTTTTTGGAATTCCTTTTTAGATTTTTATTGATTTTTTAAAAAAACTTTACAGTTTCCAGTAGTTGTTCTCTCCTCTACATTGAACTCTCCTTTTTAATAAAGAAAAAACCCAACAACTAAAGAAAACCCATTAACCCAAGGAATCATTTCTGATAAATGTGCAACATTTTTCTCCCATTGTCCCTCATCTCTCTACTGGGAGGCAGGACATCTCTTCTTTTGTCTGTTTCCTGGCACCCAGATTTCTCATTACAATTAAGCAAAATTCAGTTGCTTTTAGGTTGTTTTCCTTTACATTACTAAAGTCATTGTGTAGATTGATCTCCTGGTTCTGCTTTCTTCTCTCTTCATCTGTTCATTCTCTGAATTCCTATTAATTATTTCTTATGGTGCAATTATATTATATTACATTCACAGATCACAACTGGTTCAGCCATTCTCTAATGGGCATCCATTTTGTTCCCAAATTTTGTAATTCTTTTTCACACATATGCTCAATTATATTAATTAATATTTTAATAATGTATTTTAGAAAACTAGAATTTCCCCTACCACAAATTTCAGTTTAGCTAACCAGACTCTCAAAGAATATGTACACACTTCCAAAAGAAATGTCATTAAAATGTAGGATGTTAAAGTTGTCTCTGATGACTTTTGTTAAACAGAGCAAATCCCAACTAGATAAACAAATTCTTTCCACCAAACTTCATCTTCCTACAAAGCATAAAACTTTACAAGTCCCTAAGAAATAATAGGTATTTTAGAAATAAAATTGGGTTAGAAATATAAGAAGTTGTATAGCTGGTACTGAAAAACAATGGGACAGATGTAAAAGGAATCAGTGGTTTAAATGCATATTTGAAGTTTTCTTTTCATGTTTTACTGTGCAGAATAAATTTAGATTATAGGATGAATCCTTTTAACCCCCTTTGACATCAGAACTGAATTCTTTAGCAGATGGAAGCAGAAAGCAAAGTACAGTGGATCAGCATAATAACCAAACCTAGGTGCTCCTGATTACAAAGATTTCATTCTATTTGCTGGTTAACTGGGATGTTTCTATATTTCAATGCTAGCTATCAGTTATTCATACAGTAATCTAGATTTCCTTAGATAACATGTTAGAAACCAACTGAGTAGAATATTAAAGATAAGGTCCTGCTTGCATGGTCACTTGGCAAAACTTCGATAACATCTAGGCTGGATTTAGAGTAGCAAATATTTTATTCATTGACTACCACTGGATCCCCTTCCTTGGAGATCCTTCCTAACACTCTTAAGTGTTAACAAAATATATCTGTGTGGGAGAGCTTGGAGAAAGTTTATCCTGGAAACAGTTAGGTCTAATATACTTTCTGTTAACATCATATATTTTCCTTTAAGTGAGAATAGTCATGCTGATTGTAAGATTATACATCTGCTGCCCTGTATCATATACCCTCTGTTAGGCCTCATGTTCTCTATTGGCCTCCAACACTAGAGGGGATCAATACGGAGCTCTCTCAGGGAAGACTTTTCCCTAGGTTCTGGCCTTTTCTTGGTTTCTCCAGTGGTAGTAGAATCCCTCCCACCCACCCCCCAACCCTCCCTTATAATACTATCCAACACACAAAGGTGGTTCTGCCAAACTTTACCACTCTGAAGAATCTCACAGTACAAACTCAGTCTGTTGCATCTATATCTGACAACACTTAAGTGTCTCAGGTAGCTTTGTAACAATCTTCACTGAAGAACACTTCCTTGCAAGTGCTCTTTGATGTTACTCTCCTTTGGTCCTAGGAGGTCTATCTACTATGCCTCTTACCTTTGGGGTTGTGGTTCATCAGGTCAGTCTATCATCTTTATTCAGTAGTCTTGAGTGGGCTGCCCTTTTAGTTTTTCGAGATTTAGTTTTTTTAGATTTTCCTCATGTAGTTCTGATCATGTCACCTTCACCCAGCCTTTCCCACTCTGTAAATTCCAGTCACTCTGCTTTCTCCAGGGTCCATTCTTGCATGTTCTCCATGTGTCCCATAGTCCAGCCATACAGGCCAACATAACTATACTTCGCACATGATACACCACTTTCCCTTTCTGTGACTTTTCACTGACTATCTCCATGCCTAGGATGGGTTCTCTCCTCACATCTGCCTCTTGGAATTCCTAATTTCTTTCAAGAGTCAGTTCAAGTACCAATTTCTGCAGAAGGCCGTTCCCAGTTCTCCCGGCTATTACGTATCTTCTTTTCTAAGATTGTCTCGTATTTTCTTTTCATATGTCTTCTGTCTGTTTGTCTGTCTGTCTATCTGTCTGTCTATCTATCTGTCTGCCTGTCTATCTATGGATCTATCAATCTCTCCCCCCCTTCTCTCCTGCCTTCCTCTCTCTCTGTATCTCTCTATCCTGTCTGTCTCTTTCTCCCTATCTAGCCAGTCTATTTATCTTTCTATCTATCTTTTGTCTTCACCACTAGACTGTAAACTTCTTGAGTGTAGGAATTGCTTTACTCTTGTCTTTGTGTTCCTAGTGCTTAGCACTGGGCACAGTACTAAGTTAGTGCTAAGTGCTGGGGATACAAAGAAAGGCAAAAAAATAGTCTCTGTCCTCCAGGAGCTTACAGTCTAGTGGGGGGTGGGGGGAGACAATGTACCAACAAATATGTACAAACAAGCTCCATACAGTATAAATAGGAAATAATCAACAAAGGGAAGCCACTATAACTAAGAGCATTCTTTCTACTGTGCCTCACTCACACCAATATGTTAAAGTCCTGTAAACTGCCTCTCAATTTGTGACCAGTTTGAATAATCCAATTAATTGCATGGTAGCTCTGTGGACAATAACAATTTATAGTGGAATATCTTTCGCTTGAGACAGTCCTCTATCAGGTTAAAAGTAGTAAAAGAAACAAATCTCTGGACTTTTCATTTTCTTGCTCTCTAGAAACTCAGATTTTCATTCCTCAGAATGAGTCTGGAAAATACCTTTTATTACTGAGGGCACATAAGCTACCAGCAAAATTCTTAAAACAGAAATTTCAGTTATAAGAAATCATCCTCTGAAGGGTAGATATGCTCCAGTTCATTTTAAGAAAAGTATAATATAAAAGCTTAAAAATTGTACCAAGAAAGAAAATGCTTGTATGATCCTCATCCCACTTCCTCCCCACCAAAAAACAAAACAAAACAAAACCACATACCAAGAAACATAAACTCCAAGAAAAATAAAGATATGATACTATATTAATCTTAAAGTCAAAGAAGAAAAGAGTAAAAACAGAGTCTGGTTAGGCTCTTGGATTGCCCTGGCATTTTTTTGTCTTAGTAATCTCTCTCTCTCCCCCTCTCCCTCTCCTCCCTCTCTCTCTCTCTCTCTTTCTCTCTCTCTCTTTCCTTCTCTCCCCCTCTCCCTTCCCCTCTCCCTCTTCCTCTCCTTCTTCCTCTCTCTGTAACTCTCTCTCTCTTGCCTATCTATCTATCTATCTATCTATCTATCTATCTATCTATCTATCTACCTACCTATCTGTCTGTCTGTCTGATTGTCTATCTATCTGTCTATCTATCTGTCTATCTATCTATCTATCTATTTATATCTGTCTATCTATTTATATCTGTCTATCTATCTATATTTGTCTATTCATTTAGCATTTATTAAGCACTTACTAAGTGTCAGACATCGTACCAAACACTGGAGATACAGATGAAAACAAAACAACGCTTGCTCTCCTGGAGCTCACAGTCTAATGGGGGAGACAACATGTAAATGATTGTGTACGAACAAGATGTGTATGAGTTAAGTTGGAGATAATCTCAGAGGAAAGGCACTAACATTAAAGAGGACTGAGAAAGGTTTCTTAAGGAAGGTTGGACTTGAAGGAAGCCAGGAGGTAGAGATGAGAAAGGAAGAGTTCTAGGTAGGAGTGACAGCCAGTGGAAATGCACAGAATTTTTTTATCATATGAGGAAGAGCAAGGAGACCAGTGTCATTGGATCACAGTATACATGGAGGAGAGTAAATGTAAGAACACTAGAAAGGAAGCAACAAGATTATGAAGGACTTGGAAAGCCAAAGAGAAGATTTTATATTTGATCCTGGAGGTAATAGGGAGCTAGTGGATTTTGTTGACTACTGGGGAGACATGATCAGACATGCACTTTAGGAAGACCAATTTGTCAAATGAGTGGAGGAGAGACTAGAGTGAGAAGAGACCCAAGGCAGGCAGGCCAACCAGTAGGCTATTGCAGTATTACAGATGCAAGTGATGAGGGCCTGTGTCAGAGTAGTAGTAGTGTCAGAAGTGAGAAAAAGGAGCATGTAAGAGATAGTAGGAAGTAGAATCAACAGGATTTGGCAACCGATTGAGTATGGGTGTGAGACCTAGGTTGACACAGAGATTTTGAATCTGTGACTGGGAGGATATTGGGGCCTTCAACAGTACCAGTAAAGTTTGGAAGAGGGGGAGACTGGAGAAGGGGATGAAGAAAATGACTACAGTTTTGGACATGTAAAATTAAAAATGTTTCTGTGATATCCAGTTTAAGATGTCCCATAGGCAGTTGGAGATTTGGGACTGAAAGTCAGGAGAGAGGTTAAAATAGATATGAGACTTATCTGCAAAGAGATCATTATTACATACATGGGAACTGATGTGATCACCAAGACAAATAGTGTGGAGAGAGAAGAGAAGTGTGTTCTGGACAGAGCCTTCATTGGTGAGCACAACCTGGATAAAGTTTCAGCAAAGGACACTGAAAAGGATTAGTCTACCAGGTAGGAGGAGAACTAAAGATTGTGGTTTCCCAAAAATTTAGAAGAAAATCTCAAGGAGAAGACAGAAATCCGTTCTTGAGCTTCTAAGATACCAGGGCAACTCCTTCACTCAAATAAAACCAAATGCATCAAAATATAGTTTTTTTAAATAAGCTTTAGAGGAGCAGCTAAGTGATGCAGTGAAGAGAGCACTGGCCCTAGAGTCAGGAGGACCTGAGTTCAAATCTAACCTCAGACACTTGACACTTACTTGCTGTGTGACCTTGGGCAAGTCATTTAATCCCAATTGCCTCCCCTCCCAGAAACAAACAAATATATAAACAAACAAACAAAGAAGCTTTGAATTTTAGGTCTAGGTAGGACCTTGGATGGAAGACCTTTGCTTCCATCTTTGTGTCTCCTTTCAGGACCACATTCCAGCCATTAAAGGAACATAGTTACCTTTACTAAAAAAAAAAAAAATCTATGGAGTAGGAAACTCCACAGTTATAATCAGCCTTCACTTTAAACTTGTTTTTCCTTTTACCATTTAAGCATCTGCAGAGTAGGTGCAGAAAAATAATCTGGCTTATCCCAATGAATCCCCAACAGGGAATTCTGGTCCATAGTGATCTCATCTCTTTTTTTTTATTTTATTTTATTTTATTTTATTTTATTTTATTTTATTTTATTTTATTTTATTTTATTTTTTTTTTGACTTTTTTTTTTTATTTGCTCATTTACTTTTAATTTACAAGATTCGGTTCCACAATC
>CM053590.1:115727011-115742851 GCA_028646515.1 Pseudochirops corinnae
TTCCCATTTCTTATAGCACAATAGTATTCCATTACATTCATATACCATAGCTTGTTCAGCCATTCCCCAATTGATGGGCATCCCCTATATTTCCAGTTTTTTGCAACCACAAAGAAAGCTGCAATAAATATTAACAAGCTTGAGTTTTAAAGACGTTCAGTTTAATTCAATTCAGTGAGCATTTATTAAGCAACTGCTATGTGTCAGACATTGTACTTGATGCTAGGAATACACGGACAAAAATGAAACATTACAAGCCTTCTAGGAGTTTACATTTTACTGACATGTTGACAGCTAATCAGATAAAAAATATATATAAGGAATATTCAAAGTGTTTTTTTTTTCCAGAGTTGGGGGATGGAGGAAGAACCCTAACAATAGTGAAGATTTAAAAAAGCCTTTATGTAATAGGTGGCATTCTAACTGAGCCTTGGATAGAACTAAGACTTCCAAGGGGAGGAGGCAGAGCATTTCGGGCTTGGGGACAACCTGGTGTAAGGATGCAGCATATCATGCCTTTTGTTGTTGTTGTTGTTGAGCTGTTTTCAGTTATGTTCAACTTTTTGTGACCCCATTTGGGGTTTTCTTGGCAAAGATACTGAATTGGTTTGTCATTTTCTTCTGTAGCTCATTTTTACAGATGAGGAAACTGAGGCAAACAAAGTTAAGTGACTTACTAGGGTCACACAGCTAGTGAAGTATATGAAGCCAATTTGAACTCAGGAAGTTGAGTCTTCCTGATTCCAGACCCATCACTCTATCCACCATGCCACCTAGCTGCCCTCATATCATGCCTATTGAAGAGCAAGTATTGATTGGGGTGTAGAGTACGTGAGTGGGGGTCATGTGAAGTAACTCTATAAAAATGGTTTGGTGTCCGGTTATGAGGAGATTTAAATCCTAAACAAAGGAGCCAGGATTTTTCCTAGTCATAATAAGGAGCCACTGAAACTTCTTAATCAAAGGAGTGATATGGTCACATATTTATTTTAGGAATTTAAGTTTGGAAGCTGTGCAAAGGACAGATTGGAGAGGGGTAAGGTAGAAGGAGACTGGAATTTATATTCCTATATTCTCTTCTGTATTCAGCTTTTTTCTGGAAGCATAGTTCCTGGTATATTGTGTGTGTTTAACAAATGCCTGCTGATAGAATAATTGATTCTAGCAAATCATAACATATATATATATATATATATATATATATATATAAAATAGTATTTTGAGATTTTTCAAAGTGCTTCCCTCACAATAAATATATGAGATAGGTTGTATAAGGATCATTAGCCCATTTTGTAGATGAGGAGACTGATGTTTCATAGAAGTCAATATGTTTAGGTTCACCTAGTAAGTGTTAGAAGATACCATTTGAACCTATATATCTCCAGACTCCAAATCTAATCCTCTTTCTACTACTGAGTGGTGTCAGCTTCAAAATAGAAGAGATCAACAGTGGCACAGGGCCACTTAGCTTTCTTTGTAGATCATATTTTAAAGAAGATGATAATGGAACATTTTAGGATTTAGTTGAGTTTTCAGGAGTATATGTAATTCTGCAATTGCTAACCCTGGTGCTTGGTCTGAATTCCCTCCCCTCTCCCCTCCAAGATTAATGCTTTAAAAAAAAAAATCATTGCTCAATTAGATCATGTAAATCCAGATGTCTATATAGCTACTGGAAGAAAATAGTTTTTGTTGTTGTTTTTAATAAGTTATTCTGTACCTTTGTGAAGTACAGAACTCAAAGGTGACTTCAGTTTACCAAGGAGTTTTGTATTTTACTAAAAGGGGGATAATCAATCTTGAGTCTTTTAGCCCAGTGATCAGAGAACTCTTGCATTGATTTTGCTCTGCTACTCAGGTAGGTTTGCAATTTATACTGATCTGATCTTATCTGATTTGAACTTTACTTTCACTGGGAAAGTATTAATTTGAGTGTTATCTGTACAACACTACAATACTGTACCCTCTTTAAGATCACTTTACACAGCTTGTGTAAACATCAAAGGATTCAGTTCTTTCTCCAGGTTTCCTCAAGTTTAGTATTCGGGTTTGTTCAGTGCTGTTCATAGTTTGAGCACGAGGGGGAGACAAAAGCTTGGATAAACAGAAAACATTTTTGAGGGAGAGACAGCGTCCTTGTTCAAAGTGAAAACACAGGAAGACTTGGAACAGGATTTGTCTGCTGGGTATAATTTGGGTTTCCCAGACAAAATGCAACTAGCAAACAATATGCATGTTTTGTCTTTTTATTTTTTCTTTTCTAAATCACCAGTTGGGAGCTACCCCGCCCATATTGGGAAGGTGGAAACCTCTTTAGTCTTGTTCAATGTAATAGCCTGTGTGTGTTTTCTACATGGATGTCATATGCATCTATTAAGTGTCTCCTATGTGCCTGTCACTGAGTTAGGTGCTAGAGATACAGAGACAAAAACAAGACCTACCCTCATGAGGCTTATATCCTATCTAAGGTGAAATATGTACACAAATAAATAAATACAAAATGTATACAAGGGAATTGGGGGAGGGCACAAACAAGGGAGGGACATTAGGAAAGGACTCATGAAGGAGATGATGTTGGAATTGAGCCTTGAAGAGAGCTAGGGACTTTAAGATTTAAAGATGAGGAAGGAGAGCATTCCAGGCATGGCAGACAGAGTGAATATTCTAACCCAATCATAGGATTATAGATTTGGAGCTGGAGGGGACCCAGAAGTTGTCTGGTCTCACCCTTTTATTTCATAGGTGAGGAATCTGTGCCCTAAGTCACACAGCCAATCAGGAGCAGAACTGGGAGGTGAACCTCAGGTCTCCTATCCAGATCCAACATTGTTTTCACTGCAACGGGTTGAGTGGGTTAGGAAAATCCCTAGCACTCACTGATATTAGGGAGGGTTTCTAAGGGCTCTTGGACACTAAGCCTCCTTCCCCTTTCCCTGCCTTTATTACTTGCTCCATGGGCTAGTTGTCAGTTGGGCACCAAGTATTTATAAAGCACTTACTATGTGCCAGGCACTGTTTTGGGTACTGGGGATATAGTGTGGTCAAGTGGAAAAAGTGTTGTGCTTGTATTAAAAAAGAAGGGTTCCCAAGGCCAGCCTGAACCTCACTTTCCTGAGCTTCTGTTCCCTGATCTGCAAAATGTTGGTAATAATGCCTGCCTCACAGATGTATTATGAGGCTCAAATGAGATAATGTATGTAAAATACCCTGGAAATTTTATAAATGTCTATTATTCTTATGAAACCAAAGGACGATATGCAAATGTGATTTTTTTTTTTTACAATTTCTTTTGACAAAGATGTTTCAACTACTTGAGGGTAGTTACATTTCTGAGAATTGGTTTTCTTCCCCCCATAGCCTGCAAGGAGCTGACGACTTTCAAGTGATCTCAGTATTCTTGAATGATGATGAATGAGAAAGAGGCTTGTAATTTACGAGGAATACAATCCTTTGAGCAGGATTAGCCCCCTCCCTGTGCAGTCAGATCAGAGAGCTGCCATCCTTCCTCAATGAGGAATTCAGATATCCCCTTAAGCCCTTGTTCTGTCTTCTCAGGGCCAACAGGAGAAGAGATGGTGTTCTCTTCTTGTCTGAACGTTTTCAGAGTGGTCCTTTTCCCACCTTGTACAATATTTTGCAGAGGTAAGCAGACGAAACCTCGCACCATAGCTCAGACCTGGAGTCAGGAGAGTTGTACTCAAATCCATGAGCAAATCAACTAACCTCTCTGAATCTGAGGTCTCAGTCAGGATGTGAGAATACTAACTAATGTTTCCCTTTCTACATTGTGGGATGGTGGTGAGAGATGCATTCTGTAAACCGTATGATAAAAATGAATAAATATAACACAACATAGTAATTAATATATCATATGGAATATGATACTCATATTAAATATGATATAAAGCAATATAAATAATACTAGCACCTACTATGTACCAGGTGCTATGATTTTATTATCTTACTTGATCCTTACAACAATCCTGGAAGATAAGCACTATTACGATCCCCATCTTATAATTGAGGAAACTGAGGCAGATAGAGGTTGTGACTTCCCTGGGATGATAAAGCTAGTAAGTTAATCAAAATTAAACTCAGGTCTTCTGAGTTCTTCCTGAATAGCTACCTCTCAGCGTTGCTGTGAAGATAGAATGAGATAATGTTTGCAAAGTGCTTTGCAAATCTTAAAGCATCATATAAATGCTAGTTGCTATTAATTATTATTATTATTATTATTATCATATATTTACATTTTTGGTCTCTTATCCCAGGCTCTATCCACTGAATTCTAGCTGACTCTAAAGTGGTTGAGAGTCTGGCATCCTTCATATTAAGAAGTGTGGTCAAGGGAGAGCTAGGTGGGCTGGGTGGAGGGGTGACCTGCCTTAAGGAACATTCTCAACCCACTTTTTTCCTCTTGCCAAGGGCCCAAAGACTAGTTTACCTAATGACTCATCAGGATATATCCTTCTCTCCTTGTCCCTGCTCCCTGATACATAACACTGCCCAAAGTGATTTTTCTAAAACATGGGTAATCTGGTCATTCACATCGTGTCATGCTCAAACCCAATATACTTCAATGATTTTTGTGAGTCTTTGAAGGATGAAGACATGGGGCCGTAGGCTGTACTTACTCCCTGGCATTCTGCTTTCTTGGCTATCAACTTACCACACTTGAAACTGGTTCAGGGGACTCATTGTCCTTCAGGGCTTTCTAAACGTTCCTGATTGCTCAACTGCAGCAGGAAGTATAAAGCCCCTTTAACCTCCTGACCCATGAACCAATTTGGCTCCCTAATTTTAGAGATGTGATGAAACCAAAGCCTCATTTTCTGTTCTCAGTTGCTGTTACGATTTCTGGAAGCTGTAACTGTTCTGTCCACTTCCTTCATTCTCTTCTACCTCTGTTTTCCCACATTTTAGACCATGACAGTGAATTTTTCAGGGTTTGTTTACAATGCCAAGTGCATCCTAGGTCTATGGGGAAATTATCCTAAAAGTCTTGTGCATCGTCTGGGAGTGATTGGTTCAGATTTTAGCTCTGACTCTTGCTGGTAACTGACCTGGGCAAATCTAACTTCTCTTAGAGCCTCTTTTCTCATCAATAGAATGAGGATAATAACACTTGTGCTACCTATCTCCATGGTTATTTTGAAGAAAACACTTTGTAAACTTTAAAATAATATATACACATACTCATATACCTGGACCTAGAGTTGGCAAGACCTGAACACCTGGGTTCAAATACAGCCTCAGACACTTACTAGGTGTGTGACCTTGATCAAATCATCAAACCTCTGCCTGCCTCAATTTCCTCATCCACAAAATGGTTATAATAACCCTACTTCCCAGGGTTGTTGTGAAGATAGAATGAGATAATGTTTGCAAAGCATTTCACAGATCTTAAAGCATCATATAAATGCTAGCTATTATTAAATATTATTATTATCATATATTTACATTTTTGGTTTGCTTATCAATATGTGGGAAAGTCTCTTCATGAATACAAATCACCTTCTTACCTTCCCTTTATTTATTTATTTTTGCTCTTTGGAGGGGGAAGGCAGGGCAATTGGGGATAAGTGACTTGGCCAAGGTCACATGGCTAGTAAGTGTTAAGTGTCTGAGGCCGCATTTGAACTCAAGTCCTCCTGACTTCAGAGCCAGTCCTTTATTCACTGCACCACCTAATCCACCCCCTTCCCTTTCCTTTATATTCTCAAGTTACCTGGGGGCACTGAGGAGTTAAATGACAAGTTTATGGTCACTCACTTTGTATGGTTAGGAGGCAAGACTGGAACCCAAGTATTTCTGCCTCCAAGGTTGACCCTCTTTCCTCTATACCATACTTCTTCTTTGCTATATAAATTTTCATTTTTATATTATTATTAGAAGTTTGTATGAAGCACATGTACCCAATCTCAGACTGAATACTACCTAAGCTTTTTAATCTAATTGTTATTTTTTAATTTAATTTTTTCTACTAAGAAAAATCTGTTTTCTCTCCCTCTCACTCCTCTCCTCTACCTTCTTCCCCAATTGGAGAATAAAAAAAAAAAAGACAAAACTGTTGTTACAAATAAGCAATTAAAACAAATTCCCCCATGTCTAAAAGATGTGTCTTATTCTGCACCTTTAAAGTCTACCTCTTTTTTAAAATAATACTTTCTTTTTTCCTAATTTATATGTTAAAACAATTTTAAACATTTTTTAAAAAAAGTTTTGAGTTCCACATTCTATCCCTCCATTCCCTCCTCTTCCTGAGATAGTAAGCAATCTGATATAGGTTATACATATACAATCATGTAAAATATTTCCATATTAATCATTTTGTACAAGAAGATTCAAATAAGAAAGGAAAATAGAAAAAAAGAAAGAAAAAGAAAGAGAAAGGAAGAAAAAAGTGAGAAACAGTATACTTCAGTCTATATTCAGACAATATCAATTTTTTCTCTACAGGTAGATAACATTTTTCATCATGAGTCTTTTGGGATCGTGTGAGATCATTGTATTGCGGAGAATAAGTTATTCACAGTTCTCCATTGTACAATGTTGCTGTTACTGTGCATGATATTTTTCAGGTTCTGTTCACTTCACTTTGCATCAGTTCATGTAAATCCTTCCAGGTTTTTCTGAATTCATACTGCTTGTCATTTTTTATAATAACTCCTATAAATATTTTTGTACAAGTAATGCCTTTCCCCTTTTTCTGAGTCTCTTTGGGATATAGACCCAATAGTGATATTGCTGGGCCACAAGGTAAACAATTTTATAGCTCTTTGGTCATAGTTTCAAGTTGTTCTCCAGAATGGTTGGATCAATTCACAACTCCACCAATGGTGCATTAGTGTCCCATTTTTCCCACGTCCTCTCCAACATTTATCATTTTTCTTTTTTGTCATATTAGCCAATCTGATAGGTGTGATGTGGTACCTCACAGTCATTTTAATTTGTATTTCTCTAATTAATAATAATTTAGAGTATTTTTTCATATAAATATAGCTTTAATTTCTTTGTCCAAAAACTGCCAGTTCATATCTTTTGACCACTTATCAATTGGGGAACAACTTGTCTACTTTTCTTTGGAAAAGTATTCTTTTTTCCCAATTATTTATAATGAGACATTTTTAACATTCATTTAAAGAATTTTGAATTTCATTTTTTCTCCCTCCCTCCTCCCTTCCCTGAAAAGATAAGAATTTTAAATAGGTTATACATATGCAGTCATGTAAAACATTTCCATATTAAGCATGTTGTGGAAGAAGAAACATATCAAGAGGAAAAAAAAAACATGGAAAAGATAAAGAAAGTGAAAATAGTATGCTTTGATCTGCATTCAGATTCTATCAGTTCTTTCTTTGTATGTGGATAGCATTTTCCATCATGAGTCCTTTGGAATTGAATGACATGAATTCTTATAAATTTGATTCCGTTCTTCATATATTTGAGAAATGAGGCCTTTATCAGAAATACTTGCTATAAAATTTCCCCCTCCCCCAGTTTTCTGCTTTCCTTCTTATTTTGGTTGCATTGGTTTTGTTTGGCAAAACCTTTTTAATTTTATGTAACCAAAATTATACATTTCATATTTCATAATGCTCTCATATCTTGTTTGGTCCTAAATTATTCCTTTATTCACAAATGTGACAGGCAAACTATTCCATGCTCCCCTAATTTGCTTACAGCATCACTCTTTATGTCTAAATTCAAAACTGGTACATGTTATCATTATGTAAAAAAAATTAGACTTCATCTTGACACACAGATCACCACATAAGTTCACAAAGGCATCCCATTTATTTGCAGGTTTTCTCTTCTTCACCAAACAAAATACAAACTCCTTAGACTGATATTGAAGACTTCACAATCTGACTTTAGCCTATCATTCCAGTCTTATTTCACATACTGTATTTCAACAAAATTAGACAAAGACTCTTCTCCAATGTTGTCTTGCCTAATTTATTGCCTGTGGAACATCATCAGGTCTAAATTTCGACTAGAAGGCACCTTAGAGGCTATCTGGTTTAATACTTTCATTTTATAGCTGATGAAACTGAGGTGTTAAGTGACTTATTCATGGTTACCTAGCTAGAAAAAGGGAGAAATAGAATTTGAACTCAGGTCTTCCTGACTCCAAGAGCAGTGCTGTATCCACCTCACCATTCTGGTTCTCTGCCCTGTCCTGTTATTTGCACGTGATCCACTTTGTGTGAAATAGATTTTCCCCAAATCGTTACCTATTGGAACTCTTTTTTTCCTTCAAGGCCCAGATCAGGTACCATGTCCTCTTGTGATGACTTCCATAATTTCCCTCCCAATAGAAGTGATTCTACTCTTCTTCATCTCCCACTCCTTTTTCTTGAAAATCTTCTATTCATTTTTCATGTTTTAAAGTATTATTATTACTGGAATAACAATATTCATAATAATAATATTACATACTATTATAATAATAAAAACAATACATGTTTTACCCTCCAATAGAACATAACTTGTCTTGAGAAAATGGTCTATGGCATTTCATCCTCCTATTCCTAGTGCCTAGCAATCAACCAATCAATCAGCGAACATTTTTAAACATCTAAGATGTTACAGACACTATCCTAGATACTTCAGATACTGTCAGTCAGTATTAAGTACTTACTATGTGCCATACTCTGTGTTAAGTGCTGAGATTACAAGAGAGAGTAAAATAGTTCCTGCCCTCAAGGAGCTTACATTCTTATGGGGGAGACACCATACTATATACATAAACCAGAACATTCAAGATAACTATAGAGTAGATGGAAGGTATCCCTTAGATGGGAAGGCATCAGTACCTGGCGGGCCTGGGAAAGTCTTCTTGGAGCAGGTGGAGCTTGAGATAAGTTTTAAGGGAAGCCAAGAACTGTAAGAGGTAGAGGTTATAAGAAAAAATTCCACCAGGCTTTGGTGCAGCCTGTTTAAAAGCATAAGGGAGGGGCGGCTAGGTGGCGCAGTGAATAGAGCATTGGCCCTGGAGTCAGGAGGACCTGAGTTCAAATCCAGTCTCGGATACTTAAAACTTATTAGCAATGTGATCTTGGGCAAGTCACTTAACCCCAACTGCCCTGCCTTGCCCCCGCCAAAAAGCAAAAAAACCCCAAAACATGAGGGAACAGTAAGTTGACCAGAATGGTTGGGTTGTGAAGTATATGGAGGGGAGTAATGTGTTAAAAGACTAGAAAGATAAGAGTGGGGCCAAGTTATAAGGGGTTTTAATGTCAAAAAAGGAGATTTTTCCTTCCAAGAGGTAATAGGGAGTTACTGGAGTTTAACCAGTAGGGAGGTGAAATGCCTATGCCTTAGGAAATCACTTTGGTAGTTGTGTGGAGAATGGATTGGAGTGGGGAGAGACTTTAGGCAGAGTACAAGTAGTTAGAAGGCTATTACAATAGTACAAGTGAGAGTGATGAAAAATCAAAATAATGCCTGCTGAGAAAATTAAGATGGATCTTGTATCATTTTCTTATTGATCCTATTTGCAATTAATTCCTTTTGTCCTATAATTGCTTAAGTCATGGCTCTTTGTCTCTGAACTTGGCTCAGAATTCAGCTGGACTAGAATGGATTAAGTTTAGAAATCCAGCTCTCCTGCTAATCACTGATTTATTCTTGTCTCAGAGAATTTAGCTGACCTTGGAGGATGTGTGTGTGAACACAAGGGAGTCAGGTCTAGTATCTTTGCACCATGAACCCCTCCTTTAAGGATGTCTGGTTTTCTGTTCAAAAAGGACTGGTCTGTTATCTTTTGACCTTGCATCTTGACTCCAATAATGAACACTTCTTAGTCTCATGAGAAAAGAAGAGGGTGGGTGGGGAGTCATTGCTAGCCCTCATTACTAAACTTTTAACCAATCATGTGTCTCAGCTTTGTAAGTAATCATATTGACCTCAATCCCATGATGTCATCTGCCCTGTTCTTTGTTCTGTACTCTCCAAAGCCTACAAAAGTGAAACTATCTCTTTGGCTGGGGTGTATGACATACATAGAGGCAATATATTCGCCCATGTATTGACAGGCAGCATTCTCCTGCTGATAAGTGTTATCTTGCTCAGAGAATTGCCTCAGTTTACCTTTTTGCTAAATTTCACTCACAGCACTGCCTTCAGATCTATTACTAGCATAGCACCATGCATATTCTTCAGTACTTGAAGTATATGCGATGTCCATGGTATAGGGATTTCCTCCACTGACTTATATCTTATTTTTTCTGTGCCTCAGTAGATGATCTCCATGAGTGACTGTGTATGAAAACAACAACAATAACAGTAACAACAATTGTCACCTCCTTCTCAACCCTCTGATGACTGAACCTCTAAATTTGTCAAGGCTGGGAAAGGTGATGGCACTTTACCATGGCGACTCTGAGTTCTCAGCATCTGTGCTCTGTACCAAGAGCTACCAAACTACTATCCAATGGCCAGCCATCAGTAGGTCATATGATTTGAGTTGCTTTTTTTCTTCTATGACTGCTTCCTCCTCTCCTTCCTTCTGACCATTAGTCTGTATTAGCAAGATGGTAAGGAAAGAGGCTCAGGAAAGACTTGTTCTCTGTACAATGTTCCCTGGCTTGTCATGGGGCTGAGCCTGACACCTTTGTCCTGTGAATAACATACTCTAAATATCAGAGTTAATTGGCAGAGTAGGAGCTTGGAACAGAAGGGAGCCTCACTTTTCTACATTATCTCTTTGTCTTCTGACTAAAATGTCTACCGCTAGAAATCTTGATTATGGTAACTTTTCTAATTTGGATAATTTTTTTTGCTGGTGACTTGGGTTATGACTAGTAATTTAATTTACATACAGTGGACAGCTGCTAAATGGTAAAAATTTAGAGGAACTGTTCTACAGAGAGGATTTATACCAATCACTAAACCTTTTGGCCACCTAGTTCCCTTTGTATTATCTTTATAACTAGATGAACTAAATTTCACAGCTATCTGAAGAAGACAGACTTATCCAAATCATCTATATTTTAGCAGGCAGCACCAAATTCTAGGCCTCTGAAGCATATTTTAAATAATTTTTTCACCATGCCATATATTTTAAGTATCATTAAAAAGCCATTTTCATAGCTTTAAAAATATATGTGCAATATATTTTATGAAACCTATAACAAGTCTATGAAAAATTGATAATTTTTTTCCAGAGATGTGCTCAAATGATTTCTATTTTACTCACCCAATGAGAAACCTAGTGCATGCCATGTTCTTCATCTTCTTTACTCCAGTGAATGTAATCAACCTGAGGGCAAACTAACAGAGAAGGGGCACTAGGCTTGGGTATCCAAATAATTCTCTGTGGTGTGTAGGTCAACTCCATCTAACTCTATCACTGAAAGTTCAAGAATTACCTTTTAAAAGCTTAGTTTTCCTATCTGTCAATTCTCTTGTATTAGCCCCATTTTGAGTTACTGTTGACATGCTCCTCTACCAGTCTGCCTCAGGCACCAGACATCACAGGACCAGAGTGTTCGATGTACTAGGAGAAGTGATCCAAGGAAAACCTTCAGAAGAGCCTTCAAAAGATGACAGCCAGAGGCAAAGGGCATTAATCAGGACAGTGTTCCATAACAAAGACATAGAACCTATTCCCGATGTTATTTCAGCAGTCTCTATTAGGAAATGACTAAAATTAATTGCATCAGATTTACTTAGGGAGGAAAATAAGGTGTTTTGGAGAGATGTGTTGAAGAAAAAGGATTGACATAGAAGTTGTATCCATAGATATGAAAAGTTGACTTCAGGAGAGCACATAGAAATGTATTCTGCATTATGAAGGTCTCCTGACGAAAACTCTCAATCCAGCATAGACTAGTGCCTGTCAAGGATTCATAGTGGACCTGCTTTGAGAAGTTACAACAGCAGTGATAGAAGGAAAATGCATGAGTAACATCTTGGGAATAAGAAAGTAAGAGACAACACACTCCAGAATGGATAGAACGTTGGACTTATATCGAGGGAGACCTGAGTTTAAATCTAGCTTTGGGCACTGATTAGTTGGGTGATTCTGGGCAAGTCATTTAACCTCCCCTACCCTCAGTTTCCTCTTCTGTAAAATGGGAATAATAATTTCACCTACATCACAGGGTTATTTTGTAGATCAAATGAATTAATGAGGAACAGAATATAAGTCCCTTGAGTTTAGATACTATCTTGCTTGCTTATATTTCTATCTCTAGCATGTAGCACAGTGTTTGACACATGTTGTTGTCATTTCAGTCATGTCTGACTCTTCATGATCCCATTTGGAGTTTTCTTGGTAAAGATATTGGAGTGGTTTTCCATTTCCTTTTCCAGCTCATTTTACAGAGGATGAAACTGAGGCAAACAGGGTATAGCACCAATGCAATATTTATAGCGCCCACAATCACAATAAAGACCGTGACTATAACTATCACATGACATTTGATTGCAAAATATACCAAACTCTCCAGATAGTGGATAGAACTGAAGCATTTATTTAGATACCAGAAAACTGAATCCCAAAACCAGTAAGCTGATTCCTTCATAGGACCAAAGGTATTCAGAAGCCATAATAACACTTAGAGCCACAGCATCCTTCAGCCTTCCCACAAACCAATACACAAACCTCTTTCTCTCCTTAATGAGCATCCTCTCTCCCCCACCAGCTCCCTAGCTCTGACTACCAGCTTCCTGTGGGCTCTGCTTCCCTTCAGCAAAACTCTTCCCATCAGAGGCTCTATGTGACTACATTCAGCCTGTTAGGGGATAGAGTTTATCTTCACAGCAGGGAAGCTTCCTGTGGGCTCTGCTCTACCCTTTAGCAAATTCTCTCATCACAGGCTCCATGTGATTACATTCAGCCTATCAGGGGGCAGAGTCCACCCTCACAGCAGGGGAGGTCTTCAAACTCCCCCCTAGGTCTATTAAGTGGCAGAGAAGATCTTCAAATTCCCATTCCCATTACACAGGGTTAAGTGACTAACCCAGGGTCACATAACTAGTAAGTGCCTGAGGCTAGATTTGTACTCAGGTCTTCCTGACTCCAGGTCCAGCATTCTATCCACTGCTCTACCTAGCTGCCCCATGTTTGGCATATAATAAGGATTTAATAAATGAATTTTTTCTCTCTAAATGTAGAATTATTTGCAAACCTTAAAATGCTATATAAATACTAGGTATTATTATTAGCAATAAGTATATTTTAAAAGGTATGTTTTTGCTTTATCCTTTGGAAATTGGAAGCATTTGCTTGCCACTCACTTGGAGTAACTGATGCTCCATTTATCATTGCAGAAAGGGTAAAAGGTTCCCTCATGAGACACAGATTAACTTCTGGCTCTTACATCATTTTTAAGTCTCTAGACTGGTCCACTCACTACTCAGAATCCCTGTCCTCAAAGAACTTTCATTTAAGCAAGGAGGGCAACATATATACATGTAAGTGGCAATGTGCTGGAGCCTGCTAGAAGTGACATATGGGAGTCAATTGTTAAACTTTCAATGTGAGTATTTGCATCTCAGAAATCAGCAACGACTGCAAATCAGGGCTTGAGTTATTGTTCTGTTGATTGTCTAGACTTAGTGATGGAGAAAATGTTAATGAGGGGGATTAAACTTGAAAGTGTGTCATGTGTACATTTTCCCCCCAGAAAGCTGGGAGGGAGAATTTACATTTACTAGAATGTTGTTGCATATAAATATTTACAAAGCCCAAACAGAGTGACTTTGGCGGGAGGAATTAGAGCTAGCAGAAAGGCCTCCTATAAGACGTGGAGCTTGAACTGAACTCTGGAGAAGACTGGGGATTCTAAGAGGCAGAGGGAAAGAAGGAGTGCCTTCTAGGCATAGACAGCCCATGTCAAGCCAAGAAGATGGGAAATGAAGTATCATGTGAAGGAAATAACAAGAAGTCAGTTGACTTGGACCAAAGAGTGTGTGAACAATGAATAATAAAGCTAGAAAGAGGTTGGTGTCAGCTTATGAATGGCTTAAAGTGATCAAAGCAGGAGCCTAGAGTTTACAGGGAACCACTGGAGACTTCTAGGACCTTGACTTTTAATCTCTTGGAGATCTTCGCTAAAGGGAGGGTGGATAGTTTTCTGCCATTTATTATTTGTCATTTAGGGGTATCCACTGATATCAGTGGGTAATCCATTTCTAAAACAAAAGAACAAAAAGTATCAACCAATCAATCAAAAGGTTTTTATTAAGTGCCTGTTACAGGGTTGTGCTTGCTCTTGGGGATACAGAGGTAGAAATGAAATAGTCTCTGCTCTCGCAGTATAACAGAGAATTATTCTAAGATGTAAAGGATGCAGGTGAATTGGAGGGAGATGGCTCACTCGCTTCATCATCAATGAAAACTTCATAATCTAGCTTGTTTTGTAACAGATTTTCTTTTCTTTTCTTTTTTTTTTATCTCCAGCAGCACAATAAAATGTAAAGTTTACATAGAAGTGCTTAAACCTGAAAATAGAACATAGGGATTTTTGCAAATCATGCCTTGGAAGCAGCTGGCAAAAATGAGGATAAATAAAAATCAGGTGCAGAGTCCTTTTGTACTCAGGTTGAGAGAGTACAAGGCAACTAAACTGATTTATCTTAACTTTTTGTTCAGGGATGGCATGGATGGTATAGTTCATCATATTTAGAACTTTGGTGAGGACAGCCTAGGGCTTTGTTTACTTGTGTTTCCATCATCTGTCAAGATGAATGTGGGGTTTCCAATTGCATAAGTCTCTCCAGGGTTTCATCCTTTCTTCCTCTATAGAAATTGATGCCATTCAGAGACCACACAGGCAGACACAAGGGTAGGAGTGCTAAGGTTAATGCTGCCGGGGATGAGGAGAGTGATGACTGCCAGAGTAGAAAGCATTTGGTCACATCTGTCCCCTGTCAAGAACCAGCCAAAGTCTCTGCCAGCTGGGTTCTGTATGGTGGTCCTTAAAGATTGGGCTATTGTTCTTAGGGAGCAGTTAGGTGGCGCAGTGGATAGAGTGCCAGGCTTGGAGTCAGAAAAACTCATCTTCCTGAGTTCAAATCTGGTCTCAGACACTTACTAGCAGTGTGACTCTGAGTAAGTCACTTAACTCTGTTTGTCTCAGTTTCCTCATCTGTAAAATAAGCTGGGGGGAGGAAGCAGCAAGCTGCTCTAGTATCTTTGCCAAAAAACCCCAAATGGAGAATCAAAGAGTTTGACATAGCTGAAATGAGTCAACGACATTGGTTTTAGCCCCAGCCACCAGGCTTCCTTGTCTGCATCATACCTGACAGGGAATTATGGCCTTCACCAGGGGCCTCTGGGAGTTTGTGGTTCAAATGACCTCAAGATTGGACCATTTGTGGTCTATCGTGGTCACAGTGGCAGATTGACTCACTGGGGCTCTTAGGCGCCAGAATCCTAACAGATCCCTTCCATCTCAAGAAGAACTATGAATAAAAAATCAGAGGACTTGGGTTCTAATCCCACTTCAGTCACCTGTACACTTTGTGTAAGTATCTCTGAGCCTCAATTTTCTCATCTGTAAAATGGAGGCTTGAATTAGCCTCTGAAGCCCCTTCTAGCTTTAACCTTTGATCCTATGGCAGCTAGATTGGCATAGTGCATAATAATAATAACTAACTTATGTAGCACTTTAAGACATGTAAACACTTTACAAATGTTACCCCACTAAGCCTCACAACAAATCTTTGAGGAAAGGGCTGCTATAATCTCCATTTCACGGATGAAGAAACTGAGGCAAAGAGAGGTTAAATGGCTTGCCTAGGGTCATATAGCTTGGATGTCTGTGTGAGAAAGGATTTGAATTTACATCTTCTCCTTAAGTCTATACCCCCCTCCCCCCCCCCCCC
>CM053590.1:115742951-115766717 GCA_028646515.1 Pseudochirops corinnae
GAGGGTCAAATGAGTTAATATATTTAAAGTAATTTGTAAACCTTAAAGCCCTATATGTTAGTGGTGATGAGTCTAATGAGGATGAGGATGATGATGTTGATGAAGATGATGATGAAGATGATGAAGATGATGATAATGATGAACTGTCAGGATCATGGAGATGAGGATTCTCCTCTGGTTCTTTGAAAATCACTGGAAGTGATCAGGAACCACAGGGTAGCTCTGGTTTACTTCTCTGCCATTTTCCTTCTGGTCCTGGCTCCTATGAACATCGAAGAGGGTCTGCAGTCCCATCCTACAGAACCTCTGGTCTGTCATTCTTTCCCTTGTATTCATGGTAAGAGCATCTATACATGAGGACTTGGGGGGCAGCTTGGTGGTACTGTGGGTCGCACACTGGGTTTGGAATCAGGCATTTGGGACTCATCTTTGTGCCTCAAATCTGGCCTCAGACACTTGATAGCTATGTGACCCTGGGCAAGTCATTTAACCCTGTTTACCTCAGTTTCCTCATCTGTAAAATGAGCTAGAGAAAGAAAATGGCACACCACTCCAGTATTTCTGACAAGAAAACCCCAAATGTGGTCATGAAGAGTCAGATACAAGTGAAAAATGAGTGAACAACTCCAGAACCCAGAGGGGGAAGAAGATGCTGCTTCTCTGCTTCTCCTGCTGCCCCCTCAAGGGCCCCTAAACAATAAATGGGAAAACTAGTGGCCCAGGAAAGGAGAAATCTGGAGACTCCTTTGCTTCTATAATCTGTGAGGTCCATTGCTCCTTGGAGCTCACTAGGCTAGATAGTCCCAGCTATAGTGCCTGAATTTTTCATTCATAACCAAGTCCAATAACCTAGCTTAAAGGATAGTATTTATATTATCACTAACATTGTCTAACTTTTTTTTTCCTACAAGACCTGTTATTTCACGGGGTTAGGGAACTCCCATGATGAAACTCCCTCTACCAGTGCAGATTATAACATCGTAGAGCTACATCTGGAAGAGTTCTCAGAGGTCTTTCAATATGACCCTCTTATTTTTTGGATAAAGAAACTGAGGCCTAAAGAGGTTAAGTGACAACATGGTCATGCAGGCAGTAAGTGTCAGAGGCAGGAGTTGAACCAGGGACCTCTGACTGTCATGCTCAGCCCCTACTCTGCCACTTAAAGAGTTGTCTGGACACTGAGAAGTTAAATCACCTGCCCGAGGTCATAGCCAGTATGTGTCAGAGGCGTATTACAGACCCATTTATTTCTGAGTCCGAGACAGGTTCTCTGTCTTGATATGAATGACATATCAATATCTTGATGACAGGTGCCATTTTGATATGAAGGAAGAAAAAGATGATTTCCAGGGAGAATGAAATTTTGTTGATTTAGAATATTGGAAATGATAAAATCTGTTGCTCTGCTATTGGACTTTTTAGGTACTTGAGGTAAATCGGGTTGAATAGGCAGTAGCCACTGCCTCCTAAGTTTGAAGGCTGTTTCAGAATTCATTGACCTGGATTATAGCCAAGACAGTCAGTCAACTGCATCAAGGAAATGGGTGTTCACTGATGTTATTCCTCTGCCTCTAAAGGTGTTATGGTATGAGGAAAAGAGCATGGATTCTAGTCACCCTAAAACTAGCTAACCAAGCTGACTTCTTTGTTCTTTGCCCTTTTGAATATATTAACTAAACAACTGACTTACAGGAAGGTATATGAGTAAATTCTAGAGGAAGGAAAGATTAGAAAGCTGTTTTAAGAAGAGTTTCAGCTCTTCGTAATAGAAGAGAGTGACCTTAGGTATTTTGTATGTCTGGAAGATCTAAAGACCTATTTTTTTTTTTTTTAGTTTTTAAAAAAGCATAGCTCTTATTGTCCGAGGGAGAAAGCACAGAAAGGCTTTTTGCAAACTGTAAATTAGACCTAGAGTTTTGTTTCTTGTACATGAGAAGTATTTGTGGTATAGGTTGAAATAATCACCTATAATGATGCTTCATGACAAAAATTTAAGCCCTACGTGCAATTGTGTATTGTTCCCTACATGTAATATATTGAGGGTTTCTGTAGTGTTTTTGTTTATCTTATTTTAGTTATATTGTATACTGTTCACCTGTTTCTGTTCTTTTAAAATTTTCTAACACCTCATACACATCTTCCTAAGTTTTTCTGAATTCCTCATGTTTATCAATCCCTTTTGCCATAAAATTATCTCATCATATTCATGTGCTATATTATTTTAAAAAACATTCTCCAATTGATGGGTACCTTTTTTGTTTCCAGTTTTTTTGCCACCATAAATGTGAATATATTGGTATATATGGGTCTTTTCTTTCTGTCCTTGAGGAAAATGCCCAGTCACGGATTCATTGAGTCAAAGGGTATTGGACAATTTATTAACTTTTCTTACATATTTCCAAAGTAATTTCCAGAATAATAAACATCTCCATGCATGTGGTATAAATTGAAGTTTATCACTCATTATTCTGTTTAATGACAAAAATTATTTTGAATATTTGAGCCCTACATCCAAGATAACTAATAATTACTGCTGTTCTATAATGCATTTATTGAGTTCTCATATGGTTATGTGACATTATCAAATAACCAAATTTCTTCCTTGTGATGCATTTCATAGAATGTTTTTATTTTAGATATTAAGGAAATGGATATAAAGAGGTGCAGCTGGTCAAGATCAAATTCAATATTATTAAGGTACATAAGATGAGAAGGGAACAGAGAGTTCTACCATTACAGATTGACAAGTTGTTTTAATATGTAGTCAAGTCAGGAGAGGAATACAGCTCTGGAGGAGGTGGATTGATTAAGTAATACAGCACCACAGGCCACGGGTTGTAATGGATTTTGGTTTGGCAGAAGGTTTCGTGATGTATGTGGCTTCAGGGTTCAACGAGAAGTGCTGATACCATTACCCATAATTGTCTTTGGTGGCTTCCTCTGATTATCCCTCCCAAACCTTTGAATGGGGTAGAAGAGAAAAAAAAAAGCCTTTAGAATTAGCAGGAGAAAATGGAACATTGAAGTCAGAAACCAATAAGTGGTCACAGAGATGCCAAGAGTAAAATCGGTAACGAGACAGAATTAGTTCTTCCTGACAACTTGAAATTGCCTGGAACATTATAGAAATCAATCAGCCGGTTAAAAGCAGGCTCTGAGTGACCACTGACATTTACAATATGTCTGGACATAAAATTAGAGACAATGACCGAAATTTGGACTGATCATTTGAGGAGACAAAAAGATAAAAATTAGCTTCAACCAGAAGTTTTTACCAATTACCTAAAGGTCTGTACAACTAAAATTACTTGATCACTCATTCCTCTAATAATGTGTATGCTCTTTTTGTTGTCCCTACAACACGATATTGGAAATATATAGCAAAAGTTACCTCACTGAAAATTTCCTCAGTCTTCATTATTTTTGTTGTCATTGTATTCTGGTGACATATTGTTTCATTGGATTATAAATTGAAATGCCAAGAAAAACTTGGTAAAGACTTTGCTCCCTACCTTTCCCCATGCCCCCTCCCACTCCCTCTTGCTGTGTCCCCCTCAGCTTACTGTTGTCAGGAATAACCCTTCCATATTCTGTTGGGGGATAGGGGATAATTCCTACTAGGTTACTGGATTAAGGAAATAGAATAGACATATCGTATCTTGATTTCAAGGCAGCATTTTACAAAGCCTGTCATGATATTCCTGCAGATAAGATACGTATGATAATGCAATTAGGTGTAACTGTAGCATGTTGAATAACTATATTCCCCAACAGTACAGATTAATGGTGACCTATATTGGTCTGTAGTAGAATACCACAAAACTTCCCCAATCATGTTCTCCTCAACATTTTTTTAATCAGTGACTTGGATTGAGAAGATATGCTTATCTTCTTTGGAGAGACACAAAACTGGCTATAAGTCCAGCAAGAAATAGCACAGTCTCCAGAGAGTGAAAGTTGTGTGTCTCCTAAATAGCAGTGAAGAGGCAAATGGTGGGTCTGAGTGAGTTGTAGCACATTTCCAGCTAACAGCTGTGCAGAAGAACCAGTGAAAAGGATGCCATGAGAGATGTGTGACCATAGAAGAAGAATATTATGTGTCAAGATCAAGGGATGACTAGTTAATGGTCTGCCTGTTCTCTTGGTATGCATGAAATGCCAAGACAACCTAAAGAAGGCTCTTATAATAGAAGGTGGCTCTCTCTGTGAAGGGACTATGGGAGGACATGAACCTGAGTCCCATGGGATGCTATGAGGATGGATTGTGAACTGCATCATGAGCAGAGTGCCCATATTGAGGAGATAACAAATTCTTTGAAATATGGTTCAAAGCAAGGAGACTACTAATATTAGAGCTAGCAGAACCAAAATGAAAAATTATCCAACAAGTTAGGGCAAAACCAAAAAAAAAGATCTGATATTTTATATTGTTCTAGCAATCAAAGTTAGGACCAGCAAGCAAAGTTTTAGGGTTACAAATTCCAGATTAATTCAAGAAAGTATTTTAGAGATGTGGAAAAATGGAATAGAATCTCTTATAAAATAGTAAGTTATTTGTCACTAAGATATTTAAACAGAGACTGGCTACCCATTTATCAGGGATATTATAGTGATTCCTATAGTAGGTCAGAAGTTAGATTCAATAACCCCTAAAGACATTCTAGTTCAGTTTTTCTATTTTGCTTTATGGGTCCCCAAATACTTCTGGAGCTACTCAGTGATTTCTGGAGCTCTGTTTAGAATGGATATGGATTTATTTGTCATTTGTGGGACAATCTATAAAGTCAATGATTGACAACGGTGGTCATGGGGACTGCTCATCTAAGTCATTCTGATTTCTTAGACTACTGATTGATTTGTGATTGGCTAAAATTGTCAGATGTTTTCAGAAATACTCTGACCTCTCTTTCTAGGACTGATCTTGAACATAGCCAAAGATTGAAAAATGTCAAGTGTATTTTTTATTAGGAGCTTAGAAATGTTCTAAACTCAATTCAATAATCATTTATTAAATGCCCACTGTATGCAAGGCGCTATGATAGATGGTGGTGATACAAAGACAAACACAAAGCTACCTTTGCCCTCAAGGGGCTTACATTCAACTGAGAGGGGAGTGTATAGCATATACTCATACATGGTCATGAGAAGGGAGAGATTCCTAACAATTAGGTGGGTCAGGAAAAGGCTTCATCTAGAAGATAGTTGGAAAACATCTAATCCCCCCCCAGAGGAATTATGGAGAAAATGGATTGTATAACAAAATTTTTGCTATGTAAAATGTGGTCATAAAGCAATGAGACAGATGTTTTTGTGTGTCCTATTTAAATAAGTCTCATTACTTTATTATCGTACCATGTTTTGCTAAAAGTAACAGATTATGGAGGACCGAACAAGACAAAGTAAGGAACTTTGAAGGTTTTCTAACTAAAATTAATTAACAACTTTTATTAGTAACATATGGAAACAACCACAGATTTCAACCTAGGAGGGATCTTAAAGGTTCAGTCCAACTCCCTCATTTTTTGCATATGAAAAAACTGAGACCTAGAGATTTTGACTTGTTCAGGGTCACAAAGGTAAGAAATGGTCAAGCTAGGATTTAAACCCAGAGTCCTCTGATTCCCAATGTGACATGGTTTTTACTGTGCCACAATGACTTCTACTTAGAAGAGTAGAACTTTTTTTTTTTGAGTGATAACAGGTAGAAGTAGAATCATAGAATCTCAATCTAGAAGGAAGGTCAGAGGTCCCATATTACCAAAAAAATATAAGTTTTTACTTTGCTGAAATATACTCTCACATTTGCATTTTGGTCCTACTTATATCGTGAGGCCAACTGGAACAAACCTAATCAATTTTCCACATGGTAACCTTCAAATATTCCAAGACCATTGTTGCCTTCTACCTGAGTTTTCTCCAGGTTAATCATCCTGGATTACTTCACCTAATCCTTGTATGACATGGTTTTAAATCTCCTCATCAGTCTAGTTACCCTCCTCTAGAGGCACTTCAGCTTTTCAATATTCTTCCTAAAATGGACACAAATTATATGTGATCTGGCCAGAGTAGAGGACTACAAGACTGTCACTCCATTTGGTTTAGATGTTATGCTCCTATGAAGACTGCCTAAAAGTACAATGATTTTTTTATGGTTTCCTTGTCATACTACTGATTCATTCTGAATTTCTAGGTACAGTTTTCCCTTCCACATTGTGGCCTTCCACTTTGCGGTTTTAGAATATCACAGGTTGGCATAAAACACTAAATAGGAATTTTTTGGGAATTTTGTGGAAACTGCAGATGACACACAAAGGCCAGCAGATGACACAGAAAAAGTTTAGAAACCCAGAAATACATAAAACATATATACATATATATATATCATATATATGACATATATATATATACACACACACATACATATATAGTACTGTATAATATCAACATATTTTATCTTTTAATACATAATAATTCAGACTTCTTCTCTGGTTTAAAGGGAGGGGCAAAAATTTATGTAGATTTTTCCAGACTCTAGCCCGTGTCACGTGGAAAGAATAGGATAAAGACTAGGCCTATGATTTCATGGGTATAGAGAACTCTTGGACAAGGAAAGTCCCTTCACCATTGCAGGTTGGTAACTTCTCTGTAATGTATATTCTTAAAGAGCTACCTAGAGCACTTAGAGATTAAATGATTTGTCCAAGGTCCCACAGCCAGTATGTGCCAGACATAGGTCTTAAAATTAGATCTTTCTACCTTCCAGTCTAGCACTCAATCCATTATACCACACTGCCTCTCTAAGAACATGCAATTAACTGAAATTCCCATGCATTTTTCATATGAGCTCTTGTCTATCCACGCTTTCCACCCACCCTGCCCCATCCTGTACTTCTTGTACAGTTGATTATTTTGCACCCTAGGGTTGAAATTTCAATCTATTTCTATCAAAGTCTGTATTATTAGATTTGATCCATTACTCCATCTTGTCAAGACCTTTTTAGATCTTGATTCTGTCATCCAAGACATTAGCTGTCTCTCCCTGCCTAGTGTCATTTGTAAATTTGATATGCGTGCTATCTCTGTCTTCATCCAAGTCTGTGCTAAAAATGTTGAACAAAATAGGCAATTCATCAATAAACATCTGCTGAGTACTGGTATGTGCAAGACAAAGCGGGAGATATCTGGAGATGAAAGACATATCTTTGCTCTTAAAGTGCCTCTATTCTGGTTAGGAAGAGAGAAGATGGGCATGCAAATGTAATGAAGAACTGAAAACAGCATAGGCTAGATGTCAAAAGAATCCTACAGATAATGTGTCATAAAGATTCAGGTCATGGTAGGTTTTATGGTGGGACTGGCCTCAAACCTTGGAAGACTGATACATTAAACTATGATTTCATTTTTGCATTGAATTCAACAAACATTTATTAAGCACCTATTATTTGCAAGGTACTGTCATAGATACTGGGAATATAAAGACAAAAATGAAAATAAATCCCTGCCCTCAAGAAGCTAACATTCTGCTGGAGATTAATCTTATAAATGGATCAATCCCTATAAGATTATTGGAGGTGGGAGAATTAGGAAAGGCTTCTTATAAGGGTGGCACCTGAACTGAGGCTTGGATGTAAACTCGTTGTGAATAGGGATCATTTGATTCTTTGTATTTGTATCCCTAGTACCCAGCACAGTGCCGGGTTCATAGTAGTCACTTAATAAATGTCTTTTGATCAACTCATTAAAGGAAGGAAACTATAGGTTCTGAGAGGTAGAGGGAAGCAGGCATCGATTCTGATTCTGAGAGTTTTGTTCAATGTCTCAAATATCTCCCGTCCCACTATTTTGTCACTTGTGGGTTTTGTAGAACTTTTGACCCAAGGGTATTCTAAAAGAACAAAGGCTGGACACGATGTCCTAGTGGTTAGATTAAGGTACAGGCTGACCAAGCACTCTTGAGATCACATCAGCCCTGGAATTCACACCCCCTCAATACCATCTGCCCCTGGGCCTCCTCCTTTCTCTATGTTTAGAGGGTGGAGAGCTAAGATCGCCTCCCATAGCCTCATTTAAGAACACCTAGCTAGCTATCACTTCATTTCTTACTTGGCTGCATTCCTCTGGATTTCTCCAGGTCTCTCTCCCTACACTTACTTTTCATATTTCTTTTGTATTGTCTTCTCCTATTACATTATATGCTCCTCAAAGGCAGGAACTGTGTTTCCCTCCTTTTCCTCTTTTGTATCCTCACTGCTTATCACAGTGCTTTGGCACTGTTTATTGACTGACTTAGGTAAGGCTGTCTCCAAAGGTCCCAATGGTACATAGACAGTTCCAGGCTCATTCCTTTTTTTAGTGCATAATGGTGAAAGAGAAGGAAGAATCACAGTCACAGTGACACACTGACATATTACTGGATTGATGTGCAAAGGGAAACTGTGTGTAGAAGGCAACTGATGTGAAAACAACTGGCAACAGCATATGTTTTCTTTCATTACTGGTAAGAGTAATTATTGAGACATCAAGATCCTGTGTTAGGTGAGGAAAACAGAGTTATCATAAATTCATAAATTTGACAAGGACAAGATAAGCTTCAGATGACAAGCCTGGTATTTCAGAATGCCAAGAACTGGTAATAATGAGAAAGGATCAAACAATCTCTCATAAATTCTACCAAAATGTGGGAAGCCAGTTAACAAAAACAGCCAGAATGCATTAATTTATCATTCCCTGTTCATATATGAAACCTGTCCATTCAGAGATATCAATGACCATCTGTGAGTGGCCCCATAGATAGTTGGGACTCTGACAGAATCTTATTTTTATATTTTTCAAGGAAAAATTCTCAAGGCCTCTTAGATCATTAAGAACACATTTTGAAAATGAGAATGGTGATGATGCAAATGTCAGGTTTTCCTTCATTTGAGTTGATTAGAACAAACAGTGAAGCCATTTTTAGAAGATAAGGGGAGACATATATATTCTGAAAATTTTGCTGCAATGAAAAGGCATTTATTCACCAGCATGTGGATAGGTTCCATATGGGCTACATAGCCTGTATCTGCTTACCTATAGACCTACTTCTCCTTTGATAGCTTCTAAGCTTCTTGAGGGCAGGGGCTGTCTTTTGCCTCTTTTTGTATCCCAAACACTTAGCACAGTACCTAACACATAGCAGGTACTTAATAAATATTGATGGTTGCTTCTCTGATTGATACAAAGTGCTTCATAGAATATGAAAACCTAGATAAAGTTGATAGGCCTACATATATTCAGAAGGTTTTCAGCAAAAATGTCATCAAGGCCATGCCGATATTGCATATTACCAGTCAATCCAGTGTATCTGGATTTATCTACAAACAGTTTGTAGATAAAAAATGATGAAATGAATATTTCAGAGGAAACTGAGAAGACCTCTATGAACTGATACAGAACAAAGTGAACAGAACCAGGAGAACAATCTATACAGTGACAATAGCACTATAGAGATGAACAACTTTGAAAGACTTTAGAATCCGATCAATGCAATGATTAACCGTAAGTCCAGAAGAATGAAGATGAAGCACTCTATTGATCTTCTGACAGAGGAGTGATATATCTACAAATGCAGAGAGACATCTATTTTCCAGGCATGGTCAGTGTGGGAATTTGTTTCATGGGACTATGTTTATGATAAGGTTCTCCTCCCCCACCCCCACCTCTAGTATTCTGTTGTTGTTTTTGTCCAGTGGCCGGGATAGGGAAGGATTAATAACAGGGACAGATTCATGGGAAAATAACCAAATATGTTTAAAAACCAAGATAGTTCTGTGAGTATCAGAACTGTTCTCTGCCACTAGAAATGACAACTAAAAATCAGACTGATCAATTATTCTATCATGTTTCATCTTGCTACTCTACCATAGACATGGATAAAACATTTCCATTATGATCCATGTATTCCTTACAAAAGTAACAGTTTGCTACAAACTAACTTCCTAAGGGATGATAATAGTTTTCATGAGCTGGTAATAAAAAGAGAAAATGCTAACAAATCTTGTGGCATTAAGCATATCATTATAATGACACATGTTCTCCTTTAAGGAATAAAAAAAGACCAAATTCACCATCCAAATAATTTGATATTATTTTTAGCACCAATAAAACAGAAATTCACACTTACTTTATATATAAACTTTTGTCACATTTTCCTCATGTGTTTTCTGTAAAATTTTGAATTCATTTAAGGCAAACATTTTATTCCTTAGTGAAACACCCTTTAAAAAGATTTTATTGATGTCTTCCTTTTTTTTAATCACAGTTTTTTGTTTTTATTTTTTCTTCAGAAACTACCTTCTAACAAAGAAAAGCAATTAGCAGAAAGAAAAACTGGCCAACCAAGTCACTGGGTCTGATGGTATAGGCAAAATTTAGTGCCTGTAGTCCCTCACTTCTCCATAGAGAAGAAGGAAATGTGTTTCATTGTCTTTTTTCTCTAGGATCAAGATTTGTCTCTGTAATTTATCTCAGTTTGACTATCTTTTAATGTTGTTTTTATTTAATTTTATTTATAGTCATATTATATATGTGCGTATATGAAGATGTATATGTATATTTAGATATCTTATGATTTCACTTACTTTACCCTGCATCTGTTCAGATAAGTATTCCCAAGTTTCTCTGAATTCTTCAGTCATCATTTCTCATGGTGCTATAAGTACATTCAAATATCACAATTTGTTCAGCTACCAATTCAACATCTCTTCTAACTCCTAGTTGTCTCTACTCATTTCCCTTTTAAAGTGAAAGAAAGTGGAAGTCAGGCTGAGGAGTTAGGAAGCCAGATGCCCTAAAGACCATTTGCAGTAATCCAATAATAGGTATTCTGGGCTGCTGTTTGACTTCCTGGTTGTGTGAGATACAAAAGGATAGTCCTATTGCTACATCACATTTGATAATCTGTAGCCCTATTTTAGAAGGTCACTGATAAAATAAAATTACACACTAAGAAAGATTCTAAAACTTGTATCAATTATCTTTAAATAGAGAGGCAGAGTTATACAAGCAATGGAGAGGCACACTTTTGTAGGTAGAAGAAAAATCTCACAGTAATGTGTGATTTGTAGCAATGGCATTTCCCATGTCAATAGTCTTCACATAGCTATAGAAAGCATACCCTAGCATTTCTGGGAATCAGAAATGATACCTTGTGTTTATATAGCATTTTACAATTTTCAAAATACTTTCACATTATTGGATTCTCACCATCACCCTGTGTGGTAGCAGAACTGTAATAGAGACTAGTGACGAGCACTGGACTTTGACCTGCATTTGAATGATGCCTCAGAAACTTATAGTTATGTAATCCATGGAAAGTCATTTAATTTCTTTGTGCCTTGGTTTTCATATCTGCAAAATGGGGATAATAGCACCTCTCTTACAGGGTTTTTTTGAGGCTGAAATGAAATAATATATATAAAGTGTTCTGTGAACCTTATGGTGCTATATAAATGTGATCTGTTATCATTGTCCAAAATCATGTGGCCTGGCCCAGACCCAAGCCTTCCAACACCCAATATAAACTCTTGGTGTTTAAAGGGATGACAAAGGGATCTGGGGCTCTTTCCACCACACCACAATGCCTCTCTAGCATGTGCTCAGTGTACGAGATGTTGTCTTCATAGAGCAGGAAATAATTGTTTTTAAATTGTTTATTCATTTGTTTGTTGGACATTTGTTGAGGAACTGACACAAATGTGCATGTTACTGCTAACCCATGTGGATGACACCAAAAAAGCACAAGGCATAGTCCCTGACCTTGAGAAGTTTATGAAATAAAAAGAGAAATTCTCACTCTCTCTCTCTCTCTCTCTCTTTCTCTCTCTCTCTCTCTTTCCTTCCTTCCTTCTCCTGCTTCCCCCTGCTACACGAACCTTTAACTAGTATACAGAGAGAAGGGATATATAGGGTAATCTAGTCCAAACCCTTCATTTTATAACTGAACAAACCCAGACCTAGAAAGGTTGATTAAGTAACTTGGTCAAGGTTGCTAGAATCTACTTACATTGAAGAACAAAACAACACGTCTAGATTAAAAACCAAAAGACTTTGGTTCTTGTCCCCATTCTGCCACTTCTTAGCCATATGATTTGGGCAATTAACTCAAGCTCTTTGGGTCTCAAGTTCCTCATTTATAAAATGAGAGTATTATACTTAACTCTCTGTGGTCCCTTCCAGCTCTAGTATTCTATGGTCCTATGATTTTATGAGTGGTTCAGTCCATCCTAATATGTCTACTATAATACATATACATATACATATATATATATATATATATATATTTTCCATATCTATATCTATACATCTAGAGCTGGGAATGGTGGTCTATATCTGTAATCTCTGCTATTAAGGAGGCTGAGAGGCTGGTGGATTGCTTGAGTTTGGGAGTTCCAAACTCCATTAGGTCTAAAGTGTCCACAAGTGTCCACACTAAATCTGGCACAAATATGATAAGCCCCTGGGGAGTGGGACCTAAGGAGGTATAGATGCTTTACTTCCAGCCCGGGTGAGATGGAGAAATCCAGTTTCAAAAACAAAATTCTTATGGTCTTAGAATTGCTTCAAGTATTAAGAAGTTAAGTGACTTGTCCAAGGTCACACAAGCCAGTATTTAGCAGATACCCAAGGCCAGCTCTCTATCCATTATACCATACTGATCATTGAATAAAATGTAGGCAATATAAATTCAAAGTAAATTCTACCTGGCATGAGGTGGGGATAGCCTAACAACTGTGTATGTGTGGGAGAAGTGGCGGGGGTGAGGGAGGAGCTTGAAATAATAAAAGATCTTGTATAAAATTCCTATTTTGAATAGTCATTAGTTATCCAGCCTGTAGTATTCAGAAACTTCAGAAGAAGCCTGACAGTGGGTGCCCGAGGGTATGAGTGAATAAATGCATCATCCATCTGTCTAGCCCTCCCTCAACCACATTTTCTTAAAAATTGAGTCCAATTACAGACCATAAACAGCCAAATGAAACCTGGAGGTGATGAGTGAGTCTACTAATGCTTAATATAGGATCATAGTTAAATGATAGGGTTAGAAGAGATGATCTCTAACTTCCCTCTCACCTCTAACGGTCTATAAACCTGTTGAAATACAGGGCTGGCAACTGTCAACAGGAGTCAGCTGGTCTTTGCCTTGTTTCTGAGCGGGCTTCAGTTAAAACCTTTCACAGAGGTAGATATCTGTCCTCCTTTGATGATCTCTAGTGAAAGAAATGTCAAACCCGTGTTCTGTGGCCTGTCCCAGGACCAGTTCTTATGGCCAGAAAACTGCTTTCTAGTAGCTAACCCAAATCCTCTGCTGCTGCATTGTAAGCACTCTTCTAAATTTACTGATCAAAATTACCTTAGTGGAAATTGTTCTCTAGTTTTATTCACCTGGAGCCAAACATCACGGGTGGGAACTTTCTTAATCTGCCTCTGTGAGATTTAAGCCTCTAAACAAAAGAGGAAAACATTGTACAGCTGTAGAACAGATGTTAAGTGCACAGCAGGTAATAGGATCTTCAAGAAGGAAGACCATTGATTGTGTCCAGATGTGAAAGGAAGATTTGGGGTTTTATTCTGAGTATTTCTAGAGGGCACTGGTTTTCTTAAAGCAAACCTGGCATGAAAAACATTTGAAAGGTTTCATTTGATAAACCTTTATTGAGATGGACCAATGGGCCCATCTTAAGAATACTTATAGGTGATGGTTTCAGTTAGTGGAATGCCACATTGGATCTGACTTCTGCCCAATTACTTTCCTTGTTACCTGTATTACCTGGGGGTGGAGGAGATTCTGAGAGTTGGAGAGGCCTGTTTATAAAGGAATGTTAGAGGTTTCAGGGGTAGTAAGAAATGGTCATGGAAATCTGGTGGCCCAGTTGGCTTGGGGTCATACAGTAGAAGCAAGTAGGAAATTTCTTATTATTTGGATTGTTACCTGGATTGTTTCTGGTTATAATGATTTTTGATATGTGATATTCTATTGTATTTGTATGTGAAAAACGTAACCAGTTCATGAGTATTTGTTTCTTGATCACATAAACTAAGTAGTAGGAAGCCTTACAGAGCAGAGAAATATAAGGATAGGATGCAATACAATTTGGAGTGATTTGGTTTAGCCATTGAAGATTTGGTGGCAGCAACATATAGTGTTCCATCTACAAAGATCACATGACTGACTCATCAAAATGACATGTAATTTGATTTTATCCCCTAGTATATGTGATTGATTGCATTGAGCTGTTCATACTTTCTTGTTTAGTCCTTCATGTATTCGGAAGGCATACATTTTCCAGATGGTTGGCCAAGGATTAGGCCATGCATGAGGTACAAAGGAAATTGACCCCAAAGGAATCAAGCTTTTGGATCACTTGCCGGTTATTTCTCTGTCTTTTCTCTCATCTCTTTGTCTCTCCATCTGTTTTATCTGTTTCTAGCATTGTCTTTCACAGACTCTCTTAAGTAGTTATTAATTATAAGCAATGCAGAAGTGTTAAAAGAAAGGAGAAATATTAGCAAATAAAGATTCCAACCAACTTTACCACCTACTTGTGTATAACTTCAAACAAGTCTATTAGAAAAATAATTAAAGGGAGAATAAGAATATCTAAGATGGTGGTGTCATAGATTTAGAGAGCCAGAATCAGCCTCTGAGGTGATCTAGTATAATTCTCTCCATCCCACCCCCATTTCACAGGGAAGGAGACTGAGGACCAGAAAGGCAAGTGATTGGGCTAAAGTCATACACATAGATGAAGGAAGGTTGCTAAGGATTGCTATGGATCAGATTATAATTTCTCTTTTCCATTTTGAAATGAAAGTGAGAAAGAAAGGGAAAGATATTCAATTAAATATAGTCATTCCATTAAGGCCTGTAACAATGTCAATAGTAAAATAATAATAGCTAACATTTACATAATACCTACTATGTGCCAGGTACCTTGTTAAAAACACTTTACAGTTATTATCTCATTTGATCCTCACAACAACCCTGGGAGGTAGGAGCTATTATTATCATTGTTTTACAGATGAGGAAACTGAGGCAAACAGAGGTTAAGTTGCTTGCCCAGGATCACCCAGCTAGGAAGCATCTGAATTGAGATTTGAACTCAGGTCTTCATGACACCAGGCCTAGCATTCTATCTATTGCTCCTTTGTATAAAAAAAATACATGTTTTCTCTTCCATCTAGTCTGTTAGTTATATTTGTATATCCATGTATATATGAATCTCTCTCTCTCTCTCTCTGTTTCTCTGTCTCTGTCTCTCAGTCTCTCTCTCTGTCTCTGTCTCTATATCTCGGTTTCTGTCTCTCTCTGTCTCTGTCTCTCTCTTTCTCTCTCTCTCTCTAATATACATACACATACATATCCTTAATACAGTGAAAAAAATAGCCAAAATTCTAAAGCAACTTAGCCATCTCAATAGATATATTCTTGTTGTTGTTTGTCTTTCATTCTCAAAGAAGACCATGACATGAGGGAGGTGATGCCATCACATGCAGGTAAATTGTCTTTAAGTGAGGGAGGGCTGTGCAAGGTCACCAGCCTCACTTTCTCCTCTGGAGCCATCTGGGTCCAGTGGCCAGATATAGATCAGGACAATAGGAGGTGGCCCTCAGATATGCTCACATATAGGAAGAGGGACTAGCCCTCTTCCTGTCATCTCATTGTGGTATTCTGAGGTGAGGAAGGACCTGCAAGTTAATGCAAGTTAGCATATCCTCTCCTACTGACACCTTAAGAGTTGTCTAGAGGTTAAATAATTTGGTCAGAGTCATAAAGTCAACATGTGTCAGAGGTCACACTTAAACTCAGGTGTTTTAGTTTCAAAGTCAGCTCTCTCTCCATTGCATCACACAACCTCTCATTTATACTCTTTAATCTGAGCATATTCAATCTTGAAGACCAAATCGTAGGCTTGATGGAGTCCTACTCTTACTTTTGGAAGATCTAAGTTTGAATCTCACTTGTGAGATTTTCAGGCAAACTCTTCAACTCTTCTGAACTTCAGTTCCCTGTAGAATTGGTACAATGCCTACTTTACAGTACAGTTTATCATGAGGTTCAAATTGGACAACATATATAAAGTGTGATACATGTGTGAGCTGGAGAGACAAGAGAGTGGAAAGATCCCTGTTTTGGAGAAAGGAGAGATGTGGTTTTGAATCTTGGCTCTAAAACATATTAGGACATTTTACTCAAGATTTCTGAGCCTCAGTTACCCAGTCTATAAAATGAAGGTTATAAGATTAAAAGTACCTAGTTTAATGGAGAATATATGTGCAGACTGTTTTGTAAGCCTTGAGGATCCCATAAATGTCAATTATTAGCATTCACTCCATAAGTCCTGCTTCCCCCATCTAGAATGCTTTGCTCGTTGAGGGCAGGGATGTTCTGCGAGGTTTTGTAGCCCCTACAGGGGGCAACTCTGGCCAGGATCTTAGCAGGTGTTCTGCAGGAACTTGTTTAATTGAGGCACAAATTATTATAATAAAAATCGAGTCCATAAAATACTGAGGGTCCAGCTATTTAACTCACAGGGCTTTGTAAACCTTAATGTGCTATATAAATGTGAGCTATTATTATTAAGTATCTGAAGCTTTTTGGGGAAAAGAATGGAACATTATAGTTCATTAAGCTCAGTATAGAACACGCAGGGGAGGATCATTGGGTCTTGGGCTGGAAAGACCCTTAGATCATCCTTTAGTTCTGTGGTTCTCAAACTTTTTTGGTCTTAGAACTCCTTTACCCTCTTAAAATTATCAAGGACCTCCCTCCTAAGAAGTTTTTATTTATGTAGGCTATAGCTATTGATAATTTACTATGTTAGAAATTAAAATATCTTAGTATTATTATGAAAATAGTTTTAGCCTCCAGGATCCCCTGAAAAGATCTCAGGGACCCCCAGGAGACCTCAAACCACACTTTAAGAATTGCTAGTTCTAGATCAATCATCTGATTTTATAGATTAGGAACTTGGGGTCCAGAGAAATTGTGACTTATCCAAGGTCACACAGGGAGTAAGTAGCAAACTGGAATTCGAGTCCTCTCCAAATTGAGTGTTGTTTTTTTTTTTTTAAAGAAAGGCAGTAGAATGACAGAGCAAGGCTATGTTTTGCACTAGTTGTCATTACTTATTAGGTGTTCTTGAGAAAAGAATAGCCACGAATGTCAAACTGGTAAACTGACTCGTGCCTCAGCAAGTACCTTCTGTTTGATTGTGTCTTCATCTTTAAGGCAGTAATTTGGATGCTGTAATGGGAGATCTGTTTGTTTGCTACTCTCCCCTCTTTACTCCTCCTCCTCTTCCTCTTCCTCCTCCTCCTCTTCTTCCCCCTCCTCCAAAAGAGAATTAGTTAAAGGCAAAAAAAAAAACAAAACCAAAAAACAAAACCCAAATGAAGAAAATTCCCCAAAGAATCTTACCAGGGAACAACGAAAACATCCATTGTAAACAGTGGGTTTGTCTTTTGACAGGCTTTGTTTGCAAATGATAACAATTACAGGTAATTTTTCATTTCAATTGGAGGAGCAGGTATTAAAAAGAGAGAGAGAGAGAGAGAGAGAGAGGGAGAGAGAGGACGAGCAAGGCAGCTCTCCCAAGTGTCTTATTCACTCCCAGGTCTACAACCTAACACGAGTGCAGAGAGCTAGGTAGTTTCTTTTCATTCCATTAAGTGAGATCTAATTGTGTCGGTTCTGTCTGTTGGCAGATGCAGTTTCTACATAACAACAGCCCAGAGACAGAGCTGCTTGATTAATGCCTCCAGCTGTCATATGCCCCATTATCTGTGCATTTGCATAACTTAATGGTTTAGGACAGGGGAGAGAGGATGCTTAATTTAATGTTTAGCAGGCCCTTGATAGCTGAATAATTTAAGAACTGTCAAGGGGGGTCAGTCCGACAGCGATTCAGCAAGACAGCTATGATTTCTGCATATCGTTAAAATTCTTACTTAGGATAATTTGGGGGGAGAAAAAAAAGAAAGGAAAGAAAACATTGTTTTCCCTGTTCACCAATTCTCTAAGCACAGGGGAAGACTTATTGACAGCAAGTAAACATGGGTAAAAATCACTAGAAGTGAAAGAGTTAAAGTCTCCCCCCCGCCCTTTTCCCTTAGTTCCAGCTCTTCTTCCCCATGGCCCTGTCCTTTTTTTCTGTCCCCACCCCAATCCTCCTCACTCTCTCTCTTCTGTGTTTTCTTCTCTTTCTCTCTCCCCTATTCTACTCCCCCGCACCCATTTAGCTGAAGGGCAAAAATCAGAATTTACTTAAAACTAACTATCAACTCAAGCTGCTTTCCATAGGAAACACTGTCAGTTTCATTAGTTGCTAATGAATATTATTAAACTAATCTGTCATTTGTTTTCTAATTATGTGTCATCGGGTCCTATTGGTGGCAGCTGAGGCAGCTGCCAAGAAATAATATGTACATATGTATATGTGTATGTGTATATATACATACACATATGTGTATATGTGTATATGTGTATGTATGTGTGTATATACATACACATATGTGTATATGTGTGTATGTGTATGTATGTACACACATACATGTGTTTCCTTCTGATCTTGAGTTTCCTAAGTATAAAGCAGGAAGAGAGGGCTGTGGTTTGAACCTGGGTATATCCTTTTTGATCACAAAATTAACAGGTTGAAGATATTTGGATGCTTTTCTCCTCCCTCCCAACCCCTGTGTAACAAACACTTTGAAGAAGGCTCTTGGCATCACAGTTTAGTAAGTGCATGGAATGTTAGGTAGTTTTTCTGTCTCTGTCACCAATTTGCTGTGTGATCTTGCATAAATGACTTAACCATTCTGTGTCTCTTTCCCCACATCTGTCCATGGAACTTAGAATGTTTTCTATCTCCTTTAAGGAGTCATTTTAATGATTTAATGGTCAGATTGTTTACTGAAACCCTGTGAAGAAAGATTGGCTACAAGCTGAAATCTCCTAGTTAACTTTAACTTTCTTTTAAGGCAAACGGACCACATATACAATTCCATTGCAATCTGATTGAAAGAATGGATTTTATTGCAGCTTCAGATTTAGGGCTTGATAAGGTCAACTTATTTGGGGGTCACTTATCTGGTTAGAAATCAAGTCTCATGTAGACCATATATACCATATATACATGTACCCTAGGGCTTTGATTTTTCACAAGAGGGGGATTTTTAATTGGAACTAGTTTTGAAACTATAAGGGCAAATTTGGGGTTAATCAGAAAAATGTTGCCAAACTAACAACAAGTTTAGTCTATTTCCTGACTTCCTTTATCCTACTCTTATTCATTTCCCTTGGCTGGCTCCAACGGGAGCTTCCCTCAAAGACTCTGTGATGTAATTGAGGAAAGCTTAGTTGCTCATTCTGAAATATCCTTCTGACCTACTCTGTTCTGTGCTGATGGAAATACTACAACAAAGGCTTTAGCTTGAAGTTTGCATTCTTGTTAAAATGAGACATTTCTCCACCTGCTATTCTCCCCCCCCCCCAACAACACCCCTCCAAAAAAACCTCTTTTAGTCATTTACACTTTAGTATGAATTAGTTTCAGGTTCTTTCTGAAGGCCAAATGAGGAGGAAGTAACATGTCCACAAGAGGAATGGGCTAGAAGTCAGAGTCATGGAAGCCTGAGTAATTAGAATTGGAAATTTAGTGCCCAAAATGATAGATCAAAAGTCATCTGGTCCAATACCTTTATTTTACAAACAAGAAGTGAAGATTTAGAGCAATAGGACATCAGAGTTCTTTTAGGATGAGTGTAAGCTCTTTAAGAACAAGAATTATTTTGGTTTTTTTTATATCCCTAGTACCATGCCTAGCACAATATATGACAAATAGTAGACTCAATAAATATTTTTGATTAATCATTTCAAATCCATCTAATTTCAAATCTAGCATAGTTGCACTGTCCTATGTGACTCCCAAACTTTTGGCATAACATGTCTCAGTTATCGAGACCCCTTGATCTCTTTCCTTCTATTTTTGGGTTTCCCTTTTCCCCAACTCAGTCAACGTTACCTGTAGTAGCTTGTGTACATGTTCTTCCCATTGTCGCCAAAGGGGAGGTGAACACAGCAAAGACGAGTTTAGAAAACAGTATCCTGAGTTTCCCCTACCTACACTCTGCCCTGACTGAATCCCACTCCCCATTGAGTGTGTGATAAATAGAATCTCTCTGGAGATGAGTTTTGATGTGTTTACAAGGGAGCTCTCATCGAATCTCAATCAATTAATGGATAAATAAATATTTATTAAAGCATCTACTATGTACTCAGCACTATGCTAAGTGCTAGGAATACAAAAAGAGGCAAAAGACAGTGCAGTGCCCACCTTCAAGGAGCTTATAATCTAATGGAGGAGACAACATGCAAACATTTACAAAGCAAGCTATATATAGGATAAATAGGGAATTTTCAACAGAGAAGGCATGAACATTAAGAGGAACTGGGAAAGGCTTCCTATAGAAAATGGAATTTTAGTTGGTCTTTAAAGGAAGCCAGGGAGGTCAGTAGTCTTAGCAGAGGAGGGAGAACATCGCAGGAATCAGAGACAGCTCAGAGAATGCCAGAAGCCAAGAGATGGGGCATCTTGTTTGCAGAACAGCCTGGAGGTCAATGTCACAGGGTGGAAGAGTAAGTGCTGGGGTGTAAGTGTAAGAAGATTGAAAAGGTAGGAGAGGGGTAAGTTATGAAAGGCTTTGAATGACAAACAGAGCATTTTGTATTTGATCCTGGAGGCAATAGGAAGCCACAGGAGTTTATTGAATAGGGGTGGGGCAGGGATAACATCATTGGATCTGTGCTTTAGGAAAATCATTTCAGTGTATGAATGGAGGAGGGATTGGAACTAAGAGAGATTTGAGGCAGGCAGACCCTACCAGTCCAGGTGTGAGGTGATGAGGGCCTGCCCTAGAGTGGAGGTAGTGTCAGAGGGGGCATCTTGAGAGACATTGCAAAAGTGAAATTGACAGGTCTTGGCACCAGATTGCATATGGCCGGGGAGTGAGAGTGGGGCATGAGAGGGAGTGAGGAGTCCAGCATAACCTCTAGATCTGGAGCTTGAGGGAGAATGGCATTGACCTCTATAGTAATAGGGATGGTAGGAGGAGATTTAGTTTGAGTCTGGAGAAGTGAAAGGGAGATCAGAGATGCCATAGTAAGGAAGAAAGGGAGAGGGAGGGAAGGAGACAGACAGAGCAAACAGTGGCATCTAAGCAGTACCCTGAAACCACTAGAGCATGCTTCTAAATGAAAGGATCAAAAGTTGACTTAAAGTGATTTTACATGCTCTGAATTACTGAGCAAATCCATTTTTCTCTTTTTGATGAAGAAATGGATTCTTTGGATGCAACAACTTCATATTTACGTAATATCAGCCTCTATGCTTGTCAAAGCCCAGGCCTGTATGACTAGCCAAATAACTTAATTTCTCTTGGCCTCAATTTCCTCATCTATAAAATGAGGGATTTGACCAATTGATCCTTAAAGTTCCTTCTGGTTCTTGGTCTGATGAAAACTATTAGGGCCTTTGATTCAGATTACCCAGTAGGATCTGCCACCTCTTCTGGTTTGTGGAACAGGGTGGCAGAAGGGGTAGAATGTTGTCCTCGGAATCTGACAGACTTGCGTTCAGAGCCCTCCTCAGATACTTGCTAGGCATGCATCATGGGTAACAGCAGATTTTCCTCTTTTGAGGTTCATTTCATCTACCTCTATATATAACATCCCCATCTTCACTTTCTTCATCTTTAGAAGAAATAGTAATAAGTTCATTACCCATTTCACTACAAAGTGAGTTATTCTTATGATGATTCTCAGAGAAACAGGTTCTTCCAGAAGACAATTTATGGCCAGCCATCATCTCCAGGGCCAGATGTTCTTCCCCTCATGCCCCACATCACCCTGGGCACTGAGGAGTTGAATATCCTTCACTCCTTACTGTAAACTCTCTGCTGTCATTACTCAACAAGCTTTTCTCCTTTGAGGTTCATTCATCCTCTCTCTATCAACTTGTCTGGATCCTTGTTTCGTTTCATTTTATTGATGTCTTTTGTGTTTACAACACATTCACTTCTTAATACATTCTCCCCTTACCAGAGAGAGCCTTTTTCTATGACATAGCTCCCCCCCAAAAGAAGAAATAAACAGTCCAGCAAATCCAACCTAACCTATTGATCTTATCTGATAAGACATACAGGATTCTACACCCATAGTTCCCCTCTTCTCCAAGGAAAGGAGGGAGGGCTCAATTTCTTTTTTTCTTTAAACTTTTATTTATTTTAGTTTACATCATTCATTTCCACAAGATTTTGAGTTAAAAATTTTCTCCCCATCTTTCCCCTACCCACCACCCCAAAACAGCCATCCCCTTGTATAACTCCTCCCCTAATCTATTCTCTCCTATGTCCTCCCCCATCACCCCTCTGACTTTCCAGTAGGGCAGGATGGATCTTCATGTTTGGGCTGACACCCTTTAATACCTTGCCTCCTTTTTCTTCTGTTGGTCACACCTGATGAACCTGGGACACACTTATCATCTACATTCTCCACTCTTGATCTGAAGTGATTAAATGGAAGGAGTCATACAACTGTGCCAACAGGGTCCTTACACATTCATGGCTCAGTGGTACAGTGATTAGAGTACCAGGCCTGGAGTCAGGAAGATTCATCTTCCTGAGTTCAAATCTGGCTTCAGACACTTACTAGCTATGTGAACCTGGGCAAGTCACTTACCCCTGTTTGCCTCAGTTTCCTCATCTGTAAAATGAGCTGGAGAAGGAAAAGGCAAACTGCTCCAGTTTCTTTCCCAAGAAACCCCCAAATGGGGTCACAAACGGTCAAACTGAAACCTCAGAGATGCATAGCACATCTTTATTCTTTCCTGATTTATTCTTACACTTGCTGCAAGGCCTCTTTCAAGCCTCCTCCTCTCATCTCAAAGCCCTAATTCTTCTCACTCAGAGCAGGTCACCTCACTAACTATTTTGCTGAGAAAATCGAGGTGATCCCTCATGAGCTCACTTATCCTGCCTGCTCCAACCTGTTTACTTGAGTCCTTGTGTACTGTCTGCTCCCGTCTCCACTTGGAGTTTGACTCTTAGAACATTTTCCCTGAGCTTCACTGTTTTTCTATCTGTTTGTATCTTCCTTGGTTCATAAAAATACGTTCAGGTCTTCTTAATTCTTAAAATCCCTCCCTTGATGCATTCACTTGAGCAATCACCCTGTCTTTCTTCCTTTTCACTAACAAACCCTAGAAAGAAGAGTCTGAACTCTCTCCCTCCACCTGCCTATTATCTTTTTTTTTTCTCCTCAATCTGCCATTTTGCAGAGGCTGCTCTCTCTTAAAGGTAACCAATGATTTCTTCGATGCTAAATCTAATGTTTTTTTCTTTTTTATCCTTATCTTCTTTGATCTTTGTAGCTCTTAACACTGTTGAAATCCCCCCTCCCCGCCCCCATGAACTCTCTCCTCTCTTGGCTTCCATGACATTGGTCTTTTCCTGGTTCTCCTATTCATCTAACTGCTTCTTGTTAAGCTCTTTTTTCTGGATTGCCACCTATCCATTTTATAGGTGAAGAAACTGATTTGTGTCAAAACATCCGACTCCCATGCCCTAAGCATGGCTAGCACTAAAAGGCTCACTATGACCTCTTCTCAGTACATATGCTTTTCATTGGTGATCTCATGGGTTTGATACCATGGGTTCAATGATCATTTCTACATA
>CM053590.1:115767217-115803564 GCA_028646515.1 Pseudochirops corinnae
TATATTATATACTTAGCACTAATCTTTATTTTGAACTCCGTTCCCCTGACTCTAACTGCCTATGCTATATCATCTCCATTTAGATGTCTTGTCAGTACCTTAAAGTCATCATATCAGAAAGAAAATTCATCCTTTCCCCCCCAAATCCTCCCTCCAGATTTTCCTTGCTTTTATTAAGGGTACTATAATCTACCAAAGTTTATGACCTCAAGGTCATTTTCCGTTTCCCTGTCTCCCTGTGGAAATCTAATAATTTTCCAAGTCCTAGCCAACCTATCTCCGAAGCATCTTTTGAATCTTTTCCCTTTTCTGCACTTGGACAATGACTATCCTCATTCGGGATATCATCACTTCTTGTCCTGGAGATTATAATATTCTCCTAATTAGTCTCCATGTTTCCAAGCTCTTTCCTTCCCCAAATATTTATTTTTATTTTTAGAAGATACTTTATTAATTTATCTATCAAATATTTTAAATTATGGTTCTTGACATAAGTGCCGGATGATCTTCCCCAGGCACAGGTCTGATTATGTCATTTTATGGTTCCAAAGCCTTCAGGGGCTCCTTATGTATTTGTTAATAAGATAAAATACAAATGCTTAACTCTGCGTTCAGTGCTTTCCATACTCAGCCCCAACCTACTTTTCTATCCTTATTCCCCTTCATGTACAATATGTTCCACTGGACCTGCGTTTTGTGGTGGCCTTGACACAGAATAAACTGGACTACTAACTGCTCTCTGAACTCTTTGGTGGCACAAGGGATGGAGATTTGCACCTAGAGTCAGAACACCTAAATTTGAGTCTTGCCTCAGGTACTTATTAACTGTGTGATGCTGGTCAAGTCACATAAACCTCTATTTGCCTCAGTTTCCTCATGTGTGAAGTGGGGATAATGATAACATCTACCTCCTAGGGTAGTCATGAATATAAACTGAGCTAAACTCAGGTGCCACCTCCTCCAGGAAGTTTTTTTCTGATTCTCCTTTCCTCTCTTCCACCTTAGTGTTCTCGCTCCCCTCAAGTTACCTTGTATTATGTTTATCTGTGTGCATGTCATATCCCCATGTTCCTTGGACACAGGGACTGCTACATTTTCACATTTATATCTTGAGCACCCAGCACAGTGGATTGTACACTTAGAGCTGGAAGGGACCTCAGAGGCCATAGAATCCCTTGTTTTATAGAGGAGGAAACTAAGGTAGTTAGTGGCTAAGTGACTTGACCACAATCCAACAATAATGTCTGAGGCATGGGGCAGATAAGTGGCATGGTGAATAGAGCACCGGCCCTGGAGTCAGGAGGACCTGAGTTCAAATTCAGTCTCACACACTTAACACTTACTAGCTGGGTGACCTTGGGCAAATCACTTAACCCCAATTGCCCAGGAGGACCTGAGTTCAAATTCAGTCTCACACACTTAACACTTACTAGCTGGGTGACCTTGGGCAAATCACTTAACCCCAATTGCCCTGCCTTCTCCCTCCAAAAAGCAAAAAAAAAAAAAAAGTCTGAGGCAGAATTTAAACAAGTTAGTAATCTTCCTGACTGTAAGTCCATACTCTAACTGAGGTATCACTTCTCTCTATATGCTTTACATATACTGGGTGCTTAATAAATGCCTATTGAACTCAAAAAGGGATATTTTCCAGGTTCTCAAAGATATAGTGTGGAGATGATGAAGTGGGAGAGAAACTGCTCGCACTGGAAGGAACATCAGGAACCTTGAGCTTTCTCCAAGCCCTTATAGGGTACAGGACTGCTTTGCCTTACTGGAAACTCTCAGCTTAAACAAACTAACAAACTAACTCTAGGAAGCCCATTTCTAATGGCAGAATAAATCTACCAGTACATTTCTCTTTTGAAATAACAAGGAGATGAAATACAAAGAAAAAGCCCTGCACATACTAACATAAATCAGCCCCGTTGTTCCAATCAGCACATATGGTATGGTAACATTGCCCACTGCTCTGAGACCCTCTAATGGAAGACCATATGTGCTTCTGCAATATCAAAGCACACTGGGCCTGGGTTTAAGACTCCGTGGCGGCCTTGACACAGAACTTACAAGCTTTTATTGGTTTGTGTCTGTGCTTTAAGGCTCTTCTTTCCACCAGTGTTTTGCCTCTCCTTTTCACCTTTTTGGGTTTTTTTTTTTGTGATAGTAAAGAGGGATGGAGAATCACAAACCTGTGTGTAGAGTTCTGTGATACTCACCTAGTGGGTCTTGGGAAAATGGAAATGAGTGATTGATGGACTCTGCAAGACAGAGCAAACCCATTCAGTCTGATGTCTCACTTTTTGGAATCCAGAAATTATAAGCAGTTTATTACAGGATAGAATTATACCCAAGTCTAGAGTTAAATTCTTTTTTCCTTCCTTCCTCTCCTTCCTTCCCTCCTTTCCTCCTTCCCTCCTTCCTTTCCTCCCTCCTCTCCTCCTTCTTCCCTTCCTCCCTTCCTTCCTTCTTTCTTTCCTTCCTTCCTTTCTTCCTTCCTTCCTTTCTCTCCTTCTCTTTCTATCTCTCACCTTCTTTCCCTCTCTCTCCTTTTCTTCCCTCCCTCTTTCTTCCCATCTTTCCTTCCCTCTTTCTTTCCTTCCTTCCTTTCCCTTTCTCTGTCTCATCTTCCTTACCTCTTCCTTCCTTCCTTCCTTCCTTCCTTCCTTCCTTCCTTCCTTCCTTCCTTCCTTTTTTGAAGAAGGAGAGAGTACTAACAGAAGAGCTTTACTGTAAGAAGTGTCACCTGAGCTAAGCCTTGAAAGAAACAAAGGATACAGAGAAGTGGAAATAAGGAAACTTTGTATTCCATATTCTATGGAATGATTTACTATCTATGTGACCTTAGGCAAACCACTTGACATTTCTAAGTGTTGGTCTCCTCATCTGTAAAAAAGAAAGGAGGTAGAAACAGATTTCTCAACCTTACATCTATGATCTTATAACAGTTTTGTGAAAGCATGAAGTAGGAGCTGGCATACTGGATTTGGGGAGCCATGACTAGACTAGTTTGGCTGAGAAAGAAAGTGTATGAAGAGGAATAACATGGAATAAGCCCAGAAAAGTAATGCAAACTGGAGCCAATCTATGAAAGGCTTTATATGCCAAGGTGAGGAATCTGCATTTTTATCAAAATACAATGAACAAATGAATGAATGAACTGCATTGTCAACTTCCATTTATTATTGCCAGCATGATTATAGGTGAAAAATCAACGGATATTAATAAATTTCTCCTATATAAAGCACTTTCTTCCAGAGAACTCAAAGCTTATTGCAAGTGTGTAAGGCAATACTGTACTTACCATGGTGATGTCCCTTTGCTATTGATGAATGGCCAATATATTACCCTCTGGTCCTGTCAAATATTTCCTCTTTTATATTCAGGGAAATCCTGGGGAGTCTTGATAAAATCTATGGTGAAGAACAGACTTCTGAAGTATATGCAAGGCTAAGTACTTCTAATACAGAAATATACTTGTTTTAAAAGTGCTTACTGTCTAGTTGATATTGGTGCCAACAAATGTTAATAGTTCACATCTGTATAGCACTTTATCGCTTACAAAGACTTTTCTCAAAAGAACCCTGTGGGGGTAGGTAGTGTAAGTGTTAATATCCCCATTTTACAAATGAAATCAAATGATTTGTCCAGGGTCATATATCTAGTTCAGGGATGGGAAACCTGCAGCCTCAAGGCCACATGTGGTCCTCTAGGTCCTCAAGTGCAACACTCTGTACAAACCCAAAGGGCCACACTTGAGGACCTAGAGGATCACATGTAGCCTTGAGGTGGCAGGTTCCCCACCCCTGATCCAGTATTTGGACCCCTGAGCTTCTGACTTTAAGATTAGGGATTCTTTCCCCTTTCTTTATTGCACTGTCTTTCAAAGACTTAGCTAGGTTGTAATACAATTTTATCTGAATTCTTCATATATTTATATTTATATGCACATACATAATGTACATATACATACATGTGCATATCATCTATTCTCAAGAGGATAGAGGTTCCCTATGTCATTCAGAGATCAGAAATGAATGATTAAGAGCAATTTGTAAAGTTGGGTCTTTGTAGGTATTCTGTTTTAGTGGTTAGAGTTTAGGTGAAGAATTCAGATGAAATTATATTACAACCTAGTTAAGAGAGAGAAAGAGAGAGAGAGAGACAGAGACAGAGACAGAGAGAGAGAGAGAAAGAATAAATTGTAAGGCTGTAATATAAAGATATGTGTGTGCATATATATGTATATGTATGTGTTTGTGTATGTATACATGTATATATATATATATTTAGATTTTAATAGAATTCTATCTGAATTCTGTATAATGTAGGTTCAGTATATATGTATACAATACAATATATATGTAGACATACACACACACACACCAAACACACTGTACTTACCATGGTGATATCTCTTTGGTATTGATGAATAGCTAATATATATGTATATGTAGAGATAGAAATATAGATATTTAACTTGATGTAATCTCATCACAGTGTGATACCCAGCTACAAAGATCTTTACACAAAGAATAAATGCTTAAGTGTTTGGAGGTGATTTGAATATTACAAGGCAACAAGATATAGGGTACGTGTCTGAGGATCTAAAATTTATATATAGGACTTTCAGTCCTAAATGTATGACCTTGGATTTAAGTCATTTAACTTCTTTGAGCTTTGCATTTTAAAGAAGGTTGAGAAATCACATTGTGAATTAGACAACTAAATTAATGTCAATTCTTGAGATCATTTAGATTGTTTTTAGGAGGGTGATGATTTCAAAGACCAGATTCCTTCCATCTAAGTGATGGCATTAGACTTCATCGTTGAGTATCTTTCTAATGATTTTTGTTTCTATGATCTTCAAATTTTGGCCAGTAGGAGACTGGCCCAGTGATTTTTGGAGCTGAGAAGGACTTCTTTTATTCTGCCCACATCATGCAAGAGACATTTACTGGGCACATACTTCTGTATCTCCTATTCACATAGCCCTCAAAGTGAGCTGTTTTTTTTTTTTCAATTCTTGGTGTTAGCCTGAATGAAATTTCAAAGTAAAAGATTTCTTTTACTCCCTTTCCAGAGGCTATTTGGGTGAGAAGTTAATCAAAACTTCATCATAGCTCTGTATGTTTCTATTCATCATAGCAGCCGTAATGCAGCTTTCCACTACTGGCAGAATTTTTTTTAAAAAGAGTTGGTTCCCACTTTTTCATATCCAAATGTGCTTCAGTACATTTCTCCTTCATCTTCCTACATTAGTGAAAGAGATGGACTCAGATGTAAAGGCCATTATAAATGTGGAAGTGGGGTTTGGTGGCACAAACCAGTAATTTGATGAGTTATTCCTAATTAGAAGACTTTGGAACCACATGAGCCTCAGGAGAGGGTCTTTGTGAACTACTTCTGATGAAAAAAGATGAAACAGTTGGTGGTCAAGCTTTTGGCTATGAGCCCACCTGAACTTAGCTAGTCAAGTCCTTGGATGACAGAAACATAGTCCATCCCAAACCCATGTACAAAGCCTTTAAAACTGGGAGCAATTTGCCAGCCCACTTCAAATGGGAGGGAGGGGATGGGGGGGAATTGATATTGATACAGGTACTGGAAAGACTGAGAATATGTACACTGGATGTATGGATATTCATATGCTATGTGTTATTTCTGTCATTATAATTAAAGCTTTTTTAGTAGTATGCCTCCTTAAATGACACTTAAAGAAACATGGGCAGGTACAAGAGAAATGGGAGTGGTCAGGTGGATGGGAGTTGTTGTGGTTCATTTCTGTCCAACTCTTCATGATCCCTGGACCATAGTATGTTAATACTGTCCATGGGGTTTTCTTTGCAAAGATACTGGAGTGGTTTGCTTCTCCATTTCCCTCTTTGGTAGATCAAAGCAGATAAAAGTTTTTCCTTTCAAAGGCTTGTCCGGGGTCACACAGTTAGTATATGCCTGAGGCCAGATTTGAATTCAGGTCTTAATGACTCCAGATTTAGCACTCTATCCACTGAGTGCTTCGTAAATTCCTTGTTAATGAAACATGGGCAGGTAGTGGTTGCTGCCCTTTGTTCTTGAAGGGGACCAAAATGACATCACCATGTTGGAGTCAAGTTACAGTGTGTCCAACTGTGATCAGACCAATATGAGCCTGGGAGGATCTACCACAGGTCAGGCACAAATAGTCCATATAAACATTGGGGTGGAGATGTCTCTAAATTTGTGCATCTCATTTTTTTTTTAGTTATTTCGATTCTGTTTTGTTCATAGAGCACAGCACCTTCTTTGATGTGGGCACACCATACTGAGTGGTCCTTTGCCAGCATCTCCCATGTCACACAATCAGTTCCAAAGTTCTTCAGAGGGACCTTCAGATTGCCCTTTTATAACTTCTTTTGACCACCATGTGAGCACCTTTCTTGCATGAATTCTCTGTAAAATAGTCTTTTAGGCAAGCATATGCTTGGCATTTGAACAATATAGCCAACCCAATGGAGTTGCACTCTCTTCAGAAGAGTTTGAATAGTTGGCAGTTTAGCTCAAGAAAGGATCTCTTTGTCTAGTACCTTATCCTGCCTGGAGATTTTCAGAATCTTTCTAAGACAATTCAAATGGAAGCAATTAATTTCCTGGCATGGTGCTGGTATACTGTCCAGGTTTCACAGGCATACAACAATGAAATCAGCACAACAGCTCTGTAGACTTTCAGTTTGGTAGTCAGTCTAATATCTCTTCTCTCTCATGCTTTCTTTTGGATCTTCCCAAACATTGAGCTAGCTCTGGCAATAAGTACCTCAATCTTATTATCAATGTGTGAATCCCTGGAAAGTACACTGCCAAGGTAAGTGAACTTATCCACAAAGTTCAAAACTTCTCCATTTGCTGTAACTGATGGTCCCATGTATGGATGGTGTGATGTGGCTGATGGAGCACCTGTGTTTTCTTGATGTCAGTGTTAGGTCAAAATTAGCACAAGCAGCAGAGAATTGATGCATACTTTGTTGGATCTCAGCTTCAGAGGCTGCATTAAGTGCACAATTATCTGTGAACAAAAAAATCATGTACCAACTCTCCTACTTTGGTCTTGGCTTGTAGCCTTTTCAATTAGTAATCTTTTACTATCAGTGGGGTAGCTGATATTGATGTCATGTTTGTCCTCATTGAAGGCACCTGACAACATTGATGAAAACATCATGATAAAAAGCATGGGAGCAAGCACACAGACTTGCTTGACTACATTGGTGACTGGGAAAGTATGAGAGCATCATCCATTATCCAGAACCTTGGCAAGCATGCCATCATGGAACTGACATACAATACTGAAGAACTTCTCCAGGTACTTTGCCACACAAGAAGAGCCAAATGGTGCTCAAAACCTCTTCTTCAGTTGGAAATTTGGATAGAGAGGGATTGATTTCAACCTGAGGTAAATCGTCAATGGCTTCAGTATTGATTGATGACAGTCTGTTGAGAACACTATGGAGGTGTTCAGCCCATCTCTCCAGGATCATGTCCTTATCATTAATCAATGTGACTCCATCAGCACTGAGTAGTTGAGATGCACCATAGGTCTTTGGCCCATAAATAGCCATCAGGGCATGATAAAAGCACTTTGGAATGTTGCTATCACTGTAAAACTGAATTTCTTCTGATGGGCAGGTAAAAGACAATGGGAGTGGCTAGGGGGGGGTGGAAGGGTGTCATATAAAATATAAGATTTTTTCCTGGAAAATGTAGGCATACCTCTTGATTGATGAAAGGAACCGGAACCACCACAAAAGAGTTGAACTAAGGTGTGACTGACAACCATATGCCCTGAGAGTTTCATGTGTGGGTTGGCAGATACCACAGAGTCCTTGGCTTTGGCTGGCTTATATGATAGCTGTAACAGAGGTAATAATGAGGTAAGGGGAGAGAGTCCATACCATGCATAGGGGAGAGCTTATACAAAGGCACAGAGATAGTAATTGTGTCTCCCTGTGTGAATTAGGATTGTAAAGTGTGTAGAGAAGAATAATGGGTAAGAATACTGGAAAGAAAAGATTTTTTAAAAATGATTTGGCTTCTAAGTTGTGCTAAGCTTTAAGTGTCAAACAGAGGGACTAATGTTTGATTCTAGAGGTAATAGGGAGCCACTGGAGGTCATTCAGTAGGTGGTAGGATGACATGGTTAATCTTGATGGTCAGTGAGAAATTTAGAACCTAACTGGAAATAATGAACCTTCTGCATGGATGTCAACTTTACCTTTTGGGTTTTTTTCCAATTCTTCTTTGTTACGTAGATCTCATTGGAGGGTCATGCTAGGCAACATTCAAGGGCTTGTTTTTGACAACAACCTTTTTCTGTCTCCTGTTTCTTGAGAACCCTTTCTCCTGTTTCCTAAGACTTAAGGAATTATCATTCCCAAGGTTTTTTCCTTTTGATATAAAGACTCATCCAGAGAAAAAAGAAATGAATTTATGGCATCATGCAAGTCATTTAGCAGGAGGAGGTGATATTTGGGGACAGGAATAGTAGAAAAAGCACTGGGCATACGGCCAGAAGACCTGGGCTTGAGGCCTCTCTCTCACTTGATAGATCTGTGACTTTTGGCAAATCAGTTTATCACTCTGATCCTCAGTTTCTCCATCTACAAAATGGGGATACTAAGGCCTGTCCTATTTGTCCCACAGGGATGTTGGTAGGATCAAATGAAGTGATTTGTGTCAAAGAACTTTTGAAACTGCATGGGCTTTAGAAAGCAGCTGAGGGCAGGGATTGTCTTGCTTCTGCTTATGTCTCCTGTGTTTATCACAGTGCCTGGCACATGGGAAGCACTTAATGTTCTTGGTCACACAGTAGATATAGCAGAGTAGGTGGAGAAGATCTGAGTTCAGATCAGGCCTCTTACTAGCCATGTGACTCCAGGCAAATCCCTTAACTTCTCTTTGCCTCAGTTTCCTCAAGTATAAAAATTCGAGTAATAACAGCACCGAATTTTCACGGTTGTTGTGAGGATTAAATGAGATAATATTTATGAAGTACTTAGCAAAGTTCCTGGTACATAGTAGGTGCTTTATTAAAAGCTTATTTCCTTCCCCTTTTCATGTCTGTGAATAATTGAAAAGCATTTATTAATTGATTACTATGTTCTGAGCACTGCGCTAAGTGCTGGGAATATAAATAATGAAGCAGAGATAGTTCCTTTCCTTGAGCAGCTTACCTTGTAACAGGAGGAGACAGCTCATCTACTGACCAGGAAGGGGAACTTTGGTTTGGAAAATTATAGGGATGTGAATATATTGACCAACCCTTCCTAGTAGCAATGGCAGTATTGACTGATGATAGTTCTAGGGCAGAGAGTGTCATTATCAGAGACTTGGTGACCAGGTGATGAAGTTTTCTGTTCACATTAGCTTAGAGAGACTGCCTACTAATAGGAGTTGAAGTCTTTATTTATGGAGAGAGGATTCACAGAGATGAAAAAAAAAAGCAGATCCTTTATTTATTAGTAGGAGTTTTATTGGTAGGAAATTTATTAGCAGGGGTATTATATATTTATATTATATATTTATGTCATATGTTTATACTTCCCATTTACTACTTAATTTACCTTCACAATATTAAATATTCAAGTATCCTTACAATCAATGAAGGTTATAATGAAGACTGCTCAAATATTCATCTGTAATCTCTTTACTTTGAAAGTTCCCTTCAGTGATTCAGATTGTGAGCTGTTCCTGGTGCCTATCCCATTTGTCCATTACCATAGGCCTTTGTTTCTGTGCTAAGTACTTTACAAATATTATCTCATTTATTCTTCTCAACAACCCTGCAAATTAGGTTCGGTTGTTACTCGAATTCATATAGTTGAGGAAACTGAGGCAAACAGAAGGTAAGTGATTTGCCTGGAGTCACATGGCTAGTAAGAGAACTGATCTGAACCCAGATCTTCCTGACTCCAGCTCCAGTGTTCTATCTATTGTGTGACCAAGCCTGGGATCACTAGATCACAGTTCCTGAAGGTAATCCATCCTTCCTGACCTCTTCTCCTTGTTCAGTTCTGGGTCAAGCTCCTTGTCCATCTGTGTGATCTGTCCCAGATATACCTACTAAATGGACAAGCTCTATAGTTTTCCATCAAAATACATGCCATCATCTGGGCAATTATCTTAGCTCCCTTTGATAGTTAAAGAAAATGAAGACCACACAATAACATGCCTAAGCTTACACGGTTAATAGGGGAGGTTGGATTGGAATCCAGAGCTCCTGACTCACTCCTACACTAAGCTATGAGATATGAAAACACTGGTGAGTGATTTGTCTACTACACTTAATGTGGTTCAGGTCTCTATTATAGCACAATATCCAGTTTTAGCTACTGCATTTAAAGAAATGTGGAGATATTGAAGAGGGCACCAAAGAATAGCAATGAAAAATAATGGAAATAATGGAAAATAAGTTCTCTGTAGAAAGGTTAAAGATTTAAGCCAGAGAAGAGGAAGCTTAGCTAATAACTAGTTTTAAGTATAGGAAGTCTTTTGTAGTCAAATGTATTTCATTTCTGTAGAAGGCAGCACAGAAAGAAAAGAAGAATTTAGAATAGACATAACAAAGAAAAAAAGAAAGATCTCCTTGAGAGGGTTGTTAAACACTAGAACAGTCCATTGAATAAAAAAAAAAAAAGAGTTCAGTGGACTGCCTTTTCTCAGAGATCTTTAAAGGTAAATATATGGACAACTCTGTCTGAGATGGGCTTCAGTGCCAACCTGCCAGAGGCACAGGACTAGGCTAGAGTTTATAAAACTCATAGGGTCAGTCATACAACATTCAAAATGTTTTGAATGCTTGTGATGAAAAAATCCAGATATTACAAGTCCATAATTGACTTATCTGAAAAATGAGAGGTTTGGATTAGATTTCAACTCAATTCTGTTCAATCTATAAAAATTAAGTATCTACCCATGTGTAAGATGCTATCCTATGGGACGTGGATAGGCAAAGAAACAAGCTAGACAATCCCTGCTCTCAATGAGTTTACTTTATACTGGAGTATAATTTATACAAGTGGGTAGATACAAGGTTAAGTTTTGGGAGTAGAAAGAACACTAAGGAGGCGGCTAATGTTTTTCTAGAGGTGGCACCTGGGCTGGAATTGGATGGGAACTAAGAATTCTAAGAGGTGGAAGGGGGTATGGAATACTTTTCAGGCACAGCGGACAAGCTCATGAAAATACAGTATAGAGGGAATGGAGAATGCTGAGTTTAGAGAAGAGTTAGTATTATAGTTTGGCTGGAATATGGAGTGTTTGAGTAATAGGAAATGTCTGAAAATGTAGATTAAGATCAGATGGTGGAGGATTCTAAATGCTAGGCTAAAGTGTTGGTGTTTTGTCTTGGAGACCATAGGGAGACATTGGAGGGTTTTGAGCAGTGGAGTGACATGATTTGACTTGTGTCTTAGGAGTTGTCATGTGATTTAGAGGACTTCCTGAGATTGCTTCTAGTCCTCTCACACTTTGGGATCCTATAATAATGTTAATATGAGGGTGTATGTATGGAGGTATTCAGGGAAGACTAGTATTTCTACTGTGAGGGCTCGCTAAGCCCTTTTCAGGGCTAGTCATCCACCTTTGGTGTCTACCTGGCACTCAACTCTTATCTGTGATTTCAAGAATCAGTAGCATGTGCAGAGGCCCCCCCATACCGTGGTAAAACCATCTCAGCAGATGGACCAAACCAGATTGAGGGTACCCAACAGGCCTCAAAAACCCATCTGTGAGTTAGGGGACATCTACCCCAAGCATGTGAAGACTTCCCCCAGTGGAATGGGCAGATGAGAATATTTTATTCCAATAGTCAAAGGCAACTGAAGCAGGTACTAGGGAGCACTTAGAACTTGGTCAGACATTGAAGACACCAAGGTCATCTAGCACATCCTGGACTATTGCCAGTTATCCTAACTTTTGTCTTGTTAGTGAACTTAGATGATTCTGGAAGAGAGAGTGAGGCTGATGACTTCATTCAACTCTGCCTCACTTAAATCCAATTCAAGAATGAATCAAGATATAACTCAGTGATGTCATTGGTCCTCCTTGAAAATGAAAGACAACAACTTCCATGACATTTTTTTATAGAGAAAATGGCATCAATCATCAATTTCCTAAACCTTTGATCACCAAAAATAACATCATGTCATGGTTTCATATATTTAAGGGTCATCTCGTCTAGTCTCCTCATTTTTTCTAACATTTGGTCAAAATGACACCATTTGCCAAAGATCACATGAGTGCTAAATGGCAGAACCTGGATTTGAATCTTTTATTTAAGATTTCTGCAACACCTTGAACCTGTAACACCCTGCCTTTCTTTCTCTTCTTTTCTCCTCTGTTTTTTTTTTTTTTTTTGCTTTTTGGAGGGGGGGAAAGAGGGCATTTGGGTTTGAGTGACTTGCCAAAGGTCACATGGCTAGTAAGTGTTAAATGTCTGAGGTCAAATTTGAACTCAGGTCCTCCTAACTCCAGGGCCGGTGCTCTATTCACTGTGCCACCTAGCCGCCCCTGAACCCTGTCTTTCTTTACTCTTGCCTGGTCATCAGAGCTTCCTTACCTCTATTTCCTTTCTTTCTTCCTAGATGTGGCCATAAGATTTTTCTGCTTCTCACTCACCATTTGACAACACTTTCTTTCATTCAGGTCATCACAATCACCTATGGGTTTCCTTTCATTTTCTTCATCCATGCCTGTGGATCGTTACAATAACTTAGAAACTCCCTTTACTTTCCCCCTCTCCCTCATATTTTTTCATCCATTCTCATCTTAAGAGCTAGTAGGGTATAGAAGGTGCACTACTTGTACTATTTGTACTATAAAACCATCTTTCTTAGTTTAGTGATTATTTATCAGAATAGTTAATTTGTATTTTAGGAGGAATAACATTTCTACATGGCACAAACCTGCAAACACTTAGGAAGTCATTGGTATTGGTGTTTCCCTTGAAAAATTTTTGTAGAGAACTGATGAAAATCATATGAATTCCAGATTAAATATCTTTACATGATTTGCTCCCCTGAATACATATTTAGCATAATTCACCTAAGTGGCCCGTTTAAAATGGATCTGTTTCATATGGATGATCTTAGAATGATGGCTGTTAGAACAAGTCATCAAAGGGAGCCATCACTGTCCAACCCTGCGGGCTACCATTAATATATGTTTATAAAACCAGAAGATTCTGCTATTGTTCTACCCTCCATTCACATAAGACTCTAGACTAGAGCTAAGCATCACCTCCCCCTGAAGGGGGAAAAAAGGATCTGAAAACATAGCCTGGGATCAAAAGATGCCTTTACCTCCCAGTCCTATGAACTGCGGTGAATATTTGCAGGGACTCCATGGCTGGTCCAACTTCCCTCTCAAGTCCTTGAAGGCCATAGAACTGGCACTGTGAATGAATTCAATTTGGCCCCTGGGGACTCAATCATTAAGTATTTGCTAACTCAACCATCCAACATAAACTTCCCACTTTCTCTAGTTAAGATCCTTTATGTTCACAGAGAGAACACACAATAGAAACCAGTGTCATAGTCCCACTATATAATCTGTCCTTTATCATCACAGGACCCTTATCCTGGGGACCCAGATGAACTGATGTGTCTCAGAAACTCCTACCTCTTGCTCCACTAATTCCTATCTTCAAAGTTGCCATCTGCTAAGGGGAAATCTCTTTTACTTTGTTGTTACTTCTGGAACTGTCATAGCCACCTAACTCAGTGTTATCTCTCCACAGTACTGGGGGAATTGGGAGGGGGGTGCTTCATGGAAGAAGTGGTACATGAACTGAACCTTTAAGGAGGATAAGGATTCTTCAGGGTGGAGATGAGAAGGGAATGGATTTCAGACTTGGGAGATGGCAGACAGGCAGAAAATGGCACTGGCAAGGTCAAGGGACAGCTAGTACCTACATTCTGGTTTAGCTGAAACATAAAATGCATGAAGTGGAGCTATAAGGGGAACAGAAAATAAGGCTGGAAACAAATGTTGGAATCATATTATGGAAGGTCTTATATGCCCAGTTGAGAAATTTTATATTTTATATTAGAGACAATGAGAAGTGCCTGAAGGTTTTTCAGGAGGAAAGTGACATCATCATAACTGTGGAGTTTTGGGAAGGATACACTGCAGAGGAGACTGGAAGCAGAAAAACTAACCAGGAAGAGATTAATAATAATAGTGCTTTAAGGCTTGCAAAGTGTTTTACAACTATTATTTCATCTTATCGCCAAAACAAATGTAGGAGGTAGTTGCTATTATTATCCTTATTTTAGTGAAACTAAGGCAGAGAGGTTAAATGATTTGTCTAGGGTCACACAGTGAGTGAGTGAGTGTGGGTGCATTTGAACTCAAGTCTTCTGCCTCCAGGTCAGCACTCTAGACTGTGCAACCTAGCTTCTATTATAATAGCTTAGGCAGTAAGTAAAGAGTGGTTGCTCTAGGATGGTAACCCTAAGAGTAGGGAGAAGAGGAAGGCTTTGGGAGATATTGTAGATGTTCAGTCAGCTAAACTTGGCAACTGGTTAGCTTTGGAGGCAGGGCTAAAACTAGGGTAGAGTTAACTGGGATTTTGTCCCAGGATGTCCAATTCTTTATCAGATTTAGAGGGCAGTGACTGTACTTTTAGTCTTTCATTAGCATTAAAAGCATCAAATCTTAGCACCTAGTTAATAAGAATGATTAGTTAAAATAGAAATCTACCACATGACAGGCTAGCACGAGTAGCTCCTCTAACTTACCTTGTTCCTTCAAACCCTACCCCATACTGGAGGACATAGTTCCAATGCTTCACATTGCTCCACATGCAAAAATTCTTAATGGGAGGTTGAGAAAAGCACTTTCAGTTAGTTAAAGAACTCGGTGAATGGGAAAATGATATATTATATCCCCTTGGTTTGTAAGCTTTTTAAGGGAAGGAATTAATTTTTTTTTTGTCTTGCTACACTTTATACCAAACACAATGCCTTATATGTAGTAGGTATTTTGTAAGTTTGTTTTGGAATGAATAGAGTTAAAATATCTATCTTAAAATTCCCATTTTATAGGTGAATAAATTAAACCTCACAAGATGAAATGACTTCTCCAAAGTTACAAGTTAATTTTTGGTATATCTGAGCCTAGAATGCAAGTCTTCAGACTCTCAACCCAGTATTTTTTCCTCTTTACCACAAGCCTATGTATACACACACTCATCCATACATACAGACAATAGAAACACACACATATTCTCTCTCATCCTTATAATATTTCCAGGTCAAACCACTTCTAGACTGCCAGAAAAACTATGGAATTGTGGAACTTGGATACTTTTCACTGTACCACTAGAAATGGAACAGATTTTAGAGGTCATCCAATCCAAACTCTTCATTTTTCAGATGAGGTCCTGGAGACTCAGGTAGATTAAGAGACTAGTCTAATGTCACAGAGGTGGTAATTATGAGAGGCAGAATTTGAACTCAGGTCCTCTGACTCCAGTTTCTGTGCTCTTTCCTCCGTACCATGTTTCCTCTTCAATGGTTCCTTTCCATAGGATTCACCATTTAAATTTAGTTGATGATTCAAATAAGAAGTCAAAATTGTGGGGCCTTTTTCCAAATCAATTTCATATAATTGAATAAACATTTATTAAACACATAATATGTACAGGATGAGAAGCTGCTTAAATTAGTAGGTTGAAAATCTGACCTGCAGCCAGGAAGATCCGAGTTTAAGTCCTGCCTCTGACACAAACTGCTGATGCTGGACAAGTCACTAACCTCTCAATGTCCCAGGATATTTCATAAGACTACACATTGCAGAGAAGACACTGATCTGCTTGCCTAGAAGTTTCTCACCAGATGTGTCCCACATCAAGAAATCAGAGTTCTGATGAGAAAGTACCTGGTAGGGCTCTTTTTTAGGTGCTAAGGGTACAAATAATAATAATAATAATATCTAAATTTCTTGTTTGACCTCTATCTGCCTACTAGTATTCCCTTTCCTGATTAATGTTAATTTTCCAAAAAAGAAATGTAATGATATCTACTACATCCAAGGTAAGGGAGATAAATTCTAGTTGAGAGGTTTGGGAAGGATTCCTGTTTCACACCTCTTTGAGATAAGGCTGAGTGATGTTTAATCACTCAAAACATCAAGAACCAAACTCCTTCAGTGGTGTGCTTATTCAGTGGGCCTTTATTGAAGTTTTTTTAGAGCCACAGCTCAATAAAGAATGAAATTGTTGGCCGATTATCACCTTTGGCTTTGGAGTACTCTGTCATTTGGCCAAGTTCATGCTCAGGTCTGACTCTAAAGACAGAATAAGTATTATTTCAGGCAGGATTCTCTCTATTTAATGAAGTATGTCCTTTTGTTTGGCTGGGAAGAAAAGGAATTAAAATCATGAAGGTTTAGTTCAGGATACATTCAGTAGGTGCATCCAAAAATTGTGAAAAGTTTTAAAAAATCCCTCAAAATAACAACCAGTGCTCTCACCCTCCATACATCCAATAATCTGGATCAGATCAAAGTTAGTGCTTTTAATTGTGAGGATTTGGAAGCAGTTTGGCCCTTTTAAAATCATTGAATGTTGCACAAAAAACTATTGGTTCTTTCCATCTCCAAGGCATTTTCTTTCAAATATCATATCAAATGGAGAAAAAAGAAATATAAATAATCATGGAATGTCAGAGCTGGAAGGAACTTTAGAGATTGCTCAGTTCATCTTGCTGTCATTTGGAAATTGCGTATTAGAACCTCCTAACTGGTCTTGCCTTCACATTGTTGCCAAAGTAATCTCATTAACACATAGGATAGGCCTGATCATGTCACACATTGTTCCCCTTACCCTATTGAAAAAGTTTCTGTGGCTCCCCATTGCTTGAGGAAAAAGTATTATTAAAATTCTGACCATAATATTAAGAGTATGCAGTGAGATAAAGGAAATCAGAACAGGTATAATAGGAGAATAGGTAATGTATTAAGAGACTGAAGATTAAAATGAAGATGGACAGTAATCCAGGAGGTCGGAGGGCATGGGAGAGATGGAAGGACAGGAGTTTGCTGCCAGAGGGAAATTTCAGAGCCTGATCAAATTAGATTACTCCTCTTCCAAGTTAGATACAATACTAAAGTTTAATTTGTGAGTCAACCATCTTGAAATAAAATTATGGCTCGATGAAAATTTCCAAATGGGCATGTTATCTGCAATTTTATAAGATTTCAATGAAATTTGATACTTGGTTGTGAAGCAATTACAAAAACATATTTTATGTGAATTATGTTCATATTCCCTTCTTAAAATAAAGGAAAATGGATATATTGCCTGTAGCATTTGCACTCTATAAAAGTAACCCTCTCATTTGCTTTCATTCATTTGTGACATTTCACTTTATGTGACTCCATCGAGTAAGGTCTGAAGTTTACAGAATCATTCTTTTACTCATGTAGTCTTTCCACTGGGACACCCCTTTCCATAGACTTGAAAGAAATGGTAGAAACTGACACTTTACACTGGCCATTTTGGGAAGTGCAATTTTGTAAGCTTTGGAACATCTCTGTTGCCTGGCATTTGCCACGTGATTATGGACAAACCCAAAGACAGGAAAACAATTTCCTCTTCTGGGAAATGGGCACAAAAATATCTGCAGTATCCACTTCACAGGATTGTTTTGAGGCTCAAGTGAGAGCCTCAATTTGCAAATGGAAAGCATGCCAGCTATTGTCATTATTTGGGGGAAATAACATTTTGATTTAATCTGTATGGCATACCATTTCCCAAGAAGGACCATTTCTTATGGAAGAATGACCAAGTCTATGGAGAAGCTGGGATGGATTAGAAAACTAATAAAGATAAGGCTAGAGTGAAGCATTAGCAGAAGAGAAATGAAGAATGTGCCCCAACATTTTCAAAGGTGGGAGAATAGAGAGCAGTCTTTTAGCTAGGTTCTTCCTGAACTCTTCTACTAGGGATATAAATCTAGTATTCTGATCTTTTTCCTGATTGCTATTTTCCCATGGGGAGGACTTGATGGTTGTTGGTGTTAACTGGTGCTGGCTTGTGTTGATCAAGGGGTGAAGAAGATAGCCCTGCACATGTTTAAAAAGTTTCTGCTTGCTGACAGCTGAATCAATTTAATATCCTTGGAGGAAATGCTTGAAATTACACAAAAATCAAAGTTAAAAAAAAGCAACACCCAGTAATGCAGTCAGACTTCACGCTCCCCCAGTACTATTACTGGCTGTTAACTTCATAACACTTTTGGAGACTTCCTAGATACCTTCTTATTACCTTCTATCTAAAAGCCCTCTTCATCAGCAGCCATCTCGTTTGATACCAGTGTGAGAGGAAAGGTAAGCTGATGACTCTTTGAAATGGACCATTTTTTTTGACACCAGGGAAGAAATCCCTCTGCTACTACTGATCATGTGAGGAGTAAGTAGTGATGTGAAGATCAATATTTGCTACTTGATAACATTAACTTCCGCCGCTAAAACCATCCCTCCTCCAAACTTTCCTATTTCTGTTGGCTACATACTCATCATGCTTCTGGTGTCCTACATTCACAACTGAGGCATCCTCAGCTCTTCTCTTTCCCTTACTTCATATATCTAATCAGTTACCAACTCTTGTAATTTCTATCTCTACACCTCTCGCATCCATCCCTTTCTGTCTACTCATTTCATCTTGACCTATGTCTTACCACTGGACTGACTTCAGAGGAGAGAGTGAGGCTGATGACTTTGCACAGCCCTGCCTCACTTAAATCCAATTCACTTGCAAATCAAGATATCACCAGCCTGGTGATATTGTTCCTTTTTATGGACTCAACAATAACAGCAACAACAACAAAAACAACAACAGGTTGCCAGCCTAGTTCACACCCTTATGCTTCCTGTTTTTGCCTTTCTTTGTATCCGCAGGATTACTTTGATCATTTCTTAATTGAATCCTTGGCTTCTAAATTCTCTTCTCTCTAATCCAGTCTCCTGACAACTGCTAAAATAATATCCTGTTCCCCCCCCATAAATCTGATTAAATTACTTGTCTGCTTAAAAAGTGTCAATGGCTCCCTATTGCCTATAGGATAAACAAATTCTTTAGTATGGCATTTAAAGCCCCTCAGTCTGCTCCAGCTAACCTTTTTCAGTTTATCACAGGTCCCTCCTTTTGTTGTCTCTAGATTCTAGCCAAACTGTTGCACTTGTTGTTTCCTGTCCCCTTATTATGATTGTCACTAGTATCTATAATGTGTTCTATTCTTATCTTTGCCTTTAAAAAACCTCCAATTTGATATAAAAAATGCTCTAAATCATTTATTGATTAGGGAAATGCAAATTAAAACAGCTCTGAGGTATCACGTCTCACTGGTCAGATTGGTTAAGATGACAAAACAGGAAAATGATAAATGCTAGAGAGGATGTGGAAAAATTGGGACACTAATACATTGTTGCTGGAGTTGTGAACTGATCCAACCATTCTGCAGAGCAATCTGGAACTATGCACAAAGAGCTATAAAAATGTGCAAACCCCCTGACACAGCAATAGCACTTCTAGGGATGTATCCCAAAGAGATTATACAAATGGGAAAAGGACCTGTATGTACAAAAATATTTATAGTAGTTTTTTGTAGTGGCAAAAAACTGGAAATCAACGGGATGCCCATCAATTGGGGAATGGCTAAACAAGTTGTGATATATGAATGTAATGGAATACTATTGTGTTATAAGAAATGAGGAGCAGATGGACTTCAAAATAACCTGTAGAGACTTACATAAACTGATGCTGAGTGAGGAGAGCAGAATCAGGAGAACTTTGTACACTATTACAGATATAGCATATGTGTGATGACTAACTTTGATAGACTGGGCTCCTCTCAGCAATGCACGGTTACAAGACAACTCCAAAAAACTCATGATGGAAAGGGAAGGGATATTCACATCCAGAGAAAGAGCTACAGAGTCTGAATGTAGATTGAAGCAAACTACTTGTTTTCTCTCTTTTTTTGTTTTGTTTTGTTCCTTCTTTCTCACTGTTCACTCCATTGGTTATAATCCTTCTTTGCAACCTGAATGTGTACATTCCTAATATTTAATGTGAAGGTATTTGTAGAACCTGCATTTGATTACATGCTACCATGGGGGGAGGGAGGTCGATAGGGAAGGGGAGAAAATTTCAAACTCAAGGGATAGTGGAACCGAATGTTGTAAACTAAAAGTAAATAAATAAATTTAAAAACCCCCCAGCTTGTTCTGTAGCTCAGCTCTTATATTCTGTCCTATGTAAAGCCTTTCCAGATTTCCTTAAATGTTAATGTTCATGTCTTCTTCCTCAAATTATCATGTATATATACTTATAATAATGATGATGATAGCAATTATATAATGCTTTAAAGTTTGCAAAGCAATTTACAACTCTTATCTCATCTTATTCTTATGACAACCCTAGGAAGAAGTTTCAACTAATACCCCCATTTTACAGATGAGGAAACTGAGGTATAGAAAGATTAAGTGACTTGCCCAAGACTACACGGCTAGTAAAAGTGTATGAGTCTTGATTTGAACTTGGGTCTTTCTTACTCCAAGTCTAAACATTCTTATCTACCTAACATCACCTAACTGACTCTGTATACGTGTGTCTCTCCAATTATATGTATTTTCTTTAAAGGAGGTGATTTTTATTATGTGTTTATATCTCTAGTGCCTAAGATGGCCCCCTGCACATACTAAGTATTTAATAAATATCTATTATGTCAGATAGGAAGCCATAGAAAATAAGGTAAATGGTGCTGGAGTAGAAGCTAGGAGATCTGGGTTCTGATCCCGGTTTGAGATTAGTACCTATGATTTTGATTTAAACAAGTTGTTTAACCTCTATGGGCCCAAGTTTCCTCATCTGTAAAGTGAGCATAAATTATACCTGTCCAATCTAGCTTATAGAGCCATTGTGAGGATCAAATGAGATATTGTACATAAAAGCCCTTCAAAAAGCATAAAGTACGGCATAAGGTATCATTACTGATGAAGAATAACTGTGACAGCTTGGCAGAAGATGTTAGCTAACATTGCCAGTGGTGCACAAATGATCCTTATTGGATTAGAGATCTCAGGTTTTAGCTACAGATCCTCAGACACTGTGGATGGAAAGGACCCACAAAACCATCTGCTCATAGCCAGCTCGGCACGCCTCCTCTGGTACTATTCTGAAACAGGCTTTAGGTCATTGAAGGGATGGGGCATCCCTTTTTTCCTTTGAGATGCTGAATATTAATCCTCAACAGAGTTTAATATTATGTCCTTTTCACAAAGCCTAAATTCCCTTAATTTAATTTCATCCCATTATTTCTAGTTAGAGTCCCTTGCATAGCCCTAAAAAGGTTTTATGCTTGCTACTAACAATCCTCGTATAACAGAGGAATGGGCTATCCTTGCAATGGAAATATGCATAATGTATTATGGCAGAAAAGAGGGAGCACTATGGATTTGCCCCCTGTAAGAAAGATTGCAATTTCTCTCTGCCTAGCAGCAAGCTGGGCCCCTAGGCTCAGAGCCTTGGGAACATCTTTGGGCTCATTCCTCTCCTTCATCTCGATTTTCAATCAGCCACCTAGTACCCCTTGTTCTTGACAAACAGTCCTAGGTTCAGAGCTGGAGGGGGCCTCTGAGGCTATCTAGTCCAACCCTGTCATATCATAGGTAAGGAAATGGAAACCTCAATAGATTAAATGACTTATTCAAGGTCATGAAAGTGATGTTAGAGGTAGGATTAGAACTCAGGTCCTTTGGCTCCTCAACTAGTACCCTTTCCATCCAATTAAGCTGTCCTATCATCTTAAAGTCTGCTTTGTAATTTATGGTTTCCTTAATCAAAAACATTCACCAAATCCTCATTGCTATTGTCCTTTGGACTGGTATTCAACATATTCACAATCTAGCCTCTAGTTACCACTCCAATATTATTCTCTGAGGCAGTTTATAAAGAACTATACAGAAGTGGGTAGGATTTGAACCTGGGTTTTTCTCAAGGTCATCACCTCATCCATCATGCCATGCTGGCTCCCATGACATAGTAGGCATGAGATAAATACTTTGAAATGAAAGAATCTTGGTGAAAGTGTTGCATATATATCAAACCTATGTTAGCACCATTGCCTAGGTGCCTTTTTGAAGACTGGACACCTAAGAACTAATGGAAAAGCTTACTCTTAATTACTTTGGTTTTTCTACTACCTTGCTCTGATTTTCAGGGTGGAGGTAACTTTCTTCTACTGTATCAGAAGGACAATAATCCCAAAGAAGAAAATAAATATATTTCCAGAACACAGAGGTGAGGGGAATAGAACAACTATCATTAGCTTTTATTCAATGCAGCCTCTTCTCCCCCTAAAGTAATGATATATGGCAGTCTTTGGAACATCTTTCATCCAATGCTCTCAAAGTACTACATAAATCATCTCCTGTTAACCTAGGTAACCTCTCCTGCCTGGCCTGTGCATGGGAAAGCTGAGATGCCAGGGATATGAAGTGCTTGGTAGCATCCCAGGGGGTTTTGCATTAGTAATTTCATAGGAATTTGAAATGTTGTTAGAAGAAGAATAATAAGAATAAGAATAAGAATATGAATTTAGAGGCTATCTAGTGCCCGTTTAACGTAACAGACTAGGAAACTGAGGTCCTGCCAATATTTAGCCGACTAGCTAACCAGGTCCAGTGCACTTTCTGCCTTACTAATTCAGCCAACAGATATTAAATACTTTTAAACATAATTAAGCAGTAAGTATTGTATGTGTAAAGTCCTGTCCTAGGGCCTGGGGATACAAACACAAAGAGAACATAATCTTTGCCCTCTGTGGCTAACATTCTACTGAGGGGGAGAGAGGGGATACTACCTGCAGACAAATAAATCCTTATAAAACAATGCAAAGGAATTTCTTTTTAAATTTTATTTTTATTCTGAACTTAAGCACCAAATGAAATGGGAATTTCCATATACATAGTAGAAAGGAAAGAGAATTATACATGAAAGTCCAGATCTCCATTATGTACAACTTGCTTTTCTTTTTAACACTGATGCAATGTTTAACCTGTAGCTTTCAAATCTGTCCTATTTGTTTTTGCTTCTTTCTTCTTTTCTTTGCATTGGGGAGAGAGAGAGAGAAGGAGAGAGAGAGAGAGAGAGAGAGAGAGAGGGAGAAAGGGAGGGAGAAAGAGAAAGAGAGAGAGAGAGAGGGAGAGAGAAAGAGGACTCAATGACTTTTCTTTCACTTTCACATTTCCCCTTTCCTCCCTTCCCTGATTCCCTTTCCCTTGTCCATATCTCACCTCACATTGGGGAAGGGGGTGGGGGAGAGAAGAAAAAGAAAGACAAAGCCCCAATACAAAGTGATTTCAAGAAGGAGAGAACAGTAACAACTTGAAGTGATATCTTGAAGGGTGCTTTGAAAGAAGCGGAAGTCCCTTTTGGCATACATAATAAAAAACTTTTTGTTCATAGGACTCTTGGGAAAGAGACATCCCAAGGATGTAGAAGCAATCCAGCTTTGATTTTATCTCTTGTAGTTCAAGAGATGGAGGCACATAGTGAGAACCTAGAAGCATGGATTTCGACCTGGAAGGGAGCTTAGAGGTTATCTAATACAATGCTCTTCTTTTATAGATGAAGAAACCCAATGAGGTTTGGCCAAGATTGTATAACTTGGCCAAGGTCATATAGGTAATGAATAGTAGAGCCAGGATTCAAAACCAGGTCCTCTGATTCTAGAAGACCAGTGTTCTTCCCATTATGCTATTCTGATTCTTAGCTGTATGCTGGATCAGCTCTGTGGATCTTTTCATAAAAAGCCTGTCCTGGGAACTCTTGACTTGAACGCCTATGGGGGCTCATTGTTTGAAGGAAGCATGCCTTGAAGAGGGAAGAATATCATAAATGAAAGAACTTTGAAAATGGATTCAGAAGACCTAGGTCATAGCCACATTTCAAAGACTTCCTAATAGTTTTACGATGGAGGCCAATCACTACTTCTTTGAACCCTAGCTTCCTCATCTACCAAATGAGTGTGAAACACCTACTTCATGTTTGCTCTGAGGAAAGCATTTTCTATATAGGGGCTGGAACTGTGACTAATGCTGTTGCAGGACTTAATGGTCGATTTAGGTTGTCTTGGACTTTCCCAACTCACTAAATCAGACAAACCCACTGATCATATCAGATAAGTTTATGGAGCTTCTGGAGAAAAGGAAAAGAACTTTTGAAGATTGGTGACATCTTGAATTATGTCATATTGAGCAAAGTAGAAGGAGAGAACTCAGCCAGGTAATACCCTACTGTGCTTTGGCCCAGAAAGAACCCAAGAGCTCTTGAGGAGCCTAAGGAAAATGCCCGAATGTTTTCTGTGGTATTTTGACTCCACTTTCACTGATCCCAGGGTGACTAACCTATTAACCTCATGCTGACAATCTAGGTCAGACTTACCTGAATATGATGAAATAGACAGTCACCTACACACTATAGTTTTAAGGGCACTGAGAAGTTTGGGTCTCCACTTTCTGCATCTTTTCTTTTCTTTTCTTTTCAGCGAAGCAAACTTAGATCCTACCATTAGAAATGAGTTCATCTTGATTAATGAAGCACATGCTTCTGTAGGGAAATATTCCAACTTCTTGCAATGATGAGTCATATACCCTGATATGGCTACTAAATCCTCTTAGTACCCCCTGAAGGACTTGAGGGTGTCTTTTCTAGTATTACTGCTGCAGCCTCGATTCTGATGTGTTCTCTATGAAGATTGTCCAACGGTTATCAATTTAGCCAGCCAGCCTTAGACAGCTTTTGGACAAAGGGGTTCAGAACACCTACAACAGTCTATGCTACACTTTTCCATCAACACAAAATTGAATAGGAAACTCACACCACCTGGTTTCAGGATAGCCTTTTCTTCTGTTCATGAGGTGCTCAAGAATTTCCCTTTAGGTATAGTTTGTTGGGTTCTTTACAGAGCTGTGAATCTACTCCTAGTATGTCCTTGTCCCTTCATGAAAACACTGTTTTCAGTGGTCTATGGAAACTGCTAGGATACTGATGGTAAGATGGGAACTCCAAAAATTTATGAAACCTTCAAAACTTTGCAAGATCCTCTTTAGACCAAATGGAGGAAAGAAGTAAAAGAGAGACTAGACCAAAGATGAAGAACTTCTCTTTTCCCTCTCCCCCCTCTTCCTAGATGGTTCTTCCTGGGTGGGAGGCTTTCTGGAAGACTCACACCAATTTCTGGAATGATTCCAGTTCTAAACTACTTTAATATTTTATAGACTACTCCTAGGGTTTGACCAAATCTCCTCAGCCTGTGTTACCAGGATTCCTGTGTACCTTCATTTCAGGCCCAAGGTCCTTTTGAGCTCTGTCCTCAATCTTATGACTGAGACTGATTGAAACTAAAGCTTTTGATTCATACTGATGGATTGTTTTCACCTACTAAGGTTCTAGGGCATCTTATCTTTTACTTTAAGTAGAGCAGGGTAACTTAATGAATAAATTTGTCAACCTCACTCTCATATTTATGAGCTTCTTTCTTAAAATGCAAACACTCCAAGAAGAGATAACAAATCAAGCTATTACCAACTCTTCACACATTCCTGTGAATTGGAGGGTCTTCCCCTTCAGGATTGATTTTTTTTTTAAACTAGGTAAAAGAAACCTGATATAATTGATCCTCTTTGAGAATGAAGGACAAACTACAACAACAATCCAAATTGTTTTATAAAATTGTTTTCTTGGTAGCTGGAGGTACCCAACTTCAGAGTTTCCTATACCAGTGAAACCATAGGTCTGTCGGGTACCTATGCCTATCTTCTAGGCAATTGAAAGGCTAATATTCACATTATTTTCAGATGATGAGGGGAAGGTTAATTTTGAAACTCTGGTATTGTAGGAGAGGAAAGGCTGGCTCCAGGTACTGCTGGGAATGAATATAGTAGATATCTGCAGGAATAGGAAAACCAAAAAAAGAAAGGACAAGGTCTAGAAGTCAATCAGTCAATCAATCATTGAGCATTTATTAAGTGACAGGAACTGTGCCTAGACATTAGGGATATAAATGAACAATCTTTACTCTTAAGGAGCTTATATTATAACAGGTGACACCTTTCTTTACCTTACTGATACTGTCTAGGATAAGCTTGGAAGTAATGCAATGTAAACAAAGAAAGTATGGATAGTCTTTCCTCTAGTTTACCCTTTATTCTCTATATTTTGCAAAGGGAGATTAACTGCATTGCTCAGTCTCCCAGAGAGTTAGAGGCTGGGTTAAGTTGATTTACCTAGTTGCTTTAACTAGTTTGAAGGAAACTATCTTCTCTTAAGTTAACCTCCCTCAGGATGAGATAATCAGTCACCAAAGACAAAACGAATGTCTTACACCTCGGGGCATCCACACACTGCCTTCTAGGTGTAGGAAAGGGGATTCTTCCTATGGGAAGCTAGGGAGCAAGCTGCCTGGGGAAAAGAATCTTCAAGAAAACCCTGGGTGAGGGTGGATGCGGAGGCTGAAAAGCATAAAGAGGGTTTTTTCTTCTCTGCCTTGGACTTTGATCAAGAACGTGTGTGAATTAGTATGGGGAGGGGGGGCGGGGAAACCCATAGTCCCTGGAGTCTCCCTGGCTTAACCTTTCCCTGCTTAACCTTTCCCTGGAGACCAATTTCCCTGGAGGTTATTTTATTTCCTTCATTGTGAAACTGCCTGCTGAGCTGAGAGAAAGAAAGAGGTGTCTGTCAGCCAAAGTTCAGTACGACAGTCTAGATTTATGAGTGGGAGGCAAGCTGATCATCTCAGGACTTTGCTGGATATCACTTCTGCTTAATGATTAGCGTTAAAAATGGTGGCGGCTACACAGGGGTTTTCTCTTGGGTCCCTTGGACAACCAGGTAGTAGAGCCCTCTACTCTGAGAGTTTTTTCTTTATTTTAAACAAGCAGACCTTTGTGATTCTGCTGACACTAACTTATATCACAAAGAAGTATGTTCACATAGGGAGCAAAAAAGAGAGCGAGAGAGAAGAAATACCCATGATTTAGGTCCCAAGGAAAAGAGTGAGGGAATGTGTTTCCTTTTCCCCTTTTTCTCCTGAATCCATGCAATAATTAGCCAAAGTAAAATGAATATTAGCTTATGCTTAACTGTCTTTACAGCCTGTTACCCTGCATTGACCCAGTAGTGCTAAACCAATTATTTTTTGAACTTTATGGCTTTAAATAATCCTCTGCTCTAAAACTCCCTCTACCCCTCAGCTACTTAACCGCAGGCCCTGCTGCCCTAAATCCTTTTCTTATACTTTGTAGCTTTTTAAGCAAGGCCCCTCTTTAAGAAGACATAATCCCTTCTCTGTAGAAAACATGAAAGACCTTGAACAAATCAAGATTTCTCCATGGAGAATTCAGCTAATCCTGTGCTTAGCTCCTAACAAGGAAATCCATCTCGCCACCAAGCACCCCATTACCAGGACTAATGCCTGACTTGAATAACAAGCAAATTATTGTGCTTTTAATTGTGGAATTGCTCTGTCACATTGAGCATCTGAGAGAGGAATGCAACTAGTTTCTCCAGCAGAGGTAGGTCATGGCTTTTATCCCTCCCCCCCACCTTTTTGTTCTCCTTTACCCACCCACTCCCGTAACAAATATAAAGAAATGAAGGGGAAAAGAGAGAAAAGGAAGGAAAGAAAGAAAGGTAGGATGGAAGAAAGGAAGCAAGGAAAGACAAAGGAGAAAGCTATGATTTTAAACTGGATTAAATGATCGCTAACATGGAGGGGGCCTAAGAATGGATGGTAAACACTGGCAAGATTTAATGAAGCAACTAAAAGCATCTGTGATACAGATCATTTAAAAACAGTCATTGTTACCATAACTCATTATATACTGGGGGTGTGCGTGTGTTTCTCCCCGTCACAGGCTCACTTTGTTACCACTCTAAGGAGCCATTGTCCTGTTTCTAAAATTCAAGATAATTACATCCCTGATGTAGGGTGTAGGCAAAAGGACTATAAATTGAGGGTGGGGAGGAGCAGGGGAATCACTAATGACCGAGGTAGTCACATAATACCTTGCTGTGTCTTAGAGAGCAAGTCCACTCTAATCACTGGATTCCCAAAAGGCTGGAGTTCAGTTTTCTTGCTCATGAGTTTCATTAGCAGGATGCAGGAGCTCCATTGCTGGCTGCATTGGAGGCCTCCGGCTTTGTTTGTTTTTCGAGAGAGCTAGAAAGGAGAATGTTGGTGGCCTTGGCTTAAAGGAGACATCTTGGTTGCCTATGGAATCACTATGGTTGACACTGAGCATTACTGAATATAATATTAAATATCAGGATTCAGAATGATAGGCTCCTGGGTACCTAAATGTTTGCTAATTGATTAAGGTAATGTCGCATATACGATATTACTTCAGATCTGAGTAAGAATGTACATGAACTGTACCTATAGGTAGCAGGGGCGGCAATGGTGTGAGGAGAATTTTTTTTATGTTTTAGGGGCTTTAAGAAGTCCACTTTCTAATTGGAGTCTTTGCTATTTAGTCAGGTTAAAAAAAAAAAACCTGCTCACTTGACTCCAGGTTTCCCATCTCTTCTGACCAGATGTGGGAATTTTAACAGGAGTGTTGTCATGACAGCTGCTGTGGTTAAGCTCCTAGATGTGAAAAAAGAACAGTGAAGAGATACAGGGGGAAAAAGAGCATTGCAAGGATTCAGGGAAACGCTAGGCAAATATTGAGTAGCATTTTAATTACAGCAGTTATGGCAAATTTATCCCACTCTGGGAGATGTCAAAAATCTGTCCTATTTTTAGTAACCTGCACAAGAAGACAGCACTGCCTCTTCTTTCAGTCTCAGGTTCTGAGGAGAAACCAGACTAGAACAAGGAATCAAAAGATTGTAGTTATCTGGGACCACCACTAGATGATGGTATAAATCTTCTTGATAAGCCGTCAGCATGCAGGCTGCTCAAAGGTGCTCTTACAGATAAAGGATGCCAAGTGCCAGTAACCTTTGGAGGGCCAGAGTCCTCCTCCCATTGTTGGGAGAAAACCACACAAAACAATCGCACTGACCACGCAGCTCCCAGCAACATTCCATAATGCTGCCGTCTACTGCAGGATGAATGAAGGGATGCTGGGAAAAAATGAGCCAAGCTGCTAATTTGCTTGATTTTTCTTTTTAAAGGAAGGAAGGTAGAAAGGAAGAAAAAATCCTGTAACAATGGGCTTAATTTATTTTTCAAAGGAGAATGGGGGAATGTCATTTCATTTTTCTAACTGCTACCATAAATGAAAGTAATCACCTAATTAGTAATGAATTAATTACAGGGTAACAGGCCTGCTGAAATAAAAACTGAAATGAGGAGTTTAGAAGCAGAGGTTTTATTCCCTGGGGGTGAAGGCATGAAGCAGATTGCTAGGGCACAGAGGTTAGTCCCTGAGGCTTGTCAGGAATGTTATAGCTCTCATTTATATATATAGCATGGGAGGAATTAGATGGATGTTGAAGGGAGTCTCCATCAAGGAGAATAATTTCCCAAACCTAAGAAAAAAGGTCTTTTGTTGAAAACATGCCTCTCATTTCCTTTTAAAGTATTCCCATACAGTAACTGTTGAGGGGTCCCTATTGGCACCCCACAGTGGCCTTTGCATCCCCAGGCAAACCCCCCCAAAAGGACATAACAGGCAAATCTGAACTTGGCTTTCAAAGATTAAAAAAAAAATACCCAAAGAATTTAAAGGATTATTTATAAAACCAACAGCTATTGTCCCCTGTCTGGAAATAGTTAAATTAAGGTTATTGCACTCGAAGCTTACTGAAAAATTACAAACAATAGGGAACATGTAAAAAGATGAAGGCTCACAAAATGAATATTTCACCAGAGTATTCATTTATTTGCCTAACAGCTACCGTTTTTAGTCAGGACTGATTTTGAGATACTTTGCTAGTTCTATTTATCTGATTTGAAATTGTCATTTGTTGTCACAGTAATTGCTTTTGAGATTTTGGTAGAGGGCTGTGAAAATAAAAAATACCCAGAACTCATCTGACCATTGAACAAAATGCCCAAGATCTGACATTCCTCACTTATTCTATCTGATCTATAAGTACCACTCATCATTCCCTCATGCAGTTAGTTGGAAAATATCATTTAGGGCCCTCCCAAATGTGACATGCTTAACTTTATTACTTAGCACTGTCCTCCAACATAAACAGCACTAGTCTGACTGGTCCCCTTATTATTCTCCCTTATTTCAAAGTATAATCATTCCTCACTTCATGCTACTCATTTTATTCTGTCTCCCATCAACAATTCAAATCCTAGCCTCCAGATGGAAAAGTTCTTTCTCCTTTTTACCTATGTAAAGAATAGGATTCCATGCCCACCTCAAGGTAACTCCAGAAATACCTAGACATACTAGTCCTTCAACCTAAACATCCCTATGGGGTCTTTAAATAGCTGAAGGAATCTCAGGGGCAGTATAGTCCAGCAGTGAGTTAGTCTTGTGATGGAGGGCTCCCAAGCTTAGGAACTGAAGATTCCACTAGGTTTTGGGGGAGAGGAGACTCCACTATGGTTCACCTTTGGCTATTTTAGGGGAGAGATTAGAACAGTAGGAGACAACACATCTAGAGAGCAATTCAGCAACCCAGAGGATAATGAGATGCAGAAAAGATGCAGTAAAAAGAGTCACCTGGAAAGGGAGGAAGCTTCAAGGAGTAGAACCCCTTATTACCAGAGGAGATTATGGCCTATAAATTCAAGAGAGAACTTCCAGGACATAAAGCACAAAGCACTGTAAATTACCCCTTTGCTATCTGTGTAGCCTACATGTTCCTTACCACCATTATATTTTGTTAAGTTTGAGCCCACTCTTTCCACAGACCTACATCAATTGTTCTTAATGTAGTAGTACCTTATTGCCTTTGCTAAAAAGCTAAGTCTACTGGCTGTTATTAATGAAGAGCACACTTTCAGGGATGGGTGGCAGTGCACTTATGAACAATAGTACTAGAAATCCAGTCCCTCAGGGTTATCCCTCACACTCTCAAAATAGTACTAGTCTGAAACCCTCTGGGCACCCAACCTGTGAACTGACTGGTCCAGAGGGGGTACTGCACCTTTAGAAATCCAACTTATGTTCAAAGTCTTACTTAAACCCATCTACTCCCCAGACCCGTTCTAGGTCTTCCCAAGCCAAAGTGTCCCCTTTTCTCTGAACTTCTATTGCCATCATGCTCTTGAATTCTAATTGCATTCATGGTCAATGCCACATAAATGACCTATTTCATTAGTTTCCTATACGTAAATCTTGTTCCTCCTACTCTATAAGTTTTTTAGAATAAAAAACAACTGGAGTGGCTAAGTGGCACAGTGAATAGAGCACCAGGTCCTAGAGTCAGGAGGACCTGAGTTCAAATCCAGCCTCAGACATTTAACATTGACTAGTCGTATGACCTCGGGCAAGTCACTTAACCCCAATTGCCCTGTTTTTCCCCCTCCAAAAAGCAAAAAAAAAAAAAAGAATAAGAAACAATTTGTCTTTTGCTTCTTCTGTATCCCTCACTGATTTGAGGACAATAGAAGAATGAATGAATGAATTAAAAAGCATATATTAAACACTCAGTTGTGTATCAGATACTGTGGCAAGCATTAGGGATAAAAATACAAAAAGCAAGATAGTTTTTCTACTCTCAAGAAGCTTACATTAAAAAAAAAAATTTATTAATTTCTCTTGTTTTCTTGTAGCCTAAAATTTCTCCCCCTCCTGTATGCCTCCTCTTTCTCCTTGCAGAGAGACATCCCATATAACAAATATATATGTGGGTATATATGTATATATAAATACATACACACACACACACACACACACACATATATATATATATATATGTTTAAAGAAAAAAAAGAAGAAACAAAATTGGCAAATTAATGCATGAAAGAAAGAAATATATGTGATATTCCATACCAGTGAACTCCCACTTTTGCAAAGGAATGAGGGGAGCTGTCTTATCTCTTCTTTGAGGCCATGTATGTTCTTTGTTATTTTGCAGTGTTAAGTTGGGATTGTTTTTGTGGTAGTTGTTCTTTCCTTTTACATTGTTGTAGTCATTGTATATGTTGTTTCCTTGACTTTGCTTACTTAATTTCTCATCACTTCATATAAGTCTTTCTTTGCTTTTATGTTTTTATCTTATTCATCATTTCTCATAGCACAACTCATGTACCACAATTCATTTATCTACCCCCCCCCAAATAAACGTTTGCTTTGTTTCCATTTCTTTGACACCACAAAAAGTATTGCTAGAAATATTTTGGTGTATATGAGGGCTTTCTTTTTATTGATAACTTACATGGATATATTCCTAGTAGTGGAATCTCTGGGAGAAGGAGCTTATATTTTAATAGGGGAAGATAATGTATAGAAAAGCGGTGGTTACAGAGGAATGTTTTGGTCAAGAAAGTCACATGGATGATAAGTAAAGTCACAGAGCAATTGATCAAATGCTTTCTCTAAGGTCAACAAGTCCAGTGGCATTTTTCCCCATTGTAATAGAATTTCAGTGGACGCTATGAGTCTAGCTTTGGGACCAGGAAGACAGTGGGTTCAAGTCAAACTTTTAAGATATACCAGCTGAGTGACTCTTGGTGCCCCAGGCAATTCTCTGACTTGAGTCAGTGGAGAGAGTTTCTACTTGGCAGCAACCTGCACTGATAAAAATCACAAGTCTGAACCAAAAAGAAGAATCTCAGAGTTAGAACCTCAGAGGTGTTCTAGTCTAACTCCTTATTTACTATCTCTATATCTCTATGAGTATCCATTACTCTGTAGAACCTTCCTGATGAGGGGAAATCCTCTGGTGACAGGTACCCATTGTACTCCTAGATAACCTATTCCATTTGGAGACAGTTCCAATTGTTTAGGAAAATTTTCCTTGTATTGAACCAAAATCTGACTCTGCCATTGCTACCGTTACATCTAGTTTTTCCATATGAGATCAAATGATATGGCTAAGTTCTCTACTATATGACTTCCAGTACTTGAAAACAGTTATACATCTCCAGAGTCTTCTTTTGTCAGTTAAATATCTGAAGTTCCTTGATATTTGATCCCCTTTGTGAACCAAGGGGATCCAACTTCATTGAAGAATTAAAGAATAGTTAAGCTCTTGTTTCCATATTTATATATACATCATGCTCAATGACTGGTCTCCCATAGGAGATAATACTGATGGAAGCTAGGGATGATAACAGGTGAAAGTGAGGAGGGACCCCATTTCAGGCATGGGAGGAAGCTTCTGCCAAGGCATGGAGATGGAGTGCCAAGTTGAAGAAACAAGCACATAGGCCAGTTTGGCTAGAATGTAGGGTGTGTGAAGGGGAGTAATGTGTAATAAGCCTGGAAAGGTAGACCGGAGCCAGACTGTGAAGGGCTTTAAATGCCAAGCCGAGGAGGTTGTATTGTATTCCAGAGGCAATAGTGAGCTATTGAAATGTCTTAAGCAGGAGATTGGCATAGTCATATCTGGCTTTAGGGCCCTTCTTTTGGCATTTGTGTGGGGAAGGGGTTGAAGAGAGGAGAGATTGGAAGGCAGGAGTCCAATGAGGAGACTTACAATAGTCTAGATGAGTGTTGGTGATAGAAGGCCTGAAATAGGCTTGTGGATGTGTGAATGGAGAGAAGGGGATGGAGTTCAGAGAAGTTGTAGAGGCAGATGTGGCTTTGTTTGCCATTAGGATACCTGGGTTTGAATCCTGACTCTATCATGTCTTTGTGGCTTGATTCTACTGTCTATATGACCTCGGGCTATATGTTGCCTCTCTGGGACTCATGGGTAAGATGGGAGTGTTGGATTAAATGACCCCAGAGGTCCCTGCCAGCTCTTAGTCTTTGACCTTATCACCTCTACTCTGGTGCTTCCAATTCAATAGGTCTAATCATTTATTATCATTCCTGCAGAATCTGGCCTTGAATCATGTTTGACTGTCCCTTGTCCTTTGTGCCTTTTCCAGGTTCTGGGAAATTTCAAAAGGGATGGTTTCTTTCCACCCATTTTATTACTCTGCAATACACAGGAAGCAGTCCCAGATAATGTGACTAACCCCAAATAGTAGGCCACAGAGGAACCTTTGGGTCTCAAGGTACAATTATGGGAGGAATTGGGAGATCTACTGAGACTCCAGCAAAATATTCCCAAAGTAGGTGATACCAGTCCCTGGGGACTCTGGAACGATCCAAGGGGGTGATAGGTTTCTGAAATGATACAAATAAAAAAAATTATTAAAGGGTTACAGAAAGTATAGCAGGGAACTGAGTAATTTTTTTTTTGAAAAGGTGGAAGTAGATCAAACAAATTTGGGAACCTCTCCTGAAGACCCATAGGGGTTGTTATGGCGCTAGGGAAGAGAAACTCAGGAGTAGGAATCACCCTGATCTGACCTGAGACACCTGCTTGGGAGACAGGTAGGGCACTTGTGTTGCTGATTTCTGGGGGAACTTTCATGAGGCCAGAGACTGGCAGGAGCTATAGCACAAGGGAGAGTTGGAGTTGGGGGTGGGGACATCCTTTGTTTTTTGCTGTGTTAGAGCTGAAAGTAGTGTACTAGGCTAAGACAAAAAAACACGGGAAGCTTTGGAACAGGCTTTCTAAGGAAAAGCTTTACTTGAAGAGTGAGAACCGTGTGTGTGTGTGTGTGTGTGCGCGCGCGTGTGCTAAATTTCAATTAAAGGTTAGTGAAAATAAATATATAATCCTCCCCCCCCCCCTCCCTCCGCTCCCCCATTCAAGTGCAGAGACTCTGAAATCTATTTTGGATTTCAGGCTAAGAACTCCTGAGTTCTCCTATGATGAGATAGTTCGATGGAACCAAGGCTGGGAGTGTCCAGTGTGGAGCTAGAGTGACACCATCAACTGGGAGCTTAAAAAAGTACAGGGACAGTGAAGGAAGTGAAAGAGGGATTGTAAAGGAGTGATCATGCTTGCCTGTCACAGGAACTCTAGAAAGATTCAATGGAAGATCCATGCTGGGAAGCCACACTAGAGACAAGGGATTCCTCTCTAGGCTCTGACCCCTAATCAGGGGTCCTCATCCTGGAAGCTTTTGAACACAGGCAGGTCCAAAAATCTTAATGCTGTTCTAAGCTGTTAGAGCTTTTAAAGCTATTAAAACTGCACTAAGACTTTTGGCATAGCCTGTATTTTGATATCTGTATTTCAACATAATTAATTTCCTTTGTAATCCTATATATTTTATTCATTTTAAGACATTATTCTTAGAAGGGGTCCAGAGGCTTCACGAGATTGCCATACTGGTCCCTAACACATTAAGAAAAAGGTTAGGAACCTCTTCTGTAGATACTTCTGAGGGAAGATTATGCACCTGTGGATGTTATTTCCCCCAACTCTGTTCCGAATTTAGCTTGGGGCCTGGATTCGAAACACCTATATTTGAGGCTTGGCTCTGATACTATGTAACCCTAGATAAGTAATTTACTCTTTCTGATTCTCAGTTTCCTCATCTGCAAAATGGGAACAATAGTTCTTATAGTACTAATGCTACCTCACAGGGCTGTTGTGAGGAAAGCATTTTGTAAACTTTAAAATGCTTTAAAACATAAGCTATTCTATTGTTACTACTTCTTTACTCAAAAGCCTTCAGTGGTTCCCCATTGGCCTTCTGAATAAAGTGTCCACACCTTAGTGCAGCTCTTCCTTGTTCTGACTCCTCCTTACCTTTCCAGCCTTAATTTGTACTAATCTCCTTCACATCTACTATGTTTCAGATGAGCCAGGCCACTTGGGGTCCCCTAGTCCAGTTCTCCATTCTCCCTTCCCTCTCTCTTTATGTTTTTGATGGCCATTTAATTTGTTTCCCCCTCTTCGCTACCATAAAAAGTATTCTACAAATATTTTCATGAATAGGGAGACTTCTTTTTGTCAGTGATTTTCTTGGTTTATATTGGTATAACTATTGGTTAGTTGAAATATGTTCCTTTCTTCAAGACGTAATTTATTTTCAACCTTCTCCATGAAGCCATTCCTGGTATTTCCAGTTGGAAGTAATCTCTAACACCTGGAAATTTTTACAGTGTTTCTTTTCTGTTATTGCCCCTTTTAATTTGTATTCCAACATATCAAGTTCTTTTAAAATTGTCTACTATGTGCCAAGCACTGGGGGTACAAATAAAAGCAAAAGACAGTCTTTGTCCTCAAGGAGCTCACAGTCTATTTTTTTTTTAAATTTTATTTTAGTTTGCATCATTCATTTCCACAAGATTTTGAGTTACATATTTTCTTCCCCTCTTTCCCCCAC
>CM053590.1:115804064-115823616 GCA_028646515.1 Pseudochirops corinnae
TTTGAAAGTCCTTCTTCAGCTCATCCCTAGCTTTAAGGCATTCTTCATGTTTATTGGAGGCCTCTGGTGGGGGCGCTCTGGCTGCGCTCTCCTCCTCCCTCTCTCTCCCATGATCTTTCTTTTCCCGAAAGAAGGAGTCTAGGGTTTGGGAGCTGTTCTTACTTAGCTTCTTATGCTTATTCTTACTCATGGTTGTTCAGACCGTGAATTTTTTTTTAAAATCTCTGTGAGGCTCTGCTTGCAGAAGGGAAAGCTCTGTCCCAAATTGCTGGGGTCCTCCCGGCTTCTGTAGCTCTCAGGAAGGTGCTGGGACCCTTCCTAATTACTTCCGGCTGACTGGATAGTGAAGACTCCAGAACCGAGGCCCAAGACGGCGATCCAGATCCAGGCCGCTCAACGCGAGAGCCCTGGCCTCAGAACAATCGCTTAGTCCCCCTGCTGTCTGCAGGCCACGGGCGGGAAGCTGCAAAGCGGAGGCTGGTGTAAAACCTCCGCCTTTTGCTTTTCCACTCTGGAGGCCTTTTGGCTGGACTGCTCCTCCCTCCCAAATTTGCGAGTCCCACTGAACTGCTGGCAGCTGCTGCTAATCCACTCACCAGAGAGACTCTTCTGCTCCTCCCGTCCAGCTGCCCCCAGGGCACAGCCGGGGCTTCTGGCCAGGCTGTTTTCGGTATGCAGTGCTGATATGGTTCCTCTTAGCCGAGCTGACTTTAGTGGGAAGTATCTTTGTGTGCGTTTTGGAGTTCTAGGATTGGTTTAGAGTCCTATTTTATGGGTATTTTGGGGTGGCTATGTGAGAGCTGCGATATGTTGCTGCTGCTAAGCCACCATCTTGGCTCCGCCCCCGAGCTCACAGTCTAATGGAGGAGATGACAAGCAAACAACTATGCAAAAACAAGATATATACAGGATACCTGGAGAAAATCAACAAAGGGGGGATTGAAAAGGCTTTGTGTACAAGGCAACACTTTAGCTGAGATGTGAAGGAAGCCACGAGGCAAAGCTGAGGAGGGAAGATTCCATATGGGTCTTAGCTATCAACTAGATTTTAAATATCTTCAGGTCAGAGACGATATCCTTTTTCAGCTTTGTAGCCCCATTGCATCAAAGGTGGCATGGTTCAGTGACTAGAATGCTGGATCTGCCATCAGGAAGACCTGAGTTCCAATATGGCCAGTGGTATTTGCTAACTGGGTGACCATTAGCAAGTCACTTAATCTCTCTCAGCCTCAAGTCAGCTTTCTGAGACAGAAAGTTATAGATGGGCTGCTATCTGTTTCAGCTAAGGAAGTTCCCATAATGATGAAATTGTAAGTGGTCGATGTATCCCCAGCACCTAGCACAGTTCTTGCTCATAATTGTGCTCAATGGAGGAATTTTTGAACTCACAGACCACGACTACCTAGGACAAATGACACAGAATTAAATGTGTGGGGCACTAAGCTAAGGGAAGATAGAAAGCTTTGGGCACTAGCTCTGGTCACTGGGAGAACTAGGGTGGAGAAGAATCTGGGTGACAAAGGGAGAGGAGCAGGATGTCTCATAAGAGCTACCCCTAATTTGCCATCTGTTAGCTTTCTTTAAAAAATTAATGATTTCTTACTAAGTTTTGTTTCAATGCTGCAAGTATTGTCTAGCCTCTAAATTTCTCATCCTGGGACAAGACTTGGTCACCCTATCCTAGCTGTAGTTCTAGTGCTTGGTAAATATTTGTATACTGGCACAAAATTGTCTTTTGCCTTTTCCTTTACCCTTTGCTTTGTGATTGACAGCTCTTTTTTTTTTTAAAAAGGATATTAGCTTTGACTTTCTATTGTTATATACACATTCAGTAGTGAGGAATTTCTTTTTAAAATATCAAGCAACTAAAATGAAAAAAAGAAGATTCTCATTAAAGATTTATAAGAAAAATAGATTTCTTTTTAATAGATTTAAACTTCTTAATGGATTTCTTCTTAAAAATAGATTTTTATTAATTTTTTGTTTCCCTCTTATATCCCTCTCCTTTTCCTCACAAAAAGCCATCCCTTATAAGGAAGAATTTTTTAAAAAAGGGAAAAAATCAGCAAAACCAAATGACACTTTGAGAAAATATAGCATTAAAAGCAATATCTCATGCCCCTGGACCCAGACCTCCACAAAAGAAAGGAAAAAAAATATTTTCTCATATTTTGGGGGGTTCAACTATATAATTTCACAAAATTCAGTTTTTATCATTTTATGGTAGTGTTCTTTCTACTTACGTTGTTGTGATAATTATGAACATAATTTTCCTGGCACTGTTTGTATTTTGAATCATTTCGCATAAGGCTTTCTATACTTCCATATATTCATCATGTTTGTCATTTCTTACAGAAGAGTAGTATTCCATTACATTCATGTACCACAGTTTGCTTAACTATTCCTCAACTGATGGGCATCTAATTTGTTCCCCACTCTTTGCTACCATAAAAAGTATTCTATAAATAGTTTCATGAATATGAAGACTTTCTTTTTGTCAGTGATTTTCTTGGTATACATACCTAATGATGGAATCTATAGATCATAGGGTACAGACATTTCAGTAACTTTATTTGCATATTCTAAATTGCTTTCCAGAAGGGTTTCTGGAATTCATAATTTACAGTTCCACCAGTAATATATTAGCATGCCTACCTTACCACAATCCCTCCAACATTGGCTATTCCTATCTTTTATCAATATATGAGCTATTTTTAACTTATACTTTATTTTTTAAAATTAATAAGTATTTATTTTCTCTCCTCTCTCTCTCCCCCAAGAAAAAGAAAAACAAAACATTTATAACAAATATGCATAATCAGGTAAAACAAGTTCCCGCACTGACCAAGTTCAAAAATGTCTATCTCATTTGGCTTCTTGAGTCTATCACCTCTTTGTCAGGAGGTGGATAGCATACTTCATCAATGTCCCTTTAAATACTGGCTGGTTCCCTGCATTGATTAGATTTCTTAAGTTTTTAAAAATTGTCTTTTCAATATTGTTATCATAAAAGTTGTTCTCCAAGTTCTGTGTACTTCATTCTCAGTTTATACAAGACTTCCCCAGTTTCTCAGGGATGATCTCTTTTATTATTTCTCATGATGTAATAATAATAATAATCTATTTCTTTCATGTACCATAATTTGTTTAGCTAGTCTCCAATTGACAGGTAACCCCTTACTTTCCAATTCTTTGGACTCTTATAAGGACTCTTATAAACATTTTTGTACACATGGGTGTACGCATACTTCCTTTGATCCCTTTGGGATCACTGCATCAGAGGGCATGTACATTTTAGTAACTTTATTTGCATAGACAATTGCGATAACCTGCTAGTTGGTCTCCTTACTACAAGTGTCTCCACTCCAGTCTACCCTCCATTTGACTGTCAAATTGATCTTCCTAAAATATAGGTTTGAACCATATCACCCCGGATTTAATAAACTTCAGGGGCTCCCTATTATCTCCAGGATCAAATATAAAACCCTCTGACTTTCAAAGCCCTTTATAACTCAGCATCCTCCTACCTTTCCAGTCTTGTCCACTTACTTCCCTCCATTTGCTCTGTGATCCACTAATACTGGCATCTTTGCTATTTCTTGAGCATAATACTCCAGCTGCTTCTCCCCTGGGCTGCATTTTACTGGCTGTCCCCCCTTTTTGGAACTCACTTCCTCATAATCTCCCTCTCCTGACTTCCTTGGTTTCTTTCAAGTCTCAGCTGAAGCACCAACTTCTGCAAGGAGCTTCTTAGTGCCTTATTTCTGAGACTATTTCCAATTTATCCTCTATACATCTTGTTTGTATATATAGTAGTATATATTATCACCCTACTAGAATGTGATCTCCTCTGTGTCCCTAGGGCTTAGCATAGTGATTACCACATAGAAAGCACTTAATAAATGTTAGTTTTGAATTCCAAATTTTTTTCCAGAATTGTTTTGCTAAATCATAGGACTAGTATGTCTGTTTTTCTACAACTCCTTCCATAATTGACAATTCCTATCTTTTGTTAGTATATGAACTTTTAAAGCTAGTTCATTACCTTTCCTCTATGAACTACACTGGTTCAGTTTATACACGTTGGGTTCAATCCATTGATTTATCAAATGACCGACAAGCATTGTGTTAAGCATAGAGGATAGGGCCAGCTAGGTGGCACAGTGAATAGATCACTGAGCCTGGAGTCAGGAGGACCTCAGTTCAAATCCAGCCTCAGACACTTAGCACTTACTAGCTGTGTGACCTTGGGCAAGTCATTTAACCCCAACTGCCCTGCCCTCCCACCCTCCAAAAAGCAAAGAAAAAAAAAGCATAGAGGATAGAGATGAAGACAAAATAGTCCTTTCTCTCAAAGAATTTATAGTAGAATGAGAGGATAAATGTATACATGGATAAACATAGACTGAAGATAAACAAAATACATACTAGGTAGTTTTTGGAGGAGAAGTAACTAGCAGTAAGGGCCAGGCTGTACTTTAGAGGGTTAACTTAGGTTAACATCAAGCCATAATCCATTTCTATCCACTTGTCACTGTTTAACAGATTCTTTAACGAATGAGGCTATTTCAGCATAATAGAATACAAAGAGGAAGATGGAGAGGTCTTCCTTTTCTTCCTGAAATTTTTGGGTTTTTTTCCGTAACTTGAAATTTTTCAGACCTTGAGAAATAAGCTAAGTGTGTTGGCTACTACCTCAATAGAGTAAGATGATTTCGTATTGTTAGTTTTGGTTTACTTCAGAGCTTTTCATCAGCCTACCAATAACAAGGTTAGTTCTGAGAAGTTTCAGTTAGGGGGGTGACTTTGTTTTCCAAGGTGCAGGGACATCTTAATAGTCTGAGGAAGAAGCCTGAGCCTAAGTAGGAAGGATCTTCAATTTGACAATGAACCTAGTATGTATTTTGTTTATCTTCAGTCTATGTTTATCCATGTATACAGGAGGAGGGCAGGGAAGGAATAGAATTCCTTCTGAGAGATTGGAGCAGTATCACAAGGAGGCTGGAGTGCTGAAAGGCCTGGAATGAACTTTAGACAGATGTACACAAGGGATATGTTTGTCTTCTTCGGCCTGTGAAATAACAAAAAGCAGTAGGTCTAGGGGGATTAAGAGATAAGAAAAAGTAACCTTTCCAAAGTGCTTAAGATGGAAAGGCTACATTCAATTCTCCCCTTCCTCTCTTTCTCTCTCTCTTTCTGGTTTTTTTCTTCTTCTTTTTTTTTTTTTTTTTTGTGGAACCATTTATCACTTATGAATCAGCCAAGAGAAGGTTTCCTGCTTCGCACCCCCTATCCCTCCCATCTCTGTTGGATGTGAAGTACACACACACCAGCTGTCTCTGGGAAGGAGCAAGGGAGGGGAGGAAAGAGTGAGGAGGGAAGAACATTGCGAATATCCGGAGGGCCTGACAAGCTGTCACTGGATTGAAAGAAGTGTGGGCCAGTGTTGGCAAGCCGAGTGGCTAGCTGCCATATCCTTGTGAGGACAGTAATGATGTCAGCACCTCTAAGAAAGCATAGGACTGGAGAGAGGAAAGCATGGTCATGGAAAACCCCTAGCTCTTTTGGCTAGCTCTTTTCCCAGGACAAAAAAAGTCTTGGTTTAAGCCAAAGTATGAGTGAAGAATTGTGATGAGAGCCAGCCTTAGCCCTGAGGGGGAAGTAGATGGCCACTAGTAATGTTTTTTTTTTTCTTTAGTAAAAAAAAAAGCCAAAGCTTCCTATCTTCCCAGCCTTCTTCCAAAATCAGAAATTCCTTTTGAGAGATAAAGCCTTTTACTCTAGATATGGGTCAGGTTAGAATTTGTAAGTCCTCCTGGGCAAGGCAACAGATTGATCTAAATCCCTGTTAAAGGATAAAAGTTTGATATCAGATCTTTCTTAGGGCCAATTTTGAGAGGCCCAGACATTGAGAAAGGGGTAGGAAAGAACAAGTATGGCAGACACTTCACTCACTTCACCATCTTGCCAAGAACGTCTGCCATTTATTTTTGGGCAAATCCTTTTACCTTTTTGGACTCCAGTCTCTTCATCTGTACAGTGGGGATTATAATCCTCACACTACTTATGCCAGAGGGCTGTTGTGAGCATCTAATGAGAGTTTTGAAAGGATAGCTGGAATTTCTAATCTGTATGTGGGAATATTCTATACAGGTAAAGTGCTAAATCTATATAAATGGAAAGGAAATAAAAAAAGAGATCAGTAGAAAGTCCTTCATAGACTTGAATCTCTAACCTTGGGTTCATGTAAGCTTTTGGGATGACCACAATGAATATCTAAATTCCAATTATAAACAACAACAACCAATTAGCCTAATAATATAAGGATTTTTGCCTTTTTATGTGTTTGTGTATATGTATGTGTCCTGGACTCCACTGGAGTCTGGTGAAACCTTTTTAGAATAATATTTTTTAAAAGCATGAAATAAAATACACAGGATTATAAAGAAAATCAATGATAGTCAGATATAGTTCTTAAAATACTAAAAAACCCCATGTTAATAGACCCCTGGTTCAGAACTCCTGGCCCAGCAGGTTAACATGCTATTCCTTCTGGCCAAATTTGCCATTTTATCATTAACTTAATAAATAAGCATTTACTGATCACTTACTATTTGCCAGACACAGTGAATCTCAGCTGGTACAGTAATGGAAAGAAAAACGGGCTTGGATTCTAGGCCTTACTCTGCTTCTTACTAGCTATGTGTGTGGTCATGCAGAGGCCACTTAATCTTTCTGTGCCTCAGTCTCTTCATCTGTAAAGTGGAGATAGTATCTCTATCTCATGGGGCTTTTTAGAAGGAAATTGCTTTGTAAACTTTGAATTGCTGTATAAATGTGAGTTGTTGTTATTACTACAGTATTATGGATTTTATCTATAGCCTTTCATCCTCAGAACTGAAAACACTGCTATAAAGCATTTATTAGACACAATATCCCTTTGAGTTAAGGACAGGCAGTTGTTATGAAGTGTAGTTTATGGAAAAGGAAACTGAAATGCAGACTGGTCAAGTGACTTCCTAAAGGTCACACAGCTACTAAGGAGCAGCACTTAGCTCCTAAATTCTTCCATTTCTCAGTCCAGTGTTCCTTTCACAAAGGTACCATCTCTCTGATTTTCAAGTTTAAGAAGGGAGAAAGAGCCTCATTCCAGATGTCCCTAGAGATCTATCTATTGCATAAACCTTCTACATTATAAAAAAACAGACAAGTTAAAAATATCATGAAGAAATATGAAAATTGGAAGCCCTGGAGGGTTTTGGCAAATCATATTAACATAATTAACATGAAAGATGTGTGTGACATTGCTATCCACCACAAATGACAACTTTTGAGAGACTAGCAGCACTCAATAGTCTCAATGTTGTGATTTTGTGTCGTAGGTAGGATACTGGTTCATAGCTCCTTTGTTGGTGGCATGCAGTTAGGTCCTTAAATATGAAAACAGATTCAACATTCTAGCTATCTTTTTCTAGATTTTCCTCTCCATTTCCTCAGTCTTTCACCCCCACTAGTAGCTCAAGGTCATTGGAAAATTAGGGATTTAAGCTTTGCATGTATCCATGGTGAAACCAAACATATTTACAGTGTAAGGTTAAGACATCCAACCCCAGGGGGGTGTTTCTGGGCTTTGAAAATGACATGTGGCTTCTAGATCCGCTTGAATCTCTTTATAGTAACATTGCAGGGACTTCACTCCAGTATATGTTTTTTGGGGGGGGGAGGGGGAAGAGCAGGCACAGATTTGCTTTATTTCATTGCATAAGTAACAAGTATCTCCTGTATTTTTCTTTACTTTCCCTTCTGAGCTGCAAGAATTGCCACAGATCTGAGATTTGAGTACATATATGTACTTGATATAAATGTATACTGTACATGGGGAATAATAAGGACTAACTTTTATACACCTCTCTCATTAAAAGTCACCTTCAAAAACCACTATTGCTCCTTCCTTATAATCAAATGACACCTCATAACCTCCTAACCATTTCTAATATCCCCTAGACTCCCTTGTATTATGCCAGAGCTCAGACACTGTCTAGCTAGTCAGGGGAAAGAGTGTACCATCATATTTAAAAGCAGTTATTGGGACAGGTTTTACAGGCAGTGGGCTAAGACAATTCCGAAACAATTGCTTATGTGATAGTTTGAGGATTTGTCCCTGTCAAACAGTTAATATTGCTTTAATACATGAAGTAGGCTGTATAAGACGGCAATAATGAAAAATGTCAGGAAAGACAATATCAATTGTTATTCAACATCCACATCAAAGATTACTTTTTTGTCAGTAGCTTTCAGAAAATGTATTTTCCATCAGATCTGATTGCGTTTCTCTTTGAAGTGCTCCATCCTCCCGGTAGATTTAATGTGACATCTAGGCACTTTTTAGTCCCTGGGCCTCTGAGGCGATTCAAAAAGGCACAACAAGCCATCACAGGTTTATCCTCAAAGGCCGACACTGTCTGTCTGATTTATTGTAACTTTAAGAATCATCTCCAGCAAAGCATGAGCCTTCCTAGCCATCCACAGCTTCAGACTTTTATCAATTCATTTGTATGCAGCCTGTACATCTTGGAGCAGAGAGCCCTATAGCCACTCATGGAAAATGCATTACCTGCTACTAATCCTTTTTATCTTTAAAGTCTGTATTTTTTATGTATAAGTCATTTTGGGTTATCATAAAATATACATAATTTTCACCCCCCCAAAAAAGACAAAATGGAAAGAGAATATATAATAAGTTATGAGCTCCTGGCATCCTTATCACCAAGGATTCTAAATAAACAGCTCTCTTTATGTAAACACCAAGGGATATAAAGCTGTGATTACTTTCAGTAGGGAATAGGGATGCTTCCATTCTGGTTTTGGGTTTCAAAGTGAAACAATGAGGAGATGAATCATTTTAAATATGTTTGTGAGTGTTTTTATTTTCCTCTTCATTGGTTTGGGGGGCTTGATGGTGATAGGACTGAGTCGGCTGTCAGATTGCTGAGGGGACTGTCACATTTTATAGGTGTCCAGAAACACCTTGGAATTTCCCCAGTCTGTCCACAGTTTCCTTCTCATTTGTGCCTGGCTTTTATTAAATGGATCAGAAAGGTTTTGATGAGTTCTACCACTTCCTCTTGGCATTTTGTGAGAGAGGAGAGACGGAGTCCCTGGAGAAAGGAGATCACATCCTTGCTGCAGCCTGGTGATCCCACAATCCACCCCTCGAAGGAAGCACACACATAATAATAAATGATGATATTTGGGAAAAAGATTGGTCAGCAATTTGACGTACTCATTTTGTGCCTTAGGAATCAGTATCATTTGCAATAATAATGCTTATTATCAATGCAATTATTATCAATATTGAATTATTTTCCTTGTAGAATATTTTTGACTACTTCTCTAGGTTGCTTCTTCTTTTGGGGATTTTTACTTGGGTGGTTCCTTTCTTTAGAAGAGGTTTGAAAAAAGGGGAATTTGGAAACCAGTAGAGCTGGAACAGATCTTAAGGATTATTTTGTCCTATTCCTTCATTTTATAGATGTGGAAACCGAAGTTGGTGAGTTTAAAATAGAAAAAATCAACTGATTTCATTGCTTGCTGGTAACTCATAGCATAGTGAATAGGGAAGGTATTGCACTTGGAGATGGGAAGACGGGTTCAAATCTTGCCTCAGACACTTACAAGACATGTTTTCCCCCTTCTTCCTCCACCTCATTTGTGAATTAAATCTGTGAATTAAATTGAAATTAACAATCTGTAAACTTTCGGTGCCTCTAAGGTCCCTTATAGCTCTGAATCTGTGATCTTATCATCCTAATACCAGTCATGTGTGGAAGAGGCTGACCCCAATGTCTAACATAATACCTGATCAGGGTCCTATGGGGGAATTATATACAAATTGGGTCCCACAGAGAATTATGACATATATAAACTATAAATAACTAGAGGGGATGCTCCAACTGGGGCAAAATCTGAGCATCATTATTACCTTAAAGCTAGATACTGTACAAATGAGCCCTTAATACATGTTCTTGATAAGGAAGTCAATACTTCTGTACTTTGTCCTGGATAGGGATCTTAGAAAACACGTTTAGAAAACACCATTATTTTACACACGTAGAAACTGAGGGTCAAAGAGATTAAAGACTTGTCTAAGGTCACACAATTCAGTTCAACAACATCTACTGCCTTTAAGGTACTGCTTCTAGATACTGGGGACACAAAGACTTTAAAAGCAAAATATTATTTGTTCTCAAATTGCTCATGTTCTAATGGGGAAGGGAGGGAAGCAATATGTGTGTGGATGAGCTAATATAAGATAATTTGAGGGGGAAATGAACACTGAAGCCCAAAGTGTGAAGAATCAGAGAAAGTTATGTGATTTTGACTTTTAGGAGACAAGATGGCAGAGTAGGCCAAAAGTCACTCTTGCCCTCCATTATTGACCTTGAAAAACCCAGAAAATACTGCCTCAGGAAAAATCCTGGAACAGTGGAGCCAGCAGAAAGACAGGGTGCAGCAGTTTTTTAGCTTGTGAGACTAGGGGGATTAATGGGAAAGGTCCTTCTAGCTTTGGCTGAAGGGGACCAGAACAGGATGGGAGGTGTCTTGGCAAGCCGGTGGCAAGCCCCACCTCAGCAAACCAGTGGGAAATGCTGAGCCCCAGGGTAGTGGAGCACGCAAGTGCCAACACCAGGACTCTCCTCCCCCTCCTTGGCATAGCCAGGGGAACCGGCAGACACCAGAATGGAGAACCACGACTTGTGAGCCAGACAGGCACCCACCAGTGACTGAGCCTACCTGATCCCTAGCACACCCCCTAGTGAGGAGGTGACCTCTGGCAGCCTCACCACCTGGAAACTTTTGAGGTTCAGTATAACCCTAGGGAAATGCAGAAAAACCCTCAGTGCACACCTGCCACCATCACCAGCTCTGGCTTAGCACCAGGTAAGGTATAGCCTCTACAGCCTTCAGCAGCCAGAACCTGAGGTTCCAGCACACAACGAAAGTAACCAGGCCCCTACACCCCACCATAACAAGCATGGGACAGTGCCCTCTGTGCCCCAGAAGCACAGATCATCAAAGAAACTGCCTGATGTCCTAGAACCAGAGGGTAAAATAGTCATCCAAAGAATCTACCCATCACCTCCTGAAAGAGAGCCCAAATTGAAAATGCCAAGGAATATTATAGCCAAATTCCAGAATTATCAAGTCAGGGAGAAAGTACTGCATGGAGCCAGAAAGAAAAGATTCAGGATTATTCAGGACCTTGCAGCTTCTACATTAAAGGATCAGAGGGCTTGGAATATGATATTCTGGAAGGCAAAGGAGTTTAGATTACAACCAAGGATCAACTACCCAGCAAAACTGAGCATAATCTTTTAGGGAAGGAGATAGATATTCAATGAAAAAGGGAATTTCCAATTTCTTGATGAAAAATCCAGAGCTCAACAGAAATTTTAATCTTCAAATACAAGACTCAAGAGAAGCATAAAAAGGTAAACAGGAAAAGAAAAATTGTTTGCATCACTACATGGGAAGATGATACTCTTAACTCCTGAGAACTATCTTTATTATGACATTTAGAAGGTATATACATAAACAGAGAGTGTGAATATAAGTTGACTTTGATGTGATGATAAAAAAGTTTATTTAAGGGGTGGGGAAAAAAAGATTGTACTGGGAGAAGAGGAAAGGAAGAAGCAGAAAAGGGTAAATTACATCATATGAAATGATGCAAAGACCTATTATAGTAGACAGAAAGAAGGGAGGCAAGCATTGTTTGACCCTTACTCTCATCGAATTTGACTCAAAGGGGGCATATTACATATACTCAATTGGGTATAAAAATCTATCTTACTCTATAGGAAGTAGGAGGGGAAAGGGGGAAGAAAAAGGAAGGGGGCTGATAGAAGGGAAGGTAGATTGAGGGAGGCAGTGGTCAAAAAAAATAAGTTATATAATTTCTATGGCACCTGAGCTGAGCTTTGAAGGAAGATAAGGATTCTTTAGGTACAGATAAGGCAGCTGTGCATTTTAGGCATCAGGTACAGCATGGAGACAGAAGATGGAATGTAGAGATCAAGGGGAAGCTAGCCAGTCAGTTTGGTTTGAACATAGTGTGTGAAAAAGAGAAAATCCAGAAAGGTAAGTTGGACCAAGATTATGGAGAGCTTTAAATGTCAGGCTGAGGAGTTTATATGCTATCATAAAGGCAATATGGAGTCATATAAGGCTTTTGAGCAGAGGAGTGACATAGTCAGCTACATGGAGGATGAAATGGAGAGAAGAGAGCCTCAAAGCAGTGAGACTAATCAGGAGTATATTACAATAGTCCTGAGGGGAAGTGATGAGTAACTGATTTAGGGTAGGAACTATTTGAGTGGGGTGGGGGTGGGGTGGAGAGGGGGAGAGGGGAAGCAAGATGGATGGGAAAGGGATTGTGGAAATAGAATCGACAGAAGTTGGCAACTGGTTGAGACTGGGGCTAGGTGGATGGGAGGGGAAATTCAAAGATGACTCTGAAATAGCAGATGAGTGACAAGGAGGATGGTAGGTACTTCATGGAAATAGGGGAGGTTTAGGGGAAAGATAAGTTGATAACTGAACACATGGCAGTGAATGAGGCCAATGAGGTACAATGAAAAAATTGTTGGACTTGAGTTTGAATCTTGACTTTGATCAAATCACTCATCCTCTGTAGGCCTGTTTCCTCATATAAAATGAGAGGATTGAACTAGGTGATCCCTAAGGTCCTTTCCAATATTATAAAAACCATTCCTATGATCAACAAGGGAAGAAAGCTTAGAGAGAGGAGAGGGCAGGAAAACACTAGAAGCATGCACAAGTATTCATCTTCTTCCTTGTCCTGATACCTGTTTGCTTTGTTATTGCTATTTTACCTAATTGATGTAATTAAAGACATAAAAGGTGGGAAAAAGGAGCAGAGGAAAAGGCAGGAGGAAAGGAAAAAGGAGAGCTCTGTAAAAAGAGTATGCTTCACTGTACTCTGCTGATGCCAGAAAAACAAAAACACTCCTCATCAGTAGGGCCACCCTCATATAAGACATGACTGTTGCTTTCAGTCATTCATTCTCAGTCATGTCTTGACTCCTCATGACCCCATTCAGGGTTTTCTTGGCAGAGATACTGGAGTGCTTTGCCATTTCCTTCTCCAGTTCATTTTACAGATGAGGAAACTGAGGCAAACAGGGTTAAGTGACTTGTCCAGGGTCACACAGCTAGTATCTGAGACCAGAATTTGAAGTCAGGAAGATGAGTCTTCCCAACTTCAGGCTGGACGCTCTATCCATTGCACCGTCTAGCAGCCTCAGACTGTTGCTTATATGATAAAAATTGGTGTGAACTGCAAAGGTCTTTCCAAATAGCAGCACCATCCTCCTTTCCCTCCCAAATCATTCCATCATTGCAGCTACTTTCTTTTAAGTCTTGATTGATTTTTGCCTCTAAAGAGGCTTCTATTTCAATGCAAACATTCCTGGAATCAGAATTACTTCCTAACTCTAGTTAAATCTTGGTAGAGATTAGTTGACAGCCAGCTAAGAGCAAGACCTTGTAGGAATGAGACCCAGGGTTGCCACAAGCTGATTTGGAGAGGATGTATATGATGAGAGGATGTGTATGGAGAAAAGCTCTGATAGTAGAAATAAGAGTGCTCCAAAGGCCTATTTCCTAACAATTTTACAGGCCCTGTTGCTTCCCATTGGCATTTCTTGATTTCATCCTATGAACATTTGCTATTTGAGCCATCATTTTAAATGTCATGCCAGATGCTGTGTAATGAGTGCAAGCTCCATGAGGCAGGGACTGTTTCATTTTTATCTTTCTCTCCCCTGCACTTATTAGTACAATGTCTGACACCTTGTGAACACCTAATAAGTGCTTGCTTGATTGCTTGTTTTTTTTTTTTGGAGAAGAAAAGGCAGTTGGGGTTAAGTGACTGGCCCAAGGTCACACAGCTAGTTTAGTGTCAAATATCTGAGGCTGGATTTGAATTCAGGTCCTCCTGACTCTAGGGCCGGTGCTCTATTCACTGTACCACCTAGCTGCTTGGTGCTTGTGGGGTCCTTGCTCTCAATTGATAAAGAATATGGAAAAGTATAATTTTTGTATGAAAATCATTGTGAATCTGACCAACCAATGCCTGTAAGGGAATAACACTAGTCAAATTAGGGCGGAGACTAAACCTGTAATTTCATTAAAGAAATTCCCTTTACCAATGAGAGTTGGCATCTTCTCTGAACATCTCAGAGTTGCCTATATCCCTGAGAAGTTAGGCAATTTGCCCAAGATCACACAGTGTCCTTGAATGTATCAGAGGCTGAGTTTTACCCCAAATCTTCCTGATTTCAAGGCCAGTTGTCTCTGCTATGTTGCTGTTTATAAGACTGAATGAAATAATATAGGATCATAGATCTGGAAAGGACCTTAGAGGCCATCTAGTGCAACCCTCTCATGTTACCAATGAGGAACTGAGGCCAAAAGGGTTACCCAGCTATCCTGAGGCAGGATTTGAACTCAAGCCTTTCTGACTACAAGACCAGTACTCTATCCATATAGCATGCTGTCTCAAGTTATTTGTAGGAATGATTCCTGGTGCTAGGCATAAGTGTGGAAGGAAAATTTTTACTCCTATTTAAATGAGCGAACTGGTTGCCCTGATTTTTCTGAAAAGAGCAATCAGACTCACTAGCAAATATCTGAATGAGCAGATTTTATTTCTACTGCTATATTACTTGAATGCAACACTTGTTACATCTGAGTACTAATTATTAGAGATTAATTAGTCAGCATGAAAGTACTTTAGCAACAGCCTCCTTCCCTTCTGTCCCACTCCCACTCTTCCCACTACTGATCCAGGTTTGATGAGTGCTACCTTCAGGCTTTCTGCACAGCCAATAGGGAGGTTACTATGTTTGGATGTCATAGCCAATCCTTTCTCCATTTCCATAGCAATACTCTTAGAAAGACCTTGTCAAAGGTGGATATCATAGAAAGTAATTAAATGGGGGAAAATGTAGCTACTGCCAAGAATGAAAGCAGCATTGCTAACAATTCCTTGGGGACAGAATATTTCCCAGTGATTAAAGCTGGAGAATGGGAGCCAAGTTTCTTGGGTCTATTTCTGGCTAATCCAGAGTCTTGTGGCATGAACATGGGTGATTCAATCCACTCAACCTCTCTCTGCTTCCATCTAGTTTCATTTGAAGATACATACCTATCTAATGGAAGGATATTGAAGAACATAATCAATTATTATTTAAAGGCTAAAAGATCCTTAGATGAAAAGCATCAAGATAGAAGCAAAGCACAGTAATATTGTCATCACTTTTCGATGCCTCTTCTTTTTTTTCCCCTGTTAGCTACATGGGACTATATCTGAAGTATGCTTTGGTGCATTTTGTAAAATAAAAAAAAATGAGTAGGGAAATTATATTTTTAAAACAGAGAATGTTTTCTTTGTAAATGGTACACAATAGATTGGGCAATGTTCATTTCTCATTTATCTCTCTCTATTGGGTTGTCCTTGGAGTCTAATTTTTCCTTATTAATGAATCTCCCCTTTTGTCCTGTACAAATCTAGGAGTGTGACATTTATACAAGGTAATCATTTCTGTGCATTACCAAAAAGATTATTTATTGGTGGTTATCCAACAAAGTAAGCACATCTGTCACTGAAGTCTGACCCAGAATGGGCTCTAGTTTTCATAGCTGAATTATTTGCTGATGGGTCGTTTCTTGTCTTTAGTTTTGTAGTTAGAATTCTTCAGTTTTAAAATGAGAATCCCCCAATACTTGGCTAAACTGCATTGATGGGATTCTCAGCAGCAAAAAAAGAGTCTATCCTCACTATTTTCTTTGGCTGTAGAATGTTTTAAAGTTACTTAAATGACAGCTAAGTCTCAATTAGTACAAATGATGAATCCTCTGAAGCAGTTCTTTGCATTCTAATTGACACTATTGGAAGTTATAATTGTATATGAGATATATCTATATATCTATATCAATATCTATACATATATATGGTACACACACACACAGACACAAATTTTATATGGTAATTGTTCCAGCCCAATGGAACTATGTGGTGTGAATTCAAATCCTGCAATCACTTCATGAGATTCATTATTAGTACTTATAATAGAGACCTATTTCTATACCATTGTAAAGCATTTTATATACTGTATCTCATTTGAGCCTTACAACCCCATGAAGTAGGTATTATAGGTTGGTCTGACTTTGTAGATGAGGAAACTGAGGCTTGGTGGCCTACTTCTTGTTCCTCGCATCTTCCATTTCTCATTTCTATATCTTTACCCAAACTGTGTCACAGGCTTGGAACAAACACCTAACCAATACCTTTTAGAATCTTTGCTTTCTAAGCAAGGCTTAATTCATGTGACATCTACAGGGAAACCTTCCTGATCCCTTGAGTTGTTCGTTTCCTCTCTCTTCTCTGATAATTATTTATGTCTCTATGTGTTGTATCCTCCCCAGTAGAATCCAAGCTCGCCGAGGACAGTGACTCATTTTTATTTTATTTTTATGTTTCTAGCTTCTAGCACTGCTCTTTGAAACACAGTAGATGGGTTCATTGTAGTAAGTGACTTGCTTATAGTCACGTAGCTATTAAGTATCAGAAGGAGGATTTGAACTTTCGTCTTCTTGACTCTGTCTATAAATTCTATGTATTATATCAAATTTTCTCAATAGCACTTTTAACTGTCAACAAGCTTACTATTAGATAAGAAGACCTCTCATAAAATGCTGTTTCTCGTTTGGAGCAGGCTTGATGAATTTATACCAGTGACATAAGAGAGTCGTGCCAGCCCAGTGTCAAGATAAAAAGCTCTCTTTGTAAAGGCAGCAATATCAGAACAGGTGAGTAGTGAAGCTGGCAGTCCAATACCACTGGCAGTCAGGTCTGTGATGTCTTGGTTACTTTCCTTGTTCTGGTCAGCCCTCTATGTTGATTACTTCACATGTTTCTTTAATAATCAATTGATCAATATTTATTAAGCGCCCACTAAATACCAGCTACTGTGTGAATCAGAGGATTCATTATTTCTACTAATTGAGACTTAGCTGTCCCTTAAGTAACTTCAAAACATTCAACAGCCAAAGAAAATAGCAAGGATAGACTCTTTTTTTGCTACTGAGAATCCCATCAATGAAGTTTAGCCCAGTATTGGGAGATTCTCATTTTAAAACTGAGGAATTGCATGGGATGCAAAAAAAGGCAAAAGATAGTTTCTGCCTTCAAGGAATTTATAGTCCAACGTGGGAGATATCATGCAAACAAATATCTACAAAGCAAGATATATACAGGAAAAATGGGAAATAAGGAACAGAAGGAAGGCATTAGAATTAAGAGGAGTTGCAAAAGACTTCCTATAGAAGGTCATGAATAATGGTGAATGTCACCAGCTGCAGCAATTTGCTTGGCAAGTAATTTTGTGGGTATCCTTTCTTCAGGCCTATAAACTACTATTCTGATAGTAACTGGACTGAGTACTTTATTCATTTTGTTGACAACAAAGCAACTCATTTTCCTTATCTTTTGCTGATTTCCAATGAATAAAGGCTAAAGGGATCTTTTTGCTGGCTAGGGTGGCAACCTTCAAACTATGGCCTACATTTATTTCCTTTTTAGCCTGGGAGCTGATAGAATACATTTCAGGCAGAGAAAACTGATTTTTGCTTTGAATAATAAGAACAATAATGACAATGATAGTATGAATTTATATATTAACTTTCTTTTGAAGACCTGAAGGCTATTTCAAGTTGTTTTATTTCTCTTTGATGTCCCTCTGAAGAGAGCATATGAGATAATGTATGTCAAAACACTTCACGGACCCCAAAGTTATTTTGTGAATGGTTGTTGCTATGATTAGAAATAAGCAAGAGTGTGCTGGAGCCAACTTTTATTAGCTCACTTGAGCTAATTGTTAAATTTTCATCTTGAGCATTTATACCCTTGGTATCCGTGAGTGTTACAAATCATAGTGTAATGTATTATTTTGTTGATTGTTTAGACCTAAGAAAATGATGGAGAAAATGTTAATAATAGGGTTGAACTTAAAAGTGTGTCATGGATACATTTTTAAAAAGAGAGCTGGTTGTTAAACATTTACCAGTACACCTCTGGAAATAAATATTAACATTCCCTTTTTACAGATGAAACAGTTCAGGCAATCAATCAATCAGTCAGTGAGCAATTATTAAGCACTTACTGTGAGTGAAGCACCTTACTAAGCACTAGAGATAGAATGACAAAAGATAAACAGACCCTTGCTTTCATGGAGCTTACATTTTAAAGTAAGACAACAGGTACATAGGTACCATACACACGCACAAAGCAGGTATGAGTTAACCTTGAATAGGACATGATTGGGGATGGGGAGGAGACCAAGAAAAGCTGTCTTTAGAAGGTAGAGATACTTCTTGATGGAAACCAGGTACCTGAAGAGGAGGGGGCCCAGAAGAGGAGCATTCAGGCATAGGGATTGTCTGTCAAAGGAATAGCAAGGAACACAATATATTTGAATTGTTTAGTCTGTGGTAGGAAGTAATATGTAAGAAGACTGTAAAAATAGGAAGGGATCAAATTATGACAGACTCTAAATGCCAAACAGAAGATTTCACATTCAATTCTAGAGGTAATAGATAGTCAATGGAATTTATCAAGTGTGTGTTTGGGAGTGACACGGCCAGATTTGTAGGTAAGGAAAATCACCTTGGCAGCTATCATGGAGGATGGATTGGAGTGAGCAGAGACTTGAGTCAGGGAGACCAAATAGAAAGCCATTGGAATAGTCTAGGAGAGAAGTAGTAAGGCCCTGAATTGGGGGTGGAGTGGGGGTGGCTTGTGAATAGAGAAAAGAAGATAGCTGTGAGAGATCTTGTACAGATGGGTTTAATAAGATTTGGCAGCCTATAGGACATGTGGAGTGAGAATGGGGAATTGGTTGTGAGGACAGGACTGAGACTGGAAACCTGAGTAACTAGAACAGGGGTGGGGAACCTGTGACCTTGAGGCCTGTCAGTTTCCCCACCCCTGGACTAGAAGGATGATGGTGCCTTTGTCACAGACATAGATAGATAAATAGATAATTTTTTAAGTGCTTGCTGTATTTCAAGGATTGGGCTACACTCTAGGATACTTAGAAAAACATACAAAAGTTTCTGCCTTCAAGAAACTAACCTTCTACTTGGGGAAAACAAGACATAAATTGGTGCCAGAAAAGGGGGAAGAGAGTGGGGTACTATTATAGGTTCTGATGGGGATAAGATGATCTCAGAGTGAGGCCATGACTTAAGGAGGCTGCAGGGCGTCTCACAGAGGGAGTGAGAATGAGGCCATGACTTAAGGAGGCTGCAGGGCGTCTCACAGAGAGAGTGAGAGTGAGGCCATGACTGAAGGAGGCTGCAGGGCGTCTCACAGAGGGAGTGAGAGTGAGGCCATGACTTAAGGAGGCTGCAGGGCGTCTCACAGAGGGAGTGAGAGTGAGGCCATGACTGAAGGAGGCTGCAGGGC
>CM053590.1:115824116-115868216 GCA_028646515.1 Pseudochirops corinnae
GGAGAGTTCTCTTCTCAGCCTAGGAATACATCCTACTGTATGGCCATGAGACTGTATTTGCCCATAATAATGAAGGTCAGGCGAACCATATTCACGCACAGTTGCCCACCTGTGAGTTATAAACTACCTGACCTGCAATACTCGTGTTCCTTCTCATTACCCCACCAAAGACATCCTCAAAAGTTTACAAAGAGTGATATACCTAAGTAACGTTATGTTATTTTGTGACTGAGTTATTAACCTAATAGCTCCGAAAAAAATTGTTGTATGTCAAATGAACAAATGTTTACTAAGCACCCACTATGTGTCAAGCACCATGCTAAGTGTTGGGGATGAAAAGAAAGGCAAAAATAATCTCTACCCTCAAGGAACTCACAATGGTATAACTGGATGTTAGCAAGGTATTTGGCAAAGTCCATCATCAAGATGCTTATTGGCAAGACAGAAAATTAAAGTTTGGATAATAGCATAGTTATGAGGGTTCAGAACTAGTTACCCCATATTCTATGATTTATAGGTAGGGATCAACCAGGAGTGGGGTAGATTGCCTTAGGACTCTGTTCCGAACAATCTTCCTTTCAATATTTTTATAAGTCACTTAAAGAAAGGCATAGACAGCATATTATCATGTGTGGATGACAGTGAATATACTGAATGACAGAATCAAGATCCAAAAAAGATTTCAACAAACTGGAATAGCAAGCTGAACCAACAAACTGATACTTAGCAGGAATAAAAGTGGAATCTAACATGGGGATTTTTTTTTAAAAGACCAGTTCACAAGAAAAGGATAGAGGAGATATGGCTGGAAAGTAGGTCATGTGAAAAGGACCCTTGGGTTTTAATGAATTCTACAACCTCAATATGGGTCAGTAGTGTGCTCTGGTAGTCAGCAAGTTAATTCAGTATGAGGCTGCATTAATAACAGTATAGTGTCCAAAGCATTGGAGATGAGAGCCTCCCTATGCTCTGCCTTAGTTAATATCAGGAGAGTTATATTATATCCATCTTAAGGAGCAACACTTTAAAGAGAACGTTGATAAACCAATGCACATTCAGAGATCTGCAACCAGGATGTTTAAAGAGACCAGAAACTGTGTCCTATAATGATTAATTAAAGAAATGACTTAGCCCAGAATGCTTAGCTCAGGAAAGAAAAGACTAGGTATAACTCCCACCTTTGAATAGCTGAAGGGTTACTGAGTGTAGAGAAGGGACTGATGGTTTCTACACTTGTGCAAATCAGGAGCAATGAGTTGGTGTTTACAAGGAGGTATGTTTCAGTTCCTCATACAAAAGAACTTCCAGACAATTAATTACAGCTCTCCAAAAGTGAGATGGGCTGTCTCTGAGGCCAGGGAGTTCCTTGTAGCTTTTGTTGTGGTTCAGTCATTTATCAATTGTGTCCAACTCTTTGTGACTCTATTTGGGGTTTTCTTCGCAAAGATACTGGAGTGTTTTGTCATTTCCTTCTCAAGTTAATTCCACAAATGAGGAAACTGAAGCAAACCAGGTTAGGTGACTTGCCCAGAGTCACACAGCTAGTAAGCCTCTGAGTCCAGATTGGAACTCAGGTCTTCCTGACTCTAATTAACACTTTATCCACTAACCTTGTCACTAGGGGTCTTGAAGTGAAGGCAAAATGACCACTTTCTGGAAGCACTATGCAGAAGTGGCCTTGAAAGAATGTTAAACTTGAAAATGGGAGAGATGAGATCTAAATCTTACCTCCTGTACATACCAATGGTGTGACCACAGGAAAATCAGCCTTCTGGGCCTCAGTTTTGTCATCCATAAAATAAGAAAACAATGAGTCCTACCTCACAGGGCTCTCATAAGGATCAACTGAGATCCAAAGTGCAACAGGATGTAAATGTCAACTATTAGTATAACGATGATGATTACTAAATGAGATCCGTGCTTTTACATAGGTTCGACCAAAAGGGGAGGACCCTGAGGTCCCTTCAAATTCTGCTCTTAGAAGTTCTCGTCTCCACATTGAGGACCCGTGCTTCACTCCTGTTAAGGGCATCATCTCTAGTAGTCTTTCAAATGATAGTCATCAAGAAACTATTCCTGCAGTCTTGGTTCCCTGCTCTCTTCTAGGAAGGAAGCATCCAAGATGCTAGAAGTGAAGAGGAGGAGATTACCTTTGTTGTTGTTATTCAACCTTCATTCTCCAAGAGGATCAATGACATAATGAGGCTGATATCTTCACTTGCAAGTGAATTGGATTTAAGTTAGTCAGACCTGCACAAAGTCCAAGGTTAAATTTTAGAGATGTAAGAGCACTTCTATACGCAGGTAAGGACTTCCTCTCCTCCAAGAGAGCAGGTTGGGTAATAGGTCAACAATGACACCCTAGAAGAATTTCAAGGCCCCACTAGATGGTACAACTTGCTTCTACCAGGCCAGTTCCTTGATGAGTATGGATTCTCTAAAAAAATACCACACTGCCTTGTTGAGACATCAGGAGCTTAGACCCTTGTGTAGCTCTGTTATTGTCTCTGATCCCAATACAGAATACTTTGTGGCTTCTCTGACTTTTTCTGCTTTGGATTTTACCTTCATCTGCTCTGTTGCACCATGATCCATCTTGGTGCCTGGCTCAGAGGTTGCACTGATAAATATTTAATAACCAGTTCTCTCAGGGGAAAATGTAGGTATTACACACTTTTAAGCTTAATCTTCATTATTCATATTTCCCTCATTACTTTCTTAAGTCTAGAAAATCCACAAAACAATAAATCAAATCCTGTTTTGTGCCATTTACTAATTATCCAAATATTAATTATCAATGCAGAGGTGGCTCTAGTATCCCTCTGTTACCCTTGCTGATTGCTGATTCATGCTTATATTGGGAAGCTCATTCAATCAATCAACAACAATTTATTAAGCATTTCCTGTGTGCCAGGAACTGCGATAAATGCTAGAGAAATAAAGAAAGGCAAAAATGTCCCCAGCCCTCAAGAAGCTTACATTCTAATCAGTGAGGCAATGTGTATACAAATAAGGACATACAAGCTACATAGAGTAGATAGAAAGTCAAAGAGGGGAAGGCCTCTCCCGGCCTTGAACCTCACTTTCATACTCTCTCCAGTCTTACCTGACCCTGATGAGTTTGGTCAGTTTCCATCAACATCTTATAAGATAACTCCTCCCATCTTTCTCTTCTCCACACCTACATTTATCTTACATTCTCCATGGCAGCCAAGGAGCACAAAAAAGGACCCAACTAACAAGGCTGCCCCATTCCACTTGGTATCAAACCCAACCCTGGCACCTTTCCTCTCAAAGTCTTCCTATCTTTAGGGGAAAATCTTTGTCCTGGCCTTCAACTGATGTAACCCAGCATGGTCATTGTATTTGGAGTCAGAGGACCTAGGTCCAAATCCTCACTCTGCAAGGAGTATGATGTTGGACAAATCACCACTTGTCCTAACCAGTCCTCAGTTTTTTATTTATCTGTAATCCTTGTTCCAAAGACCATTAATATCGGAATCTCTCCTCGTTGGTGGAAACCAAGACCCTGTCCTGTACATGGAGCGAGGCAGAGTTGGTGAGAGGCATGGGCTTCAGTTCTTGGTCAGTTCCCTTTCAAGACTCTTCAAAGTCCGGGTCAGTCCTGCCCCTCCCCTATGGGAACTGGTCAAGCTTCAAATTTTCTTTGAGAGTCCAGTTGGCTTCCAGCTTCAAGAGAGTAGATGAAAGATACCAACCCCACTTCAGGTGACTGAAGGAAAAGACTATGGAAAGATATGACAGCAGCTGGCAGTCCTGACATGTCCCTGTCCCCAGCTTGCTACTCTAGAGACTTCAGGGAATTTTCTTTAGGGTGAAATCTAGGGCACTTCTTGGTTGAACTGAACTACTTTTCATTGAAGGAGAGAGCTCCTTCACTCTGTATCATCTGGCGTAGTTTCTCCTTTGTATACTTTCTCTGATTTCTGTTTTGCTATGGATTTGCATAAATGGGTTTCTTGGCTACTTTCTATAAAGGTTCATTATAGAATTGGTAGTAGGTAGGAAAGAGTCAAGTCTTGTATATAGAACTTGAGTCCTCCTTTCCCTCAAAAATGACAAGCAATCAGAAATTAGAAGGAATCCAATCATATCCCCAAGATCAATAATACTTAAGGGAGCTGATAGATATGATTCTACTCTATTATTCACTGGCCCTTCCTCTAAGATATGCAGAATAGTAGCCTCTGGCCCCAACATCCTGCTTCCCCTACTGGAAAAAAAAGTTTCCTTTGGAGGAGGGTGGAAGGAGAGGAAGCTAGAGATGTCCATTCCACCTCCCTTCAAGGACACACAAGGAAAGGACCCTCACCACATGTGGAACCTCACTATTCATGTACTAAATATAAATTGAACTTGTTGGGACCCCTGAGGTTGCTTCTAGTTCCAAATCCTATGATCTGCTCTGGTGTTTCAAAGCAAGAATAAGTAAGCCTTCTAATGGTTCATCTCTTTGACAGATAGCTGCTTTCATTAGTAGAGTTAGGACTGTCCCTTGTCCAGTGATGAAGGTTATCTGAATCAGAGGATAACTAGGTGGTACAGTGGATAGATCACCAGACCTGGAGTCAGGAAGACCTACTTTCAGATTCAGCCTCAGACACTTAATAGCTGTGTGACTTTGGGTGAAACACCTTCCCTCGGTTTCCTCATCTGTAAAATGAGAATAATAATAATAATAATAATAGCACCTACCTCCTAGGACTATTGTGAGGATCAAATTGAGATAATAATTGCAAAATGTTTAGCACAGTGCCCCAGCACATAGTAAGCCCTACATAAGGGTTAGCTATTATCATTATATGAAATCAAGAAATGATCAGAGTTTGCCCTAACATATGCATGAAGGAAAATAATAGTAGCAGTGAAAAAATGAGAGAATAAGCCCCTCAAATTCAGTGTTTTCCAGAGCATAGTTTCTCTCTAGAGTGGATTCGTGAAAATGATTGAGCCTAAAACAATGTAGTACACACCAGAAAAAAAACAGTAGATCTGAGAGCAGATCTGGGTTTGAATCCTTTCATTTAGTATCTGTGTGACCTTGGGTATATCCCTTCATACTTATAATAGCTAGTATTTTTGTAACACTTTAAGGTCTACAAAGCACTTAACAATTTTATGTCATTTTATCCTCACAACAACACCAGTGAGTAGGTGTAGGATTTGAATTGGGGGAAAAGTCCTAAAATACAATAATAAGTAAAAAGCCATAAAAACTTAAACTCTGTGAAAGGTGGAAACCTGCACATGGTGACCTGTTTACAATATGATTCAATTACAAAATTATATTTGTGCTACAGTGTCAAAACTTAAGATATCATGACCTATGAAAGTCATAATAAGAATATTATGACCCATTTTGACCAGGACATGATACATATACAAACTTATGTTTGGGCATAATGGCTTAACTCCCAAGTTCATTACTAAGCAGAAAACCAAAAATATCTACCAATCAGTGGTGATGCTCTCTCTAGCTCTTCCTGCCTTTGGTTGTTTTGTAGAATTACCATGGGGATTTTAGGGGTTCTTCAGCAAGGATCCACAGAACTGTCAGGTTCCTGGCCCATACCAAAGATTGCCCATTTGTAAGTATTCACAATGATTGGTGAAACTACTACATATAATCAGTCTACAGCTCCGTGGCCTCTTCCTTTGTTATAAAAAGAACACCCTACAATTGTGGGGGAGTTACAGGGTTCCTCAGACAGGGAAATTCTGCACCTTACAGCAGGTGTTAATATTATTCCCATTTTATAGAATAGGAAACTGAGCAGGTAGAGAATAAATAACTTGCCAAAGGTCCTCAAAGCTATTAAGTGTATGAGGCTGCATTTAGGACCTCCTGACTCCACACACAATGCTCTACCTACTGCACTACCTAGCTATCTCTTTTCATCCCTTTGTCTCCCTGAGCTTCAGTTTCTCCATAAGTAAAATGAGGATTTTGCACTAGATCAGCAGTTCTCCAACTTTCTGGTCTCAGGACCCCATGATACTCTTAAAAATTATTGAGGATACCACCCAAGGGGCTTTTGTTTATAAGGTTACATAATGAAAATTAAAACATCTTAATGTTATTATCAAAATAGTTTTGACTTCATGGATCCCTTGAAAGGGTCTTGGAGACCCTCAAGGACCCCAGACCACACTTTAAAGACTGCCGGACTAGAAGACCTATCCCTTCATATCCTACATCTGCTATCTTCTAAAGGATGGATACATGCATTCTTGTCACAGAATTTTTGTGACAAGGGTCACCTATATTTTCATTGCTTTGTACTGCCCAAAACACTATCCTATTTACATCCCTTACTTTATAAACAGCCAAGTTTCTAATAGATTCTATCAGCCACCTCCTTCTGATGATTTCTTGATTATCAATATTTCTATCAACTGCTAATTTCTGTTAGTTATTTTCCAAACCAGTATATATAATTCTAACAAACTATCCTTTCATTTCTCTTTGCTTCCCTAAATTGTTTGAAAGCATTGCTTTCCCTCCCCAAAACCAAACTTGGTTTCCCCCCTCACCCTTTCAAACATTAAAAGAGCCCCAACAAGAAGAACACTGTGTTCTCAAGCAGTGATACTGGCAGACTGCCCACTGAGCGGGGTAGTCAAGATTTTTCCTTCATTTTCTAACTTCCTTCTTCTTAACATTCACACAGAGTCTACCCGGTGGTTGAATTTTTCCACGTGATGTCTTTATACATTATCCTTTTTTGTTCTTTGACTGAAATTCATCTGGTTTTATTCTCAGGCTCTGGCGCTTAGATATTTTATTATGACTTTTTCATAGCCAATCCCATTCCACTCCTCATCCTTCATGTTCCCTCTACTGAAATTAAAACATAAAACCATTAGATGGATTTTAATATTAAATTCTCTACCCTTCAAACTGTCTGTAACGTCCTTGAGTGCATCGGTCAGCATTTACTGCACGTCCATCGTGGGCGAGGCGCTGTACATGGCGCTGTAGACGATTACAGGGAAAGGAAGGGCTACGTTTGGCTTTTCTTCTACCCATTTGCTCTGTTCTGCCTCCTCCAATATGGCACACTCTTTACAGGGCCATCTCTGCATGTGAGACTCTCTCCTTCCCCTCTGCCTCCTGGCTTTCCTGGCTTTATTCAAACCTCAGCGAAAATCCCACCTTCTGCAAGACGCCTTTCTCAGCCTCCCCTATTGCTGGTAGCACCTTCCCTCTGAGATGTAGTCCAGGTGGTCCCGTCTCTATCTTGCTTGTACATAGTTGTTTGAATATTATCTCCCCCATTAAACTATGTGATCCTTGAGAGGAGGGACTATTTTTGCCTTTTTTCCATATCCTTAGCCCTCGGCACAGAGCCTGGCACGTTTATTGTTCAGTCATTTTTCAGTCGTGTCTAACTCTTTGTGATCCCATTTGGGGCTTTCTTGGCCAAGATAATTGAATGGTTTGTCATTCCTCCTACAGCTCATTTTACAGATAAGAAAACTGAGACAAACAAGGTTAAGTGACTTGCCTAAGGTAACACGATTAACACAGGGTAACACCTGGGGCCAGACTTGAACCCAGGGAGATTAGTCTTCCTGATTCCTCTATAAGCACTCTATTCACTGCACTTCCTAGCTGCCCTGTGCCTGGAGCATAGTAGGTTCTTCATAAATGTTAATCGACTTGCATCTCTCTACAGCTATAGGATGGTCACTGTTGCAAACTGCTGTCTTCCTCAGAGGCAGTAGTTTATTATGTTTTCTAGAATTCTCGTTTCACCACCATCCCGCCCCCCCATCTGTTGCTGTGTTCACCTTCTCCCATTGGTGAGTTCATTTTGAGAAAGGGCCCAGACTAGGCATTCATCACTCTCTGGTCTTGGTACTAATAACTTCTCCCTTACCCCAAGATATCTTCCCCTTTTCTATGCTCTTCCTTTTCAGCTGTCTCTTATGCATTTTCTTCCCCTATTAGAATGGAATCTCCTTGAGGACAGGGACTATCTTCCTTTTTGTTTATATTGGTATTCCTAGCACTTAGTGTATAGCCTGGCACGAAGGAAGTGCTTAATAAAGGGTTGTCGACTTGTCTGGTAATAAGGTCCAGGAGGGTTTTTCTCACTCAAAGTGAGAACCTGAAAAGACCTTAGCCTAAAAGGGCCAGGATCTTCCATTGCATCCTGGGCCATCTTCAGTCATCCTGATGAATATCTGGCCACTAGACCCAGATGTCTCTGGATGAGAAAGCGAGGCTGGTGAGCTTACACAGTGCTCCATCATTCAAGTCAAAGTCAACTGCAAGTCATGTCATCATCTCCCTGATGTCACAGTCCTCTTCAAGAACAAAGGTCCAGGAAGACAGGGTCTGCATTTCGTATTTTTCATATCCTTTGTAAAATCTAGCACAATGCTTTCTCCTAATTTCATAGATTCAGAGCTGGAAGTGGCCTTAGAGGTCATCTTTTCCAACCTCCTCATTTTAGAGACATAGAAATTTGGGCCTCAAGAGAGGTTATATGACTTGCCTTAGTCACATTGGTGAAAAATGAAAAAGCCATATTTTGCACCCAGATACCTTGACTATAAGTTCAGTATTCTTTCCATCCTACCACATAGTAGTTGCTCAATCAATATTCAGTAATTATTTGCATTGACAACATTTTAAGATTTATATAGCCCTTTCCTCATAGTATTCCTATGATATAAATAGTGAAAGTATTATTATCCTTATTGTACAGATAGAGAAACTGAGGATCGGAGAGAGGAAATTACTTGTCCATTGTTACACAAATATTAAGTGGCAGGAGTAAGATTCAAACTCAGATTTCTCAAGCAAAAGACTAATGACCTTCCCATGATACTATATTTAATGTTCAATGGATGTTAGACATAAACACTCCCCCAGCAGGCCCAGCATTCCATGGAGAAAAGAAAATGAAAATGAAAAGACTCCCAGTTTTTAAAGATCTGCCTTTTTTAATAAAAAAGAAGGCTATTGTCACCTTTAACTTTTCTGAATTTTCTGATTGAAGACCCAGAATTTTAACTTTTGCCATTGATCTATGCAATTTGAATCAATTCCACAAACATATATGTTGATATACTATGCACCAAACACTGTTCTAGACCCTAGGCATGTAAAAATGAAGAACATCACAGTAATTATGCTCTATTAGTTTATAATCTATTAAGAAAGTAGAAATAGGTATACAAATAACTGACAAAAGTTAGAATACGAGTAGTTCAAAACCAAGGTCAGAGTGGCTTGAGAGAATCCAGAAGAAAGGAATCATTTCTCACAAAGGAAATTAGGGATTATTTCATAGAGGAGACAGTGCCTAGGTTTTGAAGGAAGAGGAGAATTTCAACAGAGACATCCAAGGCTGTTGTTCATTTATTTTAGTCATTTCTGACTCTCTGTGTTCCATTTTGGGGTTTTCTTGGCAAAGATCCTGGAGTGGTTTGCCATTTCCTTCTGCAGCTCATTTAACAGATGAAGAGACTGAGGCAAACAAGGTTAAGCAACTTGCTTAGGGTCACACAGCTAATAAGTGTCTTGAGGCCATGTTTGGACTCAGGTCTTCTTGATTGCAGGCCTGATGCTCTATCCATTTCACCACCTAGCTGCCCAAGCCTACTTCAAGGCCAAGGATTCTTCATATCCAGGGTTTTTTCCATTCTATCATTGTTTTCTGAAAACACATGGAACAATGAAATGTTGGGTAGGACATCAAAAGATTCAGAATACAGCTATCCCATCCTCACCTTAGGGTTATGGGCATAGCATTCATCTACCCTACAACGATCTGGAAAATCCACATAAAAATTTTTGGCCCTCCCATTGTACAAGAGAAGTTTGATATTTTTTTTCTTTTTCTTTTATGGGATGCTTACAATACCTTATTGTAAAATTTGGTTTAAGTATTTGGTCATAAGTTCTGTGCATCTGCTAGTCTTCATGTGTTGTTTGCAGTTTCCATAAACTCCCCAAAAATCCCCATCTGATTTCTTCTGCCAACTCACAATACACCAAAACCACAACGGGGAAAGTCACAATGTGGAAGAGGTAACTGTAGTTCAAATCTGGGTTCTGCCATTACCAGTTAGAATCACTTCAGGTTGGTAGACCTCAATTTCTTCATTCTCAAAATAAGGAAAGGGGGCAGCCTAGAAGAACTCTACAATCTCTTCTAGTTCTTATATTCTATGGAAAAGTGTAGGACAAGTGAGTGGCCCATTGCTTGCAGGGGAGAGTGTTCAAAGGGGACAGAGTTTTTGTTATTTTGTTCCAGGAGTCCTGAAGAACCATACTTGAAGCCATTAAGCAAGATAGGAACATGAGAAGGCCAGACCTGGGCATTTTAGAAGGGTTACTTTGGCAGCTGGGTGAAGGATGGGATAAAAAGGGGGACAAAGAAAAGGTAGCAAGACCAGTTAAGACACTTCTGAAATAATTCATGTAAGAATGACTGTGATTTCCTGAACACATTATTCTTAACTATTGTCTGGCGTTGGTCCAGGGGTGGGGAACCAGTGACCTAGAAGCCACACATAGCCCTCTAGGTCCTCAAGTGAGGTTCTCTGACTGAATCCACTTTGGATTCTAGCTAATCACTAGACTGGCCCTGATAGGTGAGAGTTCATTCGATCTTTGCTAGGTCTAGGTCTCCATCTCTGCACCAGGGCACCTACCCTCCAGATACTATGCCCATCTCCCCTGTCCTTGGATCTTGGACTCTGTTCCTGATACTCTTGTCTCTGATATGTAGGTCTTCACCTTATCTTGATGGAAAGCAGACCTCTACACCATTCCCTGACCATCTCCACACCATGCCATAGTACACTTCAGTATACTTCCCTCCACTTCTCTTCCAGCTCTATTACATGGGTTCTTTGTGAGCAAAGACTGTTTTGCTTGATTGTACTACATTCCTAGTGCTTAGCATAGCATCTGGCATAGAATAAATAATAAATGCCTTATCTATTTATCTATCTACCTAAGAAGGCATGGAGCTATGGTTATTACTATAATTAGTAGAAGTCCATCTTTTGCCCAGTGGAAGGCTCCCCTGCAGCTACTACCAACTCACTGATTTAAAGATTCATGGTAGTAGCAGCAATAGGAGGATTTCCAGAAAGAGCCCTGAGCTTTGTCAATTAGACTTAAGTTCTGCACTGAGGGAAGCTAGGTGGTGCAGAGGACAGAGCACCAGGCCTGAAGTCAGAAAAACTCATCTTCCTGATTCCAAATCTAGCCTTATATACTAGCTGTGTGACTCTGGGAAAGTCACTCACCCTTGTCTGCCTCAGTTTCCTCATCTGTAAAATGAGCTGGAGGAGGAAATGGCAAACCACTCCAGTATCTTTGTCACAAAAACCCCAAAATGGAGTCACAAAGAGTCAGAAATGACTCCACAACAACAAAGTTCTACACTGATGGCTATGAAACAGCAGCACCAACACCACCTGGTCCCAAGGTACACTCAGCTCCAGAAGGATAGGCTATGATGGACATGCACAACAACAACAATATGTCAGACCACTCTTCAACAATGCCAAGTAACAGATCCAGGATTTTAAAACTATATCCCTTTACTCTCAGTCTAATGTGTTCTTCCCACTAGATTAGGGCTGGATGTAGGTGGTTGTCAAAGAGAATCTCTAATTAGCAGAGACTTTAGTCTACTGGATTCATCATGGTTCATCTTAATATGCTCAGACAGTCAAGCCAGTATTGCCAGGTCCACACAATTAGGTCAAGGTACAACCAACTGGCCTGTCTATATTGTTATTATACTAGTCTTGTTCCTTGGCCTTTTTCAAAAAACAAAAACAAATATAGTTTCTTTCTTCTCTTTTGATCTTTCTTAATGGAATGCCTATTTTTGTATTTCCAAGATGCTTACAGAAAGGCAGTCTTCGCCCTCCTCATTCATGTGGAAAGTTACTTTGAAAAAATTGGGTTTTCTGACTCCTGTAGGGTAAGACCTTTTGATGTTCAAGGGTATACTGATTTCTGGCACTTATGACTTATTGAAAGCAATTGCCAATTGTACTGGAATTTCTCATGCTTGTTCTCAGCTCAGAAACCAGCTGGACATTTCAGGGTTGTCAGAGCATGAAGTGGGGGGGGGGGGGGGAGGGAATGTTTATTACCTGTTCAGACATTTTTCAAAAGCTGTTTTGTGATTGGTTGACTCAAAAAGGGCTTTGTTTTTAACCTTCAAACTTGTTATGATATAAATGAGAAAAGAAAGTTGAAAGAAAATGGATTGTTAACTTTTGTTTCACAGGAGCACCATAGGGGCAAAGAAGGCTCAAGAGGGGAAGAATTTTGTCAATACAGAAGTAACCCAAACAACAAAACACACCTTTTTTTCTTAGTATCACAAGGGAAGTGGGACATACCACATAAGAGGCATAAGTAGAATCAAAATTTTAAATTCAGAGATCTCTGACAGCCATGGTTTCCAACCCAGTGTGCACTTTCTTGATTATGCAAAATTTTTGCTTTGCAATGAAAAAAAATCAAGAGTTGGCTGTAATTTCCAACACACCATATTGTGATGCTGTTATTTAGAGAGCTAAACATATGTATATATATATTTTTTCAAACAAAGATGTTGTTTCTTTAACTGTAAGCCCACAGCAGTTGTATTTGTCGCAAATATTGGGAATGGCCCAGGAAAGAAAGAAATTTGCTTCCTGGACACAGGAAATAGAACCACAGAGTTTCAGTGCTGGATGAGACAGGAAAGGCCTTCTAGATCAAACCATATCTGAAAAGGGTTTCCCCTCTAGAACATACTCAAAAGGTTGTACAGTGGAAAGAGCTATGGCTTCTGAATCAATGAGGGGACTGTATTAGATGGACTGTAGGACCCATTTCATCTCAAAAATCTGTGGGTTTTTTGATCCAATCCAGTTTCTGCTGAAAGGTCCTCCATGAATAAAACACTCACTTCAGAAAGGCAGAGTGACTAATGGGGACAGAGTGCTGAACTCAAAGTCAAGAAGATGTAAGTTCAAATCCTGATTTATTTAAAAGATGTAATCCTAGGCAAATCACTGAAGCTATAAGCCTCAGTCTCCTCATCTATAAATTTGGAATAACAACACATATGTGATATAAATACCTTTTACCTGCTATATTCATTCTCCCCACAGTCCTGTCTATCACTCTCAGTTCTTCCTTCCCTCATTCCTGCCCTCTTCCTCTCCTCTCTGATGCTTCTTATTCACTCTAGGCCCTAGCCAGCGTCCAAGGAAAAGAACTGAATTAGAGGTAGCCTGAAATGGAGGAGACTCCAGTATGATTGTTGTCTGTGATATTATGTGGTAAGTTATTGACTTGAAATACTTAAAAACAGAAGAAAAATTTCTGATGCTGAAAACAATACTTAGGATTGTTGTGAGGCTCGATGAGATAATGTATATAAAGGGTTTTTACCAATACTAGAGCACTCTGTAATTGTCAACTACTAATATCCTGTCTGTTAACTATTGAACACTGTTTTTCCCTAAACTTTAGATTCCTTTGCTCAACTGAGCTTAATTGGTCCTATCTATATATCAGTGTACGGAAGCCAGGTGGCGCCATAGTGCACAGAGTGCTGGGCCTGGAATCAGGAAGACGATTCTTTCTGAGTTTAAATCTGACCTCAGATACTTACTAGATGTGTGACCCTGGGCAAGTCACTTAACCTTGATTGCCTCCGTTTCCTCATCTGTAAAACAAGTTGGAGAAGTAAATTGCAAAGCACTCAAGTATATTTACCAAGTAAACCCCAAATGGGGTCACAAAGAATTAGACATAACTGAAAAAGACTGAACATATATCAGAATACCCAAAGCTTGCCTAGTTGATGCAGTCAATTCAAGTTGCCTCTAAAGACAGAAAAATGAACGAATGAATGAGCACTTATTAAGTGCTTACTACGTATGTACCAGGCACTATGCTAAGCTCTGGAGACACAAATGCAAAATACAGTCCCTCTATTTAGGAAGCTTACAATCTGAACACATATAGGTAGGAAGGTTGGGAAGGGGTGGCCTCAAAGAATTTTTCATCAGGAAAAATCATAGGGATGGTGAGTGGAACAATAGGGAGAAGGATTCTCGCACTCACTAAGCCTCAAAATATTAAATTTTCTGTTGTAGTTGTTATTAGGAATAACTCAAAAGAGAGTAAAGGGGGAAAAGAGGATTTAGAAGACAATAACACAATTTTTTTTTTTTTAGCTTAGTTGGAAAAGATCTCATAAATCCTCTACTGAAGCAGAGAAAAGCTAAATGATTTGCCTAAAAAGGAAGTCATAAAATCTTCCTGTTTGGTCCCACTCTAAATTCATTACAATTGGGCACTTTCTGTGCCATGACAATATTATTTTATTATTCTCTGATTGCTCTTCTATCAGGTGGCCCCAGTGGCTATTCCAAACAGCCTTCTCTCTCTTCAAGCCTCCCAGCAGCACCTCTACCTTACCTCATCATAACCAGATGGCCTCCTCTCATGCTTTTGCTGAAAAAAATAGATTAGATTCAACAGAGACTTTATTACCCATTTGATATGTGCCAGGGACTGTGCTAAGAACTAGAAATATAAATAAATACATACAAAAGTCCTGTCCTGAAAGAGCTTACAGTCTAATAAGGGAAGACAACATGTTAAAGAATGCAGAAATGATTTGGAGGTGGGGAAAATAGAAAAGCAGTCTGGAGAGTTAGAACCAGGTTAAAAAATAAGCATGGGCACTTTCTGAAATGAAGTTTGGGAGAAGAACTCTCCAACTGGAACAAGGAGCTACAGGAGTGGAGGTATTCTGAGCTCAAGAATGTCTCTGGGAGCATAAGTAGGAAAATCATAATTCAGGTTAGCAGAGGCCATCCATCCATCCATCTGAGCTCCCTTCTCAGTCCCATTCTATTCCTCAAAATCATGCTACATCTTTAAGCTGTACCCTTCTCTACTCATACCTTGAACAAGTTCTTCTCTCTAGGCTTTAGTCTCCTCATCTGTACATTGAAAGATCAACCAAAACAACTCTAAGATCCATTCAGCTCTAAATCTGTGATCTTAATGGTCTTTTGACTGATCCTTTGAGCAAGATGGTGTCCTCCTCCTTTCCAAGAGCAATCCACTTTGGTCATAAGCATTCATCTTTCATTTTCAATCTCTACCTACTGTTGTCTTTGCTGCTATCTATGAAATATGCATGGTTTCTCCATCCTTAACTGCTTAAAAGTCTTTCATTGGATCCTTCCTTCGCTTCAAACTATTGTCCTAAAACTCTTCTCCTTCCTAACCTCTAGAAAGCTGTCTAATAACAAAAATAATTAGCATTATATAGTACTTTAACATTTGCAAAAAACTTTATAAATATTTCATTATTTCCTCACATTCCTGTGAGGTGGATACTATTATTATCTTCATTTTATAGATATGGAAACAGAATCAGATAGGGTTTATGTGACTTACCCAGGGCCACAATCTAGTAAATGTTTCAGCCTGACTGTGAATTCAGCTTTTCCTGATTCCAGGCCCAGCTCTCTATTCACTGTAGCAAAAGTTCCCAAACTTATTTGGCTTACTGCCCCTTTTTAAAAAAATTACTTAGCCCCTCCCCCCAAAATCTATTTTCTTTAACCCTTTAGTTTGTTTTTTTAAATTTGCAACATTTCAAAAAATATAATTTTTAAATGACTTCTTAAATTTAATAATTTGTTGTAATTTTGTGAGGTTTCCTTGCAATGAAATTTTCATGACATGATACTGCATAATGTAACCATATAGTATTGTATTGTAAACAAGTTATTACATCCAGAAACCTGCAGATGCTTGCTGGACTTCCCGACAATGTGTAACACGCTCACCTGCCAACACTTGCTTGTTAAGACCCGTCAGTGGACTTGACCACTGATTGGCTATAACTTGCATTTTATGTGTTTATTTGGAAAATAATGTATTCATTATGACTATAACTTTGTTATATAACAGATGAACTATGAACAAGTATTCTTATCTTCTCTTCTTTCCTTATGCTTCCACCATGCCTTTATTTTTATTCAATTCCTCCCAATTGCATCCAAGGCTACTACCAACCTTCTGGATCATTCCAGCACCCCCAGGGGGTGGTATCATCCATTTTAGAAACCTATACACTGTACCAACTCGCTACCCCTATTTAAACTCATGGATTTCACTTCCTCATTACTCATGTACTTCTCAATTCCTTATTAAATACTTCACTGAAAGGTTACCACTGATCTCTTAATTACTCAATTTAATGACCCACTCTCAGTCCCTGATCCTTCTTGATGTCTCAGCACTTTTTGATACTGTCGTGCACCCTCCTTTTCTTGTTACTCTTTCCTCATTCAGCCTAGGCCTCCTCTCAATCGTCATTCCATGATTATTTCTATAATCTTTGTTCTATGATTTCTGTGAGTGCTTCCCCAAGCACTCCTTCTCAGGTTCCCTTGATGAAATGCTATGTATCTCCTGCTCATTAAATATGCTCTGTCCTACAACTTCTCTTTTTTCTTTATGCTTTATATCATTCAATGATTGCCTCTACTCCCATTTATTTAATGGTCACCTCAGGACAGATTACCCTTAATCTACATACCCATACCTAATCTCTCTCTGGAACTCCAGTCTCACCTCTCTAAATGCCTAGTAGGCCTCCTCTCTCTAGATGTTACATTGTCACCACAAGCTAAATCTCCACCTCTTCCAAACTTCCCTATCTCCTTTCCCAACCTCTAGGATAAAATGCAAATTCTTTTATTCAAGGCCTCCCACAATCTGACTCCTACCTACTTTTTAAATCTTGCCACATGTTGTTCCCCATCACAAATTCTGAGGTAGCTAAACCAGCATCCCAATTCTTTCCTAGATTTTCCATCTCAAGGATCCACTCAAGCCAAACCCCATGCCTGGATTGTATTCCTCCATCATTTCTACCTTTCAGAATCCTTCCTGTCCCTTCTTTCGAAACTCAACTCCAATGCTATCTTCTCAATGAAACCTTCTCTGACTTTCTCCCCTCCAGTTTCTATCATTCTTTCCTAATTCAAATTTCCTTTTTCCACTATCTCCATGCACTTAATGACCAATGAAATGGATTTAGTTTTGGGGTCATCAAGTTTTATAACAATTTATATATATCATACATATGAAAGTAAACAGGGAAACCAAACTCCCAAACATAAGCAGCTTTACCTTTGCCTAGCAGACAAAGAGGGTCAAAATGAAAAACAAAAGGAAGGGATTGGATGCCAAAGAAAAAGAAAAACAGGCTTCTTTCTGGAGGGATAAAAGAAAGGTGAAGAAAGCTATTGTTAAGTCGATGCTCCTGGACCTATAAATCCTGGACCTGGACTACAGGTCACTGTCTTATCCCTTCCATCTTGAACATAGTTAGTAACTAATATGAAGTCTTATCCTTACTTTCTAATCTAATCATCCTGCACTCCTGGTCTTTGCTCTTCTCTGTACTTGAATGATCTGGAATGGAAACTAGGAATGCCCTAATCTGATCCTCCATTAGCCCCAGATAGCATCTCCACCCTCTTGGCTTCTTCTCAGGACTCCATTCAAGGTCAAAAATCAGGAAACCGAGGTTGTTTGTCTATCTCACAGACAGATATTTGGCTCACCAAGTTTCCCTGGCAATGACTTGGTTGATGGGGCAAGCCAAAGTGTTGCATATATGTTTGCGTGTGTGTGTGTGTATGTGTGTGTGTATATGTATATATATATATATATATATATATATGTATATACACATATACACACAACATACATATAGAGATATATACATACATATACATATAGAGATATAGAGATACACACATATGTCTATCATTTTTACCTTCCTATCCCCAGCACAATGCCTAGCACATAGTACACTCACAATAGATTATCAATTAATGGACAGATAGATAGAACATACAAGTTAAGTCCTAGAATGGTATCTCTTAGGTCTCTTACCTTCAAGATAAGTGTGTCTCTCTGCTGCTCACTAGGAAATTTTGCTACACTCAGCCACTTTTCCACCCAGCACATGCCTATCTGTATAAATTATGAATTCCATTCTCTTTTTTATGTAATAACTCACTATAGTTCCTGTAGTCAGTGACAACCTTGGGGAGTTAGAGTATTCTCAGGCTGACTCCACAAGAAGCTAAAGGGTGTTAGAGTGCAGTGTTCCAGGTATGGCTATCCTCTACATCAAGAGACCTTTTCATGGAAAAGGTTATAGACTCCTTCCCTATCGTTCACATTATCAATCTGGTAGCTTACTACCCAGGATTACTCTCCTCCCTCTACTTCCACTCTGTATCCCATTGGTCTTCACTATAATGGGATCAAATAGATGCCAAACTATACCCTCTGTGTTCTTGCTAGTTGTGGATAGGCAGAAAGAATACTCTTTTCAAGACATCCTTGACTCATGGAGGCAACAAAGCAACCTCCTCCAAGACCAAGTTGAGTAGAGGAGAGAATATGGAAACTTGTGTTCAATGTACATTCCCTAAAATTGATAGGGCCTTTCCACAAATGGCATCCTGTCGAACTGCAGCCTGCAGGTATAGGAAGACATTCTTAAGAAAGAGATAGTATATACAATCCCTACCTTCAAGGAGCTCACATTCTAAGGGAGGTGACAACATGAAAACAACTACATATACAAGTTGTATACAGTGCAAGGCATTGGGGAAGTGGGAGAGGAGGGAAGACAGTGGCAGGAAAAACCTCCTGTATAAGGTGGGATTTGAGGCAAATATGAATCATCTACTCTGGCAATCTGGTGGCATAATTTAGTCAAAAAGCATTGTCTGCTCTTGGCCACACACTACAACAATGTACTAAGACTTAGCCCTTCTCAGCAATGCAACAGACCTAAAAGAATTCCAAAGGACTCATGGTGGAAAATGCTATCCACATCCAGAGAAAGAACTATGGAGTCAGAATGCAGAGTGAAGCAGACTATTTTCCCTTTTCTTTTGTTTTTTTTTTCTTTTTCATGGTTCTTCCCATTCATTCTAATTCTTCTATACAACATGACTAATGTGAAAATATGTTTAATAGGAATGTATACATAGAACCTACATCACATTGCATGCCATCTTGGGGAGGAGGGGGAGGAGGGAAGGGAGGGGAAGAAAATTTAAAACTTTATGGAAGTGAATGTTGAGAACTAAAAATAAATAAACTTTAAAAAATGTACTAGGAAGGGAGACAGGTGACACCACCAGACATACCTAGAGTTTTGATCCAAACAAATAGTCATCTCCTCAAAACTTTCTGCATTTTGCCTTCTGATTCAACATTGATTCCTCATAGTTTGAATCTCCACCCTTGCTCATCTCAGCCCTGTGGTCTTTGGCACTTAGTCACCCCTTTGGTACCATGCTGGTCTTTCATGTATAACAAAATGTCCATATATGTGCCTTGGTTGGAATATGACAATAACTTCTAATAACATCACCCTTAGGGGAAGATAGTTATCTTTAAACAGCTACAGATAATGGAAAGGGTAGAAGAATGAGAATGGAAGAGAACAATGAAGGGAGGAAGGAAAAAATGCGAAAAGAAAACAGGGCTTATAGAATGTACATGTTTCATTAAGTTTCTAAACTTAGAGCTGATAATAAGGATAGACATATTCAGTCTATGTGGGATGAGCACTGGTCCTTCTGACTTCCAGGTGTATGTAAGAGAATGGAGGATGGGTAAAAAAAGAAGATGGGTAAAAAAAAGTTACATATCTGTCCAGAGGATTGATTGTAGAGAAAAATCCCATTTTTCACAAATTATGGGCTTCTTCTTTTTTTTTTTTTTACTGCTGGTAATGCACAGAAGATTAAAGTGAAGTCTATATTTCACAAATGGGAGAACCAAATGATTTAAAACCTCTGTTATAATGACCTACTTTGGAGTGAAGAATCAATTTCTTTTACAGCAAGAATCTGTTAATATAGGGAAAAGGGAAGGAGAAAGGAAGTACAGGGACTGAGCATAAGAGATGGAGAGGGAAGGACAAGGGGAAAGAACTGTGAAAGAGAATGTCAGGAAAATTTTTATGCTTTTATTTTCGCTTGACTAGCAATAGAAATTGTGACTATTTAAAAAAGGCAATAACCAAAAAAAACTTTAAGAAAAAATTCTGGCTTATTGGCAGTACTCTGTCATAAACTGTTTTGTTTTTCATTAAATCAAATTATATGTAGAAAATTCCCTGTAAAGTGAAGTCCACTTAACTATACAGATGTGTATGACATCTGGACTACAGTAACTTGTTCCTGGAGTCTGTTTTTAAGCCAAAGAGGCTTTGTTCTTTATACAAAACTGCTTGATGTCAACAAGAGATTGGCAAATGAAAAGAAAGTCAAAGGGGGATCTTTAAGTACTTTTCCATTTTCTCAGGGACTTTGTTCCACATTGAAGCACTGGGTTTTGAGTCAGAAGACAGGTTCACATACTGGCTGTATTATTTATTACCACTGTGACCCTGGCCAAATGGCCTCTTTCTATCTTTCATTTTTCTCATCTGTTGAAAAAAAATAAGATTGGAGGCGAAGGAAAGGAGAGAGAAGAATCGAATTGGGTGATCTAGACAGCTACGTGTCATCACAGTGGGGAGGTAGAGTACTGTACTCAGAGTCAGGAAAACATGAGTTCAAATATTACCTCAGAAATGTAATAACTCTATGGTCCTGATTAAGTTACCTAAATTCTCTGGTTCTGTTTTCTGATCTGTAAATTTAGGGGAGTAGAAGCCATGACCTCTAAGGTCCCTACTAATTCTAAATCTAGCAAATTGTCATCTCTAAGATCCCTTTTATTTAAAAATCCTATGATCTTATGATTCCATAATCATCTCATTCCTGTCATCTCTTTCGGTCTCTGTCTCTGTCTCTGTCTCTCTCTGTCTCTCTTCTCTTGATTTGTGCCTATGTATATTGTAGGTAGCATGTGTCATTTTATCCATGTAGATCAAATATGTCCACATGGGTCTGTCTAGATGTGGCTTGTAGAAAGGCATGAAAAAGGAGACATATCAAGAATTTCCTCTACCTACCCATCCTCAAAGTAGATTTTCATTCCTGCCACAATGGGAAGGAAGAGATTGGCACCAATGACCACTCTGTTCTTCTCAGGAGAAGGTACTAGGCCAGCATTGTATCTATATCCTCTCTTTAAAGATTCTTAGTTTAGGGGAAATGAATTTTAGGTTCAAGTTGAGTTTCTGACCACCATCCCTTAAGGGAGAAGAAATGCCCCAAACTATATATCCAAGGCTTGATTCCCTTCCCACCAAATGCCATTTGCACAGTGAACACATGTAGCAAATAGCAAATAAATCCATTTATTCAAATTGATAGCAAAAGAGAAATCAGAGAAGATATATGAGAACATACCAAACAATACAAAATGATTGAGCTCTCTTACTAGGAGCAGGAGAAAGGGAGACAAAGAGAAATAAGGAAAGGGAGAGGGAGAAGTTTCCAGATTTCAGCCAAGGATAAATTCCCTGAAGTCTCTAGTATAACAAGCTAGGGATGGGGACATGATCAAGACACCCGCTCCTCTACATGTCAGCTTCTTCCCAGAGAAAGCCTTTCCCTTCAGGGACCTCTCCATAAAGAGAATCGAGAACTATTTGTCTTCTTTTTCAAAGCTAAGACCAAGATTTCTGTTCTCTCAAGTTCTCACCATCTTGTGCTATCATGTGCAGGCAAGGAGTATTGAATAATCAATCTCCACCACTGAGGAACATTTTATGCAAACGGATTTCCATCCAAGGGAGATAGATAGATAGACAGACACAGAAGTATATGTGTGTGTATTTACATGTGTGTAATTAAATACATGCATATACACACATGTATATACATAGATACATATATGCATGTACATATGAGTTTACTTGATACTTCCCCTTCTCCTTATTTCTATAACACTGCTCTTTTTTTTTACTCCCCTCCCACCTTATCACTATTTTTCTTGCTTCTCTCTGGCCCCATAAGTCTTTGGGGGCCATAAGCCCAGCCAAGACTTTGTCTTTGGTCCAATTCTTTCCACCCTGAACTTTCTCCTTTTGCAATATCATTGACTCTAGTGGTTTCTATAATCCCTCAAGATAGAAAAATACAGCATTTGTTAAGCAATTACAACACATCAAACATTGTATTAAGCACTGGGTGTATAAATAAAAGCAATCAAGACAATCTCTACCCTCAAGGAACTTACACACTCTAATGGTGAGAAAAAGACTGAAGATTAAAGTGAAAAATAGTTGGGGCCATTCTTTGAAATAGTATTGCACCCACTCATCAACACAAGGTATCTTTTCCATTTTTGCCTAGAAAGTTATTCACATATATTCCTCATGAAACTGTGCATTAAAAGTTCAGCTATGATTTTCCCCTTCATTTAAAACCAGCTCTGAAATACAGCATTGCCCATCTGGTTAGCAGGATGTGACCCTATTACACCATCTCCTTGGGAACAAATATCCTTTTATCATTAAAATGGCAACAGCTCTTTTTTCCCCCCAGGAAGCACTGGAATAAGAGGTCCTCATTCCCTTTACCTTTTGCCCAATGCCATATCAGTGGCTGTTATAGGGAGATCTCAGCACAGGTACAGCCAGGAATAAAGTGAAAGCTGAGTAAAGGAAGGGTAGAATGGAGACTACAGCAACCAAGAACTTGGAGGCAGTCAAGGAGTGGAGAGCTATTAAACTTGAAGAATGGCTAAGGAAGAGAGGCTGTTGAACATTCTTTTCTAGAAATGTTCAAAAACAAATTCGATCGCCTTCTTGCTAACGTGGACTGCTGCTACAAGATGGCCCTGCAACAAGATATTCTTGTGGTCCCAGGGTTCTGTCACAGATCAGTCAATCAACAGATATTTTATCGAGCCCCTACTGTGTCTGAGGTAGAGGGATAATAGCACTGCAGTTGGCAACCTCAGCAAAGGACTCTGGGAAAAAGCAAAGATTCTAATAAGCTCCCTGTCTGCAATAGGGAGGCCTCTATCTTTGGCAGTTTAGTGGTGAATAGCCAACTTCCTCCCAATTTATGCATTTTGGAGAATAAATAAACAAGAAGCACTGAGTTTTCTTGACTTTTACTTTTCACCATTGCCAAATTTATTTTTAAATGTGTTTAGGGGTGGGGAAAAAAGGAAATAAAGGGGGAAGATGAAAGTTGAGAGGTAAAAGTAACAAGGAAAAAATTATTCAATTGGTATTGAGACAAAGGCACCAATTACTGTAAACAACAAAGAAAATCACAGCATTGACTGCTAGGGAGGAAAGAAAAAGGTAGAAATGGGGAGACAGGACAGGATGAAGTAGGATTTAGTGAAGTAAGGCTTATGTACTAAATGTTATAGCTTTATAAATTCCCAGAAGTGCAAAAGAAGATCTCTGTGTATATAGTATTTTTAAAAGTCACAGAAGGAAATAGGAAATGAATTCAACTCACTTGCTTTCTGGGCTGTTTAAAAAAAAACAGATAAATGCTGCTAACAGAGCTCTTTGCAATGTTTCAAAATGAATAAATAAAACCTTCCCTGCCAACTTTTTTTTTATTATTATGTCTGTCTCTGACTTTTTAAATGGTTTCCTTAAAAATGTTTTCATGCTTCCTTTTCCCTGAACGTTTTACGGTTCGCCTTCTTAAATTTCACTGGAGACCTGCAAATCAAGTTGCATCTTGCTGATTTGATAGCTGCTTTTTACGCGGCCCAGCGGAAGGCAATGCGTTAGCATCACTCTTGCTGGGAGGAGAGTTTATTAGCAAGCCCTCCCCTACTTTGCCAACAGGAGATGTGCTGCGAAGGCAATGCGAGGGATGCTGTCTGTAGGTGGCTGGAGTGAGTTGTTAGGGGCAACTTGGCAGGCTTGAGCAGTGACCTTCAGTCCTGTGCAGGACAACAAACAAAGCCACCTCTTTTACACAGTATAATTAGGAACCCAAGTCTTTCTCCATATCAGCGAGAGTGAAGGGAATAGGGTTGGGGTGGGAGAAGGATGGGTGAGGCAACAGAGAGAAGAATACATGTTTTGCAGCCCTCGTAATTAGTCCTGGAGGATTTCTCCAACTGCTACTGTTGGCAAGGAAAGCTCAGGAAAAAGAGTCACCAGTCTTGCCTTACACGATGACTGTGGAGCCGGCTTCCTACTTGAAATTCAAATGAGTGCTGCTCTGACCTTTACTGTCACATTTTTTATTTCATAGACAGTTTACAAGGCCTCTCCACCATGCAGGTCATGTTTTAGTTTAAACAGAAATACTCTCGTAGGTGTTCGATGCGAGTTAATGATTACACTGAAATCATTCTAATTAGGCTCTGTTGTTACATGCTGCCCTTTGAGGCCTGCCTCCGTTGTCACATAAAGTATTTTGTAGAAAAATAATTGGTCTGAGATCTCATCCTCCCCTTTTCCCATCCCATCCTTACATTTTTTTTCCTCTGGAATTATTGATCTTTTCAATACTTGATCTACAGGAAGCCTATTCAGGGCTCTCCATGACACATTGCTTCCATTTCCCAGCCTAGGAAGGGAAGAAGGGATATGGAGGTAAGCTTCAGGGCTCCATCACTGATCACTTAGAGACAGAAAGCCGTGAGGCATCCTTTAACTGACACCCTTCTCAGAAGAGAAAAGATAATAATAAGTTGCTTTACTACAATAAGTTCATATATCCAAGTGTGCAAATGGTTAGGAAAGTAGCACTTAATTGTGTGTATAGTTTGTATATCACTCATGTAACAGGCATGACTGCTATGGGGAAGAGGAGGCTGTATAGGTCTGTCTGATAGAAGGACTAAATTTTCTAAGACTTTTGTTGAACCCATAGCAGAAGCACTCACTGGAGAAGAACAAGGAGTCCATGTCCCATAATGATATGTGTTCATGGCATAGACCATGATTAATGTGGGGCCCTGATGGAGGACTCTAGGGGAAGGTGGAGACTGATAGAGATCCTTGCCAGAATTATGACTATTCTGAACAATAAAGGTTTCCAAGAAAAAAGTAGCTATACTAGAAAATGTTGCTTTTGGACTCTGTATCGAGAGCCCCAACCGGAATGTAGCAAGGAAAGAGATACATGGGCACATGGAATAGCTGAAAGCAGTGAACAGTGCCTAAGTCAAGGCAAACCAAGAAGGGCACAGAAATGATGCTAGACAAGAAGAAGTAGGCAATCCCAAATTATAAAATGAGCCCTCCACTGAAGTCAACTCCAAAGCCTTTCCAGAAGCAAACTCAGGCTGCTGAGTCTCCGTCCATCACGCCTTCCCCAGAAGATTTCAGAAAAGCTTGTCTCCAAAACTATTCAAGACCACACGGATAGTGGAATTAGTTCTTACTTGTTTGGGAAATGAGTATTAATGTTGTTTTCTGTTGCTTTATTATTCATTTCTATCTGACTTAAATGTTTTACTCTTTCAGTGCTGTTCTTTGCCTAGACCTACTGGCATTGTGTGCAACTGAATACCCAGACCTAAATTCACTTCAGGCATATCCTGAGTGGAGGCAAAAGTGAACCAGAGAAGCAATTTACCATTGAAAATCCCACAATTAAGCCCAAGTCTTTGAGAGTTCAGAGTTGGTTTTTCCACAGGCTAGTTAAATTATATATTGACACATGCTGCCAGAAGATTGTCTAGTGAACTATCTAGCAATTAAGTCCTTTGTTTTATATTGATACTCTTTGAATACTCATCTATTGATGTTTTCTTTTCTACATTCTCTTAGTTCATAGCATCATAGATTTGGAGCTAGAGCAAACTTCAAAGTTCATGTGGTCCAACTCCTTCTTTTATAGATAAGGAAACTGAGGCCAAAGAGGTAAAATAATTTTCTCTAGGTGATATGGGTAATAAGTAATAGAAGTAGGATTTGAACCCAGGTCCTTTAACACCAACACTTTCCACTCTACAATATACTGGCTCTCCATCTTCCCTAGTATAGTTGACTTAGATACTTGGTACCAAAAGTATATGGGGAGCTAAAAGGACATGCATAGTGCAAGAATTGTGGAGGTATAAAAGCCGTGACATCACAGCTGATAAAAGACCATTCGGCAGAATGGATAATTCAGCAGAGAAGACAAAAAGACTAGACATGAGAGAGAAAATATCCTGAATACCTGACAGCTGACTGCCTAAAATTGACTAAGTAGGAGGAGAAGGAAGCAAATCAAGGGCTGCGGGAAGATACACACTGAATTTGTAACCTCCTCTACAACATCCTAATTTTTGCCAAGAATAAAACTCTGTCAAACGCCATCATTCTGAGATATATTCCCAGACACTTTTTTGTCTGGACTCAATGCCATCACAGATCTAAAATAAATAAAAAAGAAATGTAGTCTCTGTCACCAAGCTTTATTTACAAACTCAATCTTCATGCAGGGAAGACAGGAGAAAACTGATTAATGAAGATGAGAAGTACAAAGAATGAAAGGACTCAACTATGGACATTCTTTCTGCTTTCACTGGCCTAAAACCCCCATATTCTCAGGGTTTAAAATGTGGTTCTCATAACTAGCATTTACACAGCAACAAAGCATTTTACAAATCTTATCTCATTTTATCATCTAGACAGCTCTAGGAGATACTGTTATTGTCCCCATTTTACAGATGAAACTGGGGCAAAGTGAGATTAAGGGACTTGCCCAGGGACACACAGCTAGTAAGTGTCTGAGGTCACGTCTGAACTCAGGTCGTCTTGACCCTATGCCCAGCATTCTATCTGCTCTCTATTTTTGCACTACAGCAAACTGTAGGAACATGTCACTCATACTTTCAAAGTTTGGATGATTTCCAGTTAAATTCTTAATCACACATATAGCAAAAATTCAATCATTTGTTATCTAAACTGAATTCAATTCAGCAAACAGTTGCACCAGGCTCCCTGTCAGGAGCTGAAAAGCATAGGTAGGCATAATCTATGCAAGATATACAAAAACAAAAGCAAAACAAAATCAAAACCCACACAACAGTCCCTGCCCTTAAGAAGCTTACATTCTACTGCCTATGAAAGGTTTGTTTCTCCTCTGATTTCTTCCTTATGCATTTCTCTAGATTTGGTTTGATTTTTTTCTTCTCTGTTTTGTTTAAATAAATGCACTTTCTATAGATTTGGTTGTTATTGTTGTTTTTTTTAACTAAAAAGCACCTGTATCTTCTAAACAACCAACTAACTTTATTTCATAAACCTCATGAAGCATAGGCATCAGTCTGTCGACTGCCAGGGCCCTCTTATTGTAGCTCTGCATCAGGAACACCTTTGTCACTGCCTAAACAAGGCATCAATAATTAAATTCCCATTTATAAAAAGAGGAAATTATTCATGCCATCAGCACTCCCCATCAATAACAGGAGGGAACCTAACTATCTCATTACCCCATTGCACTGTGTGCAAACAGAACTGCCCGTTGTTGACAATAAATATTTGATAAGTGAGGAAGCAGGAAGGATAAACCAAGGATGGAGATAGAGAGTGGCAGCTCAATTGTTGCCACAAGATCTGCCCCAGTGGTTGTGGTTTACCCTCTTATACTTCAGCTTGTTTTCTTTTCATTTGAGCTAGAAACTGATCCCAGCTAAACTAGAAGTCAACCATCTTCTGTCTTCTGCTGCTCTCACAGACTTTTTTCTTTTTACTTCAAAGTGTTTTTTTCTTTTTTAAGTGTTTTTTTAAGTAACAATTTTCCCATCTTGTTTTTCTTTACCCTAAATGAGTAAATATTTTTCTTTAAATGAGCCCTAAGATGAGTTTGGGATCCCACTTCTGCTTTGAAATTCACTATTTATGCTATATGGACTCACTAATAGAAAGAACACAGCCCTGGAAGACAAAGGACCATTGGATCAGAGTTCTAGACTTAGATGACAACTTAAGGGTTATCCAGTCCAATCCCTTCATTTTGCCCAAAAATATGAAATGTCATAAGTTAAAGTTCTGAGAATGCCACTTACTAGCTTTGTGACCTCGGTCAAATTACTTCAACTCTTAGGGACCTTCAGCTACCTCATTTCTAAAATGGGAAATTGAATTCTGGGTCACCAAATTACAGCTATTGGGCCAAATTTTAAACTCTAAATATGATTTTTAAAAAGTTTTCTTTTAAATATAAAAACTATTCTTAGCTCGTGGGATTGTACAAAAATAGGCAGCAGACCAGATTTGTCCCACAGGCATTATTTGCCAACCTCTGGCGGAAATGGCTAGATTAGGACCCCTTTCTACTCTAAAGATCTGTTGGTTTAAGATACATATGGATTTAAGACCATACTTTATGGATATAGTGATATATAGAGAAATCACAGCTAAATTTCTCATAATTAAATAATAGATAGAGATAATATGGCAATCATATTGTGCACCTATACAAGAACAACTGTTTAGTGTCTTTGCTGCTGGCCTTGGGCAACCCTGAGCCTCATTTTCCCCTTTTCATGGAGAGATGTTTATTAGAAATTTGTGTCAACTATTCTCAACTGGGTCCTCACTGCAGGAAGGTATTCCTTTTACTCCTCCCTAGCTGGTTGTCTATCCTACTCACCAGCAGCTTATCCAAACCTTTTCTCTCCTAAAGCCTCCTAAGGTACCTTTAGCCTTTCAGCTGAGTATCTTACCTCATATGTTACTTAGAAAAGCGAGGCTATTCACCATAAACTCCCTCTTTCCCTCTTCTTATCTCACAATCCCTTTGTCATCATCTTGTATGATCTCCTCCTTTACCTCAGTACAGGATAGAAAGTTGACCCTCCTCATCAAGACCAATCCCTCTTTATGTGTCCTTGACCCCATCCAGCAATCACCTTCACTATCATCTTATCTCACTCTAATTTTGTATCTATTTCCAAGTTTCACTCCTGACGCCCACAAACACATCCATGTCTCCCTCATCCTCAAGAAATACTAGCAATCATCTTATATATTTACCTTTGCTCAGCCAAACTCTTTTATTAAAACTGTCTACCATTGTCGCTTCTATTTCTTCTAAATTTCTTATCTTGTCACTCATCTGAAACCACTCTTTCCAAAGTCACCTATAGTCTCCTAAATACCAAATCAAATACCTTTTCCTCAATCCTCCTTCTTGATCTTTCCATAGTATTTCACTCTGTTGACCACCTCCATTTCCTCTTCCTGGGGTATTCCCAATCTCTCTCTCTCTCTCTCTCTCTCTCTCTCTTTCTTTCTGTGTATGTGTGTTTTCCTACCACCATTCCTGTCTGATCCCTTCTTGTCAAACTCCTTTGCTGAACGATCATCCACATCATGCCTATTAATTGTGGTTGTATCCTAAGCCTCTGTCCTTGGCCCTCTTCTCTTTTCTTTCTACACACTCTCACTTGGTAATGACATCACCTCCCATGGACTGAATTATGAACTCTGTGCAGATGACTCTCAGATCTAAATGTTTACCTCTAGCTTCTTTCTTGAGATTCAGTCCAGGTTTCTAAGTGCATATTGGACAATTCAAACTGGATGTCCTATAGGTTTCCCAAATTCAACACATCTAAAACATAACTCATTATCTTTTCCACTTCTTCTGAACATCACTATTTCTGTGAAAATGCCGTGATGCTCCCAATCACCCATGTTCACAACCTGGGCATGGTCTTTCAACTCTCACTCTTATTCAGATTGGATTATATACAATCAGTCACTGATTCTTGTTTCTGTCCTGACAGCATTTCCTTGCTCCATTCACACTCATCACCTCTTGCCTAAACTAGACTCACCTAGGCATTCTGCAAACACTTCCTATCTGTTGTCTCTATCTCCAGTCTCTCCCCACCCCAATCAATTTTCCTCATACCCCAGCAAGGTGATTTTTCTGGTGATATCATCCTCTTGCTTAATAAACTCCAAGGGACCCCATTACTTCTAGGATCAAATATAAACTCTTCTGTTTGGCATTAAATTAAAATAATTAAAATAACTGAAGTTCTACCTCACACTCATCAGATTGGTAAAGATGACGAGGGGGAAATGACAAATACTGTAGGGGCAATAGGAAAATAGGAGTATTAACATAATATTAGTGGAGCTGAAAAATGTAACTGTTGATTGAGCCTCTAACATTCTGAAAAGCAATTTGAAACCATTCCCAAAATGTCATTAAATTGTCTATACCCTTTGACTTAGTGATATCATTACTAGGCATATACTCCAGGTAAATGGAAGGAAAAAAACATATATACAAAAACATTTATAGAAACTTTTTCATAGTAATACAAAACTGGAAACTAAGAAAATGACCACTTATTGAGGAGTGACTAGACAAATCAGGGTAACAGGATGTAATGGAATATTATTGTTCTGTTAGAAATTGTTAAATGAACAGTTTTAGAAAAAAAAAGAAAAACTATGAAAACCTCCATGAAAAGATATGGAACGAAGTGAGGAGAACCAGGACAACAATGAATACAGTGACAACCTCATTATAAAGAAAAAGAACTTAAAAGAACTTTAGCATTCTAGCCGATACAATGACACACCATGATTCCAGAGGCCTGAAGATGAAGCATCCTACCCATCTCCTGATGGAGGTGATGGACTTAAAATGCAGAATGAGACACATTTTTGAACATTAAAAGCTTTATTTTTCTTTTGGTGTTGTGGTTCAATTAGAAAGTAGCAGGAGGGAGAAAAAATAAATGTTAATTGGAAAAAATAATAAAATATTTTAAAACCCTCTTCAACCTGGGCCTAGAACATCTTTCCAAGCTTATCACATGTTATTCCTTCCCATGCATTCTATGGTCCAACAGCACAAGGCTTCTTGCATTTCTCATCACAACCTCATCTACCTCCTATCTCCAGGCTTTTAATTGGGCTGTTTTCAGTACCTAAAATGTTCTGTTTTTATCCTATGCTTCTTGAAATCTCTGATTTCCTTCATGACACAGTACTAGAACCACCTTCTACAGCAGGCCTTTCATGGTCCCTTCACTAACTAGTGCTTTGCATACACACACACACACACACACACACACACACACACACATACACACACACAGTTGCCATGTATCTGTTTTATATATATGTATGTTGTCTCCCCTATTACAATATAAGTTTCCTGAGAGCAAGAATAGTTACATTTTGTCTTTGTAGTCCCAATGTCTAGCACACCTGCTGGCATAGTATTCCTTGAAGTAAAAACTTATTGACTGATTGAAGAGAGTCAATTAAAATTAGAACCAGTACATTTCAAATTTAAAGAAGCCCATCCAAAAAAATGGAATGAAGCTGTATAAACATGCTGAAAATGGAATATAGCAAGGATATAAATCAGAAAGTCTAAGTCTGGTCAAGTCCAGGACTTTTAATGATACCTAAATTGGTGAGCATGGGGTTGACATTCCAGTATAGCATTATCAACCTATACTTGAATAACATAACATGGGATATAATACCACAAAACTGCAACCTTTCCTTTTTTCAAAACTCTGTAGTAAAAAGTATCTATGACTATAACACTATAAATGGAAGAACAAAGATAAAAACAAAAACATGAACACTGTATAATTCTAGTGGCCAAGTGTGGTCCCAGAGAAGAGATAAGAAAATTCACCTTCCTCCCTTCTGGTGAGGTGTTACAAGTATGAAACACTGAGTATACTGTCAGACAACAATGATAACTTTTTTGTCTTTATTTGCTATTCTTTGTTACAATGGATGGCATGTTGCATAACAGAGAGAGAGGGATAGATTTGAAAATTAAGGTAAAGTAAAGCAAAAGATATGAATAAAATTCTTTTAAAACTCCATGGGAGGAGGGCAGCTAGGTGACATAGTGAATAAAGCACCAACCCTGGAGTCAGGAGGACCTGAGTTCTAATCCAGCCTCAGACACTTAAAACTCACTAGCCGTGTGACCTTGGGCAAGTCACTTAACCTCAATTGCCCTGGCTTCCCCTACAAAAAGAAAAACTCCATGGGGAACTTTTAAAGACTAAAAGCTTCCTAAGGTCAGGGACTTTGTAATATATTTCTTTGAAATCCTCCAAAATGCCAAGCCAAAGCTGTAACTAGCACAGTTGGTACCCAGGAGAGCCCACAAAATGAGTCCAGGGCAAGCTATGTAAAACACAATTTTAAATGATCTTTTTAAGACCAATTCAGCTGAGGCTAGGGAGTTACCTAAAACAGACCACACTATGACAGGTAAGGGGGAAAAAAGATGGGGGAGGTGTGGCAGGAACTGACTAAGAGACTATATTGGTGGCTAAGAAGTAGCCAGCAGAGAACTAGGAGCATTGAAGAAAGAGCTAGGCACCATGGGGAAGAGTGATTATGTGGAAGTTTCCTGTTTTACATAATGATCCTTGCTAACCAGACACTAAGGTCAGTTCATCGTATCCTGCCTGAAGGAGTATAAGTGTTGTGAGTGCCCTCTAAATGTTGATGCCCTGGAATGTTGCTCCAATTGCCCTCTCCCTACTTACAGATGTGCACCTAACACAAAATTAGAGACACACAAGGTGCTCAGGAAAGACTTGCTGAATTTCTTAATTAAAGTCTCAAGTATGTATTTCAGTCACATTATGTTCAAAAGCCAAAGTGTGAATGAACAAAGGCAGCCTTTCTGTAAGATAAAGCTAGAAATATTTATTAGGCTTGTCAATTAAATCAAGTTTGTGAGAATTTTCCCAACACTTTATCCAATAACCTTCTGCCATTAGAGTGCATCAATACATTTAAAATACATTAGAAAAAAATTTCTCTCAGCATGCCAAGTGGCATCAGATATGGTGCATGACTTTTGTACACTGACCTGAGAGATTATTACATTTCATCATAATTAGATGGACCTTTAATGCAATTGAAATCCGCACCCCAATAACAACTCCACACTCTAATCTACACATTATGGGTTCATGCTTACTATGAAATTTTATTTTATGGGTGACTGAGTTTTGCATAATTTTTTAAAAATTTTATTAAGTGCTATTCCAAATTCTCCCTCAGATGCTCATATTCTGACCAGCAAGCTTTCTGGTGAAATTTCCTAATGCTGGGGAATTTACCCTTTTTTGTGTCATAGACCCCTTAGATAGTTTAAAAAAGCTTGTGGACCCCTTCTCAGAATAATATTTTTAGATGCATAAAAGAAAAAATAAAAGAAATTAAAGGTTATTGAAAAGAAAGATTTTTTCCCATCCAAGTTTACACGCATCTTGAAATCTAAGGGATCCATGTACCCTCAGGTTAAAAACCACTATCCTAACTGGACCTAACTGACCACAGGGCGGTGAAAGCAGGAAGATACCAATTGTGATTTGGGATCCTGTTCCAAGGTGATTTCTTCCTTAACTCACGTCCCTTGCCATTACTTGACTCAGAAATGTTCTAAGTTCCAGTGAAGCTGCCAGAGTTATGATTTTCTTTTTATTCTTTTCTAGGACACTAGAAGTTATGAGGAATTTAACAAAGAAGAAAAGAAAACATAAGGAAAGATGAGCAAGGCTCAGAAAGGGAAGAAAGGAAGGTAGATATTCACCAGGATATTCAAAAAGTGGTTGCCTTTCTGGCTCCTGTCCCTTCTTGTTCCAGTGAAAATTTATAAAACAAAGTGTGTGTTAGAAGGGGAAAGGGCAAAGGCTGACTGAGCAAGGAAAGAGAGAGGGATGGAGTATGGTCCTGTGTAATGAAATAAAAAATCCGCAGTTCAAAGTTAATTTTAAAAATTCCTATTCCATATTCATTCAGCCTTTCAGTTACACGTTGTTTTTGTCTTCAGTGGATTTAAGTCAGAAAGAGAAGAAAAACTTAATCACAACCCTGTATCTAGTAGCAGCATATGGAGTAGGGTCTATTTTCTTTTGCCTCACAGCAGGGAGGCAGCTAGGTGACTCAGTGGATGGAGTGCTTGGCCTGAAGTCAGGAAGACCTGATTTCTAATTTTACCTCACACTTACTAGCTGTGTCACCCTGGGAAAGTCACTTAACCTCTGTCTGCCTTAATCCTCTGGAGGAGGAAATGGTAAACACTCCAGTAACTTTGCCAAGAAAATCCCACTGACAGCATTGGCATGTTATGGGTCCATGGGGTCACAAAGAGTCAGACACAAAATGAACATCAACAGTGTTTGCTAAGGGAATCGTAGGACCAGGGGTGGATACAGTACCAAAAAAGCAGTTCTTTTTGAGTTTCTTTTAATGTTTTGCTCCTTTTCAGATCCTACAGGTGATAACAACAATAACCACAACTTTTAAATAGTACTTACTACATTCCAGGCACTTTACAGATATTATCTCATTTGTGATCCTCACAAGCCTTAGAAGGTAGGTGCTAGTTTTAGCCCCATTTTACAGCTAAGGAAACTGGGGCAAAGAGAAGTTAAGTACCTTCCCCAGGATCATACAGTTAATAAGCATCTGAGAGTACATTTGAACTCAGGTCTTCCTATATCCCCTAGCTGCCCTGCAGGTATAAGATACAGTGATTTTTATATAGGATGAGATTCCCCCGAGGAAAATTTTTCAGCAAAGATTGCCATATTGTAAGTGGGCATCTCTCATCTGTTTAACTGATGCCTAGCATGTTACCTTGTCAGGGCTTAGGTCGAAAAGTCCTGTTCTTCAATCCCAGGTCCTCCCCTTAGAAAGAAATAGAGCTCTGAGACCCACCCCACTCTTGAACTGGGTCCTGCTTTGTCCTTCTGGAGGAAAACTAGAAAATGGAGCCTTTCCTGGGATATAAGGTCAAAATTTTAGAGCTAGGAGCAGCCTGATCTAGTACAATTTCCTTACTTTATCAATGAAGAAACTAAGGCCCCAAGAGATTATTTGTCTTGCCCAAGGTCACACAAGTAGTTAATGGCAAAGCCGGGATTCAAACCAATTTCCTCTCACTCCAAGTGCAGTGATTTCTCTGGTATAACAGATATTCCCTACCTCTAACATTACCCCTGAGGAAGGGGGGGAAGTTCATGCTAGTTGGCTTTTCCACAACTTTCATATAGCCATAAGATATGCCATGTTCTATTCCAACTCAAAGGAAAAACTGGAAAATCTGTTCAAAACCTATTCATAAATGACTCATTTGACCAGAAAATATTACTGGTACAATTGTTTGCTGAATACACTTTAAAATATGTCAGGTCTCATTAGCTCTGGCCTTGCATCTCTCCCTCTAAACTTAAAATGACTGGTGTTGGTCTATACCCTCTTTGTCCCCACTGTCCCAGTCCCTGATTACCCATTTCCCCTTTGGCTTTGAAAGAATACAGGCTTTATGGTCAAAGACTTACATTTAAATCATAGCTTTATCATTGGCAAGCCACTGATCATTGACCAAGATAATTGGGCAAGTTCTCTGGGTCTCAATGTCCCTACCACTATAAAAAAGAATTTGCAATCAACAAGCATTTATTAAGCACTCCTTCATGCCCACTTTATGCCAAGCACTGTTCTAGGTGCTGAAGGTCCACAGAAAAATAAAAACAAATGCAAATTCCTTGAGAAAGGGGAGACAACAAAGAACATAAACATAGATCTATATAAGATACAGGGTCGTCTTAGAAGGAAAGGCAATAGCAGTGGAAGGGGGGGGGGGGGGGTCAGGAAAGGCATCCTGAAGATGGTGGCATTTGAGCTGAGTCTCAGGGAGGTTAGAAATTCCAAGAGGTGAAAGCAAGTTGGGAGAGCATGGAGAACATCCAGATCAAAGGCACAGATATGGTGAAGTATGGCTAGATTGTGGAATGAGTAGAGGGGAATAATATATAAAAAAGATCAGAAAGACTGGAAGGGAATAGGTTATAAAGAATTTTCCATTTCAAAAAGATGTTTTTATATTTTATTCTAGGGCATTATGGAGCCACTGGAGCTTTTCGAGAAGGGTGACACAGTCAAGACCTGTACTTTAGGAAAATCACTTTGCTGGTGGAATGGAAGATAAATTGGAATTGTGGGAGACTAGTTAGGATGCTATGAAGATGAGAAGTGTTTGGGCCTGAATTAGACTGTACTAGAGTCTCAGTATTAGTCTAAGACCTTAATCTAAGGTCTATTCTCTTAAAAAACATATTTTGATAACTGGTTTCCTCTTCAATCTTATGTGTTTTATTATATGCATTTAAAATTATTCTCATCCTCTTCAACTGGTCTCTTCAATTTCATGTGTTTTATTTTATGCATTTAAAATTATTCTCATCAGTGCTCTGTTTCACCAGATTACCAAAGAAATCCATCACACACACACACACACACACACACAAACACGCACACACAAGAATTAAGCACCATTGTACTAGATGATCTCTAAGTGACCTTCTAGTTCTAAATCCTGGGATTCCACAAAACTCATGATATGACTCCAAGCTTTACCATTACCTGCCATTTTGAACTTGTTACCAACTTCTGCCTTTCTTTTTCTCCAATCAATGGAGTTACCTCTGACTTGCCTAAGGCAGGGACACATATCCTTTCAGGTAAGAATGGGATCTAGTGAAAGATAAATAGATATAATTTTATATATGTAATAGATAAAATTTTATAGAACATACCTATAATTTTAAATATAAAATGGGTAGCACAGATATGAAATAGACTACAATTTCCAGTATGCCTAGGCACCAAGCATAAGCACTGGTTGGAAGAAAATAATTACTCCAATTCACAGGATACCACATGCCTACAGAGTAACTAGACAATACTGAAAAGATGAAAGAGAAATAAAGGTATCTGCTAGTGTTTTGTGACCATGAGGGGAAAAAAAGACAAGTTGGTACAACACAAAGATGACCACTACTAGAATTTGATGAATAATGGTTGAGGCAAACCAACCTGGAAGCTGTGTGGAACCTAAAAAGGAAAGAAAGGGACTAGAGATACTATTAAGAACAATTCTCAAGCAACAAAATCAAAAATATGTGCACTGGTCCTCACTGTCTATAAGGAATTTCTCTTAGACTTGTATTCTGCACTGAATCTCTACTACGACAGTGGCAAATACCTTTGGTATACATGTTTCTATTTTATTCCTTACTTGATATTAATGAGCACAGGGTTAGGGAACAAAGTTATTTCTATCACTACATCTTTCAAGAAATCTTGCATAATTTTGTCATATTCTTCAAATACACATTATTGGTCGAATGTTTTAAAGTCAGAGTTTTATTCAATTATGTTATCACTAACAAATAATAAACATGGCAAAATTGTGTGGTCTTTATATCTTTTAGTCAAATATATAATAGTAAAGATGTGGTTTATTCTAGAATATCACTTTGTAAAAACACTTCCTATTCCTAATACCCTAACCAAAGTTGCCCTTAATATATGTGTAGATTATTCTCATTAAATTTTATATCAAGGAGAAAGGAGCCAAATGGACAGCAGTTAGTTATGTACGTAGCTACCTTTCAGGGGTGCAATAATAAGGTCTGAGATTTCTTTTCCTACCATTAGTATCTTCCCTACCTTCAGGTATAATGAGAATCAAGAACCTAATGCCTTCAAAATTGTGTTACCTCCAACCCAAGCCTTCTGTTTTCATTTGTCCCAATTCAGCTGCTTTTCCCATCTTGATTCTTTTCAGAGTCATTTCCACATCTGAGACTGTGCTTTTGAAGTTTAAATGCTGTGCCCCCCTGTCCATAATGATGAGAAGAGTCTAAGATGAAAATATTTGCAGATCTTTTCCATTTTTTGTCTATTTGTTATCATTCTTGTTTCATGCTTAAGTACTCCTGGATACTGACTTTACTTAATTGAATGTCTCACCAAACTATCTTTAAATTAGTTTTCCTCCCCTGTTTCTCTCTTTTGTGAGGCTAGGTTTCTTGGCATCTTGGAAGGCAATTGATAATATTGTGCTGAATTTGATTTTATTTTGAATTGTGTATCAACCATTTTTCTTTCCCTTTCTAGCATTTGATAGATGGACCAGAACCTAGATAATGCATAAATGAGAATTCATATTTCCTTTCCTTCACAGCTGGTGGTGAAACCATATTTATCATATTCTCAATATCCCTGTTCTACAGATATCAGTTTCAATTATACAATTTTAAGGATGACATACAAATAAATCTATCAGTGACCTGAGGGGACATTCCATCATCACCTCTGTGATGCCATTCAAACATCTTCCTACTGACATACACCACCAATTGGTAACCTTTGGGCATCACTAGCATACATGAAATTGCTTTGTCAAATCCAAAGGCATTTTGGTTCCAAATTAAATGAAAATCCTGGAAATCTGCCAAATCCCATTTATCAATGTAACACATACTATTTACCCATTGCTTTATTTCCCTAAATTATTTTCCATCCTCAGGATATGTGAGAACATTGTTGTTCACATCTTAATTTACCATTAATTTCTCTGCATGTATTTTCCCATGTGTGCTTTACCTTATTCCTGCTCCTGACAAAAGCAAACACTCATTCAGACAGTTTTGGCAAGTTGCTAATACAATGGATTAATGCATTCTGCCTTAATCGAAGTCAGTTTTCTGGTCCTATGGGAACTACAGAGTTATCAAATTTAATTTCATTCCTTGATATTTTAGCAATTCTGCATGGGATTTCTTTAGACAATTGGGACTGAAATGACAACAAGTTTGAACACATCCTAGTCAAACACACACACAAAAAAAATCATTTTTCTGTAAGATCAAGAAGAGGGAAATGAGAGTATATGTAGAAAGAGGTGGAATGAGCAAAAGAGCCATTCAGTTCTGGAGGTGGGACTAAATCTGCATTACATTTATCTATATTCAAATCATTATTTTGCCTTATTCAATTGATTGTTTCCATTTTTGCTACATTCCTGTTAATAAATTTCTTCTTAAAGGAAATAAACTAGACTATTCAGCCTTGTTCTCACACACTCTCTCATTGGCACTTTTATGCCTCATCTCATCATTCCTTTTGTCAGGTTTCCCAACTTCAATTCTGAATCTTTGCAGATACCAAAAACACTGCTTTGTCTTTCCTTCAAAAACTTTCTAAAATTTTACTCTTTCCATGGTCTCTTTACATTATTCAGTTGACCAAATAAAACTGATGTAATGATTTCCCTTTTGTATATCTCTCTCTCCTCCCCACCACTAGCAATTTCAGTTACCAGTTCTCATATCTCTTATTAACAATAACAAATGAACAAGTTACCAATTGTAAGTGCTGTATTAATGAATTCACTTATTCATAAACACCTACTATAATGCAGTGAAAAAGAATACTGAATCCTGAGACAGAGGACCTAGATTCATGTTCTGGCTTTGGTACTACATGGACAAGTCACTTAATGCTATAAGCCTCAGTTTCCTCAACTGTAGCATGAGATGATTAGACCAGGTGTTCAACTGCCCTATGGTTGTTAATATACAGTGAATAATAAAACAGGGAGATATAATACAATAATAACATAATATAATAATAGTAATAAAAATAGTAATAAGGGCCAAAGAAGTAAAGGATGTCCAGCAAAGAGTACAAGTCAAATCATGTTCCCAATAGATGAGTTCTTCCAGGTATTCCTTTTTGCCAAATATCATTGTATTGATTGTTTCAAGCCAAGGAAAATTGGAAAATCTCCAAATAAGACTTAAAACTGCTCCAAAGAGTTTCCATACAGGAAAAACCAAGTGGATAAAGGACGCCTATTATTATAGATCATGATATGAGATTGGAAAGACCATCAGTACATACATCTTAGACACACCTTGCAGACGGACAGTGAGATGACTGCACTTGTAAACAGGAAAGAAAAAGTGAGAAATAACATATTTGAGTAACCATATAGCGCTTGTGATAATCTCAAGTTTCCCCATTAAATAAAATCTTTCTTTTTTTATATGAATATTATTCCAATGAACATCCCAAGTCATTCAAAGAACCATGACAAAATGCATGGTAGGGAGGTGGCAAAGTATTACCATAAAGAAACAGCATAGAAGATATTGGCAATAAATGATAGCAAGAAAGTAATTAGTCATTTCTTGGAGCAAGAACAAGGATTAACAGACTGACAGGACATGTGTTATGCTAGTACTAAGATAATATTAAGAATAGATGACCCAAAGCATATTGGGTAGAGCCCCCACTGAGGATTCAAAGGAAAATCTGGACAAAAATAGCATAGGATAAGAAGGTACAAATGGGTCGTTGGTGGATGGATCTGCACCACTGGATAAAGGCGTCCCTACAAATGAGAGCACAGATTCATTAAGTGCTAAAGTATTAAATTGAAGCTTATCAAGTCAGAGATAAGAGAATACAAAATAGTCCATCTTTACATAGCACATTAAAGTTTACAAAATGTTTTCTGCTCCATAACTCCATGAATAAGGTCTTACCGCTCACTACATTATGCCCATTTTACAGATAAGGAAACTGAGGTTCAAAGATGTAAAGTGATTTTCCCATTGGCTTACAGCTAGAAAGTTTTGGAGCCAGGAAACAAAATCTTATCTTGTAAAGCCAAAACTTGTGCTCTTTCCTCTCCACCAGGTGAATAGATGCTGATACTTCCCTGATCTTAGTCTTTCCACTACCAAATTACTCCAAATACCGTCTTCCATAAACACTCATTCTGTCATGTCAGTCCCCAATTTAAAAACCTTCCATGACTCCCTATTTCCTAAAACCACAGAGTCTGAGATTTGGAAGAGAATTATCAAGCTCTACCAGTTCATTTTACAAATAAAGAAATCAAGGCTAAGAGACCAAAGCTAGACATGAAGTTATGGAGGGTGAATTTAAATCCTGACACTGTTCCCAGTCAGCCATGTATTATTTGGCAAGTCATTTAGACTCTCTAAATTTCAATTTCCTCATCTATAAAATGGGAATAATCATATTTACACTACCAGTCTCACCAGGTTGTGAGTACTTGGTAAATCTCAAAGCTTGTTTTAAAGGCAATTTGTTATGGTCAATCAATTATTTATTGCTTCACATCATTTTGTCCCATATAATATAATATTAAATGGTTTACATCCCATAACATAACATTTTATTGTAGGATTTGGATTTACTTTAAATGGGAATAGTGGACCATCTAGTTACTATAAACACAGACATATATGTCCCCAGGGACTCAATATAGGAGATGGGTAGAGAAAAAGTCTGAGGCCAAGATTCCAGCCTTCAGGAGGGAAAATAAAAGCATGGGTCCGTGCAGCAAGAAAGCAGCCATTTCTGACTACTTCATTATAAACCTCAAGTGATTTTCAGGGTTCACAAAAAGCTCTTTTTAAAGCCATAGGGCAATGAGTGGAGCCTCACTTTCAGCTGTCACTTCTCCTTAAGCATTCACTGACAATGTGAGATAGTTGAATGAAAAGTATTACAGATAGGTGGAGAATGATGTAGCATCCTACACATCACTCCATTAGCATAATGTAAACAAGAAAGGTGCTGTGTCTCATTCCCACTAACTCCATGATAAATTATATTTGCAACCCAGCACCTGTAATCTAAAAGCTCCCTGTTACGCCAGGTGCTGTGTACAAGCAGACTGATAAGAAAGCAAAGGCTTCCAACCACAGGAGTAAGAGCTGTGTCAAGAGAGGTGTAATTTGTTCATGAAAGAAACCAAAATGAGATGAGATATATAAGCCCATTGGGCAAAGACCATGTCTAATTCAATATTTCATGTGTCATCTTGCATATTATTGGCTCTTAAAAATGTTAAATAACCTTGAAAACATCCTTGAACTTTCTTTTTCTTATGAGGGAATAAATAAAGGAATTAGCTTCAAAGGTACTGCCTGAAGAACTCAAAGCACTGCTTCATGGGATCACAAATTTAAGCCTGGAAGGGACAGTAAAAGTCCAACCCTCTTCTGAATCAATGAATGAAAAAATATTTATCCAGCATTTATGCACTAAACACAATGCTAAATTCTGGGAAAACAAATACCAAAGCAAAGACAATCCCTGCCTTCAGTAACTTACATTATGAGAGAAGACAATACATATAGGGCAGTATTGGACAGAAAGGTCTCAGAATGGTGAGTGAAGCCATTAGGAAAACCTTTCCAAGAACGACAGAGTTGATTTGATCCAATTCAATTCACTAAGCATTTATTAAGCTCTAACTATGTGATTGACAGCTTGGTTTAGTGCTATGGATCTCATCTCACCCTCCCCTCAGCATCCAACTATGTGATCTGCTTCCAATAAAACCACATCTATCCTTCTCCCATAACAGTTCAATACACCCCCATTCAACTCCCTCCCACCATTGTATGGCTATTGCATAAAGTTCAATCTTCTGTGCAGAATGTTAGCCCTTCAGGACAGTTATAACCTAGCCCTCATCTGAATATCCCCAGCAACAGAAATCTAGGTACCATTGGAAATCCCTCCCAAGCCCCACACCACTACCCCCCATCCTCAGTTTATTTAATCTCCCTCATCACTTCCCTTAGAACTCCATAGTTTGGGCATGTGTTCCTCAGAGAGTGAGCTCTACCTCCTGGGGCCACCCAATGAGAATTCCATCCCACACTCTTCATTTTAAAGTAGGACAGAATGATGTAGTAATCTACATCATAGGTCAAAACATGCTACCTTTTTACTCCAAATTCATGCCTCTCCCAAACTTCTTTATTTCTATCAAGGACACCACAATCCTTCCAGGCACCCAGATTCACAACCTTGGTGCCATCCTCAACTCTTTACTTTCATTCACCCCACATTCATAAGCAGTTGCCAAATCTTGTCATTTCTGTCTACACAACATCTATGGCCACCACTATGGTTCTGATTGTTATCACCTCCCACTGAGATTAGTGTGATGCCCTCCTCTTTGGTCTCCATTACTCAAGTTTCTCTTTATTCCAAACCCCACCTTCACACTTCTGACAAAGTGGTTTTCCTAAAGTTCAGGATGGCCATGTCATTCCCCTATCCAATAAACTCCAATGGCTCTCTATTACTGCTAGCTTCTCTAGTTGACATTCAAAGTCCTTTACTTTTTAGTCCCAATCTACTTTTCTAGTATTATAATGTATTACATCACCTCCTACACTCTGTGGTTTAGTCAGGTTACCCTTTTTGCTATTCATCATGTTCATACAAAAACAGAATTAAAATGTCCAAAAAGTAAACAGGAAATTTGGTCATGATACCAGCCATTAAGCAGAACAATATAAAGAAAGAGAACGGATTTCTATTTCAAAAAAAACTCTGCTGAGTTGAAATCAGAGACAAAGCACGTTTGCTTGCTGATTTTATACTGTATTTGGTAAATATCTATACACAGAGAAACATGGATCTTGATGAAACTCTCTTATGTTCATTTGCCCTTATTACTTTCTACTTGAGATTTTTCACTAATAGAAGTACTTAATCAAAAAAGTTTGGAGACAACTGACATACTGTATAAAAAGCTAATGCCAGGAAGACTTGTTTTTAAGTCCTGCATACAAACTAGCTGGATAACCATGAGGAGGTCACTTTAACACCTCAAAGATTCAAATAACTTTCTAAGACTGTGAACTGCAAAGAAGATGATGATTGTGTTAATAAATGTTGTACCCACATGCTAATGAAATTACAATTACATCTAAAATTTTGCAAGGCATTGGAGAATGCAAAGGTAAAAATAAAATATTGGTGATCTCAAGAAGGCTATATTCTACTGGTAAGAAACTGAGGTTCATAGGATTATGTGCAATGGTGTGCTGGTAAACATTTAACAACTGGTTCCCCAGGAGAGGAAAGGTATAGACAACATATATTTAAGGTTTTGTTGTTGTTGTTGTTGTTGTTCAGTTGTTTCAGTCATGTCCAACTCTTCCTGACCCCTTTTGGGGTTTTCTTGGCAAAGATAGTGAAGTGGTTTGCCATTTCCTTCTCCAGTTCATTTTACAGATGAGGAAACTGAGCCAAACAGAATTAAGTGACTTGCTCAGGGTCATACTGCTAGTAGATATCTGAGGTCAGATTTGAACCCAGGTGTTTCTGACTCTAGACCTGGCACTCTATCCACAGTACCACCTGGCTTTCCTATATTTTAGTTTAATTTACATTATTAACATTTTCTCCATTCACTTTCTTTTTTTTTTTTTTAATTTTCTTTTTT
>CM053590.1:115868716-115885394 GCA_028646515.1 Pseudochirops corinnae
CCCAATTGATGGGCATCCCCTATATTTCCAGTTTTTTGCAACCACAAAGAGAGCTGCAATAAATATTTTTGCACATATGGGACCTTTTCCCACTTCTGTAATCTCTTTGGGATATAATCTCAACAGTTTAACCTCTTATTTCTTTAAGTAACTCTTGAGACTAAAATTGCAGAAGAGGTAGCAACCTGCATTGGTATAGGAAGTTTCTTTTCTCCTCCCACCCCCAACTCGCTATAACAATGAAGTATCAGATCCAGTCTCTGTCCCTTTTCTCAAATATCCCAACTTTACAAAAAATTTATTTCTTAACACCTGTTCTCCTGAATCTTTATAACAGTAGGTTTTAAAATGTGGTCTGGGGACCTATCATGACCTATTAAATTTCTCCAGGTCTAAGAGCTCTTTATTTGTTGTATTAACATTTGTAACAATTCTCTCTATCTTATTTAAAAAATGTTATACATTGATGATTCTGAGTTCTGATTATTGTATGTCCATCTATCTATGTAATTATACAATCATACTGGTTCATCCTTTCTGACCCTTCTACATGTCCCTCCATAAATCTCTCACAAGGGTTTACATGGACCTTGCTGAAGACTTTCCTTGAGATCTCTTGACATTGGGTAGACACCAATGGAACATGATATCACCTTATTGCTCACCAAAATAGCTTCCTGTGAGTTGCATAGTAGGTATTTATGTATTGGGAGAGGGAGCTTCCTCATTTGGAATTCTCAACAGAAACAAAATCACAGGTCCACAGTACAAAAAAAATGCTTAAAGTCATTTTTCTATATCTCACTGTGGAGGATGGGTGACTCTAGGTTCTCAAAGTTTCTTTCAACAGAGTACAAACCCTGACATGTTGTACTAAGCTGGAAAGTATTGTACTTGACTGTATACTTGTTTCTGGAGAACCAGTCTAGAGACTGATATCTATAAGGCTATCTGCAAGATGAAAAAATGTTTTAGTGATGGCAGTAGATACCACAGGGCTGGGATGGGAGTGGGTTGGGAATTGTTTGATGAAGGGTCCCCTGATTGCCTTTCCCACCTACACTTATATCTTTGGTGCTGCTGAATCAAGTGACTGACTTTCCTCATTGGAAAAGAAAACTTAAGGAAACCTTGGTTTTAATCCCATCCACTAACAAAAATTTTGACCTTGGGTAAATTATTTCATTCCCAAAGGGCTCAGTTTCTTGATATGTAAAACGAGAACACTAGACTAGTAATTAGCAATTAGTTGACTCATTAATAATTAGCAATTAGGCTGTGAGCCATCTTCTAGCTCAAATATTTGTGATTCTGTGAAGTTATTTCACTTTTCTGGGTCTTAGTTTGCTCATTTGTAACATGAAGGGATTGGATTTGATCAGATGATTATAAGTTTTTGAGCTAGACATATCCTTAGAAACCATCTAGTCTAATCCTTTTATTTTACAGGTGAGTAAACTGAGAACCATATAGGTGAAATGATTTGCCCAATATTGAAAGTGTCAAAGGTGTCACTCTGACCCTAGGGCTATTGCAATAGATTCTGGTTAAAGTCGTGAATATGGGTAAGGAGCACATAATATCCAGACAGACATTACATCATTGGAAAGTGAAACAGAAGAGAGGTATATGTTCCTAAGAGCTGTCTTTGTTGATTATCTAAGCAGAAATGCTACTCCTTTGGCAGAGGTGGATATTTAGAGAAATAACAGTGAACCTCCCCATCCTTCTTTGCTTGATTTCTCAGGTTAAATGATGAAATGACTAAGGGAATTTGCTCATTCACTTTTAAAAATTCTTTAGAGAGGCGACATGTCTTGCGCCGCTAACCATAGCCAAATATCTTAGTAGACCATAAGTCTTGAGGAAAGTTAATGTGAGAAAGAAAGACAATTAGGGGATAATCTTCTGCCTGGTAATCATTGGAGCGATCATAGTTTGAAGACACTTATTTGCCTTTCCTCCAGCCAAACTGTTCTCCCCTCTCCAGCCCTTTGTACTGGCTCTTCCACATGCCTGTAATTCATTCCCTCCTTATCTCTGCATCATTGAATCCCTGTCTTTATTGGAAGTTCAATTCAAGTACCATCTTCTGCATGAAGTTTTTCATGATTTCCCAATTGTTGGTTCCCTTCTTCCCAAACTGCTATGTATTTAACCACTGTGTGCATGTTTGTATTTATTCATTTTAGATTTATTCTGCATGTATATTTATGAATTACTTGTTTCTATTAGGAGGTAAAGTCTTTGAGAGTAGGAATTGTTTAATTTTTTTTTTGTATTTATACCTCTGAGACTTAGTAGGTATTTAATAAATGCCTGTTGATTAATCAATCAACTGATTTGTCTTAATAATCTTTTTTCTTGTCAATTAGAAAAGAAAAAGGGTTTCTCTGAGCATATTTTCCTGTTCATACTTAAATATCCAAAATAGAGTGTTATTTAATGAGTATAGTTATTCCCTTCAACAATTCTCATTATCGAGCATTACAAATATGTTTATTTAGTCATCTTGTGCCATATTTGTCCTTATCTTCCATTAAATTTGCTGTAGAGGCTCCACTCAGTATATTAGGGATCTTCCTTACTTTATTTTCTCTCTCTTTTCCTTCTATTTTTACTTATTTATTTTTAAAGACTGGGTCTTCCCATCTTGCCCAGACTTGAAGTGCTGTGATTACTCATAGGCCCAATCACTTCTTCCTATATAGCCCTGTGCCCTGCTTTGGGAGGCATAACCAAATTGATGCCTTAATGTGGACAACTGGTCAGTACAGCCCACTAGAGTTCAGAATTCCCAAGCAGAAATTCACCAAGCCCAAGCTGGGACCACAGATGTGTGCCACCACCCTTGGTTCTTCTTCACTTTCAGTTGACATTGTGAGGGCACATTTGGGGCATACAAGCTGTCCACTGGTTATCACTTTCTCTCACCAAGTGACCAGCCCATATCTCCCTTTTGATATATACATTTTTTGAAGATATTTTACTTTGGCTTTCCTTCACAATGCCTCATTTATAATATGTCACAGTCTACTCACACCCTCCCCACAACTCTCCATTGCCCTTACTTTCTATTGTTTAGAAACCATAGTCTTTCAAAACTTGGAGCCATACAATCCCACCAACAGAATAGAGATGGGGTCATTACCTCTGACTCTGAAGAGTTCTTCTCTCCTGATAAGGTTTTGTCCTGGTGTTAGTAAAATTCACAACAGTCTAGGCATATAGTAGTGTGAGACCTAGGCTCCCTGCTTCAGATTGTGTCATTTGAATTGCTGCAAAGTTAAATCAACACCAAGAGAAGGGCAGCCCATTTCCCTTCTTGTTTTATTCTAGGCCCAATTAATTGTTCATTTACATAGTGACTGTTCAAAAGATTTTTCTGTGTGTGTGTGTGTGTGTGTGTGTGTGTGTGTGCGTGTATGAATATTGTGGGAATTTAGTGAACCACACTGACTCCATCCTGTGACTCAGTTCTGGAGCTGGTTTAGTTCCCTTTGTATTCAATTATGGGTCCAGTCTAATTTCTGTCTTGTGAGAAAACTTTATTCAATGAGGGGAATTGTGAGAAAACTTTATTGCATTGTTTGAACTTAGCCCTGTGTGACTGAAAAGCTGGACCTCCTCTACCTGTTGCCTAGAGATCCTTAACTAAGGATCTAGGTTATTCTGATCAGAAACCCAATCACATCTGAAGATTGATGTGAGTTTTCTCACAATTATACATCTCAAGCCACCTATATGTCTTATCTGAAAACCGGCCCCTACTGGTCAATCAGCTACTATTTCCATATTCCTTTGATTGAATACAGACTCTTGGGGCAGGGAATGAAACACTCCTTTTTCAGATTTCAGGGAATTGTACCTGTTAGTTCTCCTTCTTCCAATTTAGAAAGTTCGTAATCTTTCTGAGAAATCAGATTACCTAATCTCATTTCATGGTTTATAGCCTGTTAATTGTTTTCTTTTAATGTATAAAAGTCTGTCTCCCCCTGTATTAGGGGCCCGGTCCTAAACTGAGGAGATCTGGTCTAGTTTTGTTATGCAGTTGGCATGCATTGCTTAGTAAATTGATATGCTCAGAAGCTCTGACCTTTGTTTCCTAGGTTATTTCAGATTTTACCCATCACAACATTATGTATGTGTATACATACATATATATATATATGAATGTGTCAGTATATACATGTGTATAATGCTGATAACCACCTATTTTATATACAACCTAAAGATATATAATCACATTTCATATTCTATGTATAACAATAATTGAAATGTTCCAGAAAATCTTGGTATACTAGAATTTGAAGATATGAATATGAAAGACATTCATTCTTTAATTTTTAGAAATATACAAAAAATCCATACCTTTACTCCCAGAAAGGATGCTATTCTCTCATTTTTCCGTCTTCTTCAATACCTCTGGTGTAAAGGATATTATTGCATCTAATTAAAACATCATCAAGGCATCCAGATATTGTCCCATCTATGTATTTTTCTGTATATACAAGTTGTCATGTTCTTGACAGTAGGGAATTCATGTTTTGCCTAGGAATGCAAAAAACCTTTAACGACTCCATGTTTCCGATTTTGTCAGCTTCCAACCTCCTTCTCCTTGCTTTTCAAGGGTCTTTATAACCTGGCTCTACTACAGGGTACTTATTTTCCATTTCTCCCCAATAGGCAGTGAGAGGCACCAGGGTGTGTTACAGAGGTTTTAAATGTGCTGGTCTGATTGCTGCATATATCCTACAACACAGCTGAATGTGCCCTGAACTAGATTAAGAGGTCGTCTGTTGTTGTTCAGTCATTGTCAGTTGTGTCCAACTTTCCATGACCTCATTTGGGGTTTTCTTGGCAAAGATACTGGAGTGGTTGGCCATTTCCTTCTCCAGCTCATTTTACAGATCATCCAAACAACCATACCAAGTAGGTGCTATAATTATCCCCATTTTAAAGTTGAGAAAACAGAGGCAGGTGAAGTTTAAGTGATTTGCCTGAGGGCACATGGCTAATGTGTTTAGGATTGAATTTGAACTCAGGTCTTCCCAACTGCAGGCCAGATGCTCTATCCACTGTGCCAACAAATTGCTTCTGTATATGAGATTGGGATGCCCTTTGGCAGTGAATCTCTCACCTGTTCCAATCAATTCAACAGACATTTATAAAGTACTTACTATCTACAAAATGTTATGTTAGGTGCTGAGGTTACAGTTACAAAAACGAAGTTGTCCCAACTCTCAGGGAGCTGGAATTTCCCAGCAACCCTCTCTCCTTTGGCCTTCAGGCATATTATCGGAATTCTCTTCCTCAGATCCTCATCTACTGTGTCTTCCTGCTACATGAAATCCTTCTGCCAGCTGATAGTCTCCTTGAACTGATCTAACCTTGCACTATCTGTGCTGAGACCGAGTCCCTCACCTCTGTCTCTGGAGGAGTTCATCTCCCCTAGTGGCACACTGACAGTCCATGCATACAGCAGTAATGTGACCTGGGCTCCTTGCATCAGATCAGACGGTGTCATCGTCTGAACTGTCACACAGTCAGAACAAGTTAATTCAACATGAGAAGGGCCAGTTGTAATAATCTTGGGCCTCTCGAGAGGGTGCTGTCACACGCTGCCTGGCAGCCCCTGTCCCACCTGCTTCCCTGCCATGAACAAAGATGTGAGCTGACAGGCAGCAGGTTTATTCACGTAGAGGGGAATAGGGAGCAAGCATGTTAATTTTCAGTCCGCTAGTGCTGCCTGCCATGGTTTGTGAAAGGCACCTTCAGCACTGACCACCTTGGGCCCTAGCAAATTGATGGGCATGAGGGTCCTTTTTCACATGACGGAGCCTGAAGGGTTCCTGGTGTCTGCCATTCTCTTGCCTTTGTCAATGCTTCCTCAATGAGATTAATGGGAAATGATGACTGTAGGTGGTGTTTGTATGTTTTCCTGGAGGCAGTTGTTTTCAAACTGTTGGTTTAATTAAGGAGCTTTTTAGCAAAATTTCCCCTTAAGGAATCCCTGGTTTCTTGGCCTAGGAAAGCAATTTTAGATTTCTGGAAGCTGGAAGAATTCAATCAGGCCTGGGAGCTTCATTGAAAAGGTTCTTGCGTGACTGACAGCAGGAAGGCAGGCTCTGACCTGATGAGAGGGGTGCTGGAGGTGTTGGGAGGTGGAACAGCCTAGGGCAGTTGGGGACAGTCTCTTTAGTCTGTCAGGTAGAATTGGCTCCTAGCTGCTGGATAGAGGGTTCCAGGGGTCAAGGACTGAGTCCCAGGGTGGGCAGAGGGTCCTTCTTATCATAGCTAAGTCCCAGGATCCATGTCAGCAGATGTGCATGGGCATGGGAAGTACACGTGATCAACATGAGATATATACATCACCAGACAAATTGAGGAATTTCTAAATCTACATCTAGTCCTGAAATGAATCCATTCTAGTCTCTGGCTATAGCCAGAAGCCAAAGACCAGGGCAACTAGAGAGTCCTTTCACACCTTCCACCCTCTCCTCCTCCCCAGGACCTAGCAAAAGTAGGAGGGGACAGGTGTTTTGGAAGCAGTTACTTGGGCTTTCCCTGGGGTCCAAGCCCCAAACCCAAGGAAGGTCAGAGTATCTCTTCTTCCAGCCATACAATCAATAATCGTGCGTTGGTTATAATGTGCCTGTGGGTGGGTGGGCAAGGCTGAGACTGACTGCCTAGGGCAGTTGGTTCCCCATCTAGGTCATAGGGTGCAGAGAAGCTATTGCATATTTGAGCTGCTAGGGGTTGGAATATCTGGAGTTTTGCTTCAAAAGCAGTCTGAACCCCTGGGTCCTGATGCAGAGGGTTTGAGTCACAATGGGTTAGGGATTGAGCTCTCGGTGGGAGTGGGTGGGCAGCACTTTAAGCAGCATTGTTTGGGCAGGTCTTTCTCACACAGATGAGGGGTGGTAGGAGCAGCTGATGATGCGAGGACTCAGTGGGTAAATGGGGCTCTCAGATTTTGTGAGAGAATTCCCAGATTGTTGTCAGCTGAGAGCCTCTGGTGGGATCCTCTAAGAAGCTGCTTGGGATGGGGGCCCGTGGGCAATACTGCAAACAACTTCTTCTCCGTCTAAGTGGAGCTCTAAGCCTCTGAGGACAAGTGTTCTGTGAGGAGATCTTTTCAGCCAAGAAGGTGCCACTTTTATGAAAAGATCCCTGTTATAGGAGCTGTTATGAAGGGATTTCTGGGTTGCTGTCAATGGGTGGGTGGGTAGGAGGGGCTTGGGAGCCCCTACTGAGAGGCCCGTCTTTACCCTCAGTCAGGTGGACTTGGCTCCCATCAACTGCAGTGGGGTTTGGGGCTGAGTCAAAGGGCTGGCAAACGGCCTCCTTATTGTAGCACAAGAACTAGGTTTCAGTTTTGTTATAGATAACTCAAATTTATCTAAAAAGTTACATGTGGATGTATATATGTACATATATACATATAAAACTAGGTTATTCATGGTTGTGTTTTATTATCTTGTTTCCAGTTCATCCTGTGCACATAGTTGTTTGCATCTTGTCTACTCTGTTAGATTGTGAGCAGGGACTACTTTTTGCCTTTCTTTATATCCCCAGTGCTTGGCATAGTGCACCTGCACATTGTAGGCACTTAAATGCTTGTTGACTTGTTACTTCAAGTTTGGGCTGTTACTGAAATTTTTAGTATGTGCCCTTTGCAACATGTGAGCTGTAGTTGAGAGGCAGTAGGAGTATTAGCCTTGGAGCCAGCATACCTGGGTTCGGTCATGATTTTTATGCTTGACTCTATGACTGTGGTAAATTACTTCACCTGTCTGTATTACTTCAGTTTACCCATCCTATATGTATTCAAATGGGTCTGAGACCTTATTTATCATTTTAGGAACTCCCTCCAATGATGCTTATCCTGTACTATTATAAGCGTCCTTCCAAAAGGTCATCATTGAGGGTCCACCCAACTAACTAAAGGGCTTTCTCATCTTCTTAGGACATCAGGAGGATCCCAGGGGAGCACTCTGCCTGTCTACCTGTTGTCCTTTGCTCCTGCTATTCATCCTGTCCATCCTCAATTCCTTGAAATAAAAAAGCCATGTTGTCTTAGCTTGAAAGAAGTTTAAAGCATTAAATAGTTCTGTTTGGCCACTTCATACCTTCACCCCTCTCCCCCTTTCTAGTACGGGTACTTCTTTCACTAGTCCATTCTATTAAAATTTCTAAGGCTGAGAAGTTCAATTAGTGTTCAAGTGGTCTCTGAACAAGCAAGGTCTTTTACTGTCTTGGCTCCAGACCTGCTTTCTTTGTCTCCAGATCAAAGTTGACCCACCAAGTAGGATGTTTCCCTTGATTCCTGGCCCCAGGAAATAGTCACTTGTCAATCAATAAACATTTATTAAGCACTTATTATGTACCAGGAATGGGGGATAGAAATAAAAGAAAGACAGTCTCTGCCTTCAAGGAACTTATGGGGAAATGTGGGGGAAGATGATACATAGAAGGAAAATGGATGTATTGTTTGCAGAGTCCAAAAACAGAACAGCTAGTGAGTAATGAAGTATTGGTATTCTGAGCCCTTTATAAAGGGAAGTTTGGGGAGGAGAGTAGAGGGGCAACTGAGGGTATGGAGGTGTTGAGTATCAAAGATGAAGCAATCTCCACGATGGTGAGATTTCTGGTTATGAGCCTCTCATGCCATGGGAGAAGCATGATGCTTGGACCTGAAACCAAGTAGAGCAGCTGGTAAGAATGAAACCTCTGATTTCTCCTAGTTGTGGACACTTAGGTTTCTGAACTTACCTTACCCAAATCCATCCACAAATCCTGACCTTTCTTCTCTGCCACTCTGGCCTTCTGTTTTCTTCTTATCCCTTTCTCCCTTGCCTTTGTTCTTCACAGAATTCTTCTAAGAGGAGGGTGTCCCAATGCTGCCACTTTGAATCAGCCCAGTAGCCCTGTCACTCTGCATCAGTTCATTCTCCCTTTTAAATCCACATTTTCATCAATAAACTTTCTTAGGACTTCACATACAAGGTCTCCTTCCCCCTACAGGAGCCAGTATATTGGATTCGCAAAGATTCAGTGGTTCTAATGCACAATGTTTACAAATGATATAATTATCATCTTGCCCTGGTAAATTGCCACTGTCTCCACTAAACCATTTAAAATACATATAATTCCACATTCACATTTTATGGTATTGACCTCTGCAAGTGATGGACAGGTTTGCCCTTCTCCCACCAAAAAATAAAAAATAAAAAAAAATCCTATGATCCTAGAACTTAGAGCTGGAATGACATTTCGGAAGCTAGTCTCCCCTTATTTTGAAGATAAAGGGACTAAAGCCTAGAATAGTATTATTTATCAGAGTCAGGATTTGAACAGGTCTCCTGACTCCAGATGCTCTTTCCATTGGATTGTCCTACTTTTGCTTTATAGAGAATGATTATTTTTATAAGAATATCAGATTATGTTTTTCTTTGTTTTCTTTAATCTTTTCATCATTTTGTTTAATTGTATTTTAGTAAGCTAATTTGCACTAGCACTCCAAAGGACATGACCTCATTGATGTGGGTATTCCCTTCAACCTGTCTGCCTCAGTTTCCTCATCTGTTAAATGGGTTCTTGTGAGGATAAAATGAGATACTCATAAAATATTTTGTAAACCGTAAAATACCATACAATTGCTGCCTATTATTATTCCAATAATGTAGATTAAAAACCACTCATATCTGCCTATCCTGTGTGACTTTTCTTCGTGTTCTTGTATATTCACCAAAGGTATCCACACAACCTAACGCATCAGAAACTTTCTGATTTTTTTTAATACTTTAGGGTTACATTGTAGCTCTCGGCCTATTCATATATTATCACTCATTCTCACTACTCACATTCATATAGCAGTTTGCAGTCAGAAAGCACTTTCAAAGACATTTTTTCACTTGATTGCCTCAACAACCCTGTGAATCACTGAACCATAGAATTTTCTAGTTGGAAGTGACCCCAGAGACCAGCTGGTCCAACCTTCTCATTTTACAGATGAAGAAACTAGATTGAGATGGGACCCTTGTCTTTCTAAACACACTCTCTCTTTTGGTTATCTAATTAACAACCATAAGGTTAATGATCATATTTATCCCGATGACCCATATCTAATCTATAGACACACACATACATATATTTGTATGTCTATAGACACACATGTAATATGGATGCATATTACTCCCCTTCTCACTTGCTATGATTCTAACTGTCCTCCTCTGTGTTCCTCATTGTGTCATTCCATTTCCTGAATCTCTTCTATATGCTTGAAGTGCTGTCCCTCCTCATCCTCATAGTATCCCTCTCTTTCTTTGACATGTCACCCAGGTACAACTTGGTCTTGTTCCTCCCAACTACTAGTTCCTTCCCTCCTAAATTTGTTGTTTAATTGATAAGTCATTTCCAAGTCTTTGTGACCCATTTGGGGTTTTATTGGTAAAGGTACTGTGATGGTTTGCCATTTCCTTCTCCAACTCATTTTACAGATGAGGAAACTGAGGCAACAGGGGTAAGTGATTTTCCCAGGGCCACACAACTAGTAAGTATGTGTGGGGTCCTGACTGGGGAAAGCCATAATACATGGTAAAAAGTGAAAAGCCATTAACTTAAACTCTGTGAAAGGTGGAGGCCCAGACATTATGACCTGTTAAATAATAATAATTGGAACAGTGAGTCATAACTTAGGTACTGTGACTGATGAAAGCTATAACATGGATACAGTGGCCTGTTCATATCCAGTAATGACCGGCATGCAATCTTGTGTTTGAGCATTTATCTATCAACACTGGTTTAACACCCAAACTTGGAAATGAACTCATTGCTAAGCAGGAATCCCCGATATCCACCAGTTTGCCGTGAAGCACCCTCTGGCTCCTCTTCCCTTGTTTTGATTTCTATAATTACCCCTGGGCTTTCCTGGGGTCTTAGTGGGGATCCACCATTGGTCTCACCACCGCCCCAGACTGAAGCTTGTCACACTCTTGGCAGGGATCCATCATTCTGCCTCAATGTAAGTAATCCAATTGATTAAACTGCTACCTATAATCATTCTGAAACTCTTTGGCCTTTTTTTGGCTATCAGATCCACCCCACACTTATGGGGGATGTACAGGGTTCCCCAGCCAGGGAAATTCCAAACGTTACAGTTTCTGAGGCTGGATCTGAACTCAGGTGCTCCTGACTCCAGGCCTGGCACTCTATGTACTGTGCTACCTAGCTGTCTTGCCTCCTAAATTATGGTTGTATTTATTTATATTACTTATGTATGTACTTATATATGTACTCATCTCCTCAGTAAGAATGTAAGACCCTTACAAATGGGAGTTGTTTCATCCATTGCACTTATATCCTTAGAGCTTATAACAGTACATATCACATAGTAAGTGTTTAATATATACCTGTTGATTGACCCATACATTTTTATTCTTGGAACTATGACTCTCTTAATTGAATTAGCCTTCATTGTTATCATATCATACTGTTGGCTCACATTGACTTTGGAGTCCATGAAAACATAAATTCTTTTTCAAAGTATTATCTAACCATGGTTACCCCACCTTATACTTATGAATTTGATCTTTTGAATCCCAGTGCAAGACTCCAGATTTATCCCCACTAAATATCATCTTATTAGGTTCAACTCAATGGTCTAAGTATTTTTTTGGGCCTACATCATATCATCTAGTATTAGCTATCCCTCTCAGTTTTGTGTCATTTGTGAATTTGAAAAGGATGCTATCCATGCCTTGAAGTCATCAATAAAAATATTGACCATCATGGGACCAAGTATAGATTCCTGTGTCATTTCACTGGAGATCACTATCCAAGTTGACATAGAAACATTAACGACTATTCTTTGGGTTTGGTCATTCAGCCAATTCCAAATTGTGCCATTCTTTAGCTCATAATGTTATAACAGAAATGTAGTGTAAGAGACATTATCAAATGTTTTGTTAGAATCTAAATAAATACTATTTGTTCTTCAAAACTGTTGGTAAACAACATTCCTCTCCTCCAGGGAGGAGATGTGAGATGATGAATGATGAATGTTTCATACTCTGAAAGAAGCAGTAACTGCCATGTCAGTTACTTTTGCTTAACTCTTTCAAAAATATAGATCTGGGGTTCTTAAGCTTTTTGTGTGTCATAGACCCCTTTGGTAATCTGGTGAACCCTATGGATCATTTATCAAAATAATGTTTTCAAATGCATAAAATAAAATAGGATTACAAAGGAAACCAATTACATTGAAATATGGGTTTCAAAATATATTTAAAAAATAAAACAAAACACCCAAGTTTACAGACCTATGTTAGGAACCCCTAACTTGATGTAGATAAAATATATCTTCAGCATCCCCTGACCTACTATTCTGATTACCTTGTCAAAAAAAGAAATGAGTTTTGTCTGACATGACCTTTTCCTGATAAAGCTATGTTGACCCTTTGTGATCATTGCTGTCCATATCTTTAATAATACTATTCTAGAATTTTGCTAGCCATTAAAGACAAGTTCCTTGGCTTCCAGTTTGTAGATTTCATTCCCTTCCATTTTTTCCCTAGGTTTTTGTGAGGTACAAGTGGATTAGATAGCATTAAACCTATTTTTTTTTAAATAGATGACGAAATTGGCTCAGAGATATAATCCAAGCAGAACTTTAATGTAGGACTTTTATCTCTCGTATAGGTTAGAGCAAATGTCTCTGAGGTCCCTTCCAGTTCTAGAATTTTAAATGCTTGGAGATTATGTGAGAGCATCTAGATGTCACAATGGATAGAGGTACTGGACCTGGAGTGAGGAAGACTCATTTTCATGAGTTCAAGTATAGCCTCAGATACTTACTAGTTGTGTGACCCTGGCAAGTCACTTCACCTTGTTTGCCTCAGTCTTCTCATCTGTAAAATGAACTGGAGGAGGAAATGGCAAATCACTTCAGTATCTTTGTCAAGAAAATCCCAAAAGAAGTCACAAAGGGTCAGACGCGACTGAAAAAAGACGGAACAACAGCCACCTATGTTCAGGGGTTCCGTACTCATTAGTGTGAACACATTTTGTGTTTGGTTACATGTCGATAGACTGGAGACCTTAACTGCGACCTGTCATCTTGCACATGTGTGTCTGTGTCACAGGAAGAAGCAGGTGCTGATAGTGACCATGATAATGATAGCAGGTATCTTTGTAGCACCTGCTATGTGCCGGACACTTGGCTAAGTCAGTAGCTTTACAATTATTATCCTTTTGATCCTCACAACAACACTGGTAGGTAGGCTATTATTTTCTCCATTTCACAGTTGAGGAAACTGAGGCAAGCAACACTTAAGTGACTTGCCCAGGGTCACGCAGTGGGGAAGTGTCTGGTGACAAATTTGAATGCATGTCTTCCTGACTCCAGACCCAGTGATCTGAAGGTGAGACATATGAACTCAAACTGTTCTTTTGCATAGGGAAAACAAGTCTCTGCCTTAATGCAAGTATCGGTCACTTTTCATATAAATTATTGCAAAAGCTTGCTAATTAATTTCCCGCACCCCAGTCTCCACTTCATCCACAGTTACTAAACTGTATTTGTACAAAAAACCCCAACAAAACCAAACAGATCTAATCACATCAAGTTCTTACTCAGAAATCTTCAATTGCCTCAATCTCTTAATTGCCTTTAGGACAAAGTATCCTCACATTTAAAACCTGGCATTTCAAGTACTCCACAATCTATACCCACATACCTTCCCCTCTTACTTCCTATTATTCCCACTTGCACTCTCTCTTCTAGTCACACTGTACCCCATTGCTTTTCCCACCAGCCAGTTTTTCTGCTAGCTGCCTCTATGACTATGCCTGCAATATGGCGGCTCCTCATTTCAATCTCTTAGAATCCTTAGCCCCTTTTAAAGCACAGTTCAGATGCAATCCATATTTGAGGCTTTTTCCTGATCTCCCTAGTTATTATTGCTTTCTTTCTTAAATTTATTTATAACATATTATATATATTTTATAATATATATAAATCTAATGTTGACCCTTTGTGGTCATTGCTGTCCATATCTTTAATAATACTATTCTAGAATTTTGTCAGCAATTAAAGACAAGTTCTTTATATTTATTTTATATTTATAATATATGTTTATGCTATATGTACTATATTATATTTTTATTATATATTTATATATAATACATATTATATATTATATGATACAAATTGATTTATAATATATTACAATACTATAATATGTTGTAATATATATACATACACACATATACCCACATATGTATGTATACACAAGCACACCTTGTCTTTATTTCACATGATTATAGATTTAGAACTACAAGGGACCATATAGACCATCTAGTCCAATGCTCTCATTTTACAGATGAGGAATTGAGGTCAGGAGATGTTAAGTGACTTATCCAAGGTCACACAGCTAGTAAGTTTATGGAGGCCCTAATCCCAGGGCCTTTGACTCTAAAGCCAATATACATTTCACTTTACCACAGAGAAGTACCCCCATAGAATACAAGCTGTACTAGATTACTTTCATTTTTACATTTGTACACCCAATATATAGTTTGATGCTTTGTGTATAATAGCTTTTAGTTAGTATTTGGTGAACTTAGTGAAGTTAGAATTGACTTGAATGATGCAAAAGAAAGTTATTTGAATATTGGGGGTTGGAGGTAAAGAACATAATTATTCCTTCTTTTAAAAAGTATGTTAGGTATGTGTTGCTTATATAAAATATAGCCACATGGGATATATAAATTTATAGACAAGTCTTTCAAGGTGAGGTATGGACAGATACTGTGGTGTGCTAGAGCCAAGTCATACTGGCTTTGGTGAGCTGATTGTTAAGTTTTCACATTTCAGAAATTAGTGGGTGCTACAAACTCAGGCTTGGTTTATTTACTTTTATTGATTCTCACACAAGATTTAAGAAAGTTATGGAGAAAGTATTAATAATACAGATTATACTTAAGTGTGTTGTGCCTACACTAACACCCCCCATTTGTTAAACATTTACCAGTATCCCCATGGATAGTCATCTCTGGAATCTTGCCCATCCTTCTTCAAGGAAAATTATGATTCCACATTTGAGGGGAGGAGAAGGGACCATGAGGTTGGCTATTCTCTTCTTTTCTGAGAGAGAGAGAAGTATAGGACTGGAATTATATCCTTCTATCATTCTTTAGTATTGCTAGTGTAGGAGCATGATTTTTAGGTTCTAAAGTTACTAGCTTTCCTCTCACTATTCTTTAAAGAGAGAGAGCACTCCCAAATTTAAACCCACTACATTGTCCCCTTGTTACCACAAGCTACTCAAAAGACTAGTAACACTAAATCGTTAATACTGAGCAAACTCAGTTATTCAAGCAAACAGCTTAAAATACGCTAGAAAAAGGGCAGGTAGGTGATGCAGTGAATAGAGTGCCAGCCCTGGAGTCAGGAGGACCTGAGTTCAAAATAGGCCTCAGACACTTGACACTAGCTGTGTGACCCTGCACAAGTCACTTAACCCCAATTGCCCTGCCTTTCACCCTCTAAAAAGTTAAAGAAAAATATCCTAGAAAATACAGAAGAGTGAGTGAGCTCTTTCAATGAAGGAATGATGGTAATCACAATAGAGGAATTTAGAAGAGAGTTGTTTTCCTGATTTCAAAAAAAAAAGAAGGAAACTAGTGAACTTGGTTTCTATTTCTGGGAAAACTCTAGAACTAAAGATATAGATAGTGAATATCTACACAAGGAGTCCCAAAGAGCTAGCAGAGATTCATCAAGAAGAGGTCAGATTAACCTTGGTTTTGTTTTTTTTTTTGTATTTTTTGACAGGATCATTGTTTAGTTGTTTTTCAGTCATGTCCAACTCTTTGTGACCCTATTTGGGGTTTTCTTGCCAAAGATACTGACTGGAATGGTTCGCCATTTTCTTCTCCATCTCATTTTACAGATCAGGAACTGAGGCAAACAGGGTTAAGTCATTTGCCTGAGATCACCCAGCTAGCGTCTGGGGCCACATGTGAACTCAGGGAGAGGAGTCTTTCTGATTCCAGGCCACTTAGCTGCCCTTTGCCAAAGTTACCGAACTGATAGACTGGAGAATGTTGTAGTTACGATTTGCCGAGATTTTATCAAAGTGTTTGGTAACACTCATGATATTTGTATGAAAAGATTCAACATTATGAGCTAGAAAATAGCCCAACCCCATGGATTTAGCCCTAGTTGATTAAACAGACTCCCAGGGTGATCATTAGTGTCCAACGTCAGTTTAAAGAGAGGGGTCTGTGCTTTGCTCTGTGCTTTTTAAATATTTTTGTCAATTAATAGGGTCGCTCTTGCCCTCAGGTAAAAGGGTCACCCTCGCCCTTATACTTACCTCCCTGGCCTTACCTTTCCAGTCTTCAGCTACTGCTGGCTCTAAGCCGTGCTTGGAGAACGCCCCCCCACCAAACAACCCAGGACTCGGTCAAACGCTTGAAAGATGTTTATTGAAGCAGATACAGGAACAGAGAGAGCTACACACACGCGGTTCCCCTTTTTATACCCTAGCTTTTGATCCCCACCTCCGAGGGCCGTCATTGCCTGGTGAGCCACTCACGAACTGTCCCGAAGATAAGGAGACATCTCGCGTAATCATGCCGTCTTTATTGCCAACGTGGCATCCTTAGTTTC
>CM053590.1:115885494-115913553 GCA_028646515.1 Pseudochirops corinnae
TAAGGCTGAACTAAGTGCTCACGATCAAGGCTAACAGACATGCGCGGGCCTCTACTCCATCCCCAGACTGTCGCGGTGCACCCCCAGCGGCTGATGACGTCAAACACCCTTACAGTCAATGAATAAAGGCACACAGGACATTCTTCTGACTCTGAAATGACACAAATTCTGCAGGGATAGCTAACACAATGGATGATGGATTTCAAGAAGAGATTGAACACTCATTTGTAAATCTTTTCAGTTATGGGTTACACTTACTCGCTGCTATGGTCCTTTCCTACTCTGAAATACTGAGATGTTGTGTCTAGATGACCTCCACTGTTTCTATTAAATAGATCAGTCTATGTTCTTGTGAAAACTTGCTTTGTGAACTTGGACAAGTCACTAACTTCTGGGCTTCAGTTTTCCTTTATTTGCACAATATGACAGTTGGCCTATGTCAAGGTATCTTAATTTTTTTCTGTGTCATGGACCAAGATTGGTGAAACTTTTGAACTCCTTCTTAAAATAATGTTTTAAAATAATCCCAAAGTGGGGTAGAGCCAAGATGGCAGAGTAAAAGCAGGGACTTGCTTGGAATTTCCCCCAAACTCTTCCAAATACCTATAAAAATGTCTCTAAACAAATTCTAGAGCAAAACCCACCAAAATGACAGACTGAAACAAATTTCCAGCCTAGGACAACCTTCAAGGTTGACAGGAAAGATCTTTTGCACTGAGTGGGGAGAGAAGCATAGTCCAGCTTGGCCTGTACTAGCTTAGACTGGGCCCCAGAAAACTTACAGCAGGGTTCAGGGGACTTAATCACTGGCAACTGTGAAGGTTTGCAGATTTCTCAACCCACAAATGCCAAAGACAATTTAGAAGGTCAGTTAGGAAAGGTCTGTGACCTGGGTGAGAGAGGAGCTTGGTCTGGCCCTAGTCCTAGGACAGACAGAGGGGCTTGGTTGATTGGAAGCAGAAGCAGCAGCAGCTGCTTCCAGAGCTCTTGGTGCACAGATGGTGAGGGGATCAAGTGATTGATCACAGGGAGATTGCAGGGATCTCTTTGGAGGCTCTGTGGCAAGATTCTCTTGCTTTGTCTGGACTTGTATCTGGGTTGTAGTCATAGGTGGCAGTCCTGGGGCAAGGAGGAGCACTGATGTGGCAGAGCTTGTGAAGGCAGTGGAGAGGGAATCCTCCTCACAGTGCCAAGGCAGAAAAGAGTGCTTGTGGTCACTTAAAGTTCTGAGCACAGGCCAGGAAAGTAGTAAACACCTCTCCTTTGATCCTACCATCTTAGAGAAACTGAAAATTTATAGGCCCCTAAAAGTATCTCTGAAAACAACTGCACAAAACTTGTGAAGCTTGGGATAGTACACCCTCTACACTGGAAGCAGAGTCCTCCCTTAAAAAAGAGTTAAAAAGCCAAGTAATTGACTGGGAAAATGAGCAAATAGCTTAAAAAAACTTACTGAGTATAGGATGTTACTTTGGTGACAAGATCAAAACATACAGCCATAAGAAAACAACAGTCAAAGCTCCTACATCCAAAGCCTCCTAGAAAACTATGAATTGGTGACAGGTAATGGAAGAGCTCAAAAAGGATTTTGAAAATCAAGTAAGAGAAATAGAGGAAAAATTGGGAAGAGAAATGAGAGTGATTCAAGAAAATCATGAAGACTGAGTCAGCAGCTTGCTAAAGGAGATCCAAAATAATACTGAAGAAAATAATACCTTAAAAAATAGACTAACCCAAATGGCAAAAGAGGTCCAAAAAGGTGATGAGAAGAATTGCCTAAAAAAAGCAGAATTGGCCAAATGGAAAAGAAGGTCCAAAAGCTCACTGAAGAAACTAATTCCTGAAGATGGAGGCATAGAAGCAGGAAAACTCTGTGGGTTCCCCCTAAAACCACTTCAAATACCTATAAAATATGACTCTAAACAAATTTTAGAGCTACAGAACCCACAAAATGACAGAGAGAAACAAATCTCCTGCTGAAGGCAGCCCGGCAGGCTGAGAGAAAGGGTCCATCGCAGCACACTGGGAGCAGAATCCAGACCTGCATGAGGCCAAGGTTTTAGCTGCAGGGTAGCCCTGAGCAGTGGCTGCAGTAGACTTCAGGAGTGGGAATCACCAGCAGTTGTGGCAATTTCTACAAATATCAACCCATAAATGCCAAAGACAAAGTAAAAGGTCAGTGGAACTCTAATGGATCTGGGGAGGACAGAGTGCAGTCTGGCCTCTACCCCAGAACAAGAAGTGGTGGAAGCAGTGACCCTGCAGCCACCTCCACATGACTGCTTCAGAGCTCCCAGCTTCAGAGCTCCCAGCCTGCAGATTGTTGGGGGGCTAAGCAACAATTCAGAGACTAAGTGCTCTTGCCTTAACCTGCCTGGATCTGGACTGTGGTATTGGGTGGTGGTCCTGAGGTGTGTGACCAGTGAGCCAGAGTTTGTGGGGGCAGTAGAGACAGCACCCTCCTAATAGCTTCAGCAGCTGTGAAATCTTCAGCAATTTGGAACTCTTTCCTTTTTCCTCTTTTTTCTCTTTTTCTCTTTTCTCTTTTCTCTGGAAGCAGAGTTCTCTTCTGGCAAAGAGCTCAAAAGTTAGTAACTGTGTAGCAACATGAACAATCAAAGGAAGCAAAGCAAGCACAGCCATCCAACTTTAGATTCCTTTTTTGGGGACAAAAAGAATCAAAGCATGGAACAGAAGGAACACAACACAGTCAGAACTCCTGCACCAAAAGCTTCCAAGAAAAATATGAACTGGTTAGAGGCCATGGAGGAGTTCAAGAAGGATTTTGAAAATCAAGTAAGATAAGTGGAGGAAAAATTGGGAAGAGAAATGAGAATGATGTAAGAAAATTATGAAAAGAGAGTCAACAACCTTAAAAAATAGACTAACTCAAATGGCAAAAGACACCCAAAAAACCAATAAAGAGAAGAAAAGCTGAATTTGCCAGATGGAAAAAAGAATTTCAAAAGCTCACTGAAGAGAATAATTCCTTCAGAATTAGATTGGAGAAAATTGAAGCTAATGACTTTATGAGAAATTAAGATACTTTTAAACAGATCCAAACAAATGAAAAAATAGAAAGCAATGTGAAATATCTCATTGAAAAAACCACTGACCTAGAAAATAGATCTAGGAGAGATAATTTAAAAATTATTGGACTACCTGAAAGTCATGATCAAAAAAAGAACCTAGAAATCATTCTTCAAGAAATTCTCAAGGAAAATTGCCCTGATATTTTAGAACCAGAAAGCAAAATAGAAATTGAAAGAATTCACTGATCACCTCTTCAATAAAATTCTGAAAAGAAAACTCCTAGGAATATTATAGCCAGGTTCCAGAATTCCCAGATCAAGGAGAAAATATTATAAGCAGCCAAGAAGAAACAACTCCAATATTGTGGAATCTAGCAGCTTCTATATTAAGGGATCAAAGGGCTTGGAATATGATATTCTGAAGATCAATAGAGCTAGGATTAAAAAAAAAGATTCACCTGCACAGCAAAACTGAATATAATGTTTCAGGGAAAAATATGGGCATATTTTATTTTAATTTTAATATTTAAAAATTTTTAAATTAAAAAATAATTAAATTTATGAAATAGAGGACTTTCAAGCATTCTTGATTGAAAGATTAGAGCTGAATAGAAAAATTGACTTTCAAATATAAGACTCAAGAGAATCAGGAAAAGGTAATCAGGAGAGAGAAATCATAAGGGACTTAGTAAAGTTGAACTGAAAATATAGTCATTCAATGAGGTGGAGGACTTTCAAGCATTCTTGATGAAAAAACCAGAGATGAATAGAAAATTTGACATTCAAACACGAGAAGCCAGAGAAGCATGAGAAGGTAAATGGGGAAAAGAAATCATGAGGAACTTATCAAAATTGAACTATTTACATGCCTACATGGAAAAATGATAATTGTAACTTGTGAAACTTTTCTCAATATGAGGATAGTTGAAGATAATATAAAGTATATATGTAAACATACATATATGTCTATATAGGAGGATATATATGCATATGAATGCATATGTGAATGTGTGTATATATGTGTACAAGTATACATAGACAGAGGGCACACAATCAATTGAATAGGAAGGGATGATATTTAAAAGGTGAAATTGAGAGATGAGAGAGGAATATAATGAGAGGAGATGGGGAGAGACAGAATGGGGTAAATTATCTCATACAGAAGAGGTAAGGGTTAACTGTTGCAATGGAGGGGAAGAACAGGAAGGCAAAAGGGAATGGGTCAACTTTATTCTCGTTGAATTTGGCTTAGGGAGAGAATGACATACACGCTAAGTTGGGTATTTTGCCATACAGGAGAGTAGGGGGGAAGGGGATGAGAGGGGCAATGATGGAGGGGAGGGCATGTTGGGGGGGAGACAGAGAGGGTAGTTAGAAGCACACACTTTTGTAAAGAGACAGGGACAAAGTAGAGAATAGAACAAGTAGGGGGTGGGATAGGATGGAGGGAAATATAGTCAGTCTTTCACAATAAATCCACTATGGAAATGTTTTGCATAACTACACATGTACAATCTATATTGAATTGCTTATCTTCCCAATAAGGGTGGGTGACGAGGGAGGAAGGGAAAGATTCTGGAATTCAAAGTTTTAAAATCAAATGTTTAAAAATATTATTATTATTATTATTTACATGCTACTGGGAAATAAGATATACTGGCACTGGGGTAGGGAGATCCATCTTGCCCTACTGGAAAGTTAAAGGGGGGATGAGGGAGGATATAAGAGACAGCAGATTGGAGGAGGGGGCATATAGTGGGATCACTGTTTTGGGGTGGTGGGTAGGGGAAAGACAGAGAGAAAATTCATAACTCAAAATCTTATTGAAATGAATGATGTAAACTAAAAATAAACATAAAAGTTAATTTTTTAAAAAAAGGAAATTCCTTAAAAATTAGAATGGAGCAAATAGAAGCTAATAACTATGAGAAATCAAGAAATTAGAAAACAGAACCAAAAGAATGAAAAAATAGAAAACTGTGAAATATCTCATTGGGAAAACAACTGACCTGGAAAATAGATTCAGGAGAAGTAATTTAAAGATTATTGGACCGCCTGAAAGCCATGATCAAAAAAAGTCTTGACATCATCTTTCAAGAAATTATCATGGAAAACTGCCCTGATATTCTAGAATCAGAAAGTAAAATAGAAATGGAAAGAATCCACCAATCACCTCCTGAACGAGATCCCACAAGGAAAACTCCTAGGAATATTGTAGCCAAATTCCAGAGTTTCCAGGTCAAGGAGAAAATATTGGAAGCAGCCAGAAAGAAACAATTCAAGTATTGTAGAAATACAGTGAGGATGATAGAAGATTTATCAGCTTCTACATTAAGAGACCAGAGGGCTTGGAATATGATATTCTGGAGGTCAAAGGAACTAGGATTAAAACCAAGAATCACCTACCCAGCAAAACCGAGTATAATCCTTCAGGGGAAAATATGGGCATTCAGTGAAATACAGGACTTTCAAGCATTCTTGATTGAAAGATTAGAGCTGAATAGAAAATGTGACTTTCAAATATAAGACTCAAGAGAATCAGGAAAAGGTAAATAGGAAAGAGAAATCATAAGGGACTTATTAAAGTGGAACTGTTTGCATTCCTACATGTAAGATAGTATTTACAACTCATGAGACCTTTCTCAGTATTACAGTAGTTGGAGGGAATACATTGAATATGTACATACATACATACACATATATATACGCACACATACACACACATATAGACACAGGGTGGGCACAGGGTAAGTTGAATATGAAGGGATGATGTCTAAAAAATAAAATTAAGTGGTGAGAGAGAGGACTGTACTGGGGGAAGGAGAAAGGAAGAGGTAGAATGGAATAAATTGTCTCACATAAAAGAGGCAAGAAAAAGTTTTTACACTGGAGAGGAAGAGGGGGGAGGTGAGATGGAATGAGTGAACTTTACTCTCATTGGATTTGATTAAGGAGGGAATAATAAACACACTCAACTGGATATGGAAATCTATCTCTTTTTCTTGGAGGGCAATTGGGGTTAAATGACTTGCCCAAGGTTACACAGCTAATTTTTGTGTTAAGCATCTGAAGAACGGATTTGAGCTCAGGTTCTCCTGACTCTAAGGCCAGTGCTTTATTCACTGCACCAACTAGCTGCCAAAGAAATCTATCTTACCCTACAGGAAAGTAAGGGGGAAGGGGATAAGAGAGTGGGGCGAATGATAGAAGGGAGGGCAGATTAGGGGAGAGTATAGTCAGAAGCAAACACTTGAGGAGGGACAGGGTCAAAGGATAGAGTAGAATAAATGGGGGGTGGGATAGGATAGAGGGAAGTACAGTCTTTCGCAACATGACCATTATGGAAGTGTTTTGCATATACACATGTATAACCTTTATTGAATTGCTTTGCCTTCTCAATGAGGGTGGGTGAGGAGGGAAGAAGGGAGAGAATTTGGAACTCAAAGTTTTAAAAACAAATGCTAAAAACTTTTTATATGCAACGTGAAAATAAGATACACAGGCAATGGGATATAGAAATCTATCTTGCCCTACAGGAAAATAGAATGGAAAGGGATAAAAGGGGGAGGGGGTGATAGAAGGGAGGACAGACAGGGGAAAGAGGTAATCAGAATGCAGGCAGTCTTGGGTGGGGGAGGGGAGAGATGGAGAGAAAATTTGAAACTCAAAATCTTGTGGAAGTAAATGTTGAAAACTAAAAATTAATTAATTAATGAGAACACACACAAAAAAAAGAAATTTTAAAAAATCTCAAGAAGTGCTACATTTTGGTTAGAAGTTAGTGAAAATAAAGATGCAATTCTCTCCCCCTGCCCAATAATCCAAATTCATAGACATCCTGAAACCTATGCATAGACCACGTAGCGATCTATGGATTCTAGGTTAAGAACCTCTGGACTAGATGATACTTAAGGCCCGTTCCTGCTCCACCATCCTATGATTTTGTAATTTGTATGCTGGAATATGTCACTGCCTGCTTCCCAGTGAAATACTAAAGAGAAGTTGGAAAATTGCTGTAATGTGTTCGTGCATCAGCAAAAGGTACCATATAATTAACCAACTAATGATTACTCTGGGGCCGAGAATTTAGTTGTCATTCATCATCAGAATCCTTAATTAAACTCAATTTTTTCCTCTCTTTGGTTTTCCGCTTTTGGTCATTGGTCTTTGCATATCCATCAATGAATAGGCTGGAAAAAAAAGGATATAAAAATTCAAATCCATGGGAAATGCTAAAATGACTTGTTAATTTGAATCATTTTGCAGGGGATGCATTACTCCCCCTTTCCCCAACTCCCACTGATATCCACGGATAATTGAGAGTTAGCTATAAAAATGAAATTATTAATGAATGATAAATATTGTTTAAACTAGTCACATTTACAATGATTACAAAGGGATGTCCCTTTCTTCATTTAAAACAAGGTTTTCTTTTTCCTCTATGACCATTTATCTCTTCTGAGAAGTTTTATTTAGAAATTAATGTGCATTGCACTGTGCAAGGAGAAACAAAAATCTATCCTTAATTATTTCTGCAGAATAAGTTTCTCTATTATTGTTTTGCATATATGTTAGACTTAAAATGATTGGTTGGAATGCTTGTAGGCCTCTAGGTATAGACAAAGAAACAAGCAGGAAATTGGGAAACACTCTATGAAAATACAATAAGGAAAGTAATAGAAGATGAGCTATTATAAATCGGATGAGTCAGAAACTTGTAGGCCCCTTTCAAATAATGGATATGGTTTTTCAAGGAGAAAAAATTGATTAACTCCAAATGTGAAGTCATTTGGGGAATTATTATTCCCTCTTGTTACTGATCCTTATTCATAGATTGCCTTTAAGAAGCTAAATCAGTACCAGATCTCATAGCCATCAGATAAACCAAGTAGATCCATTAGGTAGCCTGAGCTTCAGAGCAGCAAAGTTGCTAGAACTAGATGGTCTGCATTTTGGGGACCCAGAGAGAGACTGAGCTCTTGATCTGCACTGGACATATTTTCATGGTGTCCTTCATCCCTTGCCATATTGAAATAAAGTCTCTCTCTTGACTAGCATCAAGTGTGAGCTCCTTTTGATCTGAGGACCAGATTATCAAATATTTGCTGACTCAGACGTCAGAGATTCCTGCTGACTCTATGTCCTAGTAGCTATGAAATTATTCCCACATGGACACCATACTCATTGGCTGGTTTATCATTCATCCTATGGTTGGCAGATTTTCGCCTCTACTTTTCCTTACCCTTGTGACTCAAGCTAATAGTGAAAAAAATAGTCAAAAGTCCTTGGCATTTATCTAAGAACCTAACAGTTTCTCACCCCACCCATCATTGTTCACTGCTTTCTAAAGATCTAGTCTATTGCTACGACCAGATAAAGACCCAGATCCCAGTGACCAGAATCACTGCTTGGGATTTCCATGTATTCCCCACTAGCCAATACAATTAGTGCAGAAAAGAGAAAGGAGGGGATTCAAGTTCCTGATAACTAGAATTTTGGGTATGAATTTGGAATAAACTGACCTGTAAGAACAGTATGATAAATGGAAATTGGGTTCTATCATGTTATTAATGCACTGCCATAGTTTGACAATTGACTTAATAAGTCAAATAGACTTTTTTGGGCTCAGCAGAGGGGACTGGGGAATCTTGCCACTACTTATAGCATCATTTCTATAGGAAAATGTATATCAAGTTCCAAGCATTTGGCTTATAAATAAATGAAGCTTGGGAACATGTTAATTCTGCTATTCTTTGTACAGTGAAACCAAATGCATTGGCATAATTTTCTAATATCAGTTTTTCTTTAGTGGTCAGCGACAATTAGAATACTTGATTGGGAGCATTGTGACATTTAATTAATCATTCCCCTATAGTTTCAGTCTCTTGTATCTCTTCTCCAGTTGGTTCTATATATTAAAAGATGGATTTTTTTGTGGTGCTAGGCTTTAGAAGTTTTAAAGTAAAGTGAGAAATGGCAATTAAAATTGGTTGAAGGTATAATGAAAGGGCTTCCCATGTTTCCATTCTAAAACATCTCAGTCTTGGCCTGTAAACCCTTCTTTCCCCTTAGCCTCACTGCTTTGATGAGCTGGGGCCTCTAGCTGTGTGAAGGTTTTTATGATGTGGATAAATGCACACCAGGGGCAAGGATCAGACCACCAAACTCATTTTCACTTGTGATCTAAGCCCAGATTTTAACTCTTTTCTCTGGGGAAGGTAATGCATTAACACATGCAACTAGTCAAGTCTCAGGGTACAAGAGGGTAGGTATATAGTGCCTTCTGCGTAATTTCCATTAGCTTCCAATAATCACAGTCTGGGAGATTATTTAGAACCGGAGGGAGGGGGTGAGCATAAAGTCACAAGGAACAGATCTTTTCTCTGTGGTGAAGGAGCACAGGCACATTTCCTATTAAATGGAAAGACTAATTTGATTGGATTTCCCCAGAGGTACCCTGCCTATTCCCTACCAATGAATATGACTCATCAGCTCTTTTAGGAATAGGGAGGAGAAAAATCATGTTGATAACTATACAAAATTGTCCAAATGGATTCATGGCTGTTGTCTGCTGCTTTATTGAGCTTTAGCTGAAGCATTTCTTTGGAGTAGATGATATTGACTTTTGGTCTGGTCATTTCCCAAAATGTGACTTACCATTTTTTTTAGTGGAAGATTAATATTTGATCAGGGGATGTTCACCCACATCGAATCTGAGCAAATCAAGCTCAGGCAGATGGGAGATCTTGTCTTAGTCCCCTGGGTACCTTCCTGAGATGACATACAAATCCTTTGTCCCTGGTTCAAAGGACAAGAGAGGTCCAGAGATGACACTGAATATTTCGTCTGACATAAAATGATGAAGTGATTTTATAGCTTGTGATTAAACTAAACAGATTCCCTTCAGTTATATTTTATTTGTTGTTTAACTTCCCTTTCAAAGCAAAAAGGAAGAGGATCAAGTGCAAAATATTATGCCTGATTTCCTTCTCTCTCTCCCTCTCCCTCTCCCTCTCCCTCTCTCCTTTCCTCCCTCTCTTCCTCCCTCTCTCCCTTTCTCTTTCTCTCCTCGATGAATCCAGAGTCCAGATTCCACAGTTTGACCTTGAGTCCGTGGTTTTGACCTTGATGTAAGAAGTCTGGGAAGTGTTGGGATGGGAGCAGAGGAAGAAGTAGTAATAAGGCTAATGGGAGTGAAAGGAAAGAAACATAGGGAGCAACGGGGAAGAAATGCTTAAAGGCAGGAAGGTGGAAGATGAAGAAAGAAGAAAGATGAGGAAGATATAAATTTTGAGGGTGGACCAGAGACAACTCAGGTAACATGCAAAATGACCCTTTTAACATAACAATTTCTAGGATAGGGCTATTCGGGTGTGGGTGCCAGACTCAGGGATTGGGACTAGAGTATAGGAGAGGCAAACTGATGTGCTAGGTAATGAAGAGGAAAGTATAAGGAAGTCTTTCCAAAAATTGTATTTCTTAGGAGCACATTTTAAAAACTTACACTACTGCTCTAAGGGAACAATAGTTTAGGGAGATCCAGAATTCCTTAACATAATAAAAATCCCATAACTTTGACTGATCTGGTCATTAAATAGAAAATGATAACTTACACTTGCCCAGAGTCCCAAGCCTACTTAAGGAGGATGGCTGCTAGATCCAATGCCTCTAGTTTTTGTTCCCTTTTAAAATCCCCTACTCATATATAGGTGCCCTGGCTAAACTACACTGACTGTGAAAGCCTGTTCAGAGACTAATGAATTGACTTTCAATCCAGAAGGACTTGCTATCTAGGGCAGGAGAGTAGGTAGGTTTGAGCAGTCTGAATTTAAGAAACAGATGAAACCCTCAAGCAGCTTTTAGAGCTTCTATTACTAGGAAACCTCTGGCTACTAAAATTATTAACCTTCCAGCCCTAGTCCCTGATTTTGGCCTTCGGACTTCCTGGACACTATGTTCACTCATTAGCGCATACTTTGCCCTTGGTGTTTAACCCCTTGTAATCTAGACCAACAACCTTGAGATTGTAAAATCCTTAACCAACAGTACTGGCAGGCCTGTACATAGTAGGGGCTAGCTATTTATCCTTCCTAAGTGGGAAAAAAATCTACATTTTCTACAGCATATGGGATATAACTTACTTAGATAGAATGAAATTCCTTCTGACCACAAGGAGTGTCAAATTCTAGAATGCCTGAGGGAGGAGTGAAATATTTTTCTTGTGACCAAGCAGTACAGAAGACACACTATTTAGACAAGAAAGAATCACTGGACACAAAAAATGTGAGTGGGGGATGAGGAAATGATACTAATATAACTGTTAAGAGGTTTAATACCTGAATTTTGAATAGAAAGAAATTGGGATAAAAGGCAAGAATAGAATGATAATGCAAGCTCATTCTTACTTGGTGGCTAGACATTATCAGAAGATACTTATTAAACTTGTATGTACTTGTATCTTGAGAACTACAAAGTGTAATTTCATTAGACTGTGTCCTTATTATGTCTAACTTTTGGCCTTGTGTCCTACACTCTGGGTCCCTGAAACCCACTGGGGTCTTGTGATTTAGGTCTGATGATGGATGTCATCATTAGGTCATAATGGATCATGAATGTCAATTTCTCTTTTTTGGCTTGTTTTGCCCCTACCTGGAGTCTATTTTAGGGATTCTCCAAATATAATTTCAGTAGAGCTTATGTCTAAGTGGCCTTAGAAAACAATGTGTAGGTAAACAAGTCCCCATATCTGGTACAAGCACTCACAGTAACAATATGGTATTGGGTAGAGGACAGCCTTTTTTGTTATCATATAGAAAATACAAAATTCTTAAATTACCCAAAGGAACCACAGACAGAAACTAAAAATACTTAAAACCACTTGTTGATCCCCTCAGGAGGAACTGAGCTCAAGGTTTCCATCAAAGTAGGCATTTGTTAGTCAGTCAACAAGCATTTATTAAATGCTTACCATGTGCCAGGCACTGTGGTAAGTTCTGGAGATATGAAGAAAAAAAACATAGGCCCTTCCCTCAAGGGGTTCATATTTTATGGGAGAGACAACATGCAAAAAACTACGTACATATATAAGATATATTACTGGGTACAAAACAGAAAATAGTCTTTGCCTTCAGGGAGCTTCTATTCTTTTAGGATACTCCAAGGATGGGGAACCTGTGGCCTCAAGGCCACATGTGGCCTTCTAGGTCCTCAAGTATGACTCTTTTACTGAATCCACATTTTGGTTCTGTGACCCAAATTTTGATTCTTTGATCCAAATCCTTTATTCTGTGAAGTTTGGATTCAGTCAAAGGGCTGTACTTGAAGATCTAAAGGGCCACATGTGACCTCAAGGCTGCAGGTTCCTCACCCCTGCCAACCATGATTCCTTTTACTCTTATAATAAATTCCTTAGTCATTGGATGGGCATTGCCTCAGACAATGAGACCTGGGAAAGACCTTAATTTATAAAAACTGAGATCATCCATTGCTTCCCAGGCCATTGTCAGTCCTCTTGACTTTTGTCTTGCCACTGGGATTCCATGACTCTGGAGGAGAGTGAGGCTGACAACTTTACACAGTTCTGCCTCACTTAAGTCCAGTTCACAAGTCAAGACATCCAACTCTTGATGACATTGGTCCTCCTCAGGGACAAAGGCCTAACAACAATGACAATGATGATGTCGACGACAATGACGACGACAACAACAACAACAACAACACCACCACAGAGTTGATGGGAGGCAATCTGAGAAGAAAAACACCACCAGATATGGGTGGGAAACTGGAAAAAACTTGCAGAAAGTAGGATTTAAGCCTATTTTTGAGGGAAGCCAGAGAAGCCAGAGGGAAAACATTCAAAGCATGGGAGGACAGTCAGTGAAAAGGCACACAGGGAGATGGAGTAGTATTGGAGAAGGACCGCAAGGATGCAGGTGTTGATATGTCATAAAATATATGGAGGTGAGTATGGTTTAAGACTGGAGAGGGAGGATAGGTTCAGGCTGTGAAGTACTTCAAATGCCAAACAGAACTTTTTATATAGAGCTTTAAAAACTTGATCTTTTAGGTAATAGGGAGTCACTGGAATTTGACTGTAGAAGGGGAAGAGGTGCATGGTCAGTCCTGGGCTTTAAGCAAATGACTTTGGCAGCTAAAGATTAAAGTGGGGAGAATTGAGACTGATTAGGAAGCACATATTGGAATAATCCAGGTGTGAGGTAATGAAAGTCTGCACTAGAGTGGAGAGAAGGAGATACATATAAGAAACATTGTGAAGGTAGAAACTACAAGATTTAGAAACAAATTGGGTCTTGGGTAATGGGTACCCAATATGTGGTGTAAGTACAAAAATAAATTGAGGATAATACTGACGTTGTGAACCTGGATGATTGGGAAGATGGTAAGTAAAAGGAAAGTTTAGAAGAGGGGAGAATTTTTTGGAGAAGCATAATGTGTTCTATTGTGGATGTGTTGAGTTTGAAAGATCTAAAGGACATCTGATTAGCTGATGACGTGAGAGTGGAGCTTGGGAGAGAGGTTAAGACTGGATATATAGATCTGAGAATCATTTGCATAGAGATGATAATTGAATCTCTGGAAACAGATGACATTACCAAGTGATAGAGGGAGTGGTGGGGGAATAGAAGGAGAAGAAAAGAGGATGCAGGATAAAGCTTTGAGAAACACCCAGAGTGAATGGGCATGGTCTGAATGGGAATGGTCCAGCAAGGATACTGAGAAGAAGCAGTAGGACAGGAAAGGGGAGAATCAAAAGGGAGCAGTATTACAAAAACCTAGATAGGAGAGAATATCCAAGAGAATGATCAGCAGTGTTCAAGTCTGTAGAAAGTTCAAGAAGGATCAGGATTGACAAGTAAGATAGATAGCACTGTTGACATTCTAGTGAATACATTTCCTCACAAGGTCTTAACATGGTCTTCCCAAGATTTATAATGTTCTCTATAGTCTAGACTTCCCCTAGAATGTAAACACATCTTTCTTCCCCTGGATGAGCAATGACCTTCCCATCAGACATTGCACATAACCTAATTGTTCACTGTGATTGCAAGGTCCAGATCTCTTACTTCTCCAAGTCATGTGTCCTCCTTCATGGCTCACCCCCACCCCTGAATACAGGAACCACATGGACAGTCTTCTTTATGAAATCCTCTTCTCTTCCTAGAAGGCATGAATTTCATGGCTCTTGAATTTTAGATCCTCCTTTAGGTACCTCCTCAGACTGTTACTTCACTGGCTAGATGGATAGATTCTGGAATTATTCTGCTTAGAAAAGAACCCCAGATTTGGAGACAGAGGTCTTGGATTTGAATCTTGGTTCTGATATTTGTACCCCTGTGTGACCTTGGGCAAGTAATACTACCTCTCTGGCCTTTGATTTCTTCATCTCTAAAATGAAGGGATTCTTTTTCAGGGGAGATGGCAAGGCAATTAAGGTTAAGTGACTTACCAAAGGTCACACAGCTAAGTAAGTGTGTCAAGTGTCTGAGGCCATATTTGAACTCAGGTCCTCCTGACTCCAAGGCATGTGCTCTATTCACTGGGCCACCTAGCTGCCCCTAACTTAAGGGAGTTGATCAAATGATCTATGAATTCCCTTCTGGCTGTCAATCTATGCCTTTGTGATCCTATCATCTTACGATTTACATTTGAGATTAGAGGCAGGTTGCAGTAAATCACCTTTCTCAAGTAATTGATGGAAACTGGTTTCATGGGATGGAAGAAATGAGGCAGAAAGATTTTTTTGAATGATGGAAGGAAGAGAGAGGGAAGGGTGTTCTTACCATTTCTCTGCATTCCAAGCTCTCTACCTGTTGGTCTTGACTGTTGCTTTTTATTTTTTACTTCCCTCCCTTCCCCTTCTTCCCTCCTGGTTCCCAAAGTTCTGTGGGAATAAATATGCCATTCTCATTCTATGTCTGCTCCTCAGATGTCACTCAGGCCCCCTAAAAAGGGCTCTGATGTTTGCTTGTTGTGCCTTGTCGGTTCAAATCAAGTCATAGTAGTTCTAACCTACCCCACAGGCAAGAGTTTGACAGATCTCTCATCAGCCTGCTCAAAGGCAATAGCAGAGAGTGGGACAAGTTAATTAGTAGTGACTACTACCAGGTTAGAGGAGTTTTATTTTTTTAATGCTTAGTTAATTTCATAGTAACTGAATTTGGTCTCAGTGTATAAAGATGTGAATAGGAGATACTGAGTGTAACTTCAGCATCCCCTTAACTGTGAGGAGGAGGACCAGGATTAATGACAGTTCTATACTGCTCCCTTCCATGTCTGGTAGTGTGTGTGTGTGTGTGTGTGTGTGTGTGTGTGTGTGTGTGTGTGAGAGAGAGAGAGAGAGAGAGAGAGAGAGAGAGAGAAAGAAAAAGAGAGAGAGAGAGAGAAAGAGAGAGAGAGGAGAGAAAGAAAGGCGGGGCAGAGAGTGGTTGGGGAGACTGAAGGAGGACTGAGCTTTATTTCAATGAGTTTCAAGGAGTCGTATTATGTATGCATTGGTAAGGCGAGTAAACCACCATAACTGCCAGGATTCTTCCCTGATGGGCCAGGGTCAGAATTCGATTTGGTTTGATTTGATTCAGTTCAACTTTAGTTCAGTTCGATTCACCGAACATTAATTAAGCATTTATGCTCTGCCAGGCTCTATGCTAGGTTCCAGTGATACAAAGACACAAATGAAACAGTCTCTGCCCTCAAGAAACTTACATCTGATGGAAGGATACAACCTACCTACAGATAAATAAATACAAAGTAATTTGAAGAGGGAGAGGAATAGGAACAAGAAGGGAAAGGGGACAGTCTTCATGGAGGAGATGGTACCTGAGATGAGCTTAAAGGGAAGATAAGAATTCTGAAAGGTGAGGAAGAGAAGAGAATGCATTTCAGACCATAGTTGATGGGTTTTGTGGATGTAGTGAGCAGGTAGAAGGAATAATACTTTTAGAGAGTAGCCAGAAGTCCAGCTTGGACTGAAACACATGTAATGGGAGACTGGCCAATGAGAACCCAGTCATTATGAACATGGATAGATATATCATGCACAGAAGGAGCTAGAATGGTTAGCACCAGATCACTTCATTCTCATAGCTAGGAGATACTGAGGTGCCACCTAATAACTCTCACTCATTTCTCCGTACGCTGAGACAACTTGCTCACTGTGACAATGTAGAATGGAATAATTTGAAGTAAGGCTGGAAAGTTGAAGCCAGATTATCAATGTCCTTAAAAGTCAGGCTTTGGTTTGTTCCTGAAAAGTGACACCAGAAAATTTAATTTTGACTTGGGCTGCCAGATTGTGATTGATGTACCATCCGTGTAACCCCTTTCCTGGTTCAGTTGAACTGAATGGCAAAAACTATTGATGACTAAGGTGAGGAATGATCTGAGCAAAAGGAGTATCTAAGATCAGTATTGAAGGAAGGGGGAAAATGGGGTCTTAATAGAACTTGCATATACCTAGTTAACATATTTAGGATATGTTGTTTTAACATATGCCATCTTAATTTTTATTACATGAAATTCAAAAACCTTTATCAAGAGCAAAATCTTTCCAAGAGTTTGTAAGAAGGGAAACTCTTGTTTGGTAATGCAATTTTTGAATCAGATATTTCTAAAAGTGTCTGATATGCAAGATGTATACAAAACTAACAAATAAAATATCGAGCCATTCTCTGTGGGTAAGCTGTCAAAAGATGCGAACAGTTCTTGGAAGAATTGCAAATTATTAATAGCCATATGAAATATGACTCCAAATTGCTAACAATCAAAGGAATACAACTCAGTGCCATTCTGAGGTTTCACCTCATATTTAACAAATTGTTAAAGGTGATAAAAGATGGGAATAATCCACGTTGGAGGGGTTGGGAAAAGACAAGTGCACTAGTATACCATTGGTTTATATGGAAATATGTCTGATTATTCTGGAAAGTAGATTGGAGCTTTAATAAGCCCAAACTATGTTCTAGGAACTGTAGTAAGAACTCTGGATTAGAAGAAAAAGCCTCTGTCCTCAAAGAGCTAATATTCTTTTTTTTTCTTTATGGAGGGGGGAGGGCAACTGGGGCTAAGTGACTTGCCCAAGGTCACATGGCTCATAAATGTTAAGTGTCTGAGGTTGGATTTCAACTCAGGTCCTCCTTTTTATGAGATTTTGGGTTCCAAATTTTTTTTCCTCCCTCCCCACCCCATCCAAGACAGCAAGCAAGCTGATATAGGTTATAGAGGTATAGTTACGTTAAACATATTTCCACATTAGTCATGTCATGAAAGAAAAATCGGATCAAAAGGGAAAAAACACAAGAAAGAAAAAAAACCCAAAAGAGGTGAAAATTCTATGCTTCAATGTGCATTTACTCCATAGTTCTTTCTCTGGATATGGATATCATTTTCCATCACGAGTCTTTTGGAGTTGTCTTGGACCCTTGTATTGCTGAGAAGACCCCAGTCTATCATAGATGATCACTGCACAATGTTGCTGTTACTATGTACAATGTTCTCTAGGTTTTGTTTATTTGACTCAGCATTGGTTCATGTAAATCTTTCTGGGTTTTTCTGAAATCCACCTGCTCATCATTGATCATAAAGCAACAGTATTCCATTACATTTATATACCACAACTTGTTCATTCATTTCACAATTGATGACCATCCCCTCAGTTTCCAATTCTTTGCCACCACAAAAAGAACTGCTTTAAATATTTTTGTACTTGAAGTTCTCTCTCTCTCTCTCTCTCTCTCTCTCTCTCTCTCTCTCTCTCTCATCTCTTTGAGGTAAATACTTAGCAGTGGTATTGTTGAATCAAAGATATCCACAGTTTTATAGTCCTTTGTGCATGTTCCAAATTGCTCTCTAGAATGATTAGATCAGTTCACAAGTCCACCAACAATGCATTAGTATTCTAATTTTCCCATATCAATTGTAGTTTTCTTGGCAAAGATATAGTAGTGGTTTGCATTTCCTTCTCTAGCTCATTTTAAAGATGAGGAAAATAAGGCAAACAAGGATAAATGACTTGCCTGTGGTTATATAGTTAGTAAGTGCCTGAAGTCATATTTGAACTCAGTCTTGACTTCATGCCCGGTGTTCTATCCACTGTGCCATCCAGTTGCCCATGAGTGAAGTGATGAGGAACCAAACTGAAGTGATGACTGTGGATGATTAGAAGCAGACATATATAAAGGATATTGTGGAGGTGGAAATAACACGATTTGGAAGGGGGGTGGTGGCTAGGTGGCCGGGTGAATAGAGCACTGGACCTGAAGTCAGGAGGACCTGAGTTCGAATCCGGATTCAGACACTTAATACTTACTTAGCCATGTGACCTTGGGCAAGTCACATAACTCCAATTGCCCTGCATTCCCCTCTCCAAAAAGCCAAAAAGCCAAAAAAAAAAAAAAAGAAAAAAGAAATAACATGATTTGGCAACAGATTAGTTATATGGAATTAAGAATGATTCCATGTTTGGGAATCCAGTTATGAGAATGGTGGTGTCCTTGATAGTGTCACAAATGAAAAGTCTGAGAGACAGAATCTCTAGGCAGTTAATAATGAATTTTATTAATTATGGCTAACAAATAATAAAATGGTGGTCATTGGCTTTCTCTTGTAAACCATAGACACTCCCTGGAGAACATTCAATGCTTAAAAAGTCTTTGGAAAAGGGAGTGTATCCGAGGGTGGAAATCAACTCTGATTGGCTAATAATCAAAGAGGGGGTAGATATATTAAAGAGGAGGTGGGCAAGAAGTCTTCAGCAACTCCTACTGACAATATGACCCAATCATGAGAGTCAGTCATCTCCAGCTGTCTGTACAAAAGAATCCATCTCTACCCAAACTACTGGGGCTGGTTTTCCTCTTCATAAACTGTGTCACCCTAAAGTCTGTTGAAAGGTTGCAAGGACAGGGGCTCATTTCCTAAGGGTAAGACTTACTTGGACTAGACTCTGTAAGGTCTTCTATATGGGTTGGGTCATGCCAAAGATTGATAAGCATGTTCCCTGAGGATTTGGGCCATCTCATCTATTAGCAATGTTCTTCAGAAGCTGGCTAACCTACACTGGTTGATTTCTGAATGAGGAAATAGAAAAGGAAAACCTTAATCTTTAATAATTTGTTATTAATAATATTATTAATATTAATAATAATTTCAATAATGTGGAAGTTCAGGAGAGGAGTGAATTTTGGGGGAAATACAATAGGAAATATACACATATAGGTATCAACTATGGAATATTCAGTTCAAAATTTCTAATAGATTTCTATTAATTGTTAATGCAGAACTAGAGTTTAAGAATGAGATTAAGGCTGAATATATAGAGCTATCAATCATTAGCATAGGAATCATATTAAGAGAGAGACTAAAATATCTGTATCTTTCAACCCAGAGATTCCACTACCAGACATATACCCCAAGGAAGTAAAAGATAGAAGATGCCAAATAAATAAAAATGTTCATTGCAGCATTTTTTTGTGGTAGCAAGAAACTGGAAACAAAATATGTCTATTTTGGATCTATCAGTTCTTCACATAGAGAATGACTAGAATTGTGGTGCATGAATGTAATGGGATATTACTGTGTTGTAAGAAACGATGACTATTAAGAATTCAGAGAAGCATGGAAAGAGTCATATGAACTAATACAAAGTGAAGTAGGCAAAGTCAGGAAAACTATATATATATATGTATGTGTGTATATATGAGTGTATATATATTATATATATATACATATTATATATATATGTTTCAACAATGTAAATGTAAAGAACAAAACCAAAATAAAACAATAATTTAATTAAAATCATCAAGCTTTGCTCCAAAAGAGGAGTAGGAGAATGTACCTTCTCTATTCTTGACAGCAGTGGGGAAATACGGTGTAGAATATTGTATGTGCTGTAAGATATGATATTGGTTGATGAATTGTTTTTTTTTTCTTTCAGTTTTATTCTCTGTTACAAGGGAGGGCAGAGGAGAGGGAGGGAACATATTTGGAAATAAAGGCACAATATGAACAATTACTTAGAAAATGCCATATAAGGTATGAGTAAACCAAATGAGAAGAAAAATAGAGTCCTTTATTTTTAAAGACTGATATTAGTTTTGTTGTTACTGTTAGTTATTGTGGGAGCACAAATTTCTACAAATAAAGCAAGGGTGTGCTGGTAAATGTTTATCAAGTGGACTTTCTAAAAAAATCTAAGTATGACACACTTTTAAGCTTAATTCACATTATTAAAAATTTCTCCATCACTTTTTGAAGTCTAGACATTCAACAGAAGAAATCAATCCCTCATTTGTAGCTTGCCTATTTCTCAGGAATATATGTTACGCTGAAAATTTAACAGTTAGCTCCCCTGACTTCGTATGCACCAATTCTAGCACATCATGGAATAAAAGTAACAGTTCTAAAGACTGTTCATTTTTTTTTACTATCTCTAAACTAATTAGCTCATTGAGTAAGTCTGATTAGACAATGGTATTCCTCAGTCAATTTTAAAAAATAATAATAATGACTAGCATTTATTTATCACATCAAGGTTTGCAAAAATGTAGATGATATTGTTATCCCCATTTCACAGATGAGAAAGCCAAGGCAGGGCCACATGGCTAGTAAGTATCTGAAGCCTGATTTGAACCTGGGTCCTTGATTTTGGAACCAGCACTTTATTCACTGTATCATCTAGTTGCCTTCCTCCTAAATATACTGCTTTTTGTAGTAAAAGTAAAATAAATAAAGTAAAATTAGCTAAGTATTTTACCATCATGATTGGTACTAGGCAAGATTTGTTACTGATCCCTTCCTGCCTTCCATCAATTTTTTGCCCTTTTCCTCTCTCCAACTCCATCTTCCTTTTCTCTGAAATTCTAGGCTGAGCACTCTCAAGTATATCTTCTTCTGCTCTAAATTTATCCTGGATCACAATCCTGGTAATCAATGCCAAGGTATTAACAGATAACTTAGATGATAAAGTGTGATCTCTTCTAGTTATATTGTACTTTAAGAAGGAATTTTGGATTCTCATAAAGCCTTTTGAGATGCCAAAGAATGAAGCTATAGTAGTGGAATGATGGGCAATGAAGTTGGTTCTTTCTTCAGGGCAAGGGTTGGACTAGATGACTTCTGAGATCTCCTCTAATACTAAAATTCTATGATAATAATGATTCCATGTTACTTGTAGACAGAGGATCTTGTGTGGGCTCCTCATGTCATCTTTCAAAGGATAATCATCACCCTTTGTCTCTTTTCCTTAAGGTTGTCCCCTTTTCCTATATATAAAAAAGCTCCTTGGACAAGCCAGATCATAGAAGGGGAAACCAGACATAAAAGCTGGTCATTCACTGTCAGACTGGTTAGCCTGTTGATAGTGAATGAGGAACGCTGGATACTTGGTAGTGGTTTCTAGTTCTCTTCTCCTAACCTTACAATTACCTTTGAGAAAATGATTTAGATCACTTTAGGGGTTCTACAAGCAAAGGGAGAGTTTTGTGGTATGTGTATTGTGCTATCAGGGTATGTGTATGCAACAATGATAGATAATCAGAAAGGTAATATGTAGATTTGGTTATTATACATAAATCAGCTAAACTGAGGAGGGAATAAAAGATCAAAAGAACTACATCCATCAGACCCTATAACTGCATGCAAAAGAATCAGGCATTTTAATTACTAAAATGGACATTTGGTGCAATACTCAACTGAAGAGCACTCTCATTAGCCAATCATAACCTCAGAGCCTTGGGCAGTAAACCATAGGGAGAGGAGATGCACATGCTATTTAATCACAACTGATTAGCTGTCATGGTTAAAAAAAAAAAGGGAACTCCAAAATTTGAAACTTAGAGGGAATTTTCTGTAGTTGGTGTGAGAAGTTCAAATTATTTTCTATAGAACAGGAATTTGATTTTTCCCTTGAGCTGAAAACAAACATTGTGGGGAAGTCGACTGACTCAGAAACTAGACTGCTTCTAGTGTATTAAACACTCCCTTGAAAGAGTTTATGATCCTTCCAGAAGTTAACTTCTCTGAGACCTTCTCTTGGGAGCAGTATGTTTTCACTGTCTTGAACTATATTATACAGACAAGGTTTTCAAAGTTTCAGTCATCCTAGCCATTTCTCAAACGCGTGCATAGGAATCCTAGAATCTCAGGATGGGAAGGGAACTCAGAGGTCATTTGGGTCTAATCTACATGTTAACAAAAATCCCCTCTACAGCATGCCCAACAAGTGGTTACCTAGCTCTCAACTGAATATGCATGAGAGGCTTTGTCAAATGCTCTAGAATCTAAATAAATTATATTAAGAATACTTCTCTGATCTGCTCTACTAGTTATATCGTGAAAAAATCAAAAAGTTTTCTCTGGCATATCTTGCTTTTTCGTTAAGACATACTTTTTTTTGGTGGTCATCATTCCATTTACAAATGTTTACTGACCACCTTTTTAGATCAGGAAGGGAATGGAATTTGCAAAGTCATTGGCATATAGTTTGCAAATTCCATTTCCTTCCATAAAACACAAACAAACAAAAACAAAAACTTAGGACAACATTTGCTGGTCTCCAATAATGTATTTCACTTCCATTAAAAAAGAAAACAAAACAAACTTTTAAGATAATTAATAATCAAAATAATCCTAATAATAATCATAACTTCTAATTATTTATTCTATAATGTAGTTCATTTGGACTTGGCAATTTATATTTCTCAAAGCCCATTGAGTTTTCTTTTGTTATCTCCCTACTTATGTTGGTTATTAACTTCTTATTAGTAATTTTTGTTGTGGTTTTTTTTAGTCTAAAGATAATGATCTTTGGGAAAGAAAAGGATAAGGACTGGACCTGTGATTTCATTGGTAAATTCATCTGGAGAAACAAAAGTTCAAACATCTCAAGGGAATTAATGAAAAAAGAATGGTAAGAAAAGAGGTCTAACAGTGCTACAAAGTGGTAGTTATAAAACTATTTGGTACCACTTTAAAAACAGAAAAGCTGATCAGTGGGACCAATCGGAATAGAAGTCTTTAATTGTTATTCTCCATAAATTGTAGCTTCTTTCTATAGTATCTACCTGGGACAATTCTCACCCTGTCCCTTCCTTTTGCTTTTGATTAGCTTTGTGAGACTCCATGCAAATACATTCTCACAAACCCTTGGTAAAAACACTCCATCCCTTTTCAGAAACCCCTTAATTCCTATGTTTTAAGCCATGGTTCATAAACTGAATCATAATTAAATTGCTAATTAATTTATGGAATTATGAAATGGGAGCAGGTACTTCCTGGGAAAGACTGTGATGGCAGTGGGGAGTAATGCTTCAATCTCATAAGGCACAGAGGGTACAGGGACAAATTGTGCAGAAAAAACAGATCACATGGCACAGAAAGGGGAGTACAGAGGTAGATTGCATAGAGATAAGGATAGGGTCCTGGAGGAAAGCAGGCAGGATGAGGGAGTGAATGGGGAGGGGGAAAGTCAGAGGTGGATTGGAGTTGGGAGTACCTGGCATAGACCAAGAGGAAGAATGAGGAATTCTTGGGGCAGGAATTTGGAGTCTTATTTTTATAGGGTTTTAGTGGAGGACAGAATAACTTTTATCCTAACCACCTTGGAGTTAGTTCATCTCAAAGTTATCAGCAATACTTTAAAGTAGGTTTGTTAACATATTCACATGGTAAGTGTTAAGTTATCAAGTTGTCAGCAACATTTGGAGTTCTGCTCCTCTTACGGAGGATATTTAAAGTTTATTACTGTGACCAGCACGGTTGTATGGCTCAGCAACCAACCGAATAAAAGAGAGAGTCGGGGATGTATTTGATAGATAGTCTTTTTATTACAGAACCACTTCTTACAGAGCCAAGACAGAAGAAAATCACGGGGTTTATATACCCTACAGCAGAGACTCTTAGGTAATTGAAATGCGAGGATCCTCCTTTAGTCCTGACCACTCCCTACACTAGCCCAAGGCTATTTATTCATTAAGACTTAATCCTAGGACCAGGTCCAGATGTGCAAACCAGGAGTCACAAAGACTTGCAAATCAACTACCCTGTACTTTCTTTAGTTATTCATAGAACAAACGAAAGCATCCATCCAACAAGATTATACTCCTCTTGCATATGTGCTTAGTGACCTCATGTAAGAGGGGAACATTTCCTTAATGGGGCCAGGGGACCCCTGAAAGTCTGGTCTACTACAGTTTATTTGAGGTTTACATATGATAGGACCAAAAAGACCTGATTTAGCACATAGGCTCAGATTTTTAGTTGTGTGCACCCCTAAACTGTGTGCAACAGAGATCCTTACCCAAATAATACTCAGAGGCTTCTCAAGGTAGGAAGCAGAAAAGAATGGTTTATTATGATCTCGAGAAAGGATACTCCCCCTTCTGACAAATAGGGAGGAGAAGCAATTTACAAAAGGAAATGGTGAAGTTATAAAGCCCTAACGCAGAATTCTCCCCCGTCCCCCTGCTGGAAGTCAGGAGCACAATCTAAGTGTGGCAATCTACCTTGAGTACCAGAATAAGGAAACAGTAGACCACCCAATGTACATTTGAGAAAGCACTTCTGTCCTTATTTGGCACGTCTTATGCTGAGGTGTCACTGAGGAGAGGGGTGACTCTCTACTGCTCTGAGTTTTGAGTCCTTGTAAATCATATGATTTCCAGTGAAGGGGAACTTGGGTTTGTTTCCCACCAAAAGCCTTACTAGATTTTAGAGTACAGTCTGAGAAGTTTTCACTTCTCTCGCTCATAGTTAATATATTATGACAGATCTTTGAGACAATTGATTGGTTATTTCTAGGTTCCTGTTTGCAATCTTACTTCCTGCTATTGTATTCCCGTTATTGTTACTGGCTACTTATGAACTTAATTACTATACTAACTAGAATGGGGTGGCTAGTAAGGGGGACCAGAACAAGATACAATTTTAACATGTTAATATTTGTGATGATAATGGGTGTTTTCATGCCAGCAGTTCTCTATGTTGAAGAAATTATGGAGTCTTCATGTAGTCTCATATTACGTATTCCCAGACTTCTTCCTAAGATATTTGTGCCAATTGACTGTCTCCCCAAACATGTATTAGAGTGCCCACTGATCCACATTCTCATCAACAATAAATTTGGAAAGATGTATATGAAGTAATGTGAAGTTAGTTCAGCAGAAAACAGAAATTGGTAACCACATAATAAAACTGCTTATACAAAAGAAAAAGTCAAAAGTAGTAGATACAGATTTTGGAAAGGAGGTACAGAACAAACATTTTTTTCTTTTTTTGTAATGAGATTCTGATTTGTTGAATGTAAAGGTTTTTGGGTAAGACTTTATTATTTATTTTGTATGTATTTTGGATTTTGTATTTGCTGATGATTCTTGTTTTTAACAAATGCACAAAAGTATAAAAACAAAACAAAACTTAATTTACAGCCAAGTGACATTTATACAGTACCCACCATGATATAGACACTTGATATTTGTTGAATGAGTGAATGGAAAATTGTATCATGGACCTTTATCCCAAATACTGAACACAAAACACTGGAAGTTTGGAGTTCAAATAGAAGCACAAAGCAAAACAGATTCAAGCAGAAATCTTGGTCACTGTTGGATTTGTCAAAGCTGAGAGAACCATCTGGGCTAACTGCGGGAGGGCAGTGGTTGCTTTTGTCAAAGGAAGCCCTTATTTATGATCCTTGTTCTAAGAACCCAAATTCCAGTTAGAGCACAGCAGACTTGTCAATATGTATATTCCCTCTTCAGCCATTACACAAGTGTTTGGGAAGAATTCAGTGTGTTCCCTGTCCTTTATGTAATGATCAACTAAGCCTATTTATTGCTGTGAACAGACTGCAATATGCAAACAAGAAGATTAACCCTTTCCTTTCTGTAGGGATGCAGCTATTCTGATATTCCCCTAAAAAGACTCCTTAGGAGGATAACAGCTAATTGTGTTTTCACCATGCTCAAATATAGCTCATTTTTCAACTCCTGAAGCTCCTGTAGTGTCACATGACAGGGAAAGGTGGTGACTGTCTAACCGTTCTTGATCTCATAAGTGTGTAAGTAACTCAGCATGGACTCTGGGATTTGGCAAAAACTAACAGCTTGCAAAAGAAATAAACTCTCCCCAGTATGGTGCCCTTCCCAAGCATTTAAGAGAATGAAGAAGGATCTGTTTACAGCCCTGTCCTGTCCTATAAAGGATGGCAAGCACAGGCTTTTTGAGTGGAATAAGAAATAAAATGGAATACAATTCAACAAATATTAATTGAGATCCCATTATAGGAAAGGCTCTGTTCTGTGCTAAGGACTGTGGCAAGGCACAAAGATACATACATAAGGCATTGTCTCTGCCTTCCTAAAACTTAGAGGTATTGTGAGGGAGATGAGGCAAACCAATGGAAAATAAAAACAGGAACATTGAATGTGGCAGAAGTACAAAGAGCTGTGAGAGTTCATAGGAGAGATCATTGCATCTTAGAGAGTAAAGACTTCATGTAAGTAGGTGACATTTTTACAGGACCTGTATGGACAATACTTAGATACTAAAATTGCATTAAAGTGCTCAGGTTAATGTTACTAGAATGTACTTCCTCTCTTCATGAAAAGACAGCTGCACGAGATGTGCCCAGAAAAATTACTGCCTTGGTTAGACACAGTTTCCATACTTCATTTACTCCTAAATGATTTCTGAGATGATGGCATCATAATCTTACTTTCCATGGTGGCTGTTCTCTTTATCCTTACTTTAATTCAGATTTACATTGGGACTTAGAGGCTTCCATGTACTCTCCCAGCTTTTCTCCATCAAACCCTCTCTCTGTATTCCCCTGTTATCAAAATAGCAACATCACTAGCATCACTGTTTGGGGATTCTAACAAGGACTCCCTCCCAACATGCTTTCCCTCTTAATTCCTCACTTCTTGCTTCATAGCCAAGGATTAGATGTGACAAAGCTACTGTGTTGTTGGATGCAGAGCTACAAGGAACCAATTGAAAGTGCAGTAAGGATGAATCTGCTAATTAATAAACATTTATTATTATAACTGCTGGTGATATGTAATGTGGTGCAATGGAAAGAGAACTGGATTTGCAATAAAAAACAACATACGGGTTTAATTCATGGCCCTAGCACAACCTATATGACTTTGGGCCAAGTACTTAAATGTTCTGGGTCTCAGTTTCCTTATCTGTAATAAATGATGGGGTTGCACTTGACGACCTCTAAGTCCCTTCTAACTCTAAATCTATGATCCTTTTTTAGCACAGGTACCACTAGGCTCAGGTCATAGGGACTGTGAACTTCAACAATTCCTTTCTTTTCTTCGCTCTACTAGCTTGCTCTGGGTTCATTGTTCTGGGGTTTCTTGGATCAGAAGAGGGATGGAGGACATTCAGAGAGAGCTCCTTGATAAGTATCTACCTGTGCATTCCCTAATTCCAGAGGAATTCTGCCAATCCTTATGGTTAACTTCAACTGACTGACTTTAAAAGAAGCTAGAGTTTGCTCATCATAGAATGGAGTAAAATTCCTCTATCCTCTGATATCTGAACTATCCAATTTCCTGAGTCTAATTGGTTGCCTGGGATTTAGCTAGGCTCAGACACGGCTTCACTTGTAGCATGGAGTAATGGACAGGATGCTCCATTTGGAGTCAGGAAGGCCTTGGTTAAAATTCATTCTCAAACCCTTTAGATTTGTGACTCTGGGCAAGTAACAACATTTTTGAGCCTCAGTCCCTCATTTGTAGAATTTCATCTATCTAACTCAGAGGATTATTGTGAGGATCAAGCGAGGTGTTTTATAGATAGACAGTACTTGAAGGCTTGCCAAGTGATGTACATGCATATGTCATATTGTGTATATGACATTATGTGTTTATTGTTGTGAAGGTCACTGTATCAGCAATGCAGTATTCACAATGCCTACAGTAACTATAAATATGCTGATATAGTTATTAATCACAAAATAGAACAGGCTCTCTACATAAGAAATATAGATAGTGCATTC
>CM053590.1:115914053-115954544 GCA_028646515.1 Pseudochirops corinnae
GTCTGTCTCTGGAATTCTTGCTTATGTACACACCTCGGCCAATCCCCTTCTTCCACATCAACAGGAGAGTTCATGCCTTCTCAACAGTGGGACAGAGTTTGCACCTTCCACACTTAGCACTTAGTACTAAGTGCTAAGTATCCTGCTAAACTAATTACTATTACAGCCAGGCCCTCTGTAACACCAGGGCAGTGCTAGGTGAGCACCTGTGCAGCATCAAGCAAGCAGCCAGGGCCTGTAGCCCCTGGCACAAGAAGATTGGGACAGTCTCTCCTCTATCCCAGGAGCAGAGGTCAACTTTAAAAGTAACAAAATAGTGTGTAAATGAGCAAAAACCAAAAAAGAACCTGACCACAGAAAATTATTATAGTGTTAGGCAAGATCAAAATAAAAACTCAGAAGAGGACAACAATGTCAAAATGCCTACATGCAAAGCCTCAAAGAAAAATGTGAATTAGTCTTGGACCCAAAGAAAACTCTTGGAAGAGTTCAAAAAGGGTTTTAAAAGTCAATTTAGACAGGTTAAAAGAAAAACTGGAAAAAGAAATGAGAATAATGAAAGAGAATCATGAAAAACAGAGTCAACAGCTTAATAAAAGAAACACAAAAAAATGAGGGGAAAAAGGTGTACAAAATTTTACTGAAGAAAAAAATCTCCTTAAAAAGCAGTATTGGCCAAATGGAAAAAAGTACAAAAATCCACTGAAAAAACCCAACTCCTTGAAATGTAGAATTGGAGAAGTAGAAGCTAAGGACTCCATAAGACAACAAGAATCAATCAAACAAAATGAAAAGAATGAAAAAATAGAGGACAATGTGAAATATCTCTTTGGAAAAACAAGTAATCTGGAAAACAGATCCAGGAGAGGCAATTTAAGAATTATTAAACTACCTAAAAGCCATGACCAGAAAAGGAACCTGGACATCATGCTTTGATAAATTATCAAGGAAAACTGTCCTGATATCCTAGAACCAGAGGGCAAAATAGATATTGAAAGAATCCATCAGTCACCTCCTGAAAGAGATCACAAAGTGAAAATTCCCAGGAAAATTATAGCCAAGTTCCAGAACTCACAGATCAAGGAGAAAATATTTCAAACAGCCAGTGAGAAACAATTCAAATATCATGGAGCCACAGACAAAATTATAGAGAATTAACAATTTCTACATTAAAGAATTGGAGAGCATGAGATATGATATTCCAGAAGGTAAAGGAGCTAGGATTACAACCAGGAATCACCTACCTAGCAAAATTGAACATAATCCACAAGGTGGAAAAAAATGGATATTCAATGAAATAGAAGACTTTCAAGTATTCCTAATGAAAAGACCAGAGTTGAACAAAAATTTGATTTTCAAATACAATATTCAAGAGAAGCATAAAAAGGCAAAAAGGAAAGGAAAACATAAGAGATTCAGTAAAGCTAAACTGCATATATCCCTACACAGAAAGATGAGACTTATAAATCTGAAGAACTGTGTCAGTATTACAGTAGTTAGAAGGAGTATGCATGGACAGAGTGTGAGGATGTAGGAGGTGGGATAGGATGGGATGACATAAAAAAAATTAAGGGATAAGAAAGGACTATCTTGGGAGCAGAAATAGAATTAGATAAATTATCTCACGTGAAGAGGCATGAAAGATCTATTACAGTAGAGGGGAAGATGGTAGGGGAGTGGTGGTGGGCATCACTTGAACCTAACTCATTGGAATTGTCTTAAAGAAGTACTGACATACACAATCAGTTGAGTATCAAAATCTATATTGCCCTATAGGAAAGTAGGAGGGGAGAGGGCTTAAAAGGGGAAGGGGATTGATAGAAGGGAGGGCAGATTGGGGGAGGCAGTGCTCAGAAGCATAACACTGGTGAGTAGAAACAAGATGAAAGAGAGAGAAGGATAAATAGGAGGAAATATGGGATGGACAGAAATATACAGTAATCACAACTGTGAATGTGAATGGGATAAACTCTCCCATAAAATGGAAGCAGACAGTAGAGTGGATTAAAAACCAGAATCTTACAATATGTTGTTTACAAGAAACACACCTGAAATAGAGAGAAACACACACAGAGTAAAGATAAAAGGCTGGAGCAAATGTATTATGCTTCAGCTGAAGTACAGACAAAGCAGAGGGGGCAGCTAGGTGGCACAGGGAATAGAGCACTGTCGCTGGAGTCAGGAGGACTTGAGTTCAAATCTGGCCCCAGATACTTAACATTTATTAGCTGTGTGACCTTGAGCAAGTCACTTAATCCCAATTATATCCATTCCTATTAAAAACATTATAGAACATACGAATTAATGGAGCTTTCCTTAAAATGATAAGTAGTGTTTATCTAAAGCCTCACCAAATGATGTCAGGGGTGAAGCAAGCATGCTCATTAACACCAGTATCATTCAGTATTGTATTAGAAATGTTAGCTATAGCAATAAGAAAAGAAAAAGAAATGGAAGGAATTAGAACAGGCAATGAGGAAACACTCTTTACAGATGTATGATTATAGATGTGCAGGTGTATGTATATATCTATATACAGATGATGATATACTTAGCGAATCCTAGAGAATCAACTAAAAACTATTTGAAATAATTAACAACTTTAGCAGTGTTCTAGGATATAAAACAAACCCACATAAATAATCACCATTTTGATACATTACTAACAAAGCCTAGTAGCAAGAAATAGAGAAATTCCATTTAAAATAACTGTAGGCAATACAAAATATTCAGGAGTCTACTTGCCAAGACAAACTCAGGAACTACATGAACACAATTACAAAACACTATTCCCACAAATAAAGTCACATCTAAACAACTGGAAAAATATCATTGGTAGGCCAAGTCAATATAATAAAAATGTCAATTCTACCTAAATTAATTTACTTATTCAGTGCTATATCAATCAAACTACCAAAAATTATTTATAGATATAGAAAATATAATAATGTAATTCATCTGGAAGAACAAAAGATAAAGAATATCAGGAAATTAATGAAAAAAATGCAAAGGAAGGTGGCCTAGCTTTACCAGATCTCAAGCTATATAATAAAGCAGTAATCATCAAAACTATCTGGTGCTGACTAAGAAATAGAGTGGTAGATCAGTGGAATAGATTAGATACACAAAGACTCCATAGTTAATGACTGTAGTAATCTTGTGTTTGATAAACCCAAAGACCTCTGCTTTTGGGACAAGAACTCACTATTTGACAAAAACTCCTGGGAAAACTAGAAAAGAGTAGGTCAGAACTAGGTATACACCAACATCTTATACCACATGCCAAAATGAGTCTATGATTTAGATACAAAGAGTGATATCATAAGCAAATTATGAAAGTAAGGAATAATTTAACTGTCAGGTCTATGGAGAAGGGAAGAATTAGAAAGAAATAAGATATAGACAGCATTATGAGATATAAAACAGATGATTTTGATTATATTAAATTAAAAAGGGTTTACACAAACAAAACCAGTGCAACTAAGATTAGAAGGAAGACAGAAAACTGGGAAACAATTTCTATAGCAAGTGTCTCTGATAAAAATCCTTCTTTCTTATATAGAGAACTGAATCAAATTTAAAAGAATACAAGTCATTCCTCAATTAATAAAAAGTCAATGGATATGAAAGGTGATTTTTAAACAAAGAAACCAAAAATATGTATGGTCATATAAAAATGCTCTAAATCACTATTGATTAGGGAAATGCAAATTAAAACAAGTCTGAGATATCACTTCACCCCTATCAGATTGACTAATATGACAGAAAAGGGAAATGATAAATGTTGGAGGGGATGTGGGAAAAGTAGGGCATTAATGCACTGTTGGAGTCATGAACTGATCCAGCCATTCTCAAGAGGAGTTTACTCTTGCCCAAAGTAATCAAACTGTGCTATCCTTTGATACAGCAATACAACTACTAGGTCTGCATCCCAAAGTGATAAAAAAAAAAAAAGGGAAAAGGGCTTAATTGTAAAAAACATTAATAGTAAACCTTTTGTGATGGCAAAGAATTGGGAATGTAAGGGATGCTCATCAATTGGTGAAAGACTGAATCAGTTGTGGTAGATGAATGTAATAGAGTTATACTACAAGAAATGATGAGCAGACAGGTTTCAGAAAAACTTGGAAAGATTTACATGAACTGATACAAAGTGAAATGAGCAGAACCAGGAGAACATTGTACACAGTAACAGCAACATCGTACAATGGGATAACTTTGCTGTTCTCAGTCATACAATGATCCAAGACAATTCCAAAGGACTCATGATGACAAATCCTATTCACATGCAGAGAAAGAACTGATACAGTTTTGAATGCAGGTTGAAGCATATCATTTTTACTTTTTTGTTTTTTTTTCTTTTGATCTGTTTCTTCTTTTACAACATGAAAAATATAGAAATATGTTTTACATGGTTGCACATATAGAACCTATATCAAACTTCTTACCTTCTCAGGGATGGAGGAGGTGAGAAAAGGAGAGAGAAAACTTGGAACTCAAAATTTGTTTTGCTTTTTTTTTTTTTTTTGGAGGGGGGCAGGCAGGGCAATTGGGGTTAAGTGACTTGCCCAAGGTCACACGGCTAGTAAGTGTTAAGTGTGTGAGGCTGAATTTGAACTCAGGTCCTCCTGACTCCAGGGCCAGTGCTCTATTCACTGTGCCACCTAGCTGCCCCAGGAACTCAAACTTTTAAAAAAAATGAATGTTAAAAATTATCTTTACATGACATTAAGGAAAAATTAAGATACTCTTAAAATTTTTAAATGAGAATACTACTTAAAAAGGGAAAGGAAGAATAGAACAAGCATCTATTAAGCATCTATTGTGTGCCACACATTAAGCTAAATGCTTTACAAATATCTGATTAGAAGACTTAGTGTAATAGTGAAAATAACACTGAATGTGGTATCAGAACACCAGAGAGGTTAGGGTTATTTTTTAAAAATTGCCTCTTTTTATATTTCTAGCATATAGGATGGGGCATGGAATATAGTAGGTGATCCATAAATGCTTGTTGACATGTTTGAATCTTGATTCTATCACTTTCTTGTTCTACTTAATTCACATAGTTGTTATTGGAGACCAATAATAATTCACATTTATAGAGTGAATTTAGGTTTATAAACTGCATTCCCCATAAGAATGTGGGTAGCACAAATGTAATTATCTTTATTTTGCAGGTGAGGAAACTGATCCTGACAGAAGTCAAATGACTTGCCCTTGCCCACAGCTACAATTCAGTAAGTTTTGAAGCTGAGAGACAGCCCTATGTCTACTGACTTAGAATCCAACACACTTTCTAATACAGAGGAAATTCATGCATTAATAGATGTGGAAGTATTTTGTAAAATGCAAATCACTGTAATGATTTGGAAAGAATACTGAGCTTGGTGTTAGAAGATATAGGCTGGAGTTTGGTTGTGCCATTCTGTAACTTTAGACAAACTTCCAACTCCATATTTCTTCTTCTATAAGGTAAGGATAGTGATTCACTATATCAAATTAGATCATGTATATAAAACACCATTAAATCATGTCCTTCTTTAAACGTGAGATGATGATGATATTCTTTGAGCAAAGTCTTTATTCTGGTGCCTTATTGTGGTATGTTGGCAATGGGTTTTGGTTAAGAAAAGACTGAGGGAGCACATATTCTAGTAGATCCTAGGAAGCTGGAAAGACATATCCAATCATGTCAATGAAGAGAGTACCCACATGGAATAAATATATAGAAACAATGAAAAAAAGATACCAAATGACTGAGTTGAAATCCAACCTTTATTTTATTTGTTTGACAGTACAGACCACCCAAAGGTAGAGTGGATGCCTGGAGACTTTGCTAAAAAAGAAGAACTTTTCCCTTATAGAAAGGTCACACAAGCATCCTGATTCATAATCTGGCACGTTACAGAAGATGGAAGTTCCATATTTATGACATATGCACCTTTGGCCAGTAAAGTGTCCCTCAGGTCACTCTTTTGAAATCATTCTCTTGTCAATAATCTCAGGATGGTTCCAGCAACTTCCTCTATATTTGGAATCATGGCATTTAGGTTCAAATACAAACTCTGCTGTTTTTTTATCCAATAACCTTTAGCAAGTCATTTTGCTTTTGTCTCTGTTTATCTGTAAAATAAGAGGCTTTGATTTGATGGCCTCTATAGGTGTGTTCCTACTTGTGAACACAGTCCAAAGGTGCCAAAGGGTACTACAAATAGATCTAATATCACCACTGAGATCTCTCCACCTCTGAATGCTAGAACCACCCTCCCCTTTCCTAATTCACCCCATCATTTCTCTGCTCTCCTTGCTTAGGCCAAACCTCATTCTGTGGTAGGCTTTGGTGGGGCTGCATGGCACGTGTGTGGATGTCAGCAATCTGGGATTGCAGGGGCTTAGAAACAATACCAATCTTTAGGAGCAGGTATCTGCTGAGTGTTCATCTCTGATGCTTGCTATTTGGGGCATTCAGCACATAATCCTACAATTAGTTCATTTAAAAAATAAAAAAAAAATCCTACTCACAGGTCACCTTTAAAACAAAGGGAGAAGCAATTTTGAATTTAGTTATTTTTCATTTTTGACAACTAGTACCACCTCAAGCTCTGCAGTTACAAATAATGCTGGTGGGATACTGATCCTTTCATACACATTTAAAGAAAGAAGGGTTATGCATTATGAATAGAACAAAGATAAAAGAAGTGGCTCTGCAGTGTGAAATACTTTGAGTACATTAATCAGCCCATCTTCTTTAGAGTAAGTATCTTTTTAAAAATGGATTTTTTAAAAAGTAAATAATCAAGGGTGGGGAACCTGAAGTCCTTGATGCCACATGGGGCCTTCTAGGTCCTTGTCAAATTTTATAGAACAAATCCTTTTATTAAGGGGATTTCTTCTGTGAGGTTTGGATTCAGTCAGAGGGTTGCACTTGATGATCTAGAGGGCCACAAGTAGCCTTGAGGCTGCAAGTTCCTTACCCCTGATGGAGCCTGTATGGTCTAAGCCTACAAAGGCAATGAGGGAATATAGGGAAGAAAACCCACTTAAGATATAGAAACCCCATCAGAAGAAAAAACATTCCAAGAAAGGAAACTGAACCTGGAAAAAGCTAAACTGGAATACAAAACATCCTTTATGGTATTGAGATTTTCTGCACAGGCATGCATGTTAAGATGTTTCATGAGGGTTTTGTGGTCCAAAAGCCACCAATCATGCCTTCTTTATTCCAAGGAGAAGCTCCTCTTCAATCAATGTGGATGCATTAAGCATCTGCTACAGTTGCTGTGGAGTGGTGGGCTTGCAGTGTAGAATAAAATAAAGTAGAACCTGGTTTCAATTTCTGAGGCAAATGAGAGGAGCAGAGCAGTGATCTTGGGTAAAATGGACAGTATTATGTATGTTTGTTGCTAATGGACTGTAGGATTCTTCATACTAAAGGAAAATTCTACTTGAATTTGGGCAAACGAATCAGTCTGAAGGAACAGTTCTGGCAGACTTGAATGATCAAGATCTACAGACAGTTACTTTAGTGAGATGTAGAAATCAATTTTCAAGTAATCACTTTTCTAAAAAGTGTGGTATACATTAAGCTGAGGGGCAGATTCATGTAGTGGGTAGAATGCTAAATTCAATCACGATGCTATGGATTAAAATTCTCTCTCTGATACTTACCAGCCATGACTACAAGTAATTCACCCCAGTTTTCTCCTTTGTAAAACAGGGAGTAAAATTTCTTGTTGTATTTACATCTCAGGGTGGTTGCCAGGCTCCAGTGACATAGTGTATGTAAATGTGAAGTGCTTTATAAACTTTAAAGAACTATATAAAATGTCACATTATTTAGGTGCCCGTCATATATGCAAAAGCCTCAGTTTCTCTACTTGTAAAGTGAGGATAATAATCCCTATAGTATTTACCTCACATGCTTGTTACGAGACTCAAATGAGCTGATCAATCAACAAACGTTAATCAAGAGTTTACCATGTTGTAAGTGCTGGTCTCAGTAGTAACCACCAGAGATACAAAGACAAACGTTCTTGACCTGGAGTTTATATTTTGTCACTTTGAGGATTTCAGGGGGTGGAGCCAAAATGGCAGCATAGGAGCAGCAAGGTACGGCAGCTCCCACACAAGCCACATCAAATACTCAAAAAATGTGTCTCTAAACAAATTTTAGGGCTCTAAAATGCACACAGATCTACCTCCTGCTGAAGGCAGCTTGGCTTGAAGGGACCATCTCAGTGTTGGGAGCTGAAACCAGCACAGCCTGAAACCACGGCTTTGTCCTGGGGGCAGCTGGATGAGCCGAGCCGAGCCGAGCCCAGACGCAGCTGGAACTTCAGGAGAGTGGATCTGCGGCAGCTGCGGCAGTTTCCAGAATTATCAAGCCATAAGAAAAAAGGACTAAGTGAAAGGTCAGTGGAACTCAGCTAAAATTAGGGGAGAAAAGCAGGTCGAGCCAAACTGCCTCCAGGGCAAGGAAGTAGCAAAAGGGGAGGCCCTGCAGCTGCCTCCACATTGCTGCTTCTGAGCTCCTGGCCTGCAGACTGCAGGAGGGCCAAGCGATCATTCAGAGGCCAAGTGCTCTTGCGTTGAGTGGCTTGGATCTGGATCGTGGTCTTGGGTGGTGGTCCTGGGATGCATTTTCAGTGAGCCAAAGCTGGTAGGGGCTGCAGCAGCCTCCTAAAAGCTCTAGCAGCTGGGAAAACTCCAGCGATTTGGGACAGAGCTTTCCCCTCTGGAAGCAGAGTTCCACAGAGCTAAAAAATCATTGACTGGCCAACCACGAGCAAAAGAAGCAAAGTAAGAATAGCAACCAAACTCTAGATTCCTTCTTTGGAGACAAGAAGGATCAAAGCAGGGAACGGGAGGAAGACAACACAGACAGAACTCCTGCACCAAAAGCTTCCAAGAAACATGAAGACTGCCTAAAAGCTAGAGATCAGCTTAAGAAGGATTTTGAAAACCAAATGAGAGAAGTGGAGGAAAAATTGGGAAGAGAAATAAGAATGATGCAAGAAAATCATGAAAAGAAAGTCAACAACCTGATTGAAGAAATTAACACCTTAAAATATAGATTAACTCAAATGGCAAAAGAGGCCCAAAAAGCCAATGAGGAGAAGAATGCCTTAAAAAGAGGGTTTCAAAGCATAATATGTGTCAGTTATTATTTTCCTTGTCTGGGTGACCTTGGACAAATCATTTAATTCTTCTGGATCTCACTTTCCTCATCTATAAAATGGGAGAAACATATTAGAGAATCCCTAAGACCTGTTCTGTTCTAAATCTCATGATCATATGAAATCCATCACTTAATTCTATAAAAGGGACTCTGATAGAATGCATGAAGAAAAATGAAAGTCATTTTAGGAAGGAGGAATTAACCAAATTTCTGCAAAAGGAAAGGATGCGATTAGATAATCCTTAATGTTCCTTCTAGCCCTAAATTTATGATCCTATGAAACTCTGAAACTTAACATCCACTCCTTACCACAACATATTGATAGCCAAGGGAAAATATGTGCTGTAGATCAGTAAAAGATTTGACATGCCAACCAAGATCCTGAGAAGTTAACTGGAGGCCATTTCTGGGAAATAAACATTTTCCAGGTTTAGAATGATTGTCTCAATGAAGGGAACAGGAAAACCTATAATGCTCATGTTTAGGAACTTGGAATCAGGTAGGACCAAATAAAAATTTGAAAAACATCTTGAAAAAAACCTCTAAAACTGATAATAAAAAGTCATTTGAAAACATTAAAGTCAAAAGAGTTACCTAGAGAATTGATGGAACCATTTCCTTAACATATTACAAAAATAGAACTTAAGGATAAAATTGAGAGAGTAGGTAACTCACTGAGTTCTTAATTTAGGGTGCTCCTGATGAAACTGCCAGGGAGAGTTCTGCTTCCAAATTTACTTTCTCAATAGATAAGTAAAAGATGCCAGAGTAAGTTGTGGCAAATGTATAGGGTTTTGAACAGACCTTGTGGTTTGGCATAGGGAACTCCCAGTGAACAGACTCTTTTTCCTCTGCTGATTGACATTTTTTCTGCAACTAACAATCCTTTAGAGTTTCCTAAGGGTACTGAGGTATTGAGTAACTCATACTAAATTATTACTTATGCATTTAATTTGTATTGGAGGTAGGACATGAACTCAAGACTTCCTGAATTCTGAAACCAGTTCCTTATCAACTACCCCACTGTACCAGAATTAATTGATAGGCTTGATTTAAAAAAAATAATCATCGGTACTGGATGAAATACACTGAGGAGTTTTGAAGGAACTTGAGGGTAAAATTTTGAGACAGTTAATTAAAATGTATACTCTGTAATTTAAAATATTCTGCCAGGTCGCCAATGGAAAACACCCATGTAAAAGAGATCCTGCAAATGATAGAATAATGAGCTGCATGTCTGAAAGTGTCCAGCTGATGGAATCTATAATAAAAAAATAAGATCAGGACACACTTAAGCAAAACCAAATGAGTGGATCTATCACCCTAGGATAGAAATCAACTCGTCTCTGAAACCTTATCTTGCTGCAGGCCTTATCTCAGATGCTACCTGCTCTGTGGAGTCTCTTTGAAAAGTGCAATTATTAGTGTTCTCTCTCCCTTCCCACAATAAATGCCTTGTGCTTATATTTGTACAGGTCACATCCCTCGAGATGTGCATGGAAGGCACGAACTATTTTGTTTTTGCCTTCATATCTATCCATAGTGTCTAGTATCCAGTGGAGTATATGGGACATTCAGGGAGGACCAACACCTCTGTTGTGAGGTCTTATCGAGCCCTTTTCAGGGTGACTTGTCCACTTTTGATGTCCACCTGGCACTCAATTCTCATCTGTGGCTCCAAGAAACTGTAACATGTACAGTGGCCACACCTGTCTTTTCAGACAGGCTAAACCAGGTTAAAGGAGAGCTGACAGGCCTCAAACCTGTTGATGAGTTAGGGGGATGTCTACCCCAAGCATGTGAAGATTTCCTTCAATAGAATGGGTGGATGAGAACAATTTATTCCAATGGCCATGAAGGTGGCTGAAGCAGGTGCTGTGGATAGCTTACAACTTGGTCAGACATCAGAGATGCCAAGGTCACCCACTGCATCCTGGGTCATCACCAGTTGTCTTGGTTTTGTCTTGCCACTAGACTTTAACAACTCTAGAAGAGATGACTTTGTGCAACTTTGCCTCACATAAATGCAATTTATTTGAGAGTCAAAGCATCATCCCATGATGTCTTTGGTATGGGGGAGTGTGGTTTGTGATGATCTTGGAAGTGAGCTATTCCAGATTTTGAAGAACCTTAAAGGTTAAAGTTTGAACTTTACTCAGTAAGAAGGAATATTAAAATGAAAAAAAAAGAAAATGAAGGAAGAACAACAGTGAAGCACAATAGTGTCTAGGGGAGAGTAATGTACTCAGGTGCTTAATAAATGTGTATTGAATAAATCATGCTGGGGAGGGGGGTATTAACATAGTTTCTTTAAGGGAAAATTACTGCTTCTGGAGTAGAGAAGCACATGTAGAAGGGAAACAAAGGAATTTCATTTAGAATTTTTTAAAGGCCTTCGACAAAGTTCCAACTTAATTTTTTAAAAAACCAAATTGCCATAAACTTTGGGAAATATTTTATCATGAATAACAAAGTATAAGAGTAAATGGATATTTCTCTAGATAGAAAAATAATAACAAACAGCATGATCTCCCAGGGATTGGTACAATATTATTTTCCTGTGTGATTGGAAAGTTGATGCTAGTGCCTTCCCTTTGGGATTGCTTCACATTTGCACAGAATATATTTTTTATGTATGTAGTTGTGTTTACATCCTCCCTCTCAAAGCTCCTTAAGGGCAGGGATTATTTTTATCTTTTTGTATCTCCAGAGTTTAGCACAGTACCTACCCTCACAATAAGTATTTAAATGTTAATTGATTTGACTTATCTTGGGAAAGCCCAAGTCTAAACCTGCTGGAGACTTTATTGAAATGTGAAATCAATAGAGATAAACCATAGTGAGATCAACACAAAGTTGAGGGATTGAACAAAAAAGTGACATGTGAATTTCAGTGTGGGCAAGGATAGAAAAGGTCATAAGATCATAGGTTCATAGAGTGAGAGCTGGAAGATAGCTCAGAGATACTCCAGACGGCCTTTATTTCAGAGTTGAAACATCTCGAGAGGCCCTCCAAGGTAGCAAATGGCAGAAGTGACATTTGAACACACAGCTTCTGACTTTAGAGTCAGTGCTATTTATACTGTAACATGCCATAATCAATCATCTGAAGGAAAACAATTCAAATTATATATTTTTAGATGGACTGTAAGTATTGGGTGGGCAGTTAGGTGGTGCAATAGATAGAATGTGGGTCCTGAAGTCAGGAAGACTCATCTACAGGAGGTGAAATCTGACCTCAGATACTTACTCACTAGCTGTGTAACCCTGGGCAAGTCATTTAACCTTCTTTGCCTCATTTCCTTATCTGTAAAATGAGCTGGAAAAAGAAATGGCAAATTGCTCCAGTGTCTTTGCCAAGAAAACCCCAAATGGGGGTTCTAAAAAAGTCAAACATGACTGAAATGATTGAACAGGAATGAGTATTGGGCGCTAAATGGTTCAAAGTTTCAGAGCTGGAAGGTAATTTGAAGGTAATTCAAAGCTTATCTAACCTAACTCTCTCAACCTACAGATGAGAAAATTGGGGCTCAGAGATGTTGAATTACTTGCCTGGGGGTTACCCAAGTCAAAACTAGCAGAGCTGGAATTCAAGTTTTTTGATTCTACTCTAGTAGGATTTCCTTCTAACATGTCATCCTATTTGACTTGAGTTTCTAAGACTCGTGGAACCAGGGTCCTGCAGGATCAGATAAGATAGAGATACCATAAGCTAATGAGAATTTTCAGGCAGAACAAAAATATTCAGACACCTGCTCTGTTATTTGGGTCAATTTCTCCACATTCTGTCTCATTATATTATTCAGAATCATGCCACCTTGTTTCCTTAGTTCATTCACACTGTCTTCTTCTCTTTCTAGCTATTTGGTTCCATGGTAAGATATGTCTAGAAGGTTTCATTGAAGACAGTTAATGAAGTTTTGACATGGTGTTTCTGGGTCTTCATCCTAGCAGGGGGAAAGCCTGAGGTCTCAGTGATCATTTAGATACCTGAATTAATCTCACCATCAGCAGTTTTCTCTTCTCAAGTTGTGTGTGTGTGTGTGTGTGTGTGTGTGTGTGTGTGTGTGATAGGTGATTTACTGCTTTTTTTAGCCCAGGAAGTATTGATTTCAGGAAGAAAAAGATTCTTTGTTGCTCCCCTATTGTTTAATCTGTCTTTTCATGTTCTGTCGTTAAGTATCATGATTCACCTTGGGACACTAGAGGGAAAAATAGAAATCTAATTGGGTCCTGCTAGGAGCATCTGGCTATTTGCTATTTTATTTGGGGTAAGCACAGAGCTTGAAGATATTTGCATGTGATTATTTGTAATAAGTTATAGGATTCTTATTGACTCTTTTGGGAGCTCTGGGGTGGGATTTGAAAAAGGTGAAATGGCAGGCCAGGTCTTAAAAAGTTAGCCTCTATAGCAGTGATTCTCAACTTACCTAATGCCACGACCCTTTAATACAGTTCCTCATGTTGTGGTGACCCCAACTATAAAATTATTTTTGTTGCTACTTCATAACTGTAATTTTGCTACTGTTATGAATCGTAATGTAAATATCTGATATGCAGGATGTATTTTCATTGTTAGAAATAGAGGGTTGAGAACCACTGCTGTATAGGAAGGCATTGAATTAGACAAGTTCTACAAAGTGAACTGGACAGATCCTTACAAAGGGACAGGAGTACTTCACAGGTTACAGGACAAATATCATCATCATCTCTGGGATAATCTAACCTGAGGAGGAAGACAGGCAATGGATTTTGAGGCATGAAAATTATCATGATGAATTATTGGTAACATACTCCCTCTACCATTGCAGGTTTGTGACTTCGAGTCTTAGAAACTATTGTCTGGATTGCTGAGAAATGAAGTGTCTTACCCAGGGTCACACAGTAGCTATGTGTCAGAAGTGGGATTTGAACCCAGGTCTTAAAGACTCTGAGGCCATGTTTCTATCTGTTATAACATATTTCCTCTCCATTATAGAACTATAATGAATTTTGTTTCAATTATTACTCCTCACAAATTCCTAAAAATTAGGTTAGCAGTATTTCCCCCCCAATTTCAGAGATGAAAATACTGAGACCTAGAATTTTTAAGCCACTTAGTCGATCAATCAACAAGTATTTACTAAGTGATGTACAATGGTCAAAGTTGTCCCGTAAGTTAAAAGGCGATTGAGAGACCCAGCTTTTCCATCACCTTCATGCTTTGCTCTTTTCCCCAGTTGCATAAGCCCTACCTGAGCAGACATCTAGTCCAACCAATCAGTGGGAAAAAAAAATCTTCGCTTCAATACATGTGAAAAATGGCCATCCATCTTGTGTACAAAGGCTTGCAATAAGGGGAGGCCAGCCCTTCACAATGAAGCCCACTCCTCTTAGTTAAGTTTGACAGATTCCTAAGAGCTCCCTTTTGAAAGTTAAGACGATAGACTTGCACCTTCATGATTAAGAACTAAGGGGTAGGGAAGTGGTGCTGGTGATTTTTGCCTATAGGGCTTAGAGAATCCAGTCTTGTTGCTTTTTAGTCAGATTGTAAAATGAGTATCTTCTGCTAGTCCCTGATTGTTTTTGTGTTCTAGTTGGGAGATTACATGCAAAGAGAAACAGAAAAACATGAAGGTCTGGGTTAGGAGTGTAATATCCCAAGCAAAAATAAACTATCAGTAAATATCATAGTTTCTGTTTATTTATTTGTATTTTTGATAGTATTTTTCCCAATTACATGTCAAGACAGTTTTTAGCATTGATTTTTACAAGATTTTGAGTTCCAAATTTTTTTCCTTCCCTCCCTCTCCCTTCTTCCTAAAATGTAGGCAATTTGATATAGGTTATACACATGGTATCATGTAAAACATATTTCCATGTTAGTCACAGTTGTGAAAGAAGAAACAGAAAAAAGGGGAAAAAAGCACAAAAAAGAATAAAGTAAGTGGGAAAAAGTATGTTTCAATTTTCATTCAGAGTCCATCAATTCTTTATCTGGATGTGGATACCATTTTCCTTCCTGAATTCTTTGTACTTGCCCTAGATCCTTATGTTGCTGAGAAGAGCCCAGTAATTCATAGTTGATCATATTTGATTGATTCTTGATGTTGCATTAGTTTCCACTTACCCAATTCTAACTTTTAAAGAGTTGTTTTCCTCAGCTTTTGTATTTTCTTTTCCATTTGGCCAATTCTATCTTTTAAGCAATTGTTTTCTTTTCCCAAGCTATTGACTCTTTTTTCATAATTCTCTTGCATCACTCTCATTTCTTTTCCCAATTTTTCTTTTATCTCTCTTATTTGACTTTAAAACTCTTTTTTGAACTCTTCCATGGGTTCTTTCTGGACTTGAGAACACTACCCATTTCCTTTGGGGTTTTACTGATAGGTGTTTTGACATTGTTGTCCACTTCTGAGTTTGAATCTTGATCTTCCTGGTCACTGTAATGACTTTTTCTGTGGTCAGATTCTTTTTTTTGTTGTTTTTTGCTCATCTTTTTTGGTCTTTTTCCTTTCTTTTACATTTGAGCTCTGCTAGTGGCTGCAAACTCTGGCTGTTTACCTAATGCTGCACTGATGTTGTCTTGAGGCCCATGGAGGACCCTCCCATCTGGTGCAGTGCTGAGGGGGTAGGGTGGGGATTGGAGGTGCTACTGGAGACTGTAGAGGTTTGTCAGGTTACCTGGTGCTGATGTGGGGTCCTAGTGCTGGTGTCTGGTGTGTGCTGAGGCCAATGTGGGTGTTTCTATGTTTCCCGGAGCTATGCTGAACCACAAAGAGCAGAGGAGAGGTCTGGCAGTTGGAAGCTACCTGTTTGCCTGAGGCTATGCTGAAGCATGTGTCCATTCTCAGAGCTGGAGCCTGCCTGTTCCCTTGGCTATGCTGAGGCATGTGGGAGGTCCTGGTGTTGGCATTTGCCTACTCTACCAGAATGTGGTTTAGGATCTCCTGCTGGTTTGCTGAGATGGGGTTTGCTACAGGCTGGCTGGGATGCTTCTTGCCCAGGATTGACCCTTTTAATACAGTGAGAAAGACCTTTCTTGCTGATCTTCCAAGGTTCTTGGGCTCAAAGATTGTTTTGTCCCATCTTTTTGCTGATTCTGTTATTCCAGGATTTGTTTTGGGGTGCTATTTTATGGTTGTTTAGAGGTGACTATGGAGAGTTATGGCAATTTATTGCTTACTCTGTAATCTTTGAAGTCAATATATCATGGTTCAAAAATTTTTTATTATGATCCCAATAAATATATTTTAATAGATGAGAAAGAAAAGAATCAGAAAGAGAATTATATGTGAAATGATGAATTTATGGTATATTGTTAAAAGTATAAGTTAAAATGTTTTTAAAGTAATGAAAAGTTATAATTTGTGTCCCTTTCTAAAAAAATGTTGTCTTCCCCTTCTTCTTCTCTGCTGCTCCCTTGCTTCTGGTTTTGAAACAAGAAGATGGTTCTGAGCTGTCTGGAGGGTTTGGTAGGAATGACTTTCCCTACAACTAGTCAAAAGCTGTGTAAGCATAACTACCTGTTTCTTTTCTTTGTTTGTTTTCCCCCCTGATCTTAGATAAATTAGTGTCCTGAGATGGAATTGTACAAATAGCAGTCTTGTGATCTTCAAAAAGTCCAGACACCCCAGGAGGTCTGAGGCAACCCCTGAAGCTCCTTGAGGTCAGGGGCTGTCGTTGGCACATAGTAGTCATTTAATATAGGCACACCTTGGAGGCATTACAGGTTTGGATCCAGACCACTGCAAAAAAGCAAAGATCACAGTAAAGCAAGTCATATGAATTTTTAAATTTCTCATGCATATAAACCTTATATTTACCCTGTGCTGTGGTCTATTAAGGGTTCAATAATATTATGCCAAAAAAACCCAAACAATCCAATGTACATATCCTAATTAAAGAATACTCTATTAAATGCTAAAATATTCTAAATGTTACCTGAGCTTTCAGATAATCTTTTTTCTGGTGGAGGATCCTGCTTTGAAGTTAATGACTGCTGACTAATTAGGGTGGTGGTTACTGAAGGTTGGGATGATTCTGGCAACTTCTTAAAATAAGACATTTGAGTTTTTCACATTGATTCTCCCTTTCACTAAAGATTTCTCTGTAGCTTGCAATGTTGTTTGATGGCATTTTACTCACAGTAGAAATTCTTTTGAAACTGGAATCATTCCTACCAAACCCTGCTATTGCTTTATTAACTAAGTTTATGTAATATTTTTCAATATTGTTGGGTCTCAGAGAATAGGGAGACCCAAGGAGAGGAGGAGAGATGATTGAATGGCTGGTTGGTGGAGCCTTTAAATTACACACATTTATGGATAAAATTTCCTTCTTATGTGGGTGTGGTTTTTGGCATCCCAAAACAATTGTGATAGTAACATCAAAGATCACCGATGACAGACCACCATAATAATAATGATGATGAAAAAATGTGAAATATTGTGAGAATTATCAAAAACTGACACAAAGACATGATGTGAGCACATGCTGTTGGAAAAATGGTGTCGATAGACTGGTTTGATGAAGGATTGCCACACACCTTCAATTCATAAACAAACAAACAAAAATGCAATATCTGTGAAGCACAATAAAGAGAAAAAGCAATAAAATGAGGTGTGCCTGTAAATGTTTTTTGAATTGGATTGGATGTAAGGGGATAGTGCATCCCAGGTTTGGAGAAAATGTTTTATTCCAATGCTTTTTCTGAAAGCTATGTAGTTTGGTTAACTAATTTTTGATGGGAAATACACTCATTGGGGGCTTGGGAAAGAAAGTTCTAGAAAATCCATCCCTTCAGAATTACTTGTCCCTAGATCCTAGAGAGTTGGAGTAGCCAGTTGTCCCTCTGGGGATCCCAAAACATGAGCAGAAAGTTTGAGTTGGAATAGTGACTGTGGAGAATCCTGCTATACTGTAAGAAAAAAAAATGCATGTAGCCAAGCAAAATACATCGATACACTGGCTTTATCTAAAAATGTAGGCCAAATTCTGTACTTCTAATCTTTAAGAGTTGGAATATACTCTTCATCAAGTCTTCTGAAATTATGAATGATTATCTCATTGTTTAAAGTTCTGATTATAGTGTTTTCAAAATACTTTCCTCTCTACCCTGTGAGGAAGGCAGTAAAAGTACCATTATCCCCAGAGGCTTAGAGTAAGGGAACACCTTGTCCTAGGTGGTATAGCTAACATTTTTGCCAGACAGGTACCTAGAACTTTTGTCTTCTGTTTCAGGAATCTTTATACAAGAGTATGGGAGGGTTAATGAAGGAATCTGGAAGCTGGGAGCTAAATAAACAGAGGGAATGCCCCATTTCCCTTTTCATATTACAAATTCCAATTTTACAAAAAGGTTCTCTTTAGAGAAAAAGCTATTACTGCCCTAATTATCTTATGTCTTTATGAGCGAGACTTGCTCTTCCCATCAGGGTGCCCGTTACTTAACCTTCATCTATTTTTCCCCCCATGCCTCCCGGTCTTGGATTAAATTTCAAATTGATAAAATGCTTCTGCTAGCCACATTAGTGCAATAAACACAGGACTGTCTGCCATCTGGGCATACCTGCATTCTTTTAGAAAGACAACTAGAAAATGCTGATGAAAACTGCTTGGAGACCCAAGGAGAAAAAGAAATAAATAAAAATAAGAAAAACCTACTGCTTCAGGCAATCCCTGAACTAGAAGGAAAACACGGGGAAAAACCAAAAGGTTCTGTCTTTGATTCATACCTAAGAGAGGGCTCCTTAATGACTGCCTTTTGTGTCGCCAAAGCACTGCTCATTTATCAGTCTGTGGTTTAATCCAAATGCATCAGGATGAAAATTCAAGGATGAAGGTTAAGTGACAGACATTCTGACTTGGAAACTACATAGCTGATGAATGACTCCCAAAGTTGACTGAAAAGGCTGAGAAGGAGTACGAATAGGGAAGAGGGTTGGAATCTATCTTTCAGAAACACAGAAAACCAGGGTAGGGTTCTGGGGGAGAGGCAGTATCAGGGTGAATCTAACAGGAATAAAATGAGCATATTTTATTTTAATGGTACATTTAACTAATTCTGAATTATAGGAGAACTTCCTCCTGTCTACAGTGATACTAAAGTGAATCTGTGGTGATACTTGTAATTATAACAACAAGTAAGTGAATTGATATAATAGCTATATATTTTACCAAAAAATTTAAATAAAATTTCCTTAAGGTCTAACATCATTATTTGTTTCTTTTTTTCTTTTGTGTCAGGCTTTCCCTTTAGGTTTAAGTTTTTAGATTAAGAACTAGAAGAGACCTTATAAATTATCTAGTTCAACCCTGTTGATTTTTATAAGATAACATAAGCCCAGAAGGGAAATGACTTGCCTGAGGTTACACAGGAAGTACATGGGAAAGGCAAGATTTGGATAATGTTCTGCTGCCTCTAAATACAGTCCTTTTTCTGCTGCACCACACTCTTCTCTATTGCTTTCCTTTCCTCAAATCCTTTATTATGTATTTCCCATCCCTCCCACAACATGCAGTTGAGACATCTCTGGTCCTTTGATGCACTCATAGGCCAAACAGAGTGATTAAAAGCTAGCTTTTCTCTAAAATAAAACCACTACTGCTTTGTCTGCATAGTTCCGTGATTGAACTGCGATGGTGTGGATAATTTGGGGGAGAGGGACATATATGGTTAAGCCTTTAATGTGTTACAAAAGAGAATAAAAGCAATTCCATCATTAGATCGTCAATTTATAACTGAAGAGGATCTTAGAGATAGTCTAATTCATGTAAGGATGAGGAAACTGAAGCCCAGAAAGGCAGTGGTGGAATGTGAAAGGGCTGTGTAGAAACATGTAGAATGTGTGAGAACTATCTTAAAGTCTGGTGGGAGTAACGTAGGGTTTTTTTTTTTTTTTAGTATGTGAATCATTATTTTATTATTATTATTTTCTGTCTCTTTCTTTGTCTTTGTTTCAAACATCCCAGCCTCAGAAAATACATTAGGACCCTGTCAAGAACTGTACATACAGTGCCTTGAATGGGGCCATGTCTAAATATGTTTCCTGCAGAGTCCACTTTTGATATTGAGTAAATGCTAATGATAATAAGATGAGAAATTTGACTCATTCACCTGATTGCTCCCAGAACAAACCAATAGTGACATTCCACTCATCTGAGATTTGTTCCGAGGTACGGTGTTGGTCCTCATTTTATTCAAGTGAGGATTTCTCATTTTTCCTTTTCCTTTCTGTAGAATGACTTCCCCAAGGGAACTTGAGTTATTCTATTAGATCTTTGAACAAGTCTGTTCTGGATCACATGACCAACAAGATAGAAAAATAGAAATTTTCTCTGATCACAATCACAATCTCTCAAAACTCTCCCAAATAGGAATTATACACAAGAGATAAAGCAATTTTAGCTGTCTCTATGGTCTAGGGCACAAAGAAGCCCAATGAGATAAGAACCCCATAAATTAAGAGCAGAGAAAGTTAATCCCTGATCTCTAACATGTGCATTCAGCTCTCTTTTACCCCATTGCCCACTGCCCTAGATCAGGGCTGCATGAGCCAATGGACTGTTTTGCAATAGAACTCATCTCTTCCTTCCCTCCCCTGTCCTCCCTGTGCCAAATAAAACCGAAATGTAGGACCTTGCAGAGGTTGGGACAACATCTACTCATTGCTCTGTGCTTCGCAAAGCTTAGCTGGAGAACTGAGGAACAGTTGTATGGTATTTAATTAAACCTGATGGAAAGACTCTAGCATTAATGAGTGAATGTAGCATTTATTAAGTTCTTACTATGTGCAAATCACTGTGCTAAGTATTGGGTTTACAAATAGAAAATAATATTGTTCCTGCTCTCAAGGAGCTCACATTCCAATGAGGACAACACACATATGGAAGGTTCCATTGCAAATCAGATGAAAAGGTCACATGGTCCTTAGGGTACAATGGCAAATAAGATAGGTATTCATTTCTCTTTAATGTTATTTCCACTTGTAAAAATCATCTCAATTTCTGATGCTGACCTGTTTGACAGTGCCAAGGACTCTGGTGACAAGACAAGAACCTTCTTTTCTGGGTCTTCAATAGATGTAACTGCATCACCTACAGTTGCCAGGCTACATTTCCACAGACAGTGATTCTCAGGATGATGTCTGTGACCAATGGGCTAGAAGCATTGCTTTTCCAAAAGCTCTTGGGTCCAGGGTCCTGGGTTGTGTCTAATAGGGTTTGAGGGGAGATGGTAGTTAAGATAGTAGTGATGGGTCAACTTGCCTGACTGGCTAGGTTTCCACAGAAGTTGCTTCCCTAGATGATGACTGTTAGGTCTGATCTGAAAGCAGGAATAGAGTCAGGACTGGTGAAAGATGCTGTCACTCCTATGGCTTTTAGGCTCATCTGCCTCCTGGTGACATTTGGTCCATAGTTGTTGCTAGCAGTGATGAGAAATGTGAGCTCCTTTTTCCTGATGATTTCTCCCATCCACAATGGTCACAGAGGCTGGAGTTTAAGCATGTCTGCTGGTGTGGAGGAAACAGCCAAACTGTCCTTCCAACCTCCAGTCCTATTCCCCTCTGCCCCAAGTCATTTGAGGCAGAAACTGAGGCTGGTGAAAGGTGGAGCATGGGAGAAGGCTCAGTCAGCTTCAAGGTCCTGCCCCCAGAGGAATCACCATCAAAGGAGAAGCACTCAGAAAGTAAGCAATAGGGGAATATAAGGGGGAAAGATAGGAATTACTGATGATCTTTGAAGGAAGAAACTCAATTAAAGACCTTGAGCATAAGCAGATAAACCAACAAGGAAGATATTAATAGCAGAAAGGAACATAGCCTCCAGATTAGCTAAAAGAGTCTAAACATAAATATTGCAAGATAAAGAAAAAAATAATTGCTAAATACCCAATGAGGCAAAGGATGCTGTGGATTCCCAAGAGACCATGAAACCACAGCAGGGTGGATGCCTTAAAAGAGAATTAAGAATTGTGAAAGTAGAATTTATGACCTGCACAGCAGAAATATTTGGCAGAATAGGAAAACTTGAAGCCACAGTGGCAAATCTCACTTAAAAAACAAAAGAGAGAATAATTGATTAGGAATTTAAATACACAGAAGTGAAGGACAATCTGAGAGAAGAGAAGCAAAAAGCAATAATATTAAAAGAAAACATGATCTTCATAAAAGCAAAACATTGAACTCAAAGGATATGTAGAGATAACTTAAAGATCATAGGTCTCCCACAAGGACATGATAAGTAAAAAATATGTTAATATCAGAATGAAAGAAATTAGAATTAAAAAAAAGTATCAAGAAGTTTTTTCTTTTCTTTTTTCTTTTCTTTTCTTTTCTTTTCTTTTCTTTTCTTTTTTCTTTTCTTTTCTTTCTTTCTTTCTTTCTTTCTTTCTTTCTTTCTTTCTTTTTTTTTTGGAGGGGAGAAGGCAAGGCAATTGGGTTGAGTGATTTGCCCAAGGTCACACAGGTAGTAAGTGTGTCAAGTGTCTGAGGCTGGATTTGAACTCAGGTCCTACTAAATCTAGGGCTAGTGCTCTCTATTCACTGCACCACCAGCTGCCCCTTTCAAGAAGTTCTTAAGAACACAGGGAAAAAATGTTCAAAAATATCTACAGATTACCTCCAGAAAAATTAAAAAAACTCAACAGCTTCATACTACAAACTCCAAGACATATAATGGCTAAATTTAATAATTCCAAAGATGAACAACAATTCTCCAAGCACTCAGGAGAAGGTGCTTCAAATACAAAGGAAATTAGAATAACATAAAATTACATTGCCTCTATCAGAAACTGCAGGAGGGAATGAAGTATGTCCTAAAGAGCAGTATAGCTCAACATGAAAGATATACTATTCAAACTTGAGCCTAACCATTAATGAAAATAATTGATTGAAATGAAAAATATTGATTGTTTCTATGATTCATTCTTTGATTCACTTATTCTTTAGGATCAGATTATTTAGTTTCCAATAAAATTTTAATCTATCTTTCTATTGCCCTTTATTGAATATAATTTTATTGAATTATTATCTGGGAAGGATACATTTAATATTCTTGCCTTTCTACATTTGATTGTGAGGTTTTTGTGCACTGATACCTGGTCAACTTTTGTGTAGGTGCCATGTAATGAAAAAAGATGGATTTTCAATTAAAAAGAGACAATCAAAGCATTCCCCAAAAGAGAACCAGACCCAAACAAATAATTTGCTTTTCAAAGACAACTGAAAAACAAGTAAGGCAAACCACTGTGGCAATCAAGGAGTAAGTATGCAAGCAAAAGTAGGAAGGACAGACCTGAAACATTATGGACAAATCTCACAGCACACTTTGACCCACTCTCAGGGGAATCAATGTTTCTGTGGGATTAAATGATAGAATGGAAGGGAACATGAAAATGGAGGTGAGTATATGATGTACCTTAATCAAGCATAGAGTTAATAATGAAGGAACAATAATTTTAGTAGACTCTCAGGATGAAGAGAGCCCACAAGAGAAAGGGTGAGGAGGCAAAGGGAGAGACAGAGAGCAAAAGTGGGAAATCTTATTTCAGGGGTAGAAGGGGATACCACTGATGAAGGCTCCATTTCGGAAAAAGAGATATTATATAAAGGAAGATGAAGACCTTACATTGTATAATATGCAGAGATTTGGTGCTTGGAGAGACCACTCTTTAGGAGAAGGGGAATTGGAGTTCCTAAGAGCAATTGACATCCAGAAGAGTGCAAGGGCATGGACCTAAGGAAGAGATTTCAAGGCAAATTTAGGAAAAAAATGATCATGAGGAAGGCAAAAGTTAATAGGTATATAGGAAAAAAAGTTAATAGGTATATAGGAAAATTCCTACCATGAGTCAATATCCTATTACATGCAGAAATTGCTATTTCTTAATCATTTATTATTTATAACATTAAAAAAAAAAATTTTGAGATCCAAATTCTCTCCCTCCCTCCCATATCCTCTACCACCAACTGAGAAGGCAGGCAATACAATATCAACTATTGATGTGAAATCATTCCAAACTTTTCCATATTAGCCATATTTCCATAAAAAGCAAGAAAAATAAAGAAGTGAGAAAATTATACTTTAATTTGAACTCAGAGTTCATCACTTCTCTCCCTGGAGGTGGATAGCATTTTTTTTATCATAAGTCCTTTGGAATTGTCTTAGATTGTATTGATCAGAGTAGCCAAGTCTTTCACACTTGATCATCATTGCAACATTGCGATTACTGTGCATAATGATCTCCTGGTTTTTCTCATTTCACTTTGCATCAGTTCATATAGGTCTTCCCATGATGTTCTGAAACCAACCCCTTTATCATTTCCCACAGCACAGTAGTACTCCATCACAGTTATATATGCCATAACTTGTTCAACCATTCCCCAATTGATGAGCATCCCCTGGATTTCCAATTCTTTGCCCCCTCAAAAAGAACTGCTATAAATATTTTTGTACATATAGGCCTTTTTCTTCTTTCTTTGATTTCTTTGGAACACAAACCTAATAGTGTTATTGCTGGGTCAAAGCATATGCAGTCTTATAGCCATTTGGGCATAGTTCCAAATCATTTTCCAAAATGGTTGGAATAGTACACAATTCTACCAACAGTGTATCTATTTTCCCTCATCTCCTCTAGCATTTGTCACTTCTGATTAGTGCGACAAAGTACCTTAGAGCTGTTTTAATTTGAATTTCTCTAATGAATGTTATTTAGAACATTTTTTCATATCATTATAGATAGCTTTGATTTCTTCTTCTGAAAACTGCCTGTTCATATCATTTGACCATTTATTAATTGGGGAATAGTTTTTATTTCTATAAACTTGATTCAGTTCTATAGTCAGTATATATTTGAGAAATGAGGCCTCTATTAGAGAAACTTGCCGTAAAATTTTTTGATATTACTTCACTGTCTATGCTACCTTTTCAAAAAATATAGTTTCCCTGATTATCTCTTTTAATGAGGTCATATAGGTCTTTGCTTTATCTGAGATCATGATTGTTATTCCTGCCTTTTTTATTTCAGTTGAAGTATATTAGATTCTGACCCAGCCCTTTATTTTAACTTTATGTGTGTCTTTCTGTTTCAAATGTGTCTCTTGTAAATGACATGTTGTTGGATTCTGATTTTTAATGCATTCTGCTATCTGTTTCCATTTTATGGGTGATCTCATATCATTGACATTCATAGTAATGATTGTTAGCTATGTATTTCTTTCCATCCCATTATCTTCTGTTTCTTCCTCTGTCTTTATCTTGTCCCTCTTCAAAACTCTATTTTGCTTCTACCCAGTGCCTCCCTTAATCTACTATCCCCCTTTTCTCCCCTTCCCCTTTTTCTTAATTCTTTACCCTCTTATAGGTAATGTAAATTACCAAATGAGTAAATGTAAGTTACATTTCTATACACAACTGAATGTGTGTATGTATGTGTATTACCTTCTTTGAACCAATTTCAATGACAGAGAGGTTCCAACATTGCTTGTAATCCACCCCCATTTTCTTCTTCTTTTTTTTTTGCTTTTTTTTTTTTTGGAGGACAATTGGGGTTAAGTGACTTGCCCAAAGTCACATGGCAGTAAGTGTGTCAAGTGTCTGAGGCTGGATTTGAACTCAGGTCCTCCTGACTCCAGGGCCAGTGCTCTACTCACTGTACCACCTAGCCACCCCCATTTTCTTCTTTATTGTGAAAGCTCTTCTTTGAACACCTTTCATGTGGGAAAATTTCCCCATTCTACCCCTCCCTTCCCTCTTTCCCTCAGAGCATTCTTTTTTCTTCTCCTTTAATTTCTGGGGGAGTTCATTTCAACAGAATTGACTCAGACTCATAGCCTCTATGTTTTGCACTGATAATGATAAGATTTTTAGGAGTTATATGTATAATTTTCCCATATAGGAATATAAAGTTTAACTTTATTGAGTCCCTTATGATTACTCTTTCATGTTTATCTTTCTATTCTTCTTTTGAGTCTTGTGTTTGAATGTCAAATTTCCTTTTCAGTTCTGTTTTTTTTTTTCATTAAGAAGGCTTGAAAGTCCTCTATTTTGTGGAATGACCATTTCCTACCCCTCTCGCCCCCCCTCCCCATGCCCCCAAGGTTTCATTCACTTCTACTAGGTTGGTGATTCTTGGTTGTAATCCTAGCTCCTTTGTCCTCTGGAATATCATATTCTAAATCCTCCATTCCTTTGATGTGGAAGCTGCTAAATCTTGTGTGATCCTGCCTATAAGTCCATGATATTTGAATTGTTTCTTTATGGCTGCTTGCAATATTTTCTATTCAACCTGGGTGCTTTCAAGCTATAATATTCCTGGGGGCTTTCATTTTGGGATTTCCTTCAGAAGATGATTGGTAGAGTCTTTCAATTTCTACTTTACCTTCTTCTTCTAGGATATCAGGGCAGTTTTTCTTGATAATTTCTTGAAACATGATGTCTAGATTCTTTCTTTGATCATAGCTTTAAGGTAGTCCTATGAATCTCCAGTTATCTTTCCTTAATCAGGTCAGTTGTTTTTTCTGATGAGATATTTCATATATTTTCTCCTATTTGAGAGGAGGAGAGTTGATGGGAATACAGTTGACTTAAATTAAATTAATCTAAAATAACTGAGGAGAAAAAGTACTATGGACAAATCTGGATGAATGTTAAACAAAGATTTTCTGGTCAGAGATTGGATGACTCTCCATGGTATTGGAGCCTGTGCTAAATGGGGTGTGTGTTGAATATGAGAAATTGAGATGCTCTATATGTGTGTGTGTGTGTATGTGCACATGTATGTGTGTCTACATGTGTATGTGGAAGGAGCATGTGCCAGATAACCTTGGTGCTCAGCAAGACCAACAGAAGTATCAGCAGTAAGACTTGTTCTCTTAAACACCCAGCAAGGCAGCAGCAGCAGTGGCAGCAGCAGCAGCAGCAACAGCAAAGCCTCAGCCAAGGTGCCTTCAAGCAAAAAACAGACAAAACAAAAAACTCCACCAAACCCCTCACACTAGGAAGCTTTTTATTTAATTTTTTTTTTTTTTACTGTTTTCCTTATTTCTATCTCCCTGGGTTCAAAAGAAAAAATGTCCAATGAATATAATCTGAACATATATTTATACATACGTACTCTGGAAAATTTTTTATTAATAACAGAGATGCTCAGTTCCATTCCTACTTCTGTTTCCTTTTAGGGTTAAATTCTCTTTTCTCAATTCCATTCCACAATTCATAAATAAACTCATGGTAGATGGCTGTCTAGTTTTTAATAATACTTTCAAATTACATGGAGAGGAAGCATGCAGTTGAAGCAATAAAAGCTTCCAAAATTCAGGCTGCTTTGGAGGGGGTTGTAATGGCTTGTGGCTTGGACCTCATTCTTCTACCAATCATCACCTGCTGCCTTGGCCTAACTGCTGTATCTCTGACTGGTTTCGTTTTGCCTACTCATCACTCATATTTGGTCAGCAACTCTTTTCCATTTGTGATCTGATGATCTCTTCTGTTCTCTGCTTGTAGCCAACGGGTGAGCAGTAGCCTTTGGCCATCACTCTGCTCTGTGTTTGGATAGTCAAGAATAGGGTCTTTGAGGCTGCTCCTTTCTGAACCATACCCCAAGAGTCTCTTTTAGCTTTTCCTTCTCTGTGGAAATCCTTCAAGATCAATGCTATAGGAACTTGGAGAATCTTGGCAATTCCTATCCTGCTGCAGGTCTTAATTTCCTGCCCACTAAGTATCTATGTCCCTTTCTACAGGAGGGACAATATGAGTCTCACATGGGGATAGCTCAATTTTTAATTGATTTAGTAACTGGTTCTACAAATATTTCTTGCTTTACAATGATGCCTTGATTAAAAGAAAACCCTCTGGGAAGAAAACTTATGATAAAGACATTTTGGATGTGCAAAAGTTTGTGACAAATTTTGGTCCCCTAACCACTGGGTTGAGGGCCATGGTGACTGAAGAGAAAGAGGTTTTCCGTTGAGGAGAGTATCACATTACCCTTGCTTACATGGGTCAATGACCAGAATGTAGTAGAGGTATTATGTTGGCCACACTACATATGACTTCTGCATCACTAATTGGGAGACACCCTTAAAAACATGAGATCACTGCTCTATACTTAACCTTACTTGCCTCACAAAGAGAGGAAAAAGGGAGATTGCTCCACTGAGGAGCAGAAGAGGTATAGGAGAGAAAATTTGTGTCCTAGAGTGTATTACTACCCTCCAAGGTACTACAAGGCATTACTACCTCAGCCTCTTGGAATGATATTTCTCATACTGAAGTATATCCCTGGAATGGATCCTCTTCAGTTTTAGGGATATTGCTATATTTCTTTTGCTTGGAGTATATCAATCACTTAAACTTTTTTTTCAGGTATATTCTTACTATTGATTTGTAAAAACATAATTTCCTAAAATTGATTTCCTATTATCTCCTCCCTTCTACCTAAAAGCTTTATTTCACTCTCCTTTTCTTCTGAATTTGAGTATTTAGTTTATTTAGTGAGATAAACAAATGTTATGATAACAGCAGACAGTGAGTGGATGGTACTAATAGCAGAGTCCTAAATGCAAGAATTAATCAGCAGGAACAGGCAGCTATCCCAGATGTCTCATTCAATTTTTTTTCTTTTTTTAAAAAATTAATTTATTTATTTTCTTGTTTACATCATCTCATTCAATTTTTAAGAAATAATTTGAAACATGGAAGATGAACAAAGCAGCTCTTAAGAGGGTGGAGGAACCCCCTATCCCCTCAAAAAACCCCCATATGTTGTAACATGTACACCACAGATGTGAGTTTGGTCAACTGTACCTATCTCTCCTTGCCAGTAAGTATGAGGTTGGAATTAGAGGAACCCATAAATTGTGGGGAATGAGAAGACTGCTTAATCCCTAGCAGCTAAGGAAATAAATGCAACTGGAAGAGTTTTGGAGGATTGTTTTGTTAGCTTACTCCCTGTGCTGTATGACTCAAGATCTTGAACATTCATTTATAAATACAATTAATTTATTCTCATATAGAATCCCTACTTTCCTGTAGTCACAATACATTGTGACTTCTGAAAGCAGTGTGGTACAGTAGAAAAAAAAAAGATTTGGGTTCTGGAATTAAATCCTGCTTTCAGTGCTTACCACCTAGATGATGGTCAGATGGTCAGATGGAGTGTTGTGTGTGACCTTGGGCTACTTATATCATCTTCTTGGACAGTCTCCTCATCTACAAAACAGGAGGATTAACTAGATGGCCTTTGAAGTCCCTTATAGCTCTAGATTTCTGAACCACTAGATGAATGACAATTTTATAAATAATTTCCCTGGCCTTCAAAAAAAGGAACACTAATGGGTGTTGTGAATGGACAATATTATGCCATAGAAGAACGAGTGGACAAGAAGTCAAGAGACATGGGTTTGCCATTAACTTGCTATGTGACCTTGGGAAGTCACTTCACCTGTCTCAGCTTCAGAATTGAACAGAAAGATCTTGAAAATCTCTTGTAGTTCAGAAGTTCCATGGTTCTGTATTTGTATATGCAGTGAATTAATATGATGCTTATGCTGGGTAATATGAAAAATATTGGCCTCATACAGTGACTATTTTACCTTTACCCTATGTAACTGCTACACTTGGGGAGACATGATCTAACTCATATTTGAGCTGATTTTTCCCGTGTTTAGCAGTGAGATCTTTGCTAATGAATGGGGTTCTACTCTGTGCAATTTCCCTCCCTTTGGTCATAGTCTTTTTCTCAGTGGTTCATACTTTGTGACTTAGTTTAAGCAGATTCCTCTCTTTGTCTTGCCAGCATTTTTATTACTTGCCCTCTGGGGTCTTTACACTTGTTTTCTTTTCTTTAATCCAGCAATTCATCTCTTCCTGAGGAACAGCATTGGGATGTTAAAATGATTTTCTCTATGGTTTTCTAGCATCTATATAAACCTTCTACAATGGGAACAAGATTTGCTTTGAGTACATTAAAGCTTCAGGCAGACTCTAACTCATTTATAATTTAGTAGGTAAGTCTTAGGGAGTTGCCTGAGGCTCAGAGAAGCTGATCAACAGAATGTAATTGGTTGGCTAATGGAAGGTAAGCTTCTTGAGGGCAACTATTTCATTTTTGTTTTTGTGTCCCAAGAACCTAGCACAGAGTGAGTGCTCAATAAATGTATATTGTTGATTGCCTATGGTTAAGCAGTTGGTAAACATCAGAGGAGATGAGAAATTTGAACTTAAGTCTTTCAGACTCTAGGTCCAAAACTCCATCCACTCTACTACACTGCCTCTTGTATTGTTGAATATGCCTTAAATAACATTATGAGTCCTACACTATCCTTTGTACTCTTTGAAACAACTGGGAAAAGTAGATATTGATTTATTTTTTTAATTAACTTTAGTATTTTGATGGATTTTTAGGCTTATCGATGCAGTTTCTTCTCTCTAGCAATGCAGTATCAAAACCCATATACCTTTTCTTCCTTTGTGACTTTTATCCATATCCTCCCAGATAGCAGTCCACTCAACATTCTGAGAGCCTTCTTCTAGATCATATCAAATGGATAACAAGGGAATATACATGCTGTTAATTGGTGACTAGTCTTACTTATGTGACTCTTTGCTCTTACTATGTGACTAGTCCACTGGTCTTTTTGAGTAATTCAAGATCACCCTCTTGGAGAATGCTCAGTAATTACTTCAGGAAATTTTCACCATTTCCTTTATCTTCTAAGACTTTTGTGGAAGGGAAAGTTAGATGACCAGTTAATTTTATCTAAGTAAAAGCAATTAGAAACATTGGTAACCTTTTGGTGAAAGGAAACTTTTAAGTTTTAATATTTTAACTGAAAAAACCAACAAAAATTGTGTCTAAAGAAAAAGGTTTCTCTTACTGGATTAGAATACTATGTTAAATATAGCTTGCTTAATTACTCACAAAATAGGATTAATACCTGATTCTATAGAAATATACACTATACCCACTCTCTACTCTTTGGGGACTCTTCTACCACCTGTGTGACTTTGGACTAGTCACTTAAAAATCCTGGGCCACAATTTCCTCATCTATAAAATAAGAGGGTCAAAAGGCCACATATAGCCTCTAGGCTGCAGGTTCCCCACCCTTGGTGTAGGAGTTTCTTTTCTACCAGGAAAGACAATAAATATACATATAAGCACATGCAGAATAAATATTAAAAAAAATAAATATAATAAAAATTTTTACAAATATAAAAAGTAGTTAAATACAGGGTAGTTTGAGGGGGAGGGCACTAGCATTGGGGGATCAAACAAGACTTCATGTATAAAGGTGGTACTTGAGCTGTGCCTTGAAGGAAGAAAAGGACTCTGAGACAGAGGTAAGAAGGGAGTGCATTTTAAGCATAGGAAGATGATCAGTATAAAGGTACAGAAATGGCAGATTCAGTATCATGTGTAAGAAACAGGGAGAAGCATAGTTTGGAAGAATTACAGAGTGAGGCTGAAAAGATAGGTTGGGACCAGGTTCTAAAGGTCTTTACAAACTAAATAGAGGTGTTTATATTTGATCCTAGAGGCAATCAGAAGCTCCCAGAGAAGATTGAATTGGGGAATGACATAGTCAGGTATACATTTGAGAAAAATAATTTTGACAATAATGTATAGGATCAGCTGTCATGCTGAGAGATTTAAGGTAGGGAGGACAATTAGGAGGCCATTTCATTAGCTTAATAAGAGGGGATGAAAGCCTGAACTAAGATAGTGGTTGTTTGAATTGAGAAATGTTGCAAAAGTAGAAATGGGATATAGGTAGGTGGCAGAGCAGGTAGAGTACCAGGCCTGGAGTCAAAAAAGACTCATCAGTGTGAGTTCAAATCCAGCCTCAGATACTTACTAGCTGTATGACTAGGCAAATCATTTAACCTTGTTGACCTCAGTTTCCTCATCTGTAAAATGACCTGGAGAAAGAAATGGCAAACCACTCCAGTATCTTTTCCAAGAAAACCTCAAATGGGGTCACAAGGAATCAGACAGGACTGAAAAATTACTCAACAACAACAAAAGAAATTACATCAAAGATCTGACAATAGGTTGGATATGTGGGGTGAGTGGGGGTGAGGAGTACAAAATAATACCAAGATTGTGGGACTGTGAGACTGAAAGATTTCCTTTGACAGAAATCAAGAAGTTTAGAAAAAGGGTGGATTTGGTAGAAAAGATAATGAGTTTTGTTCTGGACATGTTGAGTTTGGGGTGTCTCTAGGATATCCAGTTTGAAATGTCTAATAGGCAATTGGTAATATAGTACTGAAGCATGGGGAGAGACTAAGGATAGATACATAGATCTGTGAGTTATTTAACCACATGAATACTGATGAAGTCTGCAAGGAGAGAGAAAGAAAGAAAGTGAGAGAGAGAGACAGAGAGAGAGAGAGAAAGAGAGAGAGAGAGAGAGAGAGAGAGAGTCAGAGACAGAGACAGAGAAACAGAGAAAGAGAGAGACAGAGAGAAAAGGAGGAGGAGGAGAAGGAGAAGAGGCCTAAGACAGAGTCTAGAGGGAGGATGAGATGATGGTGAGACAAGATTGTAGTTGTTGTTGTTCTTGGTGGTGGTGGTCCTTCATTCTTGAAGAGGACCAATGACATTATGAGGGTGATGTCTTGACTTGAGAGTGAATTGGGTTTAAGTAAGGCAGAGCTATGCAAAGTCATCAACCTCATTCTGTTCTCCAGAGTCATTGGAGCCCAGTGGCAAAACATAAGTCAAGATGACCAGTGATGGCCCAAGGTGAGATAAGAAAGGAGACCAAGAAGGAGACTTTAGAGAGGTAAGAGGACAACAAGGAAAGAGAAATGACATGAAAAACCAGAGAGGAAAGGATATCAAGGTGGGGAGGATTGTGAACTGTGTCAAAATCAACAGAGAGGTGGAAAAGAATGAGAATAGAAAAAAAAATACTCATGAGCACTGACCATTTAATCTACTTCAATTTTCCCTGGGAGTAGGATGTGGAGACATAAGAGGAAGAGGAGGATTCTAGTTCAAGAAACAGGCAAAAAACAAGTTGTGAAGATTTGGAGGACCTTAGAATAGTGAAGATGATCAGAGATTGAATTGGGGAAGGAGAAATCTGTGAGGACTTCAGGAAAAAGAGAAGGTAAGAGATGAAGGAGAAAGAATTGAGGTGAAGGAGAAGATGTACTCAAGGAAAAGGAGTAAAAGACTGAAACTGAACACTTGAGGAGAAAAAAAAAGGACAGCAGAGAGGACCCAAATAAAAAGAGAATGGCTCAAGGGGGAAAAGAAGTAGAAGGAAGAGAGACACTGAAGGAGAGGGTAGGTGGTAAAATGAGATAAATAAGACAAAGTAAGAGGTATTGGAAAGATTAAGAGGTTATTGAGAAGAGGAAAAGGAGGTTTCATATGAGTGTCATAGTATCAAAAAAGGCATTAAGAATAAAAAATGCAATATGTCAACTCAAGAGCTAAAGGTTGCCTCACACTATTTTCTAGAGTAGGTCCAGGGGACCTATTAGGAAGAATGATGAGGATTGATGATATAACTTTCCTTAAGTATGGATAGCAGGGATAGTTTTTCAGTGGCTTGCATTGAATGTGCAGTGCTTGTATTTGTGATTGTTACCTTTGTGGGCTTGTCTCTGAAGAGAAAAGAAGAGAAGAGAAGAGAAGAGAAGAGAAGAGAAGAGAAGAGAAGAGAAGAGAAAGAGAAGATAAAGCAGTCTGAGGAATGTTCCTCTATTAGATTGCCAGAGAAAATGAAATGTTTCTTTCAAAATGGAAGAAAGGATTTTAAGTGAAAACAAAGATGAAAAAGAGGAAGATGGGAATCTTTACCTGTGTTAGGAGGTTGTTAAGTGGAAGAATGTCACAGAGAGGAGGAAGAAAAGAAGGAAAAAGGAACACCTGAAACTAAAAAAAAAGCAACTTAGAGGCTATTTTCGAAGAAGGGGTTCAATACTCTAAGGAAGAATCAATTGTTTTTACTCCATTAGAGACACAGATACTATAAGGTGAGAAAACATCCAGAAATGACCAAAAGAAAAAGAGAGAAGTAATGATGGTTGATGACCTGCTGAGGAAGTAATGAGGCAACCATCTATCTGTTCATTTGAAAACAGTAATAGATAGGTCTGTTGTTTTTCCAGGGCATGTATCTAAGACATGACAAAGAAAGTCCCAAGACTAGTCAAGGCAGAGGATTATGGCCTACTTTTCATGATTCATGTGGGCACAAATGATACTGCCAGAAAGAACCTAGAAACCATTGCCAAAGATGACTAAGTCTTACGCAAGAAAAATAACTGTTTAGAGGCACACACAGGTGGTGTTTTAAACACCACTGTACATTGAAAGCAGGGAATCAGAAGAGAAAAATAGATTTAGGAAGTGAATAATTGGTCAAGGAGATGATGTCTGAGAATGAGATTTGAATTTCTGTACCACAGATTAATGTATATGAATTACAGACTCTTGGGCTGGTTGGACTGTGACTAAAAGGACAGGGAAAAATTTTGCTTGAAGTCTTGAAAATCTAATCAAAAGGGTTTCAAAGGAGGGAGAGAAGGAAGGAAACAAGCATTTATTAAGTGATTTCAATGTGCCAGATAGGTCGGTTAGCTCAGAGGATAGAGCACTGGCCTTGGAGTTGGGAAGAACTGAGTTTAAATCTGGCTTCAGACACTTATTAGCTTTGTGACCCTAGGCAATTCATTCACCTCTGTTCACCTTAATCCACTGGAGAAGGAAATGGCAAACCACTCTAGTATATTTACCAAGAAGATTCCACAGAGAGTATCACAAAGAATCAGACAAGACTGAATGACAAAACATCAAGAATGTGCCAGACACTGTACTAATGCTGGGAAGTGTGTGAGGTGTGGCCAGGAATAAAAGCAAAAAGACAGTCTCTGCCCTTAAGGAGCTTAGATTCTAATGGAAGAAGACAACAGCTGAAAGGAAGTTGAAAACTGGGGTGAGGGAGCAAAGAGACAGGGAATGAATTTGATTTCAAAGTACAGGAAATCAGAAATAAATCTGGGAGTAGGTTGAAGGCAGGCTACCTTGGCCTTTTCACAGAATAGAAGCTCAAGGAGGAACTTACCAATGGAAGAAGGAATGTGGACCTTTCAGAGAGATTTTCCAGGATGAGCAGCCTGCAGGGGTGACAGAATGTTCCAGAGTGAACAAAGTTCCAGGATGAGGGAGATCAAAAGAAGTATGATTTTGAGATTCAGAAGGACATACCTAAGTATTTCCACTAATCTAGATACCAAAAAGATAAGCAATTAGATAGGAAGAACAAAAACAATATACATACCCATAAATTCACAAGACACAATCTAAACAAGGAACCAATAATAAAATATCTGATGGCTGTGAAGAAGATCATCATAAAAATGATGAGGTATAGGGTAGGGGTGCTAGAGACCCCAAAATACCAACACGCTGGGTCCTGCCAAATGAATTTAACTCAAGTCTTCTCTCAGCCAAAGAAAAGCAAAGTTTATTAAAAGTTCTCCATATTTGGCAGACTCTAAAGGAACCTTGGTATCTGTGACACTTGCATTGGACAAGAGGGCCAGAATCATCTGACAGAGGAAGTCTGTGCCAGAAAACTCTATGGAGCTCTCACACCACATGGAGGCAAGATGGGGTCCTATATACAGAAAAGTTGTGGGAGGAATCTAGGGGTGGTCTAGGGGAGGAGTTTGGGGAGGGTCTTCAGGAGGAGTCAATGAGGTCAGACTCCAGTAATGAGTGATTAAGGGTGGGAAGTTGCTGGAGGCTATCTGAAGTCTACAGACAATGGTGGGCTAGGCCAGTTCAAGGGTGTAAAAGATTTGGGTACAGATATTTTGGGAGGATTAAGGGTAGGAAGTTGCTAGCCAAAGGATGGATGGAGATTTGGGCAGAACCACAATGAAAGGCCTATGGCCTCAGGCAAATGCCTTATCAAACGGGAAGATTCAAGGAGAGCTTAAGGGGGTTCCCAGAGCTGGTACCTTATCAGTTGTTGTCCTTCCTTCTTGAAGAGGACCAAGATGACATTACTATGCTAAAATCAAGTTTCAATGTGTTCTATTGTGGTTTATCAGACCAATATGAGCTCAGAATGCTCGGGCACAAATAGCCTGTGTGAACAATTGGGATGAATTCTCCAAATTTGTGCATCCTGTGTTTCCTTTGAACCGTCTCAATTTTGCTTTGCTCATAGAGCACAGTACTTTCTCTGATGTGGGCACACTATGCTGAGAGGTCCTGTGCCAGTGTCTCCTATGTCACACAATTCCAAAGTTCTTGAGAGTGTCCTTGTATCACTTCTTCTTAATACTATGTGAACACTTGCCCTGTGTGAGTTCTGCATAAAAACAGTCTTTTTGGCAAGTGTAAGTTTTGCAATTAGAGTTGCATTCTCTGAAGCAGAATTTGAATACTTGGCAATTTAGTTAGAGTAAGGACCTCTGTATCTGGTACCTTATCCTGCCAGGTGATCTTCAAAATCTTCCTAAGACAATTCAAATGGAAGTGATTCATTGATATCTATAAATGAATGTACAGAGTAGGAGAAACAAATAAAAATAAGTTAGAGGGCTAACTGAAAAGTGGCAAATTTATCCACATAAGTATTGCAGATACTTAGTAAAAAGAGAATCATGAATAGAATATTGGAAGTATATATATATATATATAGTATATACCTTATTCAAAAGAAAGTAAATACCTTATTCAAAAGAAATAGGAAGGTTAGCTCATGTGAGAGAATCTAGGGACCAGAGAGGAGAAACATGACAGAAAGCTTTGGTGTGAAGAGCAAAGAAGATAGAAAACAAAATTGATATTACTATTGAATGATAGTATAGACCACTTGGACAGAAGGATGAAATAAATGAAGAGTTTGGAGAATAGATCACAAGTTTGGCAAGGAGACACATAGTGGTGATGAGGGACTTCAAGGGTGTCTTCTATAGTTCTCTTTCTATCTGTCTGTCTTTCTTCCTTTCCCCAAACCTGAGGATGTAATACTTTCTTGGCTTACCTTAAAGATAATTGCATCCTTTAAAAGAAGAGACTTTCTATTTTGGTCTTCATTCCACCAGCACAGAAAAACTGGTTACGGATGGAGAAATGATGGGAATTTTGGGGAAGTGGGCACTCCATCTTAGAATTTGTGATAGAGAAGGGAATTGAAGCATATTCTGACACAGAATCTGGATTTTTTTGAAGGGAAGGTTTCTAAGGATACAGAGAAAGGATAGATAGGATCCTATGGATTAAAATTCTCTGGGGGAAGACAAATCAGGAAGGATGGCAAGCTCTCAAGAATGAAAATCTCTTGACACAAAGAGAAATAATTAAATGAGAAAATCAGTGGAAAGCTGTGTGGATGCACAGGGAACTCAAAACTTAGATTCTTAAAAATGTGTTCAAAGAAGATGGAAGCAAGGATGACAGAGGATGGTGAATATTTGGGTTAACCACGATCCTGTAAAAAGAGGGTCATAAGTACAAAAGCGTACAATGATTTGAGGCTGGCAACAAAGGTAAGGATAGTATAAAGTGTTATTTTAAAAGCTGTATTAGGTAAAATTTGGAATCAAAGAAGGTATAGGGCACACTGCTCAAGGTTGATGGGAAGATCATAGTGGATGATGGAGAGAAGATGAGACCACTCAACTCTTACTTCACTTCTGTTTTCTTTGTAAAAGAGTGATCTTCAGACTGGAAAAGACAGAACAAAAATAGGTAATTGAGAGTTGTTATCCAAGATAAATACAGAGATAAAAAATAGAGAGAATCTACTTAACCCTGATGAGTTCATGTGATCTGACCCAGATCAGTTGCATCCTCATATAATGAAAACAAGAATGACAAACCCAACAACAACTAAAGCTGAAAGATGTTATTTTTTAGCCAGTGTTAGTGAGTTTTGAAAGATTTGGCTACTAGAGAAATAAAAATGCTGTCCTAGTTTGTTTGTTTTCTTTTTTAAAGAACAGATAATGGAGTCTGCACACTTTTTCTGGTAAACTTGACAGTTGCTCAGCAGGATTCTAGACTATAACAAAGGATGTTGAATGAACAGAAAGATAGTGTGGTTTAGTGGATGGGAAGATGGTCCTGAGGTCAGGAATGCCTAGCTTTAAGTCTCACCTGTGACACCTATCAACTTTGTGACCTTGGTCAAGTTACAGTGCGCTAGGGCAACTCTCCAAGATTGTAGGATGCAGAGAAGGTGCTGGGCTGAAGTGATAAAGAGAATTTCTACCTCTACTAGCTCCTTATATCAATGAAATCACAAATCTAGTTCCTATCCCTTAGTAAAAATTTAGAAAAAAAAAGTGGGGATCAGAAAGAGACAGCAAGATGTAATCAAAAACAGGACATAACAGACTAACATTTTTCTCCCTTTTCTTCTTTCTTTCTTTTCTTCCTTTCCCTTCCTTCTTTCCTTCCTTCTTTCCTTCCTTCCTTCCTTTCTTCCTTCCTTCCTTCCTTCTTTCCTTCCTTCTTTCCTTCCTTCTTTCCTTCCTTCCTTCCTTCCTTCCTTCCTTCCTTCCTTCCTTCCTTCCTTCCTTCCTTCTTTCCTTCCTTCCTTCTTTCCTTCCTTCCTTATTTTCTTTATATTTCTTTTGTGGTAGTTTCACTGGCTAGTAAATATTATTCGCTTAGCTCTAAAAGTCTCTCCTGCCGTTTTTATGGAAGAAAAAGAGAGATTCAGGCTGTATGATAGAACAGTAAATTTGATTACTGACTAATTGAATGACCAGATACAGAGTAGAGTCATTAATGGTTCAGTGACAACTTGGAAGAGTTGTGCTCCAATGGAATATTCCAGGGATTGTGTATATGGCCTTGTGCTAGTCCACATATTTATTAATGGCTTGGATAAAGGCCACACTTATCAAATTTGCAAATGACACAATGCTGGAAGAGATGACATAATGCTGGAAGAGATAACACCAGGGTTATGTTGGAGTCAACTTTTTTGAGAGGCAATTGATAAATTTTCAGTGTAAGCATTTAAATCTCAGAAATCAGCAAGTACTACAAATCTGGGCTTGATTTATTGTTTGTTGACTGCCTAAACTTAAGAAAGGGATATAATGCAGGTTATAATATAATGTATTATATACAATGTTTAATGATATGATGTATAATGTTTAATGATATAATATATAATATAATAAAGTGATATAATACAGATTAAACTTAAAATTCTGTTGGGTATACATTTTTTGTTATTGTTTGTTTACTTTTGGAGAGCTGGTTGTTATATACTTATCAATATACTCCTGAATAATACGCTGGATCATGGAGTCAGGTTACAAAAATCATCATTATCATCTAGAACACTGGAATGAATCAAACAAGATAAAATTTAATAGGAATAAATGTAAAGTCTTAACACAATCTAAAAAATCAGCTCCACAAGATGTGTGAAGGGAGGCAAGATTTTTTATGTGAAAAAGTTTGCAGTGGGGGGTGGAGCCAAGAGGGCGGCGTAGGAGCAGCAAGGTTCTGCAGCTCCCACACAGCCACCTCAAATACCCATAAAATATGACTCTAAACAAATTTTAGGGCTCTAAAACGCACACAAATATACTTCCCGCTGAAGGCAGCTCGGCTAGGAAGGACCATCTCAGTGCTGGGAGCTGAAACCAGCTCAGCCTGAAACCACGCTTGGCCCTGGCAGCAACCAGATGAGCCGAGCCGAGCCAAAGCCACAGCTGGAGCTCAGGAGAGTGGATTGGTGGCAGCTGTGGCAGAGTCCCGAATTATCAAGCCATAAGAAACAAGGACTAAATGAAAGGTCAGTGGATCTTAGCTCAAATTGGGGGAGAAAAGCAGGTCCAGCCAAACTGCCTCCAGGGCAAGGAAGCAGCAGAAGTAGAGGCCCTGCAGCTGCCTCCATATAGCTGCTTCAGAGCTCCCAGCCTGCGGACTGCAGGGGGCCCAAGAAATCATTCTGAGGCCAAGTGTTCTTGCATTGAGCAGCCTGGATCTGGATCGTGGTCTTGGTTGGTGGTCCTGGGGTGCATTTTCAGTGAGCCAAAGCTGGTGAGGGCTGCAAAAAAACAGCATCCCCCTAATAGCTCCGGCAGCTGCAAAAACCCCAGCGATTTGGGACAGAGCTTTCCCCTCTGGAAGCAGAGTTCCACAGAGCTAAAAAAATCACTGACTGGACATCATGAGCAGGCAAAGGAAGCAAAGTAAGAACAGCAACCAAACTCTAGATTCCTTCTTTGGGGACAAGAAGGATCAAAACATGGAATGGGAGGAAGACAACACAGTCAGAACTCCCATACCAAAAGCTTCCAAGAAACATCAAGACTGCCTAAAAG
>CM053590.1:115955044-115966823 GCA_028646515.1 Pseudochirops corinnae
GTTTATGTCATTCCTTCCCTAAGCCAAATTCCGTGAGAGTAAGGTTGACTCTTTCCCTTTTGCCTTCCTCTTTTCCCCTTCTATTGTAACAATTATCTCTTGCCTCTTCCATGAGATGCTCAACCCCATTCTGATTCTGTGGGAGTATTTTCTAGGCCTACCTGTAATCTATCCAGCAGGGATACATCAGGGTGATAGGGCAAATGAGATGCTACTGACCTCTCAAATCCCCTTTTGTAAGATCTATTTAAGTAGTTAAATCATTAGATTAACATTGGTTTAGCAAGGAATACATTCAAATGCATGCATTTTGCTTTTAACAGTATTTTTTGAGGCGGCATGAAGAGATAAAGCAGTGGACATCAGAACCAAAGGAGAGCACGACTGAATCCTTTAAGAGCCAAAGAAAACAGTGCTTGAGGATCTTCTATTTTCTTCCTTTGATTGCGCCCTCTGTCTCTGTAATTTGCCTCTGACTTACTTCCTGGCTACTTCTACAATTTTTCTACCTTTACCCTTTTAGCTGGCCCTGACTCCAACTTCTAAGCTTGACATCTCAGTCATATGGTCATATTTTCTCTTTTCTGGCCTAGCTGTCCTGGTACTTTCCCTGCCTGCCCTAATCTCAAAAGCACAGTCCTTGTTTATGTCTCAGACCCAATTTCCCATGTTTGCCCTCATTTTCTTTTATCTGATCCATAGGTTTCTGTAGGATGGGTTTCCTTTTCCTGTGCCACTTCAGCTGTCTCTTGACCTGTGTGATCCCAACTCATCTGTGAGAAGAAAAGACACAGTTGGCTCATCATGATGGGTCCTAAGTGAGGATACCGTTTCCCTTTGCTGTCCTCAGTATAATCAGCAGGTTCCTAAGCCTATGTTCCTTCCTGACCAGGTCCATTCTAGCTGTTCTTGAGATTTGCCTCACAGCTTCCATAGAGAAATAGAATTCCAGATCTGGCAGATACCTTTGCAATAATTTAGTTCAGCCTTTTGATTTTACAGCTGAGGGAAACCAAGCCTTCATAACTTCCTACTCTTTTAAGTCATTGTACATGTGATTCCTCTGTGCACAGTCTATGGTCCAGCCTTTCTGACCTACTTGCTGCTCCTAACACATGATGTTTCATCTCCCATCTCTGTGACTTTGCCCTGGTCATCCCTGATCCTTGAATGCAGACCTCCTCACCTCCATTTTGCAGAATTCCAGCTATCCTTCAAAATTCAAGAGCTACCTTTTCATGGTACCCCTCAGCTGCCTTCTCCTGTAAGATTGCTTTGTATTCTATCTTTTATCTATCTCTATAAATGAGTGAATAAAAAAGCTTTTGTTTACTGTCTACCATGTGCCAAATACTGTGCTAAGAGCTAAGTACAAAAATCCATCTTCTCAATGAGCTCACACTCTAGTTAGGGGAGACAATGGAGAAAAGAAAATTTAGTTTCAAGGCAGTTGAAAAAAATCTCAGCTTCCTAAGGGTTTAGATTCAGGGCACATGACAAGGCCCAGGGGTCCCCTTTACTTTGCATCATAGAGTCAGGTGATAGTGTCTAAGGGCATAGTGGAGGCCAGAAAGACAGAGCAGATGATAAAGCCTGTTGCTCTTCCACAGAGCGGGTGACTCCCACCTCATGTCAACAATCAAGCAACACAGATGAGTTCTAGGCATCTTGAGTCCAGGGGAGGGGGCAGAGGAAAGGAATGCACGTGTCTAAATATAAAATCTTTAAGGGAAGGTGCTTCTTAACTTTTGCCTTTGTATTCCCAGAATTTAATAGAGTGCTTGACACACAATTGGTCCTCAATGCTTATTGATAAATATGTCCAAAGTTCCATACCTAGGCACTGAAATATCTTATTCATGTTTCTACAAATATATACGTATATACACATTAATTATACGTATATTATTATTATTACCAGACTAGTGATTTCATTGGTAGAGGGAAGTATGGGTTGGAAAAGTTTGTACTTGCTCTTTTCTGCCTGCGCAGTCTTAGAGAGCTGCCTGGGGCTCTTGAGAAGTTAAGTAAGTAGCTCCCCGGGATCATGTAGAACACGAACCCACAGTGTGTGTTCTCTGAGACCTACCATTGCCTCTTACCACGCCATTTGGCAGGTAACCATAATTGATGTTTCTTCCCTTCAAATCCTAAGACATTCAGTTCACACGTTCTCCCTTTAAGAAGAAACTGAGACAGGCTAAGTGACTTGCCCAGAGTCACATAGCTTGTCTGAGGCAAGATTCAAACACATGTCCTCTTGACTAACCTCAGATATGAAGCTTATTAGAAATAATATTGAAAATGAGTACAAAAAATAGAAAAAACCATCCTCACTCACCATCTCACACTCTAACTTCCTTGTTTCTTCAACAAAAGCGTATAATTGCTGGAACTCAAACCTCATTTGCATAAGATTCTCCTCATTGGTGGAAGTCGACTATTCAATGCTTCGGTTTGAAGGGTGATGTTGGCAGGATAAGAGATCCTGGTCTTCTGGCCTCTAGCTTCTAGATTATTCAGTATTCAGATTTTCTTCAGGGATGGATCCCTGAAGAGAAAGAAAGATTCTGGGAAGCAACTGACATGGAGAGGTGCTGGCTTCTTTGATAATTTAGAAGATAGCCTTCAAGACTTGTGATAGTTAAAAAATACTCAGTCCACTATCAGCCTGATGATGAAATTCTCTGAACTTAACTAGACTGCTTTTCAGATAACAGACATACAGTCTGGCACCCAGATGGTACTTGAAGTCTATCCAGCTTGGTAGAATCTGCCAGAGCTTGTGTTCCATTCACATTGCCTTAAAAAATTCAGGGTCAACTTCATGTCAGGACAAAACATCTAAATAGGATTTTGGAGCAGAATGCTAAAACTACCTATTGAAAGAATGGAAAATTAATCTCTTTGATGAAACTTTCTAATTTTGTTACATGTTTGTGTATTTTTAAATTGAGTTTGAACTGGCCAGTTGTTTCACTGTAGAAATAGTAATGCCTAGTGTTTATATGGTATTTTAACATTTTCGAAACATTTTAATGTATGTTATCACATATGATCCTCACAACAAACCTGTGAGGTAAGTGCTATATGTATCTACCTTTTACAGAGGAAGAAACTGAGAAAGGCTAAGTGACTTTCCCAGAGTCACATAGCTTGTCTGAGACAAGATTCAAACACATGTCCTTTGGACTCTAACCCCACCACTCCATGGCACTATTTGGCTACCAGTAGTGAAAACAAAGTGCCTCACATGTTTTTGCCTGTTGGGATACATAACTTAGGAAGGTCAATTATGTTATCAATTCATATGATAATTAAGATATTTTGTTTATATGATTGCTAAGCATGGGGGAGAGAGGTCATCCAAGAAGGACAGTTTGCACCTGTTCATACAGATGTGTATCAAATAAAAGAGAAAACTGCTATTCAGTGATTTATCAGCTGCTTTAGAAGAATTTCATATTTTAACTTACAGAGAAGCCCTGATTTTTGAGTTCCACTGAATAGGCTGAGATTATAAACACTATTCTTGTAACTTTATATCTTGTAAGTCTCCTTCAGTGCCCTGTTATTAAAATATTATGAAAGTGAAAGAGCTCTGATTAAATTTGCCTACATGGATCCATTTACATTAATGTATGATGATTAATTATAAGTTAATGTGCTCATTCACAAAAAAGCTATTTTAAGGTGGCATAATGAAAAGACTGTATGGATAATCCTGTGTAGCCACTTATTAACGCTATCAGAAACCAGATGTGAAGTTCTAAGGCACCTGTTGGATTAATGCTGGGGGCAGCAACTGGGTTGGTTCTTCTGAGTGTCATGCTCAACTTGTACCACAAGATGTCGCTCCATAATCCATTATGGTTTTTACCTTTTGTTGTAAGAAGTCAAATGACACTTTCCTTTATTTTACATACTCTCTAATTACATATTAAAATACATTAAAACCCCCTGCCAGGAAGAGGTGGTTCACACATTCTTCTAATTTACATGGGGGAGTGAAATAAATAATCCTTTCTTTATAAGTAATCTCTTTGTAGACTCAGATATGGTCATTGTGGGGAAACCCTTGACAATTTCTATATACGTGTGGATGTATGTACACACTTATATATAATATTTACATATGCCAGAAGTATTATGAGGTAGTAAATAGAGGTTCAGAGTCAGTCAAGCCCTGTCTTTGACACAGGCTAGCTGTGTGACCCAAGGCAGGTCCTTTAATGTCTCAGTACCCTAGGAAACTGTCTAAAAGTATAAATTACCTACTGATGATCAGCATCTGCAGAGGGATATTGCACACACCTAGAATTTCCTATACTGATGAACTCACAGGTCTAGAAAAAAATACATGTACATATGCACATTTTAAACTTTACTCCAAATCATCATCTTCTCCCCCAAATGAAAGAATTTCCCCTCATACAATGAAAGCACAAGCCAAAACAAACAAACCCCAAACTATAACTCTTTTGAATGTCAAAGGCTTGTGCTAATACCAGTACCTAAGACCAGCTTTCTAGAATTCAGACTTTAAGTAAGCAGTCACAACATGGAAGACCATTGACAAAAGCATTTTAAAAAACATCTTTTGCAAAAGAGACCAAGATTTGATTTTTCTATATCCTTGTTTTAAGCTGTGAAAAATGTGATTTTCACTTTATCTTCTGAGGTTGCTGTCACCTTTAACTTTCCCATCAACAGCTTAGATTTTAACTTTTTTTTAATTTTAGGGATTTTGTAAAAGCATGCCCTTTCTACTTATACTTCATCACAGTCCTTGCCTAAATAAATAATTCCTTTCTCTCTACCTTCCCTATCAGTCTTTAACCACAAGAGAAAGATGGTATCACCATCAAAAGCTCTCTGGAAAAGATAGGAACTGAGTGATGACGAGCACTTGAAAATTTTAGCTATAAAGTGAGTTGAGGTGATCTCTCCCTCCTTGCTTTTATCAGAAGCCTACTTTTATGCCTTCTGAGGACATGTTGGCAGCAGCAGAACTTATTAGATCCATCATCAGAATAGGTGATGCTTAATTGGTAAAATAGCATAGGCTTTTGGAATGCTACCCTCAGTCTCACACCTGATATCCCCTATTGGCCTCACTGACATTGCTTGAAATTCCAGTTTTGGAGCTGTATTCTTCGTGCCAAGAAGTTGTCCTCAATTTTATAGGTAAACACAAACATAAACTCTTTAAAGGTAAATATAAACATAAATGTAAATTCTTAGTAATCTCATTCATTCAACAAACATTTTCTGAACTTGGCCGTGGCTACACAAAGACAAAGACGGAAGTGCCTGCATCAAGGAGCTTATACAGTCAACTAGAATGGATAGCTCTAAACAGGTTTTAACATGGTGGCAGGTAGAGGTTTTAGAAATCAAAGGACTAAGGGGTGGCTAAGTGTTGCACTGAATAGAGCACTGGCCCTGGAGGCATAAGGACCTGAGTTCAAATCCTACCTCAGACATTTAACACAACTTACTAGCCATGTGACTTTGGGCAAGTCACTTAACCCGAGTTGCCCTCCAAAAAAAAAAAAGAAATCAAAGGACTGGAGTAGAAAGTATAAACAATAGGAAGAAGAGTCTTGAAAGAGGAGGTGGTACTATACAAATACAAAACTTGCCCTAATTCACGATTTTACTTAGGTCAGGGACTGACCAATGCATTCCCCCAAGTAGCAAAAAGATTTGGAAGAGTAGCAAGTTATAAGGCCAGAGGAAATCAATGAGCAAGTAGAAATTAATTTCCTACTATGTGCCTAGAATGATTCTTTTCTCTTCTGTGAACCCTGTGTGCCAGTCCTGGTCAGCTGTCTCCCATTGGTAAGAAATCATCTTTCCTTTGTTTCTTCAGGTGCTGCCTACCAGGAGTGCATTGCTAGGAAGGGACACTAAAGAAAACTCCCAGTTCTGCCACTACAGATGCATATTCTGCATCTCTAACAGTTACTAGCTATGTGACCTCCTGCAAATCGCTTCATTTCTCTGAGCTTTTTTCTCCTCCTCTACAAAATGAAGGGGGTTGAACTAGATGGCCTCTGAGGTCTCTTCCAGTGCTAAATCTATGATCCTAAGGCCCTGTGATCCTAAATCTATGTTCCTATAATCCCTTCTGCCTAAAACTATCCGGCCTGAACAGTGGGGATTTAACATCTGACACTTGGAATATCTTACCTGCACTTTGGAATAGAGCCTGATCCTTCTTTAGTATGCTAGAACAATGTGAAGGTATATTGGAAAAAGGACATTTCATGCAGTGAAAGGAGTCTCTTCAACCGCAAAGATGGAAGGGGAAAAAAAAAAATCATCAAAATAGCTCTTTGCAAGAGTGCCAGAGAAAGCTTCTTTGTCCTTGAAAACTTGTCTACCGGGCACCTGACTCTCCATGAGATTTTCAAGGTACTAGGCACCACATGCCATACACAAGGAAACAGATTGTTCCTCACAGGAGAAGTAGAGATCAGCACCTGCATCACTGTTTTGAAACATCATGGCCTAAATGGCTTTTATGTTCCTAAAAGAACGGGGAAAAAAGAAGGCAAAGCTTTTGAAGACCCAAAAAAAAATAGTTTTCTCTGATAACCCCCATTAACTCTGGGGGTCATTGTGGCAAAATGAATGGGATTAGAAATCTGCTAAAAGCTGCAGCCTCTGGTACGTGGTGACTGACAAGCCTTTCACTGAGTAGTTACAAATGGGACTAATGGTTTAAACTTGTTAGTTATTGTCAGCTGCTCTGATCCTGGAGTCTGCTCTGGAAGCTAAGGCAGGAATCGATAAGGCATCACTTTCAGAGTGAGCTACTAGACCATATAGATTGCCTGGAGGGAAATGCTGAGTTCCCAGCCTGCTCAGGCCAGATGAAAGCAGTGGGCTAAATCTCCAGGAAGATTGACCACACTGCCTGGGGGCAATTAGGCCTTTCACCACTTTGAACAATGATTTTAAGAGGAGCTGGGAATGTGTGTGTGTGTGTGTGTGTATGTTTATGTGTGTGGGGGGAATTCAGGGTGAGAGAAGAGGGAGGAGGCTATGGAGAAAAAAGGGCTGGTATGACAGAGTGAAAATGGGAGGTCATTTTTTTGTTCTGCCATGAAATTTATGATGGTCATTGCCCAAGTGGCCTCCTCCCATTCCCTCTCTCCCTTCCCCCTACCCTTCCTGCCCTTCACCTTGTTCAAATTGTTGCAGAATGAATGTTCTGGGCCTGATGCTTTTCTCTTTCCCCTTTAGAAGGACAGATAGGCGGCAGCAGCAACACTTGGTTGATGATAAACTATAAACTCCTGTCGAACTCCATTAATCCATTCAATCCCCAAAGCCAGCAATCTGAAAGCATGTCAGAAGATGGCTTCCTGTTGGGTACATTTCAAAACAATCATCTCCCATTGTTCAGCATGCTTTCTGGTGCAGCTCTCTGCAAATGTGCCAGAGTCATCAAGGGGGAAAAAAGGCATGTTCCCGCCACAATTATAGACAAGTTCCAGATTCTCAGCAGGCTGCAAAAGGGAGCCATTCCCGGGCTCATTTGGCAGGAGGGTTGGTTTTGGGAGAGGAGGACCATATCTGACGCACACAAGGCTGTTCCCAGCCAGGTGAGGGGAGCTTAAGCATCCCGGCCTAGCAGAGATGGTGGGGTGGATGCTGAGAGAAAGGACAGTGGTTAGTGGAGGGTGAGGGAGGAAGGGGTTTCTCATCTTTGTCCCCATTTTTAGATGGAGAAGGCAGGCCAGCTCAGTGCTATTGAATAGCTTTCTGGTCTCTTTCTGCCTCATCGACTCTCCATCTCTGTTCGAATTTCATCTGAGAACGCATCTTCTTTGCCATCGTTCCTGTGGCCGAGTTTCATTCCCTTTCTATTATTAGGCTGGTGATTGATTTATTTAATTTATTCACCGTGCAGTGTCTTTCCCCACGCTGTTTACTGTAATTCGTACTGTAAACTGTCTTTTGTCGGGTATTGTTTAACTCTGTCAAGTGATCTGGGAAGCCGGCTGTCAGGGAGAGGTGAGCCTGGATTTCACCACTGCCATTCTGGGGCTGGACCAGGGGACAGGGAACAGATATCTTCTTTATTTTCAGAATGGTTTGCCACAAGCCCAAGATGATGTTATATTGGTCAGGTGCCAATCAAAGGTTCTTAGTGCAAACCAAGAGGCTACGTCCAGCCTTGCTTCAGGATAAGTGATGGATTGTGGGAAGGGAAAGCATTTCTCTCTTGGAAAAGGGAACTGGATTCATAAAACAGCCTTTTAAAACTAGCACTAATTGAGAGAAGAGACACCAGTGGTTGGCTGGCCATGGAACCTGCATTTCTCTCATGGGAATGGTCTTTTTCTTGGTGTGGGGCATCCCAAGGGAAATTTGTGTTGCTGTTTAAGAAGAAAACTGAGTCTCCAGAGGGCTGCTAATAGCATACCACCTACTTCACTAACTCTCAGTTCACTAAAAAGTTACACAGGCAGATTCCAGCTGTGAGAGATCACAGACAGCAGGGCTTACAGATGGACAGGAAGTTCCTTATTGTCCATTTTCAATGACAAATTTTGTTAGCAACTTCTGACGTCTGAAAAGCAGAATAGCTACCAGCCAGGCTTTGACTCTTTTGTGGAAAGTTATCCCTCACATACCTTGAAATCTGTGAAACAAAATGAAACCTGAAGACAATGCTATTGCATAATAAAAGCAAAATATTTAAGGTCTTAGGAATAACTGGTTTTTACTCTGGTTATTTCTATATACCATTCCTTGAACAATAGTTGTATAGTTTAGTGGAAAGTTTTGTTTTGAGGGTTAAAAGGGAATTTCGTCCTAATTCTATTATTAACTAGCTGTGTGATTTTGGGTTAGTCATCTAAACTTGTTAGGCCATGGGTGTAAAATGGGAGGGTCATACACAATGATGATCAAGGTTTCTACCAGCTCTACAATACTTCATTTCTATGACCATTTATTTATTTATAATACATTCATTTTTAATATTCATTTTAAAAAATTGAGTTCTGAATTCTCTCTCCCTCTTGTCCACCACCCATTGAGAAGGCAAGCATTATGATATCAATTATACATGTGAAATCATGCAAAACATATTTCCACCCTAGGCATGTCACAAAAAAGCAAGAAAAATAAACAAAGAAAAGAAATTTATACTTTAGCCTGTACTCAGAGTTCATCCTTCCTCTCTTTGGAGAGAAATAGCATTTTTCATCCTGTGTCCTTTGGAATTATTTTGCATTCTTGTATTAATCAGAATAGCTAAGTCCTTAACAGATGATCACCATTACAATATTGCTGTTACTATATACAATGTGCTGGTTCTGCTTACTTCATCTTGCATCAGTTCATATAAGTCTGTGAACATTTATTGAATATAACATGTCATGAATTTTAGAGGAGGAGTTCTTAACCAAGGTTCTATGGACTTGGGTGTCCAGGGATGGATTCTGGGGGGTCTTTTATTTGGATGGGAAAAAAAATCACATTTTTATTTTTAAAAAATGTTTGTTTTTTTTTTCTTGTAATTCTCTGCATAACATTTTTCTTACACACACATGTACACATATGCACACACACATACATGAACACACAAGTTAAGAACCCTTGTTCTTAACAAGTCTGTTAGGAATTTTAGAGATCATGGTCTCAGCTCCTCTCAGATGAGGAAACTGAGTCATAGAAAGGTGTTATAAATTACTTGTCATCATATAGGGAAAAAGTGGCAAAGCTAAGACACATGTTTAGGTTCTTTGCCCTTGGATGCAATACATTTCCCCTCATACCAGGTTGCCTCAAACAAAAGCAGATGAAAATGCCTTACAAATGCAAAATATGTTTTCAGCCACTCCATTCCCACCTCAACCTGGATGATTGTGAGCATGCAGGTGATGTGGGTCAAAGTAATGAATATAGAGAATGATTTGTATTATAGTACTTAGGACCCATAGAAAAGAAAGATGTTAAAAATAGAGACTGATAAAGAAGACAAGTGCAAGAACAAGACCTGAAAAGTAAGGGATAGAATAAAGATATATCAGGAAGGAACAAGAAACAGGATTAAACAAATATTTAAGCATAAAGAGTAAGAGAGGGAGAAGCTCCTAATCATTCTTGGTTTATATAAAGGATGACAAAATGGTGTTGGCTTTGAAATAATTATAGATTTATAGTTGGATGGGACCTAAGAAATCACCTGCCTCCTATCTCCCAGATAAAGTGAGACTCATTTCTTTAATACTCCTATAGGAAATATTTAGAAATTCATTAATTCATTTATTCATGCATTCTTTCAACAAACATTTATTAGGCAACCACTATGGGGAAAAGATTTTAAAAAGGTTTCTTTGTTCAGCGGCTTATATTCTGGAGTCAGAAGTGTGGATGAAAGGCAAAATCTAGACTAAGTCACATTGGACAATTTGAGGAGGGGGAGAACACTCTCATTTGGCATGCTTTGGTTTGGAAATGGCACCTGAGTTAAGCCTTGAAGTGTGATAAAGATTATGAATAATAACAATTAAGAAAAGAGGAGGTAAAAAGAGCGAAGGGAAGCAGCATGTTGAATTTGGGGAATAGTCCAGTTTGGCTGGAACAGAGAGTGTTTGAAGAGTGAATAATGGGGAAAAAGTTTGGAAAAGTAGGTTATAGTTGGAATGTAGAGGACTTTAAATGCCAGCCTAAGAAGTTTGTGTTTCATCCAAGAAACAGTGATGGGGCTTGTGCCTTAGAAAGGTTATTAGAGCAGTGATATCTTTGTTAAGAAGGAATCAGGGAGATCACTTATGGCATACTTCTTAACCTTTTTGTTTATCATAGACTTTGGCAGTCTGCTGAAGCCTGTGAACTCCTCAGAATAATATTTTCAAAGCATTAAATAAAATATCTGTGACTATGAAAGAAACCAATTATATTAAAATATCATTATCAATATATGCTTTTTTTTTTTTTTAATTCATGGGCCCCGGGTAAAAACCCTTGACAGTACCCCTGTGCAAGATGTGCTAAGGACCTGGACTAGGTTAGTGACCATACGAGCAGAGAGAAGTTTATGGACATGAGAGAGAATTGACAGCTGATTGGATGAGAGAGGTGAGGAAGGGAGAAAAGCAAAAAGTTACTTTGAGATTTGAGTGATTGTGGTACTCAACATTTCAATATTTCTAGTGATGGGAAACACATTGCCTCACAAGGTAGCCTATTCCATTTTCGGATAGGCTGAATTATTAGCAAGTTTTTTCTTGTTCACATGTTCAGTTGTTTTTCAGTCATATCTGAGTCTTCATGACCCCTTTTGGTGTTTTCTTGGCAAAGATATTGAAGTGGTTTGCCATTTCCTTCTCCAGCTCATTTTACAGATGAGGAAACTGAGTCAAACAGGGTTAAGTGACTAACTCTGGTCACACAGCAGCTAGTAAGTGTCTGAGGCTAGATTTGAACTTAGGAAGATGAGTATTTCCAACTCCAAGCCTGACACTCTATCTATTGTACCACCTAGATGTCCCCCAAGTTCTCTCATATTGATTCCAAATCTACCACCTTATAAATTCCGTCAGTGGTTATTAGTTCAGTCATATTACTTTTTTAGGTGTCAGTAATATCTCCATTGGATATGATCATGAAAATCATAATAGACTATAAGAACTGGAGTAGATCTTTGAGATGACTTACTTCATACTTGAGGGAAAGAATTTAGAGAGAAGAAAGTATAATATTGAACTATAAGGGGAAAAAAAAAAGAGTAGAAAAAGAAAGGAATTCCTAT
>CM053590.1:115966923-116016692 GCA_028646515.1 Pseudochirops corinnae
GAAAATACCTTAACTTCTACAAAAAAAGCCTTTTCCAATTTTTCTTAATTCTACTACCTACCCTAAGTGACTATTTCCTATTTATTCTGTATATAGCTTGTTTGTAGTTGGTTGTTTATATGTTGTCTTCTCCATTAGACTGTTAGCTCCTTGAGAGCAAAGACTGCCTTTTTCCATTCTTTGTATCTCCAGAGCTTATTACAGTGCCTAGCATATAGCAGGCAGTTAATAAATGTTTATTGATTAATGAGTCAAAAATTCAAAGTTATATAAAAAAAAAACTTTTGGAAAGTTTCAATTACATAACAGTGGCAATGAGACCTAATTCAATTGCAAGTATATCCCTTGTGAGTGTTTCTGTTCCTGAAAATTTACAAGCAATCCAGTTTAGATTTTTGGAAGTAGAATATTTCTGCTTTGTGAGGGGCCTCTTGGAAATATATAAAAGCACATGTATCTTGTTTACATCTCTAAGGAACCTGTGTGATCACCAAAGAACCAGGAAGCCACAGTCCAGTGTTGAGGAGTGTTTGGGAGTTGTCTCATTGTAGGCTAATCTCCTCCCCAACTTCATTTTATACATCCAAGATAACAAGAGATGTGTATGATACTGTCAGCCATTAACAATTCATCAGTATTATGGCATAGCAGGCTGAATGTGGAAATTCTAAAGGTCCTATATGGTGATAAATGGCCAATTTATGCTAAGATCCATCAAGTGTGTTGGGGCATTTGGATCCATCACTGCACAGCCATGACATGGCTATTATCAGGCCGCAAATCGTCCAAAGAAATAACATGCCTCAGGAAGCAAGCTTTTCTGACAGAGCCTGCCTCTTTCTACACTCAGTGTGAGACCAGCTCACTGTAAACGAAGCAATACAGCATGTAGATTAGCTCATGTTCAGCAGCTGCATGGCAGAAAGCAATTATATCATGGAGGCAGCTTTGCATACAGGAACTAGGGACTCCTAAAACATGTTTGCCATTGCTGCATTATTAAGTTGGATGGCAGGTTACAATTACATGTAACCATGATAGAAAAGATCTTAATGCATTAAAGGAGAATGAATGAATGAGCAAGACTGCATTTATTAAGTGCTTACTATATGCCAAGCTACGTGCTGCAGTGGATAGAGTACTAGACCTGGAGTCAGGCGGACTCATCTTCCTGAGTTCAAATCTGGCTTCAGATACTTATGAGCTGTGACCCTGGACAAGTCATTTAACCCTGTTCGCCTCAGTTTCATCATCTGTAAAATGAATTGGAGAAGGAAATGGCAAACCACTCCAGTATCTTTGCCAAGAAAACTCCAGAAAGGGTTGGGTATGGCTGAAAATATGCCAAGCACTATGTTAAGGGCTGGGAATAAAAATACAGAAACAAAACATTCCTTGATGTCAAGAAGCTTACATTATAATATAGGGAGACAGAAAACCTAGGATGCTGCGACTACAGGGTAAATGGGGAGGCTTGAAGGTTCTTGGGGAGAAGTGTCAGGGAGGATGGTAAGGATCCATCCTTAGTGGATGGATCAGGGCATTGTGCAAATGAGCACAGGGCTGAAGGTGAAGTCTGGGGTGATATAGGATGGGCCACTCAGCAGGATAATTCTCAAGTCTCCCCAGCTGATGCCAATGACCACCTGAAGACAATGTCGCAAACAGCAGAAGTCCCAATGACTGCCCAGTAAAAAGACTCTTTGCTATTTTTTCTTATTGTAGGATAATGAGGTTTTTAAAAAAAATATCACTGTATGACCTTTCCTTCTCTCCTTCCTTCCTTGTGTTCTTTCTGGTATGATGATGATGATAAATAATAGGAATAGCTTTGAGCACATATATAGCTAAGATTTGCAAAGAAGTTATACATGATCACATATTATCTTCATAATAGCCCTTAAAGGTAGGCACTATTATTATTATTATTATTATCCCCATTTTATAGATGAGGACTGACAGCTTGTGACTTGCCCATGGTTACCTAGCTAGCTAATGAGTGTCTGAGCCAGGATTCACATTCAAGTCTTCCTGATTCCAGATCCAGAATTCTGTCCACCAAGTACCTAGCTGTCTACTGATCAGCAGTCAACTAACAAGCATTTTTTAAGTGCCTACTGTGTGCCAAGTGCTTTCTGAAACAATGAGAATATAAAGACAAAGTAAAATAGTCCCTCCTCTCAAAAAGTTAGCATTCTATCAGGGGAGACGGTATGTACATTTCTGGGCACAGACAAAATATAAACAAAATAAATGTAAGGTAATTTGAGGGCAGAAATCACTAGTAGTTTTGAGGGTGGGAGTTAGAAAAAGGGTTCAAGTAGAAGATGGTGCCAAAGCTGAGCCTTGTTGGAAACTATGAATTCTAGGAGCAATGAGTAAGAGAAAGATTACATATACTTATTAAGCACCTACTAGATGTCTCACATTGTACTAAATAAGCATTTTACAAATATCTCATTTGAGGAGGAAGCAAATTTCATGTAGGGGACCTAGACTTAGGTAAATACTTTGTTGAATTCATATAACTCAAGCCTCCAGTTCTGGAGAACAACAAGGTAAATATGTGGGAATGCTGCCAACGCCCTAGGTTTTTTTTTGAGGGGGGAGGGTTGGGAAATAGGTACCCTTTGCATAGGTAGTGATGTTTACTGAAGCATGTCTTATCATGACCTTGTCCTTCATTGAAGCCCTACTCTTAAAGTCTCCTCATAGTTAGTTAGGAAGTAATTCTGGGTTCTCATAGACTGTCCCTGAGGATCTCCTAGCCCTGGCAGGCCCCAAACAAGGTAGAAAGACTTCATGTGGGGCCCAGTGATGGGCTGTACTGGTCTAATGTCAAGAGTGCTAGATTTGGATCTGAGGACCTGGATTCCAATCCTTGCTTGGACTTTCATCTGTGTAACCCTGGACAAGTCCATATGCATCTCTGCCTCATCTATAAAATAAGGGTCTTGCACTAGATGAAGGCCTAAATCTACAGTCCTAAAACTGGCCTAGCTTAATGCAGGGAAGCCTATCATTAGGATAGCTACAGGGTGATGACTTTTTCAGTTACAACTCTTAAGAATAATCTATTGAGCTGAAGAAAGGTGGTGATCTGTGCTCAGTGGAGGGAGTAAGGTTGTTGGAGAAAGTACAGAGCCTCAAAGTATGAAATCTATTGGCAAATGGTATATGACTATATTTTGAGAACAGAAATTCTGTTGAAGTGCTGAATTACATTGAGGACATAACTTCAGAATTTAAAATCTAACTAATTGGTTTATAAGAGGGGCAAAAGTTTGTGTGTTTCTTAAAAAATATTAGGCAAGGTATGGTTCAGGGGCAGGGCAGAGCGGCATGGTGCAATGGAAAGAATTCTGAATTCAAAGTCTGGGGAACTAGGTTCAAATCTCAAATCTACTACTTCCTACTATGTAATGTTTGATATGTTGCTAAACATCTTTGGTTCTCATTCTCCTAAACTGGGAAATGAGGAAATTGAATTAGATGACATTGATGTCTCTTCTGGTCCTTAATTCATGATGAGGAAAGGAAGATTTATATAAAAAATTGGAAATGTGTCATATAATATATACAATATTATTCTTAGCAAATATCTGTTGCTTTATTTTCAGGTGATTCATCCACTCTGCCATGTCAGTTAGGGTGGGTGACACCACTGAAAATTTAGGGGATTATTCATTTTGGTCAACAGATTGACTTTAAGACCTCCTCATGAAACTGAACTGAGAAATCTTTTAATAGTCAGAATCATAATTTGCATTATGGAGATAGGTTCCTTCGAGTCAGGTTATACTTATATTCTTCCATTCAAGCTTCACCTTTATTAATAATTAGCCTGAGTATAATGTTATCAACCAATGTTATGATATAAAATTCAAGATTCCAACATTAGTCTACTCTTTTAATTGTGTCTTCTTTTCTTCGAAAATCCATACCTACAGCTATAAACCTTTCCATAGATAAAAAATTCTAGGTATTTCTATTTGTAAGATTTTGTCTCCCTCTAGCCCAGTGAGATTGCTTATTTGTGGTGTGTATGAATAGGCATATATGATACATGTGTATATGGACACACATGTCCATTTGTGTAATATACACACAACACATCATATGTATATGTGCACAACCATGTATGTGTGTAAGTATGTATGCACATAGTCTGGACTTGAATTTCATCAATGAAGAAAACTTCCAACGGGGAAACTCCTACCTTTCCTTCCAGGGAGGACTTCCTCAAATGCTCTCTAGGTTCATCTTAGAGAGTTACCTAGGTCATTGAAAAATAAGTGATTTGCCCAGAATCATGAGTCATAGGCAGGACTTGAATTCAGGTCTCTCTGATTCCAAGGCCATTTCTCTATCCATGATACCATGCTACCTCTATATACACTAACACATACACATTTGATATATATATATATATGTGTGTGTGTGTGTGTGTATATATGTACACATACACATATTTATATATGTGTGTGTATATATGAAAAATATACAATGTATGTATTTACATATGTGTATATATATATATATACACACACACACACAAACACATATATATGTATACATGTCTAATGTGTGCCAAGTTCATGGTTGGCACTCAGCATCTTATAGTGGCTAGGGTACTGGACTGAGAGTCATGAAGAAGCAGATTTGAATCCTGCCCCAGACCCTCTGTGCCTCATTTCCCCAAAATTCTGGGGCTGTATTTGATGACCTTTAAAGTCCCTTCCAGCTCTATATCTGTGATCCTATGCTAAATTCTTATTGAATGGGTGGGTATGGTCATTGAGTCTTATTTCAACTAATAGTTCATTAAAAGTCCACCTGATGGCTGATTTCCCTGGAAATCTATTAGAACAATCAAAAAGGCAAGGTAAAACAATAGGGTGACTTTTTCATTTTTCTCTTTTTTATCATATAACAGTAATTTTGAGCTGATATGTTAGGTTTGTAGAATATGGAAACACTTCTCTTCCTATTTGACCAAGTATAGTTTCTATATCGGCCTAGTCTGGTGCCTAAAATTCCTATTATTATTCCAAGCATTGAAGGCTAACATTCAAATAAAAATTAATTAAATTATGGCCAGATCACCTATTAACACATTAATAAAGAATTCTTTCATCTCTTTAGTCAACTAATGATCTAGTAAAGCCTGAGAGAGTTTGATTCCTTAAAGGTAAGGTCTCACAGTTGGAATGAAGACAGGAAGGTTTCTGGAATGCAGGGCACTACATTCTAAAGAACAGGGAAAAACAGGGCAAGTTGGAGAGAAGGTACAGAAAAGGAAAGAAAAAAATGGCAAGAGGACGTTAAAGATGTGTTTTTTGTCTGTTTTTCAATGTTAAGAATTGTCCTGGCCTCAGTGGTTTGCCACTCCTTTCGTAGGCCTCTGGATTCCTGAAAATTTATTAAATTCTGTCCCCTTCTTTTTACTCTCCCAACTAACATGATTTCATGTCCTTAGCATGTCTTTCCTAGACTATTTTAATTGCCTTCCAATTGGTCTCCTTCCTTCCATTCTCTCCCTTTGCCAATATCTTCCTCTCAGTTGTCAAACTAATTGTCTTAACCTATATCTAAGACAGTCATTCTTATGTGTAAGAATTTTGAGAGTCTCCCTATTGTCTCTAGGATAAAATACAAAGTCTATAATGTGTCATTTGGAGCCCTTTACATTCTGCTTTCCAAATGTTGCACTTTATTTCTTCCCAAGAAGTTTATATTCCAACTGGCCTTCTTGATTTCCCCTGAATTGAGCCCTCCTTCTCCTGTCTGTGTGTTTGCACAGACTGTTCCCATAAGCCTGCAATAATCTCTTCTCATCACTATTTTTTAGAATTCCTATCTTCCTATAAAGGTCAGCTTAGGTACCAGTTTCTATGGGGAGTCTTTCCTGATTCCCTAGTTTTGGGGGCTCCTCAAACTGTCTTTTATTTACTTATTTGAGAGAAAGTAGATTCCTTGAAGGTAGAAATCTTTTAAAGTGGTCTTTATATCCTCAAAGTCTAGTCTAGTGCCTTGTGAAGTAATCACTTAATAAAAGCTTGCTTAATTAAGTTGAACCATAGGTAGCCTGGGTATAGTAAGAATGGAACTGGGTTTGGAGTGAGATGGCACCTCAGTCAAGTCAAATCCCACCTCTCATGTATTCTAGTCACCATGGTCACCATGGGCAATTCATTTATCATCTTAGAATCCCAGTTTCTCAGTCTGTATAATTTTGACCTATTCAAAAGACACAACCAATTGGAGAGAAGTCTTCAAGGTAGTGTTTTTGCTCTATGAAATAAGATGCTTTTTGAAAGTTTTAAAAGATTGACATTAAATATGATCAATTAAAATCACTCAGTAAATATTTATATTTAAGTTAATCATTTTCAATGCAAAAGACAACATAGTATACTGTTTAGAGGGATAGCCTTGTAGTCAGGAAGAGGTATATTTAAGTCTTGTCGTCAACACTATAAACTATGTGATGTGGGCAACTTGACTTAATTTAACTCAATTTTATTTAATTTCTCCACCCCCCAGGGAAACTCTCTTAGTGTATCTCATCCCAAGATACAGATGAGATACTGATCTGCTTCTGTGGAGGAAATTTCTATACCAGGAAATCTCCTATACTATGAAATCACAGTTCTGGACCAAAAAGAAAACTTAATTTCAATTCAGAAAGTTTCGTTAGAATTTTCCCATTACTCTTTCCAATATTGTAAGGAATTTTTTTTTGTACCTTCATTTTCATGCCCAAAAGCTTTTTTATGGCTGACAAACGATAAGTGTAGTAGAGTCTTGTATTTGTTGTATCTTTTATTTGGTTGTTGGATGGTCAAGATGTGCTTTGTTATGGAAAATTGCTCATAAAACACTGAATGTTCTCAATGTGTGGGTAGATTTTTATTCTACTTGACTTGGTGTTAGGGAGACCTGAATTCAAATATAGCTTTATACACTTACCAGTTGAATGACCCTGAGTAAGCCACTTAATATCTGTCAGACTCAGTTTCCTCATCAGTAGAATTGGGATAATAATAGCATTTACCTCCCAGGGTTGTAGTGAGGATCAAATAAGTTAATATTTCCAAAGCACTTTGCAAACCTTAAAGCGCTATATAAATTCTAGTGATAAAGATGACGATGATGGTGCTGTTGCTGTTGCTGGTGATAGTGATAGTGATAGTGGCAGTAGTAAAGTAATTATTATTTTTTTTCCCCTGGTCGTCCCCTCCGTTTTTTTCAGAATAAATGTAAGAACTGATTTTCCATTCAGGTGTTTGGCATCCTCCCTATCTTCACATACCTTGCTTAATATTCTTTTAATATTGTAGGAATTGTGCCACACTCTAGTACATACCTTCTCTTTTTATTCTTGGCCTTGTACGACTGCTTTTCTCATTTTTGTTTCTTTTCATTGCCATTTGCACTCTTCCTCTAGAGTTCATGGTAATTTTAGAAGGGAGGGCACCAGAAGCTAGAGAGCTGACAAAAGTTCTAAACTAGTTTTTTCATTGAATACTTGGTAAGTAAATATCAGTAAGAGTTTTCAAGAAAATATTGATGAGTATCCTAAAACTTAGGGTCTAGAACAGGAGTTCTTAACCTTTTTTATGTGTCATAGACACTTTGGGAAGTCTGGTGAAGTATATAGAAGCTTTTTCGGAATAGCATTTGTTACCTATATTCATACTAGTTGTGTGACCCTGCTTAAGTCATTTAATCTCTGCCTACCTTTGAAGTTAAGTGACTCCCAGTGTTGTTGTGAAGGAAAAATAAGTTCATATTTGTGAAGGGGATTTGCAAACCTTAAAATACTATATAAATAATAGCTATGATGATGATGACAATTTTCTGTTATTAAAAACTCAATTTAAGTTAGAGGTTGATGAAAAGAAAGATGTAAATTTTTTCTCATCCAAGTTCACAGATTTCCTGAAATCTAACTGTTTACTTGATCCCATGAAGAGTACAGGGTAGGTAGAGATCAATTGTTTTTGATCAGAGGCAATCAGAAACCACCAGGTATGAAAAGAATTGGATCCTCTTTCCGTGAGCAACTGGGAACAGAGGCAGATTGAAATAATAAAAATACACTGGACATGGGGTGAATTCTGACTCTGCTGGTAATTAACTTTTGTGACCTTAGGTAATTCAGTTTTCTAGGAATCAGTTTCATTATCTGTAAAATGGAAGGCTTCAGCTAACTGATATCTGAAGTCCCTTCAAGGTATAAAAGAATATTATTCTATTTTGTACGAAGTGTTGATATAATCAAAGGGGTGGAAAGGGTAGTTTTGTATGCTGAAAAAAAGCCCAACAAACAAAACTTGGAGGGTAATTGGGTGTGTTGCGTTTCTGGCTTTAACTGGAAGAGAATGGGGTCCAGAACAACCAACCAAGAAAGAGGGAAAAGCTGTTTCAAGACTTTTCTTGACTATTAACATGTCTCCCATCCCTACTTTACCCCCGACCACTATAGATCCCATTTTCTATATGGATCATGCCCAGATGGTAGCCTGGCTTAAAGCATTAAGGGTTGATGCTGCCTCATTTCATGTCTTGTAGATGCAGCGGTGTGAAAGAAATTCAGTGTTATGAGACCTGCAACTAGCATTTCACAGACATTATTCTTTTGTGCCAGGGAGCACACTCTAGCATAATGTCCAATCTCCCTACAATTATCACATTTCCTTTTCCCCGCTGAGCACTCTGAAGCATTTTTGCTAAGTAGTTATAGAACCACAATGGGAGTAGACATAGACTTTGGTGGCTAGAACTGCAAATTTGGCCCAATTCATTGCGAATTCAAAAACCTATGCTGTGCATATGCAAAAATCTACTGTTCTGCCAAACAGGTAAGTGGGTTATTCTTGGTGCCTTCCTTGCCATTAGCCAGTCTGTTCTGGCCTTGTGGTATGCCGAACTAAAACTCCCCAAAGTTCCGATTGCTGCCTGCTGCCTCAATAAATTTTGTATCAGCAGGCAAATGAAACACTCAACCAAGTGAAAGGAATTCATAATGTTGAGGCTTCCTAGGATCAGATTGTGCCATGCATTTTGCAAAAAGGATTGTGGCTATCAATATGTGATGGCTAACCCAGATAAATCGCCACTGTACATCAAATCTGCCCCCTGATTAGTTAAAATTAGTGGAGTTCTGCCAGACAACACCCTGAACTTGTGAACCAATGTAGGCATTTTCTTTATGTTAATGAAACATTACATGATGAACTTGGCAAGCCTACAAAGACAGATATTTAATTCTTTCAAAGACATTAATCTTTGTAGTACCACTTTAGTATACGCTAAGCAGCTTAATCTGGTAGGTCTCCTCCTAAAGCATGATTCCCAAACTTTTTCTTCTTATAGAAAAGTAAAGGATAGGATTACAGTTCTCTACCTACTTAATATTTCACTCACCTTTCTTTTTTTGCAGAGGTGGAGAGTATAGGTGTAGAGCATTGTATATGCTTTCAGACCCCGTTGTGTTGGTTTCAATGATCTTTCTTTTTCTTTTTTGATTCTTTTTTATAAGAGATGGATATATGAGTAAAGGAGGAGGAGGGATATATTTAGAGGGGATCTTAAGCTGATATAAAAATAAAAGACAGCAATAAAATGTTTTTGAAGAAAATCAACAACAAAAATCATACAGAAAAAGGTTCTGCTGAACAGATGACCAGTCAATCAACAAATGCTTGCTATACACCAGGAACTGGGGATGCATATATGATAAATGAAATTCCCTACTCAGAGGTAGCTTATGTTCTGAAGTCTTCCTCCTACTTCTCAGTAAAGAGTTGGGGGACCTGGGTACAGAGTGTTGCATATGCTGCCAATCTGTGTCAACCAGCTTTGCTTAATGATTTTTTTTTTCTTATATTGAAGAATTTAATGTATTTGTATGGTGGGAGCAGTATGTTTGGAAGTGCCTGTTAAATTTTTTTAAAAAGGTACCAATAAAACTTAAATAACAACCTCAGGGGCTTTTTACTCCAGGATGTTATCACCCATTTTTTTTATAGACTCAGAGAATTTTAGTATTGAAAGGGACCACAGAGATCATGAAGGCCACATCCTGACTTTGAAAATCACAAATTACTATTATATGTGGTATGTATTTTGTTATTGTATTTTATGTATTTTTTTTAAACATTCTGTGCTTACATTTTAATCTGTTTTAGGAAACACGCAGAAGTTTTGGTAGGGAGAGTTTGGTGTCTCTGTTTCTAGTTCATCTCACAAATGAGGGACATGAGTCCTGGGGAAGATACGTGCCTTCCCCAGAAAACCATGCATTTATTTGTTTATCCAGAAAGTTAGGACTAGATCCCAAGTCTCTTTATTTCTTTCCCTTTGGCTTAGTCACTGATCTCTCCTGGTTCTTCAGAGAAATCTTTGGGCCTAAGTACCCCAACAGATCTCAAGAGGGCTTCAGGAACAAACTTTCTCTTAAAGGCCAGCATAAAGGGAGCTCTCAAGTTTAATGGTCTTTTTCTTCTAGGGATCACTAGATGCTTTTACAAATAATGAAGCATTAATGCTTATATTGATGTGGCTCGTTTCTCTGGAGTCTAAGGGGAGCTATATGCAAGTTAGAATATACATGGTCAATGAATTTGGACAAAGATGATTTCATGTAAGAGCAGAGTTCAGTGAATGAATGGAAACAGAGGTCTGCATATCAATCATCCAGTATAAGGATCAAGTCCTAGAAGAATTTAATGCTTATAAAGTGCATCTTGCAGTATGAAGGTCTAGCTCTGGGGTGGGGAACCTATGTCCTCAAGGCCACAAATGGCTTTCTAGGTCCTTGGGTGTGGTCTTTTGACTGAGTCCAAGTTTTATAGAACAAATCCTTTTATTAAGGGGATTTGTGCTGTGAAGTTTGGATTCAGTTAGAAGGTCCCACTTGAGGACCTAGAAGGCCACATGTGAAGGCCACAGGTTCCCCACCCTTGGTATAGATCATATTATGGATATAATATTCCCTATTTGTAGTTTTCATAATTCTCCATCTTATTGGCAATTGGACAAATAATTTTAGACCCAGATCTGTGTAATGTTCAATAAAACCCTAATTCTAATATAGAGTGAAGATATAATTTAATGGGAATAAGAGAGAAACCACAAGGGATAAAATGACTCATTAATACAAGTTCATGAGACAATTCATAAGTGATCTTTTTGTTGAAGTTCATCCTACTTCATAACATTTGAAAACCATTCTGCAAAGTTTGTCATGGCTTTTAAAAAAAAATACTGATGCCTTTTGTTTTACATTATTTTATATTTCATTTTTTGAAAACTCCACCTTTATTTCTCTCTGCCCTTTTCAAAACCAAACTCTTTATCATAACAAGGACAGCTAAGCAAAAACAATAGATACAAGACTGTGTCTGATGATGGGTCTGATTCTGCCCTAGTATATTCCCTTTGCTCAACTGAGAGAGAAGGTCATAGGCTCATAGATAACTGGAAGCAGTAGCACATGCTGGTAAATGTTTAATAACTGAAACAACAACAAAAAAATCAGGCCTAATTTGTAGATTTCTGAGGTGCAGAAGTTCACACTGAAAATTTAACAATTACTTTCTGACAAAAAAGGGCTCTAAGAAACCATCCTGTCCAATCTGCCCATTTTACAAATGAGAAAACTGAGGCCCAGGGAATCTAAATGAATTGTCAAAAGGCTTACAAGTAGTGTCAGAGGTAAAAAGAGGATTCAACAGCAATAATGGATAGAGTTTTATTGTAGAAGTCATAGTAAGTTTAGAAGACGCTTTGTCATCCATTTTGCCCCACGTATCCCCAGAGACCATGACACCTTATCATCTGAGTTACATCTGAAACTTCCTCTATGCTTCTTTCCCTCATTAGCATGTGGGTTCCTAGAGAGCTGAAACGGTCTTGAGTTTTCTACTTGCATCCGTAGTGTTTAGCACAATGCTTTGTATCAGAAAGCACTTAATAAATGCTTTTTTCCACTTAAATAACACATGTTGTTTATCTTTTTTCTGAGACCATTATTGGTTTTTCAGTTACTCAGAGTTCTGTTTTCTTTCAGGAAGCCCTCTAACCTTTGTCCTTTTAATTTCATTTTGCAATCATTGAATACACACACATATATAAGCATTATATATTATATATGTACAGATCGATATAGATAAAGATAGATACTTTCATTCTGTTTATTTCCCTATGAATCCATTTCTACAATTCTTTTATTGCTTCTCTGGATTCCTGATATTCATTTATTTTTTTCATCAATAATGTGCTATTTTGTTCGTATACAGTAGTTTATTTAGCTATTCCCCTCCACAGCTCTTCCTCTGACTTTCTCTGTTTGTCTCTCCCCCTCCCAGTTCTCTTCTTTCTTTTTTCTTTTTTCTCTTTCCTTCTCTTTGTTTCTCCTCATCTCCTTTTCACTTTCCTCTAGTGTTAAGAAATAGAAACAGATAGTTGGGGAGGGCAGTTAGTGTTGGATGAGAGGCAAGAAGGAAAAGAACCAGTTCAATGTTTTCCTTTCCTCACTTCAAGGTCTGACTACAACCAAACAAAATGGAGAATATGACACACTGGGACAGAATAAATGGGTTTTGACTTGCATGTGAACTGGTGTCAGGTTGCTTTGAAATCCCCAAACCAGAAAATAAGTTTGAGAACTGTGATTCATTTGGGACTCTGTGTGCTCAGACTTATTGAAAAGGGGGCACTATACATTAGGTAGGGGCAAAGTAGGGTATCTATACTACAGCTTGAACAAGCCAGTATTTTATTCCTCCCTTTTAAAAAATCTCCAACTGTTCTATAATATTCTTTCATGGCTTTGCCTAGAATAGCTTGCCTTTTCTGGTTCTACAAGATAGGAGAAATCATTCGAAATCAGCTTCTTGTTTGGGTTGATAAAGTGTTCTAAACAGACATTTATTCATTCCCTTTAGAGATCATCTTCTCTCTTCTATGGAGCTAGCTCCTGCCAAAGTGGCTGGTGTCTGGCAACAGGGCTGGCTGGGGTGGTCAAGTTTCAAATGTCACAGCACAGATGGCAGTTCCAGGGACTGAAGTAAAGCATCAAATGCCAAGCCTTAAATGTCCTTCAGATATACCTTTTCCTATCCAGTCCCTTGCCATAGAAGTTAACAGCAATTATGCAAAGGTCCCCTACCCACATTTTGTTTCTCTGCCTCTTCAGAAACATTACGAAGGGTTCATTTTGATTCCAAGAGGTCTCCCTGTGGCCTGCCTCATGTTATAAGGCATAAAAACGAAGCATGGTAGTGGGGCTACTCTACATAACCACTGGATGACGGAATCATCACTGCTGTGGTTTTGTGAGTCTGCCTTAGGCACACATAAATAGGAAACAAAGAGAAGGAAAGAGAAAAAAGATATTTATTGCTTTAAGAGTTGCTGGTGACTACAAAGTACCTATGAAGGAAGATGCTCTCCACCTCCAGAGAAAGAACTGATTAACAGAAGTATGCATAGTATGGTTTTATATCCATCCATCCATCCCCACATATGTGTCAAATGGTGGTCTTCTCTAGTGTGGGGAGGGAAGGAAACAGTTTAGAACTTAAAATATAACAAAATTAAATTAAAAACCTATTAAAGAGTTGCTGGCGATATAAAAGGCATTAGGGGAAGAAGATTCTCATTTCTAGGAAAAGGGAAATAAGGGAAACTTTTCAACTTGGAAAAAAATTCTTTTGTCAGAGTGCACACAAAATTAAAGGCAAATGACAAGATACTCATTCCCTGAAAACCTCCAATGCAAGAACCTTTTTTCCAACAGCCTGTGAACGCACCAACTGAGAGAAGGGAGCCGAATCTGTGCTATTTAAGGTAACTATGATGGCATTGGTTACTGCAGGGGGAAATCTTACCACAGAGCAATGAGCCAAAGAAAACATTACTATTTAACTATTACAGGCTGCCGTAATGCAGTTTCCTCACCATGAACAGCAAATGATTCTGGCTAACCAACATAGAAGGTTAGATTCTCTCCCTCTGTCCCCTCTCCCTTACCCTGCAAGAGCCACAGGAAAATTCCAGGAATGTTTTTTCTCTCCAGCACAGTGAAGATAACCACTCTTACCCTTCTGCTCAACTATCCCATCTCGATAGAAATTGTGTCCTGGTGGGATCAGGAAAAATGAACTATACCTTGATCAGAGTGGAGTTGCTATATTTTGATTTTCTTTGGTAAGTTGTAATGTTGTGAATGCTATACTTTGATTTACTGTGAATCTTTTGCTCTGATTTGCTATGGAATAAATAGAGTGTTCACTATACTGTGTAATCAGAACCTTAAAAGCTGTTCACAGTAGCTTTCTTCTGGAAAGCTGCTAGTGCTTGGCTTTACAGAGAGAGAGAGAGACAGACAGACAGACAGAGACAGAGACAGAGACAGAGAGAGAAAGAGAAGAAAAGAGAAGAGAAGAGAAGAGAAGAGCAATAGAAGCTTGTGTTTCCACATAGCAAAGAGAACCATATATATCATGGAAGTGGTGTCTCAGCAGACACAGAGCGAAGTTCTGAAACAAACTCCAGAGAGGTTTTCCTAAGGTAAAGGACACAGAGAAGAGATTCACATTCGTATATAGAAAAATTCCAGCACATATATGCACTGGAATTGCCAGTTGTAGAAACAAAGCCTGACAAGAGAAGGTGAGAAAGTAGGTGATACCAGAGATTTGTGAACAACCTTTGACCTCCTTTCTTTCTTTCTGTATTCCTGCATCTTCATCTGACAAGGTCTCACTCTCTCTCTTTTCAAAGGCCATCTCCAAGAGCCAACTGACATATGTGGAATTCACCATCAAAGAGTTATGAATTCAATAGCCTGCTATTGTGTAACTATGGACTTCAGTGAATTCCAGAACAAAAGTTCACATCAGCAGAGTAACAAGGGCTGGGACCAGGGGATCAATCCATTAACTAACCAACAGATGTTTAATATGGATTAAAGTTGACTATGTGTCAGACATAGTGATAGGCACTCTGCCCTAACAGAGCTTGTAATCTAGCAAGGGTAAACAACACATACAAACGTAAGTAGAGACAAAGCAGACTGCAAGAGAGATACAAGATAATTTGGGGGGCATAGGCACTAGAAGCTGGGGGGAACAAATAAGGCTTCAGACAATGGTTCTCAACCTCTTTTTTATGAGTGTCATGGACCTTTTTGGCAGTGTGGTGAAAGCTATGGACTCCTCAGAAAAATCATTTTAAATATACAAAATAAAATGCACAGGACCAGGCTGGAAAAGACCTTTAAATGGCCAACTGGACTTTATATTGGATTTTATGGGAAACCAGGGAACCACTTTTTAAATTTTTTTTTAGTAGAATGGGTCAGAGAGGAAAGAGAGTGGAGTCAGGGAGATGAGATAGGAGGGAAGAGAATTTACCTTCCTTGAGAAATTTTACGTCTTGTCCTGGAGACATTAAAAGGAGAAGTAATTGACCATCTTCCTCCGTAGGACACTCCGGTCATGCTGATATATTAAAATATTAATTAGTTGATGTTGATAGAATAGTGGTCCTCCAGCAGATTGAAAGTTCTCCCAAGCAAATTCCATCATCCTTTTGCAATACTTCTTGATAACTTTTTTCCACAGTCACTCTGAAGAATAAAAGGTTGGGTGGGTGAACTTTTTCCATTTGACTTTATGTCTGACCTTTTCCCACTCTTCTCCTGAAATTTTTGACTTTGGGGGTCAGAAGACCTGAGCTCAGTTTCTGAATTTGTCACTTTTTACCTGCAAGACCTTGGGCAAGTCAGTGATCCTCTCTGTGCCTTGGTTTCCTCATTTGTAAAATGATGGTTTTGAGTGAGATGGCCTCCAGGGTTCCAGCCAGCTCTCCATCTATGTTCCTATGATCCAGTGATGCTCTTCTTGGCCTGCCCACTGCAATTTGCCACACAAATGGCTATCTACAGGCATTGCTATCACTCTGACTTTTGGGATAGTGGTGTCTTTCTGGGTGTCCTCTTTATTTCCATGCTTCTACCTAAGCCCTTAGTCACCTTTTGAATTTAGAGCTAATAAGATCTTTTTTGCGTTTCAGCCAATTTTGCCAAACAGGTTGCCATCCCTCATTGATTGTTCTCCCTGAGTTTTGGTCCTAAGCTTCCTTTCTTTCTCTCTGTCTAACCCTCACCCTCGGGCTCTTCTTGCAGGCTGTTCCAGATGACCTTCTTCTGTGTCAGCTCATCTTTGATTGTCATCTTTCCTTTTCCTCTCCAGTCTACACTGCAGGCTCTTTTCATAAATTGTTTTTCCCACTCCTTGTTCTTTCACTCTGCATCAGTATATCTGGGCTTCTTTCTGTCTATTGCTATCTCTCTTTACTGTTTTTTTTTTCCCCAGATTCCCTTGGCTCCTTAGGAGTTTCTTTATCCAGGAATCATTAGGTCATCTGAGTACCAACTCCCCCCCCCCCCAAATCATTCTCTTTAAAGGCTTCAAATTGCACATTTTTGTATTCAGCCTAACAGAGCTCACAATAGTTGTTTAACTGATGTTTGCTGAATTTGAATTTATGATAATTGACAGTTATCAGCTTATCCTGGATAGTCTTGCTTTTCTCAGTCCCTTCTCCTTTCTTTCAATTTGCACCTTTAAACTCATTAATGTGGGGAACTTCTTGTATGGAAAATCCTTTTACCAGATGTTCAGCTGCAACTTCCCTGTAAATTATAGTCTTAGAAAGTCGTACGCGGGGCAACTAGGTGGTGCAGTGAATAGAACACTGGCCCTGGAGTCAGGAGGACCTGAATTCAAATCTGGCCACAGACACTTAACACCTACTAGCTGTGTGACTTTGGGCAAGTCATTTAACCCCAATTGCCCTGCCTTCTCCCCTCCAAAAACAACAACAAAAAAAGAAAGTTGTCCAGGACACTGAGAGGTCAGGTGAATCACTCAGTGTCATACAGATAACATATGTTAGAGTCAAAACTTGAACCCAGATCTTCATAACTCAAGTCTGGTACTGTTACATAATACTCTCATTATCATGCCTTAGATTTTTTTAAAAAAATAATCAAAACCTTACATTTTAGTTTTAATATGCATGATTTATCTGGGGCATACTTTTCAATTTACAATATTCTTTTGTTCTAAATACTGAGTATTTAATACTGTGGGGGGATGCTCGCCATGTACTAGCACTGTGTTAAATACTGTGGAGGATACAAAATGATGCTATCATAACATCCTTTCCCTATAAGGACTAGCAGAATAGCTAAGAAGTTTATATCTGATTATTGATCTATACTCCATGCGTATCTGGGTATTTAGGTGTTTGATATAAGCAGTACCATAAAAAAGGTTAGACCCCCAGTAATTGTACATTCCACATTCATCTCTGGTGTGCCTTTGAGGGGGGTCCTTTTGCCCTGTAGGGAGCTTAGTTTCTTCCCTTATAAACTGGGGACCAGAATGCCTGTCCTGTACCGTGAAGATGTCACATGCATTAACTAATTACCAATGATTGAATAACACCTCAAGAAGCCAATGTAAATGCCAAGTGTTCTTATTGATAATAAAGCAGCTACTTTCTGGATGGGGCTGTCATGAGGCTTAATGATTTAATTGCTCTGGAGTGCTTTGATATTCCTGGAGGAAAGGTGTTAGATAAGGGATGAAGTGGCACATTCTTAAGTACCTTCTATTTGGTTTTCCAAAAGATCATTAAAACTAATTTCCAAATGAGAAAATGCTCATTGGCATATTCCTGGGCAAAACATCCATCTGATAGTACAAAAGTAGAATATTAGAATAAAAAAATTATATAGAACTGAATTATATAGATATTATATGGAATTAGTGCACATAGAATTATAAAGAAGTTATAATAGGTCTGCTAACCATAAACTTGTAGGGTTGAACTCTGATTTCTATTTGGAAATAGACTACTGTAAATTTAAGACTGGGTCTGCAAAATAGTACATAAACATTATGACAACAAGTAAAATGTTGTGAACAATTTCCTAATGCTTAGCACAAATCCTGTCATTAAAACCAAAAACCTCTATCTTCATCTTTCATCCCAAAGGTATATCATTTGTGTCATCATTTCCCAATTTAATTCAACTAATTCCTAGTGCTTACTTGTGCAAGGGAACCATCCCCATTAGTCAGTAGTGTGTTCAGATCACACTTTATTATCTTTAGCATTGGAGAAAAACACTTAAAACACTAGTCCTTAAATTCCGCAAAATGATCAATTTTCATATCAATGATTCAGGCAAGTGCTATAGACTCGAATGTTACAAAGGGCTTTTTATAAATCCCTCTCACATACAGGTTCCCATCTATTCTTTCTTCCTCTCTTATCCTTAGTTATAGATTTTTCATGTTACACCATCCCTGTCCAGATCATTCAATTATTTATTGTATTCCTTGGGAATGTTTAAAGAGTTGAGGAAATTAGGAATTAGGAAAATCTGTTAATTTAGGAATTAGGAAATTTGTTAATGTCCTAGAGTAATGATTTTGTAACTCCTCTGATGACCTAAAAAAAGTCCCAGGACTCTCTCAAGTGCTTTAATTTGATTCAAGGGAATAACTTAATTACCAACAACCTTATAGAATAGGTTTTGCACTTTAATTTTCTGCCCTTTTAAGAAGGCAAAACATTTAAAAGGGAAAAAAAAGTAGCAGGCTGCTTGCTTTCTCTGAGTCCCACAAATAAAAAATTACACTCAGGTCACACTTAGAGCTTCATACCAATAGGAGCTGTTCATGAGTAAAATAAAAAAAAACTCAATAATTATGACACTTTTTATTCAAAGCATGAAAAACATTTTATCAGCAATGCAGATTGACTTCTGAGGATTTAGATGGGGAATCTGAGGGAATCTGAGTTGACCACTTGTCAACAGAAACGACATTTGCACCCTTGAATACCATACTTAGCTCTTGGAGAAAAGTGCCTTGTTGTTGAAATCCAGAAATGTTTTAGATTATGTTGGAGAAATTTTAAACTTGGTTTGCTTGTCAGTGTTTCAAAACTAGGAAATAAATTTGTACAGGCAGGTTGTTATGACCATCCCTTTGTTTTAAATTAGGAACAAACACAATTACCTCCATTTACTATTATTTTTAAAACCTTTTCAGATACCAATAGGATCTAGGGGGCAGGCTGGGAAAAAATAGCAGGGCAGGTAGAGAGAAACACTCTTTTAGCATTCACCTGTTAATTTGGACCACCTTTGGCAATGGCTGCCAGCTACAGGCTTTAAGGAAGAATCATTTCCTTTACCGAGACAGCTTTGCAGGGCAGCCTCCTTTAAAACATTCTATGACTTTGGTCAAAAAGCTAGGAATGAGGCATTAAAGATATCAGCCCTGTCAGAGGCTTCAGCCAATAAGAGGGCTCCTGTCATTCACAGTGGGGCATGTTCAATATTTCCTATGTTGTTTGGCTTTCACCCTGACAGCTTCTAAATCTCAGGGGACTAGGGGATTTTCTTTACCTCTCCTTTCTCCCCAAAGTGAGTGAATGTTTTGGGGGAGGAGTGAGAATAGAAGGAGGGGTGAATGCAGAAAGGTTGAAGAGAATGGATCAAGGAGAAGAGTAATGATTATCTGACTTTCATGGGTTTTTTTGGTTACTCTTTATTAAATTTCAAATGAAATATTGGCAATTTGTTCAGCCTTTCCCCATTGCTAATATTTAAAAGCATTCAATTAAGATTTTATAATGTGTCCAATGAGTTAAACCGTCCTATGGTATTAGAAAAATATTACATATATAAATAAAATACATCAAGGCATTAAAAAGCTATTACACACTCTGAACATAAAATGGCAGAATAATGATGGATTCTGCCAAGCAGCAAACATATTCAAAAATATTATCTTCCTGGTAATGAAATGCCATCCGTTTCATTTTAAGCTAAATACGTTAGACATATCAGTGGAGTCTGTGCTGACACAGCAGTGAGTTGAAATTGAAAATCTGAAATTATATATATGATTGGACACAGTGTTAAAGTAATTTATAGGAAAAACCACAAATGTGCTGGGTCTGCACCTTCTGGTGAACTCATTTTATAGAATCAGATAGAGGAAAACTCTACCATTTCTAATGTGCTGTTAGAGTGGCAGCCCGCCAGTGCCCCAATATATTCAGTATGAAAAGGGAGAAGAAAGACAGAGACAGAAGGGGGAGGGGTTGATGGTCAGGAAAAGGTGGGGGGTTGCCAGGGGAGAAGGATGGTAGTGTTGAGGTGAGGGTGGGGGAGAGGAAGAGGAAAGAAGAGAGAGAGTGATAGAGGAAAGACTTTGCAGCCTTGATTCAAATTACAACCATTCTGCATAACCCATCAAGAAAATGGCATTCGTTTTCATTACTCTGACCTAATATGATATAGCAGCTGGAGGAACTGTATTAGCTATCGAAACAAGTGGTAGATAACGGGCAAACATTTGACAGGGGAACATTTCAGCATGGCTACAGGATGGCTCGAGGTGGCTCCACCAGGTGCCAAATGGCAGCCAATCTCATTACTGTGATCATCTGATACCTCCAAGTTCAGGTGGGAATTCAGGTTTTGCTGACAGGAAAGGAGACTTTTCTCCAGGATGCATACAAATAGTCTGACCATCTCTTTATCTGTCTGTCTGTCTCTGGATCTGTCTCTCTTTCATGTTTTTATTTTCGTCTCTGTTTGGCAGGTCTCTCCACAAAGTGAAGGAGGGAGGATAGGTATGGGAGGGAAAACATGCTGCACTTTTGTGTGGAGATGTGTGGAGAATTGGTACCCTGATGTGCTTTCGTCTTTCATTTATCTCCATAATCCTGCTTGAAATGTGGATTATTTATTCATAATGGGCTAGTCTCTTCCTATGTCACCCAAGGAGCTATATAGGTGCTATTTTATCTGTAGGAAGGAAGAAAAGAAACCTTGTTACCCTCTGAAGTGCCTTGAGATTCTGTGATTAAAAAAAAAAAAGAATAGATTTAGAAATGGAATCAAAGACAGAATGTTTTTATTTTATTTTTTCATACCTTATATTAGCCAACTAAGTCTAGGAAAGGAAATAGTTGATTTTGGGAAGTGCTTTTGCTGTAAAGTGGTATTATGATGAGAAGATATTGCTGCCATCATAGTTATCTGAAAGCCGATTATTCGTGCAGTCACTGCCATCTCCAACAAGCAACCAGCAGGGGAACTCACCAGGGATGCAAAAATAGTAAGAATAATGATCATGGTAGAGCCCTGGCTTTATAGGGAATTTTTCTTTTTTCTCTTAGGACTTATTTCATTCATTCATAAGATCATTGTCCTAGAGCTAAAAGGGATGTTACAGGCCATCTGTTCCAACTTTTTCATTTTATAATTGATATGCATGAAACCTGGGGAAGTCATATGATTTACTCAAGGTTACACAGGCAGGGTTTGAATTTAAGTCACATGATTTGAGAGCCAATATTCTTTTCACTGTACTACTCCTTGATCTATTTATCACAGATTCACATAATCTCATAATTGGAAGACATATTCATGGTCTTTTAATGTGTTGCTGATTGTCTCTAGAACATCTCCAACTATTGGCCATCTAGACTCTTCTTCACAGCACTAAGGGATCTGTTACACTTGAATGGTTCAAATTGTTAGGAAGTTATTTTTTTCTTATATCAGCTTAAACATGACTTGCTTATAACTTCCACTCATTGCTGCTAGGCCTTCTTTCTGGGGCCAAGTCAAACAAATATACTCCCTCTTTCACATGACAAACTTTTCAATACTCAAAGATAGCTACCATGGTCCTCTTTTAGTCTTTCCTTTTCTAGAATAAATGCCCCTGGTGTCTTTGACTAATTGTTTTGTGAGATCTTCAGTCCCCTCACCATCCTTCTCTCTTTCCTATGTACCTTCTCTAGTTAACCAATGCTCTTTCTTAAGCATAGCACCCAGAATTCAACACAATATGCTGGATGTCAGGCTGTCATCTCATTTTCCACCTGGATATTTTGCTTTTCAATGATGTCTAAGATCAAGTTGCTTTTTTTGAGGGCTATATGTGGTTCATTTCTAGAACTTCAAGGGTCTCTGTAGAAATATTATATGACTCTATAATTGCTGAAGGGAAAAAGCTTGGCCCATTTGAGGGAAAGCTATATGCATTAAATGGATATAATCAAGAGGTGAAAAGGAAAGGGTAACAGGATAGCATCCCTCCCACAAGTTGGGCAGTAGCTGACACTTCCAAAACTAGGACAGGGCGCCACCCCCTTGCCAAACAGGGGAAATCCACAGCTAAATAGGGAAAGACAAAGAAGGGACTTCACCAGAAAGCCCTGGGCACAGTGGTCTTCATGCCAAAACACAGGTAGAAAGTGTGTGATGGGACTGCCACCAGGACTTAACATATGTAGCTCTTACCACTTCTATCATCAATTACTGTGTGGGTCAGGGTAGCTTAGAGATGCTAAAGAAGGCCAGTTATCATATTTAAAGGAGTGGGGCCTTGCTCAGGCACATCTGATTGATTTTCTGATTTTGAGGTCATAGGCAGGGATGTGTCAGTTAACAAAGCTATATGGACAATGGAAAATTTTAGTATGAAGGATTCCCGAAGACTCCAAAACAGAAGGAGGTCCAGGTAGAAGGGGAATATAGCTAGAACAGAGAAGGACTATTGCAGGAAAGACAAGGTCCAAAGAACTGGAAACTTTTCCAGACAACAAGAGGAAAAGTGTTCTTTGCTTCAGGTGGGATAGAAGAAGGACTTTTATGGACTGGGGGCTATTTTGAGGTCCCTTCAATCCTGACAGGAATACATGTGATAGAGGTAGGGGATGGGAGAATACGCAGTGTCCTGCAGTGTCCGTTTTTGAACTCAGCAAAGTAATTGATGGGCAAATGGGCAGGAAAGGGGATGGAACAAGATGAAAGGATAGTGACTTTTCCTTCCCTTTACCTCCTTTCTCTCACTTAAGAGAGAAGTAGGGGCACTGTGGAGACTCTTAGGGCCACATTTACTTTTCTCTCATCCTATGGCAACTTTTTCCTTACTCATGATTTTTCAAAGGTTGCTGACAGCAGCCCAGTAATTACATCTGCTATTTCTTTCATAGTATCTGGGTGCTGAATTCATTGAGGGAATCTATGTGGTCTCTTACCATCTATCTGCTCAGGCTGAATTTCAATTCTCTGTTAACCATTTTTTGTTCTGTTTCTCATTCCTAAGTTCATTTTCCAGAGCAGATAAAACACAAGCATGGTAAGAATTGAGTAGTTTCCTCTTCCCTCTTGAATTTGTTATCATTAGCTAATCATCCCCTTCTTTGATCTTCTGCTTGTCCCCGCCATATTTAAAAAAAACATTTTCATTGTCCCTAACATCAACACTGGCTTCAGCTCATTCTGCGTTTTACAACTCTCTGTACTCTCTTAGAAGACTATTCTATTCTTCTAATTCATCCTTCATTACCTCTGCCCCTGTTTTCGTCTTCTATTTATGTCATTTTGAAATATAATTTGGTCATCACTGTAATAATAAGAGAAAATTAAATTAAATCATTTCTGGTTTCACCTCCCACATAACAAACTGGCAAAGATGACAAAAGATGGAAATAGCCTAAGCTGGAGAGACTTCAGGAAGAGAAGCCCACTAATTACTATTGACAGAGCAGCTAACTGGCCCAAGTACTCCAGAAAGCAATTTATAATTATGTTAAAAAGAAGGGGTTAAATGTCTGCATCCTTGACCCAGAAATCCAACTACTAAGCATAAATCCCAAAGTGATCAAAGACAGAAAGAAAGGTGCCACAGTCCGCAAAATAGTCACAGTACTTTTTTGTGGTGGCGGCAAAGAACTGAAAACAAAGCAGATGTCCATCAACTTGGGAACAGATAACCAATTTGAAGTAAATAAATGTAACAGAATATTATGACAGCAAAAAAATAAATATGAAGAATTAAGAGAAGTATAGAAAGATAAATGAAATGGTGCAAAATGAAGAAAACAGAGCAAGGAAAACATTTACAAAAAAGACTACAACAATGTAAATGGAAAGAACAAAAAAGGAAATGGAACACTGTGTAAATGTAATGACCAAAGATGGTCCCAGAGAAGTATTAAGAGACTATGCCTCCCTCCTTTCTTTGCAGAGGTGGTGGTTTATGGGTATATAATATTGCATATTATTGTCAGACATAGTCTCATAGGTATACTATTTTTTATTCTTCCTTTTAAAATCTTTATTAATCACCAACATGCATAGAGCATGAGTTAGATGTACCAGGTCTATAATACCACATCCTTGGGTTAGCATTACTATTGACCCTTCCCCTGAGGGTACTGTGGCACCTGTGAGGATGGAAAAGAGTCAATGATAATATTTGCCAGCATATCCTCTCCATGTTTTATGCATACTTAAGGTTACAAGGGATGGCTCATTGGGTAGGGTAAGGGGGAAAGAAATATATTCAGAAATAAATGCCATATAAAAAAAAGATGTCCATAAAAATAAGATTAAAAAAAACAACAGTGGGGGGTGGGTGATAAGGGAGGAAGGGAAATAATCTAGAATTCCAAGTTCTATAATAAAATGTTAAAAAATATGTATATATGTATGTATATACATATACATAGGAGAGAGCAGATTGGGGGAGGTTGGATACAGTGGGATTGCTGTTTTGGGGTGGCAGGTAGGGGAAAGATGGGGAGAAAATTTGTAACTCAAAATCTCGTGGAACTGAAAATAAAGAAAAGTTAATTAAGAAAAAAAACAACATGAGGGAATGAAAAAGAAATTCCATTCAAAATAGCTACAAAATGTGCAAAATATCTAGGATTGACTTACCACAGCATACTTAGGATTTAACTACAAATACAAAATGTTCTTTATGGAAACAAAGGAAGATAAAATAATTGAGAAAAATTAAGGTGGTTGCATTCATATCAGTCTCTTAAAAAATACATTTTCTTCTTTATCAGAATTGTTTATTTTATTCTTAATAGCACCTTATTCCTTTTGGGCCAACTTTCTCTTAAGAACTTTGTATCTGGTAATCCAAAATTTGTAATTTTGGATTTGGGACCCTACATATGCTGTCTCTGGACTCTAAGGAAGTGATCTCCAAAATGAATGCCTGAAGCTCCCTGGGGTACTTAGTGTCACCCCAAGGGACATATGATTAACTAAAGGGTTAGACACCAAGAGAAAACAAAAACCATTCCTGACCTCAAGGGACTCAAGTTCAAATGGAGGAGACGACACATGAATATTGTTAGATCCAAGATAAATATAGAAAAATGGAAGATAACTTTAAAGGAGAAAGTACTAGAAATTGCAGAAACCAGAGAAGGCCTCCTATAGGAGTGACCTTGACATTAAAAGAAGCCAGGGTTTTGAAGAGGCAGAGGTTAGGAGGGAGAATATTTTAGACATCAAGATCAGCAAGAGCAAAGGCATGGAGAAAGGAGATTGCGTGTGAGGAATAGCAAGTACTGTGTGACTGGACTGCAGACTGTGTAGAGAAAAAATATGTAAATAATATGTAATATATAAATATGTAATATGTAATATGTAAAATATGTTTAAAAAGTGTAAATGTAAATATGTAATATGTAAATATGTAAAATGTAATATGTAAAAAAGCCTAGAACAGTGAGAAGGGACAAGGCTGCAAAGAACTTTAAATGCCAAATGGAGGATTTTGGTGAAGGGACAAGGAGAAAAAGGCTTCTAGAGGAGAGGTCAGTGTGGGTTTGAACTAGATCATCAGGGGTTGAGATCTAGAAGAGAGAAGAGGGGAACCAGGGTGGGGGTGATGACTTGTGGTGCTATGCGGGGAATGAAAGTTAAGATGAGGAGGAAGAATTGGTTTAGGAAGAGTGAGGTGTAGGAAGAGATGTTAAAACAAAAACTTCTGAATGCATAAAGAAAATTACAAAGTTTTGAACATGGAGACTGGACATATGTGGGTGATGGCAAGATTAAGGCTCTAACTACCCTCTGTGTCTTAAAACCCTTATCATTTCCAGCCTAGACTATTGTAATGGCCTCCTTATTAGCCTCCCTGCTTCAAGTCTATGCTAACACTAATTCATCCTTAACACAGCTACCAAACTGATTTTCCTAAAGCACAGATCTGACCCAGTCATCCCTCTATTAATAAACTCCAATGACTCCCTATTGACTCTAGATCAAATATTTCATGTTTATCTTTTTGTTTTATGTTATCTATTTTTGTGTGTTTGATAATATATAAGTAATTATTAAGATAATAGTACTTGTATATAGTTTATAAATAAGTTAATGTAATTATAAACATATTTGTATATAAAATGTATGTATTTAATATGCAACTAAATATATTTATATAATTATCACATATTTACAAAGTTAAATATATGGTTATTATGATTATTTTTATTATTAGCCAAAAAGACCTTAATTCAAGGACTCATTTTCTGCCTCAGAAACATACTGATTGTTTGACCCTGGGTAATTCACTTAGATGCTCTAGGCAAACTCTGAAACTATTAATTGCAGAAAAATTGCTGACCTATTGGTAGACGGGGTTTCCTTCCCCAGAGTTTCCTATGCCATTGAAATCACAGGTCCAGTCTCTGGGTATGATCTAAAAAGTTTGGAAACCACTTGGTAGAGCATGTGTCAGACTATTACCAAATTTCTACCTCCTTTTTTTTTTTTTTATCAAAGCCTCCAAGATGTAGTTATTGTGCCTCCCAAGGGTCCCATCATTTCAACTTCAGTAGATAGTTTCTTATTAGTGGTTAGAATTTTAATCCATTCCTTTCATCTGTTTCTCTACCTTGCAAAGAATGAATTTGTTTTCATTATTTTGTTATGAATGTGACCTGGAGTGAGAGAGGTGGTATGACATAGTGAATAAAGAGTTAGTTTCAGAGTCAGAAAAACTTGAGTTCAAATCTCACCTCTGATACAAAGTAGATTTGAGACCTTGGACAAATCTCTTAATTTTTCAGCCCCCAAGTAAGTTTTCTCAGATTGTAAACTGCAGAGTAGGTATAGATCTAATTTGGTACAGGGGATTTCCTCATTAACAGCTCCCAAAAATCATTAATGTGAGTCAGGAAGAGGCAAATATTGGGCCTCTTTGTGTAAGTCATAGAAAAATAAGCAAAGAGGTGGTCAATGACTTGCTCGAGGTTGCAGAAGGGTAGAACTGAGACTAGAGATTAAGACTTCTAAATTCTACTGTAGTTATCCAGAGCAAAGAGTAGAAATTGAAAATCTCCTTAATGTCATCTAGTACAACCTCCAATCCAACTCAGGTATCTCTTCTAAGGGATCCCTGCCAGATGTCCATTCAACATGACCTTCTTGTTGTTTGTCCTTCGTTATCTAAGAGGAGTATGACATCAGGAAGGTGATATCATGACTTGCAAGTGAAGTAGATTTAAGTGATGGAAAGCTGTACAAAGTCACCAAGCTCACTCTCTTCTCTGGAGCCATCTGGGCAGAGTGTTAAGGTATAGATCATGATGAAGGGAGATGGCCCCAGATGCAGTGGGAGACCTTGGCCTTTTTAAGCTAAGATCTTTCTCAGGTGGCAGTTTGATTGAAGTAACACCCATTTAGTGATTAAGGCTAGGTAAGGAATGAGACAAAAGAATGGCCTCTTTTACCTAGTTAAAAAAAAAAATCAATCTGGGAAGGAAAGATCCTAAGGGTGTCTAATATGGCCTTGACCACCTCAAGGGACAGAGAACTCATCTAACAGAGTAGCTTTTTCTACTGTTGGACAACTCTAATAAAAAAAATATTTTTTTTTTCTTCTCTATTAGGCTGAAATATTCCCATCTTGCATTTCTGCCCATTGGTCCTTAACTGCCTTTTGGAGCAATATAGCAATATATAACAATATGTTATAGTCTTTCAAATATCTGGGAAAGCCATTATACCTCCTATCAATCTTTTCTTCTCTTGGCTACCATTGCCAGTTCCTTCAACCATTCTTCAAATGACCTAGACTCTAAACCCCTTGTTCTTATCATGCTCTTCTAAATGAATGGTAATGTATCAGTATATGCCCTAAAATTTTGTGTCCTGAATTGAGTATAATGTCTCATTTACTATCTAACCAACTCTGAGGACAGAAGTCTGTTACTTCTATGATCTAGACATTATCTTATAATTAATACAGCTTGAGAATTGGTTGGCTTTCTAAACAGTCACAACATATTGGCTCATGCTAAGTTTGTAATGAACTGAGACCCAACAGATTTATTCACGTGAGCTACTGTCAAGCCAGAGCTCCCCTACCCTTCAGAACTTTATATTTATCCCTATCAAGTTTTATCTTATTGGTTTTGTCCATTCTTCAGGCCCGTAAATGACTTTTATAATCTTGATTCTGTCACCTCACCTTATCTAGATTTATCTCACAATAATTCTACTCATATGCTCTGTGCTCTAGTGAAACTAGATTGCTCACCATCCTCCAAACATGTTCCACATTTTTCCACTTCCATTCCTTTGCTTATATTTTTCTCCCATACCTAGAATAGCCTCCTTTAGCCATCTTTTGTTGACCTTATAACCATCCTTCAAAATCCGGTTCAAATGCCACAAGTTCTCTTAAGTCTCTTCGATTTCCATGGTCAAAAGTAATTTTCATCCATTTTGAAGACATTACATACTTTTTATATGTTTCAATTCTAATTTGTTGTTTATCTACAAGTTTTATTTCTCTTTAATAGGTTGTAAAATTCTTTGAGGCCCGGGTGCATCTCAGATGTCTTTGCAAACAACATTTGTTGAACTCACTATGTCAGCTTTTCCTACCAGTGAAATTGATAAGCATGCCTTAGGAACAAAGGATCATGCATTTAGAACTGGAAGGGACACCAGAGAACATCTAGCTCAAATTGTCTAACACTCCGTAATGGGAATGGGAATCTGAAGATCTCTGCTTTGAAAGTAAACTCTGCCCTCTAACAGGCTGAATGTAGTCACATGCTGAAGGGTAGAGCAGAGCCACAGGAAGCTGGGAGCCAGAGCCAGAGAGAGGGTGGCAGAGAGAGGAGGTTCAGGCAAGGAGTCAGATAGGCTTGTGAGTGGATATTGATCTTGTATTGGTTTGTGGGAAGGCTGAAGGATGGCATGGCTGGCTCTCTGTGTTGTTATGGTTTATTAGCTTCTTTGCTACTTTGATGGAATCAGCTTACTAGCTATGGCATTTGGTTTTCTGGTGTCTAAATAAATGCTTTGGTTCTGTTCTCTATATGGAAAGTTTATTATATTTTGCAGTGGAGCACTATATGGAATTATTTGTAGTCATGGTTGGTGCTATAAATATTGCACTGGCACTACACATCCTGATTTTACGGATGATGAAACTAAGACCCAAGGAGACTGTATCTTGTCCAAGCTCAGACAGGTCTGACTGGCTAATATGTTTAGGTCATCATTTATATCATTGGCAATATATATGAGAAAACTGAGACTGAGAAAGGTTAAACAACTTGACCAAGATCATAGAAAGTAGGTAAGATTAGTGCCAGTCCTCTGATCATGGATCTTTCCACTGCACAAGAAAGTGCTATATGAAATGCTATGCTACTACTACTACTACTACTACTACTACTACTACTACTACTACTACCACCATCACTACTACTACTACTACTACTACTACTACTACTACTACTACTACTACCACTACTACTACTACAATAATAATAATTTTATTTTTAAAGACTAGGTCTCCATGTTTTACCCTGGCTAGAAGTGTAGAGGCTGCTCAGGGTTTGGCCCTACTTTGATCAGAATGGGAGCTTTGACCTTCTCCATTTCCAGATTTGGCTGGTTCTCCCCTCCTTAGGCAGCCTTGTCCCACCCTTTGCCTCCCCTTCCTAGGTGCTCACTATATTAATGCTAAACTTAGTGCAAACACCTAATCAACTTAGCCCCTTGCAGCTCACAATTCCTGAACTCAAGAGATTGGTCATCTTCAACCTCCCCAGTATCAATGACTACAGTGTGGCATAAAACAGAAATGAATCAGAATCCACTTACCATGAATAGAATCTTCCCCAGAAGAAACCAATACCATCATAGGATAGGAAAATAGTATACCCAGAAGATTAATGTATTTCTAAATATTTAACATGTATGAAACTATGTGAAATCAAGAAGAGGACTTTTGCCATTACAAGAACAGACTGGTAATGATATCCATGATTTTCCTTAACATACTTTATGGGATTCCATTTTTCTCCTTGAATTTCTTTTTCTGTCACTCATGTTGCTTTGGTGATCTCTTTACCATGCTACCCATGTCCTTATCAGAATGTGCAGGTCATATAATTAATTTGTCTTCCCTGGATTTTGTTCCATTCTTAAGTGTAGGGAGTAGGTATAGAGGAGAGTCTAAGTATTTGTTTTGATTCTCTCTTCTTTTCTTGTCTGACTTAGTACCTCATTTCTTGTTACAGGGTGGTGGACCAGTATAAGGTCCAGATCAGAGACTGGAAGGTTAAAAAAAAAAAGTCTTAGTCTTAAAGAGACAACACACCTTTAATTTAAGCTCAAGAACAAAACTTTACATCTTTATTCCAGCTACACCATTTGTACTAAAGATGTTTGCAAAGAGACCAATAAGTGAAAAAAATGACGGCCACAGAGAATGGTGTAGAGAAAAATAGTTATTCAAAGCAGCTATATTTGAAAAGTTTTTTTTAAAAATTTAAGCCTTGAGTATTCTTGCAGCGGATAAGGCTTCTCATATTTCACAGATAATCACAGTGTCTAATATGACAAAATACTTAATATAGGAAGTTTCTATATACTTAGTTTAGTATTTTAGCAAAGCAGCAAGACTCCCTCTACATTACAGTCTTTAATCTATGCAGCTTGAGGGAACAGATATTATTGTGATTGTTATCTTGTCCTCCTTCTGTTTCATGGGGTTCAAATGGAAATAGTACTGGGCCAAGTTGCTACCTTGCTATTATTTTTTTATATTTAGTATCCTACTGATTGTTACACAGATGAAAAAAAAAATAACTGCTGTAGTTGGATTAAAGTATTAGGATATACTCTTATCCTCCACTTCCACTGAAAGCATCCTTGATGCAACTCCTGAAGGAGAAAGGATAACGGGGATGATATGTACCTCAACTCAGGCAGCTAAATGGTGCAATGGATAGAGTGCTGGACTCAGAGTCAGGAAGAATTATCTTGAGTCCAAATCCAGCCTCAGGCACTTACTAGCTGTGGGACTTTGGGCAAGTCACTGCACCCTGTTTGCCTCAGTTTCCTTATCTGTAAAATGAGCTGGAAAAGGAGATGGCAAACTGTTCCAGTATCTTTGCCAAGAGAACTCCAAATGGAGTCACAAAGAGTTGGACAGGACTGAAACGACTGAACAACAAATATACCTCATCTTTTCCGATGAGATTTTGAGATCCTTAGCCAGATTTCTATACTTTCACAGGTTTTTGCTCTATGTAACTTAGAGGTTGTGAATATTTGGATGCTAGCATCTCTTTCAAATGTTCTTATGTTTTCATAGGTCACTGTTTTGTTGTGGTATAGGGGTATGCTTATAAATATTTAACAACTGGTTCTCTGAAAAATATGTTCAACATACTTTTAAGTTTAATATATATCATTCATATTTTTGTCATTTATAGAAGTCTGGACAATCAACAAAATAATAAATCGAGCCTTGATTTATAGATATTGCAGTTTTTTGAGGTATAAATATGATGAAAATTTAACAATTGGTTCTCAGAACTGATAGAAACTGGTTCTAACATATCCCTGGTTGTGGGTAGTGGTTTGATCTATGATAATGATCTCCTTCCAGCACAATTTATTGGTTGAGTTTCTCAGGATATTTTGAGACATATAGCTATTGTTCACTTGTGTCTGACTCTTCGTGACCCCACAGACCATAGGACACCATACCTTTCTATCCTCCATTCTCCTGAAGTCTGTCCAAGCTCATGTTCATTGCTTCCACAACACTCATAAAGGTATGATGTAAGAATCTGTTTCATCAGTTCATGAAAGATGAACTTCTGATGTGTAATTCTAGCCAGAAGATCATGGGTTGCTTGTTGTTCCACAAGTGCTAAATTTTTAAAGACTGCAGTAATGTGATCATAATGATATAATGTATGTAAAAGATCTTGCAAACTTTAAAGCACTGTATAAATTTAAGAAATGATGATGATGATGATGATGATGATATGTTACAAAGTCACCACGGTTTCCTTGCATGATCTAATTGGTCGTGTTAGGCTTGGTTCAGAATTTCCATCAGAAATTATTTCTTTTTTCACAAATATATCCATTTTGACTAAGCCATGGCTAAGCCATTTATGTGACACTTATTCGTTGATCTATTGTCAGCCAATCAGTCATTTAGCATTTACTAAATGTCTACTAGGTGTCAGACACTATGCTAAGCACTGGGGATACAAAGGAAGGCAAAGGACAGCTCCCACCTTGGAGGAGCTCACTTAATGATGAAGACAACAAACAAGCAAATATGTACAAGTAGGATGGAGGGAGTCTGGGAGAGCAGGAGAGAATTTGGAACTCAACAAAATACTTTTTAAAATGTTAAAAAATAAATAAATTTTAAGAACAAATATATAAAAACTATATACAGGATGAAAAGGAAATGATTTATAGAGGTAAAGCAGTAGAATTAAAGGGAACTGAGAAAGGATGGCTATAGAAGATCTGATTTCAGTTTCAACTAGAGGGCAGTTTCCTTAGTCCATGTGAATATTGCTCATGGAGGACTTTATGATTCCATTCTTGAATCTTAGTAATTTCATTAACTCCTTATTAAGGTGAGATACTTTCAGTGACAGTCTATAAATCCAATCATGAATCTTTACTATTGTTCAGGGAAGTGCTGTCCACTTAACTTAAAAATATTTATGTAGCTTTTTGACCTGTTTATTGTGTTAACCAAGTATATCTATCACTTCTCTTTCTTCTTTTTGTTATGGATTTTGGCCCTATGCTTCATTAGTTTTATAATAGTCTTTGTTAGGGGGCTTTCCAAATCTTATGATCCATTTTATAGTTATAGAAATGTACATTAAGACTTGTGTTAATTGCTTTACAATGTAATTTCCATTCAGTTTTGATTTCAGAATGCAAGTAAGTCTGTTAATATATTCAATCATAGCCTTCTCCTTGATATTTTTATGCTCAGTGTGTCTTGCCTGAGGGAAACCAAGGTAGTTAAGAATCACCTTTGTCTATTGGTTCTATGTAGCCTCTGGATTCAAACTGAAAGTCTTCAGTCTCCATTTTTCCTTAGGGTATGTTAAGAACTTTAAACTTATTGAATTTTAATATCATTGGAGAAGTATTCAGTGTGATGAGGAAACCTTTTAATGTCCTTCTTGATGCATAAAACTATTTTAGCATTCTAGCTAGAGTTGGCTATGGATTCTTTCGGGAACACTAGAAGTAAGAGGAGGCCAAGTTGGTCTGGAATAAACTCTCACTACATTTTAAACCCAAGGTGGAAGCAGTAGAAATATAAAGATCAGAGATAATATTTTAGTATCACCCAAGCATAGATGCCTTGATTAAACTATGAGCTCAGTTGTGAGAACAAGATGAGGTATATAGGAAGGGGTTTGTATTGGTGCTGGAGATACATTAGGACTAGTTCCTGAGGACCGCTCTTTATTTTCCACCTGCTGTAGCCCCCAGAGGTTTTCTCCTAAACTAAGCACCGAGTGAATCTATTGGATTTATCTCAGTCCAACTCTGTTTCCCTCCCTCCAGCACTCCAAGAAGGATCACATAGTTAAAGCTAGTATGGTGAAATAATTGTATCAATCAAGGAAGATGAATTACCACATAGAAGATGGGAGGAAGTAGAATTCTCAATGGGGGTAGATGCTGAACAGCACAGATATGGTAACCCCATCAACCAGTAATGTTCTCACTTGAAGGATTTGGAAGGGACTTTCTGTTTGAATGTTAGAGAGTTCCTCAGCACTTTCCCTTCCATTTGGAATCTTAGGGGAGAGAAATGTGAGGGGAGGAGCCTCTCACCTGAACCAGAACCAATACAGAGCCTATGAGCCACCTCTTATGGCTGAATCTCTGTGGTTGGTGGTTCTAAATTATTCTGGGAGCATCAGATTGCATGCACCACATTTTCCTCAAGATGGACAATATGTCCCGTGCACTCCTTTTTCCTCATCTCCCACTTTCTCCTTCCCAGAAGGCTCTGTGAAGCAATTAAAGTCTTACACACATGATGTGACAGAGATTCTTTCCAAACATCCACTGCTGTGCATTCTGTGATTGCTATTACATTTTTTCAGTTTGAAGACATGAATCTACCCAGCAGTCCAATGATACCAAAAGAGTAATTTTTAAAATGAGTTGTCTAACAAAACCATAATCAATAAATGCACTTCCCCAAAGTATTTGAAAGAAAATGTAAAAATATTTATACATCCTTCATTTAGGATTGAGAAAACTTGGCAATGGATTGTATATATGGGATGAAAGATACTGAGTTGTTGAAGATAGATCTAAGATTATGAACCTGGGTCACTAGAAGCATGATGTTATACCTAACCAAAATAAGGAAGCTAAAAAGAGAGGGTAGATTTCTTTTTTCTTTTTAAAGATGAGTTTTGTTTTGGACCAGCTAAGTTGGAGAAAATTATAGGATATCCAGTTTGTAGTGTTCAGTAGTGCTTTAAGGTTCACTAAGTATTTTACAGATATCTCATTTCATTCTCACAACAGTCCTGAGTTAGGTACAATTATCATCCTCATTGTATATATGAAGACACTAAAGGCAGAAAACAATTATGTGACTTCTTGAGGATCATAGAGTTAGTAAATTCTGAGGCTGGATTTGGATTCAGATCTTCCTAAATCCACATCCTCTGTTCTATTGGCTACACCACCATTCTGCCTGCTGATGTGGGACTGGAGCTCAGTAGAGATAGTGGAGTTAGATATGTAGATCTGTGAGCCTTTTTCATACAAAGGACCTATGAAAACTAATGGGTTCACTGGGAGAAAGAAGAATACTGAGGACAGAATGTTGGGTACACATTTAGGGGGTGGGATACAGATGATGATCAAGCAAAAGGGGTGGACATCAAGTGATCAGACAATAGGAGGAAAAGCAGGAGAGAGTAGTGTCATGAAAACCCATAGAGCAAAGTATCTAGAAGAAAAGGTGGTCAGCAGTGTCCAACTACTGTAGAGAGGTCAAGAAACATAAAGACTGAGGAATGATTTTCAGATCTGGCAATTTAGACATTAATAGTAACTTGGGAACAAGCAATTTCCATTGAATGAGATGGTCAGATGTCAGATTGAAAATATTGAGAAATGAGTGAGAGGAAGGGGCATTAAGGCAAAAAAAATAGTTTTTATTTTTTATAGGAGTTTGGACATGAAAGAGGGAAGAGGGATATGGAGTAAGGGTATGATAGAGTTGTTACTTCTTTCCCTCCCTCCATCCCTCCTTCCTTCTCTCTCTCCCTCCCTCCCTTCCTTCATTCTTTCCTTTCTTTCTTTTTCTTTCTTTCTTTCTTTCTTTCTTTCTTTCTTTCTTTCTTTCTTTCTTTCTTTCTTTCTTTCTTTCTTCCTTCCTTCCTTCCTTCCTTCCTTCCTTCCTTCCTTCCTTCCTTTCTTTCTTTCTTTCTTTCTTTCTTTCTTTCTTTCTTTCTTTCTTTCTTTCTTTCTTTCTTTCTTTCTTTCTTTCTTCAGACTGCTTATACAAAAGAAAGTATTAGGTAAGGAATTTGGGCAACAAATTCAGTATAAGAATGTGATATTGTAGTTGAATGAGACATCAACTATCCAGACATCTTCTGGAGCTCTTGCTCGCTGTCAAAAGAAGAACAGCTGAAATGTTTTTATGTTGTTAATGATAACTTCTTTCTTTAAAAATGGAGGACGTGTCAAAAGGAACTGCTATTCTAGATGAATTTTGGCCAAGAAGGAGAAATTACATGCTCTAGTCGAAATGGCAAGAGCCTTGGGATCATGTCGTTGACCATCTATCATAGAGTTCAAGATGGAGAAGAAGAAAGCCAAACATAGTCTTACATGCATCTTGGTTTTTTGAAAGCAGTTTTTAAAAAGAAAGTATAGGTAAGATGGAATGGCCTATTATTTTGCTAGGGAGCATGAATGGATACTCTCAGGAATTACATTCTGAAGAGATGACTTAACTGAATCCAAAAATATATCTTATATCCATCACACTATCTTATTTCAAGAAATAAATTTGCTTACAAATCAAATAATTAATTTGAAGCACACTGGTTTTTTCCCCCAAAGCATCTTAAAAACTGAAAAGAGAAAGGATTATGTTATCTTTTCTTCAAAATAGCTATAGCATGTGGCAAGGTAAATGTTACCCCAATACCCCAAAGATGCAAGCTCTTTTAGGGCAGGATGTGTTTATTTTTTATCTTTTGTCCCTGGAATGCAGCATAATACCTTGCACATAGTAGGCCTTTGATGAATGTTTGGTGAATTGAATATAATTAGTTTCAAATGAACTCTTCCTCTTGGTCATAAACTGAGCTGGTTACATACTGTAGTATTTGTTGTCAGGACTATTTTTAGTAGCCCTTTGGAAATTGGCAGGGGCTTGTTAAGAACGTGTGTTCTTTTTGGTAGGTTTTTTTTGCTGACATTCTATTGAGTCAGGTTTTTTTTCTTATAAGTGGCTCCAACTGCACCATTTTATGTAAACTGTGTTACATTTTTGAGATCATAAAATTTTTGTTTATAAGTGATTGCTTCTTCCCTTAAGGAAATGGTACCTAAGTCCTCTCAAATGTTTTTTTCTTCCTGAAATGTCTAACTTATACTCAGATAGTCACAGTGCCTATAACTACTATATTAATGACTCTCTTTATAAAAAGGGGAAAATCAACACTATTCCCCAGTTGAGTGTTTTGTTAGCATATTCCCTTCCCCACTAAGAAAAGACAGTTCCCATGTCTTTATTTCCCCACAGGAAAAAAACAAAACAAAACAAAACAGTGATTTCTCCATTCTTTTAGGGTTGGAGAAAAAAGAAAAACTACCTCTTTCTGTTCTATACCACTGTCTTTGATTACTTGGATTAGAACATCAATAAGCTGGTTTATCTGCCTCAGTAGACTGTAAGCTCCTTGAGGGCAAGGACACTTTCATTTTTGTGTCTCCAGCACCATGGTACCTTGCAAGTACTGGACACTTAAAACAATGTGTCCTGAATTGAATTTGTTGAATGTTCCAGGGTAGGACTCTAAATGCACAGACTTTAAGTGAAGGTTCCTTAAAAGGAACAGGAAGTATGTCATAGTGTTCAGAGAGAGAAAGGACCTAAAGAAATTATCTAACCTAACCTACTTATCTGATAAAGTTGGAAACAAGACCAAAAAGGGGAAGCAACTTGATCCAGATCATACAGGGATGGTGATTAGCAGAGTAGCATTCAAACCCAGACTCTAAAATGTCCTTCCATTCTATTCCACTATGCCCTGCTGCATATCCAGAAGGACTCCTTAGGCTTAGTGCTACTGAATCCTTCTAGTTCAGCGGTTCTCAACCTGTGGGTTATGTTCAGTTTGTAACAATGAAAATACATCCTGCATATCAGACATTTACATTACGATTCATAACAGTAGCAAAATTACAGTTATGAAGTAACAACGAAAATAATTTTATGGTTGGGGGTCACCACAACATGAGGAACTGTATTAAAAGGTCGCGGTATTAGAAAGGTTGAGAAACACTGTTCTAGTTCCTCTTCTTTGTCTCAGATCTGATTCCTTTTGGTGTGTGGTCTGTGTAATGTAGGGTTTTATGGGAGATCTTCAGGGTTACAACACCTGTGCTATGAAGGGTGGGTAGGTTAAGGGAAGGTTAAATCTCTCCTTTTCCTCTCTCTTAACTCTATATAGAAGTGAATTGGAGTAAAAAGAATGAGTCCATTTATTTATCCAGCCTGCATTTAGCCAATTCACATATTAATTGCTACATTTTACTTAAAGAGAAATTGTATAGGTTTAGTAATATAAACTGCTTGTCTGTTTTTTGAAGGGCCAATCTCGTGGCATTCAGAGAGATTCAGCAAGAGGTTGACTGTAGGTTTTTTAGCCTCAGTTACCTGGATCCTTTGGCTCCCAGTCTAGTTCTTTCTATGCTTTCATTTTCTCTAAAGTTGGGAGCCAACTTGAGTTATTGTAAAGCCATGAATAAGAATGTTCACAGAATCTGGGGCATTAGAAGGGTTGTTACCAGGCTATCCGCAGTCCAGCAGGAAGATGGAAAGCCTCATTCAGAGGTCCTTTGGGGCCCAACTTCCCCAGGGCAGAAATCAGCGGTGAGGTGACTGCTTGATGGTGACTTGCCTTCTGTCTTCTTTATTTCTGATGTCTGGCACTGGGTCTGATGGAGAAGAATCAAGCCGGTCCTAAGCAGAATGGTAAAGTTGGCAAACTTTGTCTTTGGCACTCTTATTCTCTTTATTATCTACCCATCTTCCCCCACTCTGATAATGACTCTGCCATGGTCCATTCCCCCCTCTTCCCCTCCAGTAAGTACTCTTTTGACTATTTAAACCAGCCTTCAGATGAGGACCTTATGTCACTTATTAACACTGTCAGTGTGCATTTAAATTAATGTGCTCCTGAGGGGCATTTGCATTTAAAATTTTATAACAGAACAAAAAACTTTGGTGTGGAAATGAAATGAATACATTGGTAGGGGAGAAATACACAGACACATATATATATACAAATATATATATATATATACATGTATACACACATAAATATATTTGTATGTATGTATATACACATATACATATATGTATATGCACATATATAATCTCACCATGTAAATAACCATCTACTTATTCTATGTGTACAGCAGGGTCCAGGAAAGTGAAAGTGACCCATGGGACTCTGTGGCCAACAGAACCTCTAGACTTGGGTCTCTCTGCACATGGACCCTATGAACCTCATACCTCTCTATTTCTTATTGGGTTGTAAATCGCATAGAGGTCTCCTTTAGGACTTGGACAAGACTGGCCACCCTGATCCCCTTTACTATTAAGTTGCCGAAAATTTAACACCTTCACTTCGACCTCATAGTAGATGTAGCCAAGTGGGAGATACTTTATAGAGCACAAATGGTGGGCTTCAAGCCCTTTGTTTGCTTTTTGTTGTGTAGCTGCCTCTTATAGGAACTCTAATTAAGATCTATCTCACTGACAATAAGTATTAACACCCAGTTAAATTTTAGACGGCTTTTTAATAGGATGTACTGTAAATTTAGCTTCTTTGTTATGTCACTAATCTATCTCTGTCTTCTACCATATGGTAACAGAGTTTTCTATGTGCATCGTCATGTTTATGAGTAAATAATAGATTGCTCTTGCTTAGCAGTGAGGGACGGGCTGCCTAGTCATTATAGTGGTACACCTCAGCATCTTTTTACTTAATTAGGTTTTTAGGTTTTTTTTTTTTTTTTTTTGGAGGGGGGGGGTTTAAAAGAGAGGGGAAGATTATTTTCTGTTAAATACTTTAGGAAGGTTTTTTTTTTTTTAAATTTAAACATTTATCTGTTGAAAGGCTGTTTTGCTTTGTCTTCATATCCTTGGAACTTAGCACAGTGCCTGGCATACAGAGAGCAATTAAAAGCTTGTTAATTGATAAATTGACTCCATATACCCAATCAGTTGCCAATTTCTATCCCTTATAGATAGCATTTCTTGAATCTATCACCTTCCTACTCATAGGGTCACCACTATTGTTCAGGCCTTTATCCACTCTCTCCTGCACTATTGTCATAGTCTCCCAATTGGCCTCAATCCATTCTCTCCAATTCATCTTCCACAGTTACCAAAGTGATGTTCTTAAAACATAGGACTGATTGTGTCACTGCCCTCCTCAATAGACTCCAGTGGCTCCCCATTGCTTCTAAGATGTACAGACTTCTTTGTTGTATCATCATGGCCTGGCACCAATCTACTTTTCCAGTTTGAGATAGAGTACTAACACAGGTGGGATCTTACAGGAGAATGAAGTTATTCCAAGAATGAGCTTTCTGGGGCATGATGGAGAAGTCAGTCAGAGAAGCCCCAAAGTAGTGCAACCAACCCCTCAAGTCACTTAACCTCTCATTGCTCTAGGCTAAAACTTTCTGATCTGGGGCCCTCTTTGATTTTTCCAGTGCTCTAACCAAATTGGTCTGCTTGCTTTTATTCACCAATGACATTCCATTTCCCATCTCTATGCTTTTGCACAGGTTGTCCCTCCTGTTGGGGATGTATTCTCCTCTCCCCCTCTCCCTCTCAGAATTCTTCCTTTCATTTTAAGCTTAGTTCAAGGACTTAATTAGAGAAAGAGAGAAAGGGAGAGAGAGGGAGAGAGAAAGAGAGAGAAAGAGAGAGAGAAAGGGAAAGGAAAGAAAGAAGAAAGGAAGGAAAGAAGGGTAAAGAGAAAAAACCCCCCACATATTAGAATTGCGATGCTGTTGTTATTCTTCTTAAATAAGGGAGTTGTGTGATTTTGCAAACTGGCAGATAGAGGGGTGGAAACAAGTTGACCTTTCAAAGTACTTGCTTAGCTAACAATAAAACCTCAACATGGTGAGAACTCTCAGCACCCCCAGGGACTTCTTAGGTCTATGTTGTGCTTTTGGAGGAAAACTGAAGGAACAAGATCTGCAGTTAAGTATGTTCTAAAGCCTCCAGAAAAGAGCCCTTCGGGAAGAAAATGAAGAGCAAAAAGGAAATCTCAACTAAGAAGTCATGATCCTGCCTGTACAAATGAGGTCTATATTTTTGTTTGGCTTCTCCCTGAAAAATAAATAAATAAAGCCTCGCCTCATGCCCTCGGGAATGAATCAGATTGACTTATTGATTACTGCACAGCACACTGTAGATAAATTCATTGGACTGTCACTCTAGGTTTAAGTTCCTGGAAAACTATTAGTGGAATCATTGGAAGGGATTTTCCTAATAGCACTTCAAATTGGAGAAAGAGGGACTTTTGATTAAAGCCCAATAAAGGTGACTTACCACAAGCTAACAAGGGGACACAGTAAGTCAGCTTTGGTCACAGGTGAGCAGGAAATTGATCTATTGCTCATGGGGTGGGAAAGTGGTGGTAAGAGATGTGGGGAATGCAGAAAAATGTTGATCTAGAACTAAGATCCTAGGGAACCAGATCAAGTCACTTAATTTTGTCTTCCTCAAGTATAATAAAATGGACATTAAAATAAGAAGTTAAGCTAGCAGGAGCTAGTAAGGTGTAAGGGGTAGATGGGTAGTACAGTGGATAGAGTGCTGGGACTGCCGTTATGAGGACCTGAGTTCAAATACAGCTGTAGACTCTTACTAGCTGTGTGATGGGCAAGTCACTTAACCCTGTTTGCCTAAGTTCATCATCTGTGATATGAACTGAAAAAGGAAATGGTAAACCATTCTAGTGTCTCTGCCAATGAAACCCCAAAAAGAGTCATGAAGAGTTGGACATGGCTGAAGTGACTCAACAACAAGTATGTTGCAAGAGAAAAAAACATAATGGGGTTCAGAGGTAGGAGAATTCTAGTTTGGAAATCTACTATTAACTAGTTGTATACCCTTGGGCAAATCACTTAACCTCTCTGTAAAACAAGAAGATTGTATTGGATGATCTCCTCTATCTTTATTAGTAATGAAATTTCATATTTTTTAATCATAACCTATATGATACTATATGCTATGTCATCCTGGACAAATCACTTAAACTCTCATTGCTCTAGGCTCAAACTTTCTGATCTTGGGACCCCTTTGCACTCTTTATACTATTAAAATTATTGAGGACTTTCCTCTTCTAAGAGATTTTGTTTATGTGGGTTATGTCTCACCTGGTTGTACTACTTTTGGGCTTCTCTGACTGACTTCTCCATCATGCCCCAGAAAGCCCATTATTGGAATAACCTCATTGGCGTGTAAGATCCCACCAGTCTTAGTATTCTATTTCATCACTACCTCTGCCTCTCTCATTGGAGGGTAGGCCCATTAACTCCAAATCTCTATTTAAGGAATGAGCTAATCTCAGACATATCCTCATTTTTCATCTGGTTTCACTGCTTTGGGATTTCTCTGACTGACTTCTATTCCTTCCCTTTTCCCCATCTCCTCTTTTAGCTTTCTTTTGTATGTTATTCTCCTCCATTATATTGTAAACTCTTCAAGGACAGGAACAATTTTTCTTTTTTTCATATTTGTATCAACCTGCTTAACACAGTGCCTAGTAGATCGTAAGGGCTTAATAAATAAATATTGGCTATCAACTATGCCTGTTGATATTTACCATATTAGAAATTAAAAAATCTTAATATCATTATGAAAATATTTTTTCACCCTTAAGACCATTTGAAAATAACTCAGGGACCTCCATGAATACCCAGGCAACACTTTTTACAACGTATTTTTTATGTTTAATCTGTGTTAACATTTTCTCTGTAGCTGTCTTAAGTAGACAATCAATTAAAAAATAACTCCTATCGTGTTTTTTTTTTTTTTTTAGCATTTTCTGAGTTCTGAAGTATAAATGCTCATACTGAAAATTTAACATTTGACTCTTACGAGCCAGTTAGACATAGCTCCAGCCTACCCCTTAATGTTTCCCTTTGGTAATAATACACATTTCAAAACTTAACTGAAATAGGAGTAGAAAAATCCCAAGATCCTAGTGCCCAAAGTCCTCATACCTCGTATTTCTTTTTTAAAAAATTATTTATTTAAACATTTTTCTTTTTAAATTTTGAGTTCCAAATTTTCTTCTTGCCTCCCATTTTTCTACCACCCACTGAGAAGGTAAGCAATATGATATCAATTATACATGTGAAATCATGCAAAACATATTTACATATTAGCCACACTATCAAAAAAAAGCACAAAAATAAATAAAGTGAGAAAATTATACTTCTGTACTGAGTTATTCACTTCTTTGTTTGGAAGTGGATACCATCTTTAAAATCATGAGTCATTTGGAATTGTCTTGGTTTGTACTGATCAGAGTAGCCAAGACTTTCACAGTTGATCATCATCATAACATTGCCATTACTGTGCACAATGATCTCCCAGTTCTTCTCATTTCATTTTGCCTCGGTTCATATAGGTCTTGCCATGTTTTTCTGAAACCACCCCCTAGGCATTTCTTAAAGTACTATTCTAGTACTTCATCACAATCATATGCCATAGTTTGTTCAATCATTCTCCAATTGATGAGCGTCCTATAAATTTATTACCTTAAACAGAGCTGCTATAAATGTTTTTTGTACATTAGGAGATTTTCCCTCTTTTTTCTTTAATCTCTTTGGGGATACAGACCTAGTAGCGTTATTGCTGGGTCAAAGGGTATCCACAGTTTTATAATTCTTTGACCATAATTTCAAATTGTCCTTAAGAATGGTTAATCAGTTCACAACTGTACCAATAGTGCATTAGTGCACTCTTTTCACCCCATCCACTCTAGCATTTGTCATTTCTGATAGGTGTGAAGTGGTACCTCAGAGCTATTTCTATTTGCATTTCTCTAGCCAGTAGTGATTTAGAGCATTTTATCATATGACTATAGATAGCTTTGGTTTCTTCTTCTGAAAGCTGCCTGTTAATATCTTTTGACCTTTTATTGACTGGGGGATGGCACTTATTTTTTTATAAATTTAACTCAGTTCTTTATGTATTTGAGAAATGAGGACTCTATTAGAGAAACTTGCAAAAAAAATTTTTGATATTACTTCATTGTCTATGGTATCTTCTAGAAAAATGTCATTTCCCTGATAATCTCTTTAAGTTAAGAAGAATATTAGATTCTGCTCCAGCCCTTTATTTTAACTCTGTGTATTTCTGATTCAAATGTGTCTGTTGTAAACAACGTATTGTTGGATTCTGGTTTCTAATCGATACTAAAGTATGTTTTTGTTTTATGGATGAGCTCATTCCATTCACATTGCTAGTTATGATTCCTATGTTATTTTCTTCTGTTTCTTCTCTCTTTCTTTTTATCCTGTCTTTTGTCAAAAATCTGTTTTGCTTCTGACCACTGTCTCCTTTGATCCCCACCCCCTCTTTTACTATCTTCCCTCTTTCACTTATCTCCTTTCCTTCCTATTTCCCTATTGGGTAAGATAAATTTCTATACTCAACTAAGCTCGTATATATATTCTTCCCTCTTTGAACCAATTACAATGAATGTGAGGTTCAAGCACAGCCTATCCTCATCATTTCCCCCTCCACTATAAAATCTTTTCATTATATGCGTCTTTAAGCAAGAAATTCCGCCCTGCCCCCCACTTTGCCTTTCTTTCTTGTCCTTTCTCTCAGTGCATTCCTCTTTCTTACCCATTCACTTTTTTTTTTTTTTGGAGATTTTCCCAACATAATTGATTCATACCCATGCCCTTTGTCTATGTAGACTCTTAACTGCCCTAAAAATAGTAACATTTTTGGAAGTATTATCTTACCATTTAGGAATGTAAACAATTTAACTTCATTGAGTTCCTTATGACTACTTTTTCATGTTTACCTTTTTATTCTTCTCTTCAGTCTTGTGTTCAAAAGTCAGATTTTCTGTTCAGCTCTGGTCTTTTCATCAGGAATGGTTGGAAGTCCTCTATTTCAGTCAATATTCTTTTTCCTTGAACCCAGTTTTGCTACGTAGGAGATTCTTTCTTGTAATCCTATCTCCCTTTCCTTCTGGAATAGTTTATTCCAAGCCCTGTGCTCCTTTAACATGGAAGCCACTAAGTCTTGTGTGACCTTTACTTTGGCTCCACAATATTTGAATTGTTTCTTTCTGGCTGCTTACAATATTTTCCTCTTGACCTGGGAGTTCTAGAATTTAACTATACTATTCCTGGGAGTTTTCATTTGGGGATCTCTTTCAGGAGGTGATTGGTGGATTCTTTCAATTTCTATTTTACCCTCTATACCTAAGATACTAGGGCAGTTTTTCAGTACAACTTCCTGAAATATGATGTCTAGGTTCTTTTGTTATTATGACTTTCAGGTAGTCCAATGATTTTAAAATTATCTCTCTTGGATCTATTTTCCAGGTCAGTTGTTTTCCAATAAGATGTTTCACATTTCCCCCCTTTTTTTCATTCTTTTGACTTCATTTTATTGTTTCTTGATGTCTCATGGAGTCATTAGCTTCTACTTTCCCAATTCTAATTATTAACAAACTATTTTCTTCAATGAGCTTTTCTGTTTCTCTTTTTCCATTTGGCCAATTCTGCTTCTTAAGGAGTTCTTTTGTCCAGTGAATCTTTGTACTTTCTTTCCCATTAGGCCAATTCTGTTTTTTTTTTTAAATGTATTTTCACCTCACTATTTTTGTGTGCCTATTTTACCAAGCTGTTCATTCTCTTTTCACAGTTTTCTTGAATTACTCTTATTTCTTATCTCCATTTCCCCTCTACTAGTCTTATTTCTTTCTTTCACTCTTCCAGGAATTCCTGTTGGACTTGTGTCAAGTTAGCATTTTTTTGGGAGGCTTTTCTCATAGTTATTTTTAAACCATTCTCTTCTAAGTTTGTGTCTTGGTCTTCACTGCCACTATAGTAGGTTTCTATGATTAAATTTTTGTTGTTGTTTACTTACTTTTCTAGCCTATTTCTTGACTTTGAACTTCATGTAAAATTGGGCTCTGCTTACTTGGGGTTGGGGCTCTTTCCCAAACTTCAGGATTTTTCACACTGCTGTCTAGAAGAGTTGTGGTCACTGCTCTCTTGATCTCTGCTCAGATCTTTGCCCAGGATGGGCCTCTGCTTTCTTATAGTTTCAAGCACTAGCATTTCTCTCTGCCTTGGAACTGAGACCAAAGCCCCTGATCCCTTATTGTGACTGATCAAAAGTGCTCCTCCCTGCCCTGGAGCCTGGACCCAGAACTGCTTATGCTTGAGAGAGTTACCAATCAGCACCAGCTACATCTAGTGACAGTAAAGGATCTCCTATAATCTCTTTCTGAGCAGCTGTCTGAACCTTTTACCATCTCTGGGCTGAGAGTTCCTGAACTGCTATGGCTGTTGCTATAACCCTTGAGGTCTACCACTGCTGTGTGCACACTGCATTTTGAAGAGGTCCTCTGCTTTGGTGTCACAGACCTCTCCTGCCAATCTCCCAAGTTTTCTTGGGCTGGAAAATGTCTTACTTGACGTTTTATTGGTTCTACCATCTGAAATTTTATTTGCGGCATTATGTTAAAGTTGTTTGGAGGACAATTTTGAGAGAGCTAAGCTAGGTTAACACCTCTAATCTACCATATTGGCCAGGATTGAGAGCATGCTTTAAGAACTATTGTTATATAGAAATATTATAAGTTTTAGAGAAAGTGATGAGTTTATCATGGGAGGAACATTTTATTCCCTGGAACTGAAACTAGGCAGGCAACAGATGTGAAGTGAAATGGTTTGAGAGTGCAGTTTCTCTCTTCTATAAAGAAAGGCACTGGGAGGAGATAGGGAAACTGAGTTTTAAAGAAATTAAGTTACTTACTCATAGTTACTAAGTATCAGTGGCAGGGTTGAACTCTGCTCTTCCTTCTGAGAAATCTAGACTTTTATCCTTTATTTTATACTTATACAGAGAGAAGGCAGTCCTCTTGGGAAGAGGACTAACCCCCGAAATATAGGAAGGAAACCAGTGAACAATGGTTCATATCAATGGAGGCAAATATGAAACAGACAAGTGATATGCCACATAGAGAACATAGCAATTAACCTTCTGCTTGAAATGACATCAGCACATCTTCCTGACCAGTTTCTATAACATGAATCTAGTTCTGGTACTTACAAAACACTTTTTAGAAAATATGTGTTTCTTTCCCTTTGAGCTTTCCTCTGACTCCCCACTTTCTAAAATCTTCCATAACTGATCTGATGGGAAGCAATTGAAAGGAGAAGATAATAAGCTATGTTTCTCTATAACTTCAAAATTAACATTGATGTCTAATGCTACTGATTTTTATTACCTGGCATTATTTTTTAAGTGAGTCATTTTAGTAGAAGACTTTTACTTAGTCTCTATTTTGGGTAACTCTGGGAATTTAAATAAGCCAAAGTTCTTTGCTAACTGAAACTTTATAAAAAACCTCTGGAGGAGTCTAGGAGTTTGCATTTTATAATCCCTAAGTAAGTTTTCATTTTTCCTAGATTCTCTAGGCTGCTAGATTTCATGTTTAAAGTTCACTAAACCATTTTTAGACCCCTGGGTCTTGGTTTTTCAGCCGTTTACATACAGTGTTTAGCAACCATTGTTGTTAATGACAAAAAGAAACTCTCAGAGAAGGTATTCTTGAAGATGTAGGGGAAGTCAGGGTCTGGCACTTGGAAGGTTTTATGACCCAAAAGCTGAGAATGACTTGGAATTTAGCGCTGTGTTGTATATAGGATGATCACCAGAAATGAACTGTTTTATCACCTCATTCAGCCCTGTGGTCCAACTCTGTTGTCCTACTTGCTGAGAGAGCTCCTGGTTATGGAACATTTCATTTATAAACTCAAAGATCAGAAATGTTTGCCAGAGCAAAGCCTAGGAAAAGGGTTAGCAGGGATCTTAATTAGCAAACATCTCACCATTCTTTTATCGCTCTTTGTTAGCTTCTATCAATAACCCCCAAACCATCTTCACTTAATACTAATATATCACTAAGTACAAATATAGTCACTATTTATGATCTTTCAGTATTTTTCTTTAAATTCTCATCTGTGCCTGATATTACAACTTTTGATAGCTAGGCAGTAAATGAAGGAGACAATCTTATATAGCAAGATTTAGACTGAGGCAACTCACTTTCCTAATGGTGTAAGCACTTTTGTCTGGTACTAGTAAAATGGATAAGTATGAGGGCTGTTAATTTAACTCTAATGTGGGTTGCATGGGAAAAGCTATGGGGGTTCTATTTAGTTGGTAGTAAACAACTTCAGAATCAATGTGTTTTTCCTTACTGAGGGCTTGCTTAGTGCACTGGAAAAAAAAAATTCTATTAGTCTGCCTCATTTTGTAGTCATGGCACAGCCTAATGCACGAGCCAATGGCACCCATTAAGGCCGGGATGACTGTTCACAGCGAAATGAACCAAACCATCTGAATCCAACCCAAATGCCATCATTCAGAGAGCCAGACAGAGCCATGATTTAGGATTTTTTCAACATTTCCTGGCAATTTGTATCATTTGCTGCTGGGCCCTGAATGATGCAGATTGCCATAAAGTGGGATAATCAGGCAGTTGAAGTGTCATAAAGCGGTAGGAGAAACAAATTTCTATCTTGGAACGTCACAGACCAATGGATGTTGTGGGGAATGAACATGGACCCTGCCTGATGGGTGCTGTGTGTTTGCCAAGTGCTGTGCCCAGCAAAAAAAGATACCATTTTGTCAGCTTGTACTCCTCCAGATGCCAGGGATGATGTCAGATTTGACAAAGGAGGAGATGCTGGGCCCTAGATCTGCCCTTGGATTCTGAATTTAATGGGAGAAGTATGCAGTGGTAGGGAGCCAGAGAAGTACCATCAGGTACATGAAGATAATTTAAGAAACTCTTTGGAGTTTGGAGGAGGGGAAGAAAGCCATCAGGATGCAGACCCTGCTTTCAACATGCCCCTGTTTCTCATGCCATGAATTGTGTGTTTCACTCTACTGGGCCTGGAAATGCTACGCTAACATTGTTCTTTGGAAATCCTCTGCCAGGTGTTAAAGCCTTTAAAACAATCTGACTCCCAAAAACCTTTCTAGTCTTTTAAAACATTATTCTCATGCCCATATTCTCTAACCTAGTCAGAATGGCCTGTTATCCCTTCTTAATAAGATGTGAATTTGAATCATGGCTCTATTTCCTCCTTCTTGTGTGACCTTGGGCAAGTCACTTAACATGTGGTCTCAATTTCCTGATCTGTGAAATGAAGAGATTGGGCTAAACGACCCCTAAAGTTCAACTCTAGAGCAATGACTCTATGAATGACATTGCATATCTTACCTTTTTACCTTTTTACAAATGATCTTCTGTGTCGGGAATGTACTCTTTTTAAACCTCTGACTTCTAGAGTCCCTGATATCCTTCAGATAAAAAAAAAATCAGTTACAATCTCCTATCTCCATGAAGCATTTTCTGATACTCCGAGCTGTTAGTGTGCTCCTTCTTACACTTACTTTACATCGACTTTATATTTTACTTATTTGTTGTAACTTCTTATTTTTTATCTCTTTATTTTTTTAAATTTTATTTTAGTTTGCATCGTTCATTTCCATAAGATTTTGAGTTACATATTTTCTCCCCTTTTTTCCCCTACCCACCACCCCAGAACAGCCATCCCAGTGTGTCCCTCCTCCCGCAGTCTATTCTATCCTATGTCACTTTTCGGTTGGGCAGGATGAATCTCCCAACCACAGTGCCTTGTGTATCTCAAGTTCCAGTTGGATGTAGTCAATAATAATAATAATAATAATAATTGCATATATATATATATATATATATATATATATATATATATATATATAGAGAGAGAGAGAGAGAGAGAGAGAGAGAGAGAGAGATTTATAACATTTGATAATGGAACTTTAGATTCTAGATTCTTTCTCTTCCTCTCTCATCACCCACCCCCACTGGAAGGACAAGCAATCAAATACAGGCTGAACATGTGAAATTACGCAGAACCTCTCCATAGTGAGCACACTGTGAGAGTCTGATTAAATGTCTCTTCTTCCTATCCTGCCCCC
>CM053590.1:116017192-116044612 GCA_028646515.1 Pseudochirops corinnae
TAAAGGTATTATATTCTTCAGTCAGGTTGTTGACTCTTTTTTCATGATTTTCTTGCATCATTCTTATTTCTCTTCCCAATTTTTCCTCTACTTCTCTCATTTGGTTTTCAAAATCCTTCTTAAGCTGGTCTATGGCTTTTAGGCAGTCTTCATGTTTCTTGGAAGCTTTTGGTGTGGGAGTTCTGACTGTGTTGTCTTCCTCCCATTCTGTGCTTTGATCCTTCTTGTCCCCAAAGAAGGAATCTAGAGTTTGGTTGCTGTTCTTACTTTGCTTCCTTTGCCTGCTCATGATGTCCAGTCAGTGATTTTTTTAGCTCTGTGGAACTCTGCTTCCAGAGGGGAATGCTCTGTCCCAAATTGCTGGGGTTTTCGCAGCTGCCAGAGCTTTTAGGGGGATGCCAGTTTTTTGCCCCCACCAGCTTTGGCTCCCTGAAAACACACCCCAGGACCACCACTCAAGACCACGACCCTGTTCCAGGCCACTCAACTCAAGAGCACTTGGCCTCAGAATGATTCTTGGCCCCCTCTGAAGTCTGCAGGCTGGGAGCTCTGAAGCAGCTACATGGAGGTGGCTGTAGGGCCTCTGCTTCTGCCACTTCCTTGCCCTATAGGCGGCTTTTCTCCCCAAAGTTTAGCCTAGTTCCACTGACCTTTTACTTAGGCTTGATAATTCTGGAAACTGCCACAGCTGTCGCTGATCCACTCTCCTGAAGCTCCAGCTTTGGCTTGGCTCGGCTCTCTGGCCACCCCCGGGGCCAAGCTGCGGTTTCAGACTGCGCTGGTTTCAGCTCCTGGTGCTGAGATGGTCCCTTCTAGCCAAGCTGCCTTCAGGGGGAATTATATTTGTGTGTGTTTTAGAGCCCTAAAATTTGTTTAGAGTTATATTTTATGGGTATTTGAAGTGGCTGTTTGGGAGCTGCCATACCTTGCTGCTCCTACGCTACCGTCTTGGCTCTGTCCCCCCCAATACCATATTTCTAACAATACTACAAAGCAGTAATTATCAAAGCAATTTGCTACTCACTAAAATATAGATAATTATATAGTGCCTACTATGTGGATAACTGAAATAGATTAGGTAAACAATACATAGAAGCCAATGCACACAGTAGCAGAGTGTTGAGTAAACCCAAGAGACCCAGCTACTGGAGTTGTTGTTGTTCAGTTCTTTCAGCCATGTTTGACTCTTTGTCAACCCATTTGGGGTTTTCTTGGCAAAGTTACTGAAGTGGTTTGCCATTTCCTTCTCTAGCTCATATTATAGATGAGGAAACTGAGACCAACAGGGTTAAGTGACTTATTCAGGATCACAGAGCTAGTAAGTGTCTGAGGCCAGATTTGAACTCATGAAGATGAATCTTCCTGTCTAAGCTCAGTACTCTAGCCACTGTGTCACCTAGCTGATGGAAGTTACTACAGTAAGGACTCATTATTTGACTAAACTGTTGGGAAAACATTAAAGTAGTCTGTCAGAATTAAAGTCCCATAAGTATATACAGACCAACATTTCATACCCCATATGTAGCAAGACAAGTTCCTAATTCCTACATGACTTAGAAACAAAATGTCACATTATAACAAAATTATAGGAACAAGGAAGAAATTACTTTTGGGTTCTATGGGTCAGGGAAGAGTTCATAACCAAATAAGATAGAGAGAGGATGGTTGAAGATAAAATATGCAATTTTGGTTATATACAATGAAATTTTTTACACAAACAAAACCAATAAAGTTAAAATTAGAAGGGAAATAGGTTACTGGGAAAAATTTTTACAGCAAATTTCTTTGATAAAAGTGTCATATGTAAAAGGAACTGATTCAAATGTAGAAGACTAAGACAGGCAATGGTCTCCAATAGATAAAGGGTCAAAGGATATGAACAGATTGTTTTCAAAAGAAGAAATATAAACTATCAACAAACATATAAGAATACTACAAATCACTAGAAATTAGACAACTGCAAATTAAAGCAACTCTGAGGTTTCTTTTCATAGCTATTCAGATTGACAAAGATGATGAAAAAGGCTAATGAAAAAAATTTGGAAGAGTTATGGAAGAAACAGGCACATTAATTAGTTGAGTGAATTGGTTGAATCATTCTGGAATGTATTTCAATCTATACCCCCTTGAAGTAAAACACATATGTGTATGTATATGTGTGTTTTTGTATGTATATGTGTATATGTGTATGTATATGTGTGTATGTCTACATATGTATGTACATGTATATGTATATATGTATGTATATATGTATATATATGTGGTATGTGTGTGTATACACACACATATACCATTTTGAACTAGAGATACCTCTACTAGACCTATATCCTATGGAAATCAAAGAAAGATGGAAAAGTCCCACAAATATAAAATTAGAGCAGCTCTTTTTGTAATACTGTAACTTTGGAAATAAATGGGATGCCTATCAGGGTTAAATAAATTATGGCCTATGAATATAATGTAATATTATTCTTCTACAAGAAATAATGAAATGGATGGTTTCCACAAAAGAGGAAGAATTTTATGAACTGATGTTGGGTGAAGTGAGCAGACCCAAGAGAATAATTTTTATAATATCAACATTATAAAGAAAAATAACTTTAACATTCATTTTTAAAATAAAAGTTTGAGTTCCAAATTTTCTCCTTCCTTCCTTCTCTCCCCCTCCACAAGATGATAATAAACGATTTCATATAGATTATATATGTACAATCAGGTAAAAGATATTTCCATATTAGTCCCAGTATGAAATAAGGAACAGAACAAAAGAAAAAATGCAAAAGAGTGAAAATGGGATGCTTCAATTTACATTCAGACTCCATCAGTTCTTTCTCTGGATGTATCATTACTGTGTACACTGTTCTCCTGGTTCTGCTCACTTCACTATTCAGTCATGTGAAAGAAGAAACAGAAAAAAAGGAAATATATACACACACATACACATACAACCCAACAAAAAAGTGAAAATAGTATGTTTCAATCTGCATTCAGACTCCATAGTTCTTTCTTTGGAGGTGGATAGGATTTTCCATGAGTCTCTTGGAATTGTCTTGGTTCATTGTATTGTAGAGAAGAGCTAAGTGAATCATTGTTCATCATCACACAGTGTTACTGTTACCGTATATAATGTTTTATTTCTGCTCACTTCACTCAGCATCGGTTCACATAAGTCTTTCTAGGTTTTTCTGAAATCTGCCATTGTTCATCATTTCTTTTAGCGTAATAGTATCCCATTACATTCATGTCAGGGTTCTCTTTCAGAGTACTCTAACTTACCAGCAGGGGCAATCAGTTACTCACCCAACTAATTGATGTTAGCGTACCTTTTAGAACAGAAGAGTTATGGCTCTGAGGTCCAAACAGAAAGGTTTATTAAGGTCTCTCTATGGGGAAACCTTAAAGTAATATCCTAAGGCAGCCTTCAAAAATATCTCCAAGGCTTAGATCTTATATAACCCCCAGATCCACCTACCACATGTGACAGAGCTCAGCTGACCAGAATTGTGAGAGGGGAAGTGCAATTACAAGGGTATGAAGGCCCCAGGGTGTGGAGACACCAATCAGGAACAGCAGGTAACCCCACACAAGAGAATCTTGAGCGATGCAGTATCCCCTGGCAGGGGACAGTGCGATATGCCCTGACCTCCACATGACCCAACTAATTCCCAGGCCTCAAACACTTCCCTGTGCCATGACACAACCACTTGCAATCTTGCATATATTTTCTGAACCTCACACATTCATATACCACAACCTGTTCAGCCATCCCCAATTGATGGGCATCCTCTCAATTTCCAGTTCTTTGCTACAAAAAGAGCTGCTACAAATATTTTTGTACATGTAGGTCCTTTTACCTTTTTAATGATCTCTTTGGGATACTGACCAGTAGTGGTATTGCTGGATTAAAGGATAAACACAGTTTGGTTGCCCTTTGGGCACAGTTCCAAATTGCTCTCCAGAATGGTTGGATAAGGGACAGCTAAGTGGCACAGTGAGTAGAGCACTGGCCCTGGAGTCAGGAAGACCTGAGTTCAAATCCGACCTCAGATGCTTGACATACTTATTAGCTGTGTGACTTTGGATAAGTCACTTAAGCCCAATTGCCTTGCCTTCCACTCTCTAAAAAAAGCGGGGGGAGGGGGTGTCTCACTCCCAGAATGGTTAGATAAGTTCACAACTCCACCAACTAGGCATTAGGGTCCCAATATTTCCACATTTCCAACATTTGTCCTTTTCCTTTTCTGTCATATTAGAAGGTGTGAGATGGGATTTCAGAGTCATTTTGATTTGCATTTCTCTAATCAATAGTGATTTAGAGCATCTTTTCACATGACTATAGATAACTTTAATTTCTTCATCTGAAAACTGCCTGTTTGTTTCCCTTGACCATTTATCAATTGGGGAATGACTTGTAAAGAAAAATAACTTCGACAGTCTTGAGAACTCTCATCAATTTAATCACCACCTAAGATTCCAGAGGACTGATGATAAAGCACCTCTTCACAGAGAGATAATGATCTAACGATACAGAAAAAGACAAACATTTTTGGGCACAGCTAATGTTTGCCTTAAATATCTGTATTTGTTACAAGGATTTTGTTTTCTTTTTCTTCTTTTTATTTTCCCTTATAATGGGAGGGCAAGGAGAGATAGGGATAGGATAGAAAAAAGAGAAAAGAAAGAAAAGAAGTTCATAAAGGCCTCTTTTTTAAAAAAAATTATTTTATTTTTGAACAAAGATGACTTCTCTCTTTCTAACCACCCCTTCTCTCATCTTCATTGAGAAAGAAAGAAAAATGAAATTCCTGGTATAAACATGTGAAGTCAAGAAAAACAAATTTTACCAATGGCCATGTCCTCAATCTTCACTCTGAGTCTATCACTTCTCTATCAGGAGGTGGACAGCGTGTTTCATGATGAGTCTTTTGCAGTTATGGTTGGTCCTTGTATTGACTAGAGTTCTCATGTCTTTTACAATTTTCTATTTTTACAATAATGCTGTTTTTGTACATATTATATAGTGCCTACTATGTGCCAGCATGGTACTAAGTGCTTTTTTTTTTACAAAAATTATCCCATTTGATTCTCACAATAACCCTGTGAGGCACTTACTATTATTATTTTCATTTTACATTTCAGAAAACTGAGGCAAACAGTGAAGAGAGTGATTTGCTCAGGGCCAGAGCTAGTAAGTGTCTGAGGCAGGATTTGAACTCCAGTCTTCCTGACTCTAGGCCCACATCTCTATTCGCTGCTACCAGGGGCCTCACTAGGGTTATCATCCCGCAGAAGGTGATCTTAACCTAGATGGATCTGTGGATTTAGTTCAAGGGGTTCATGAGTCTGAATGGAGAAAAATGGTGAAAAAAGTCTTTTTTTCTCACTAGTCTTTGGTTTCCTTTAGATCTTATGTATTTCATTTTATGCATTTAAAGCATTATTCTAAGAACAGTTTCATAGGCTTTATCAGACTGCTATTGTGACATAGAATAGGCTAAGGACTCCAGTCTTTGAGACTGCAAAGTGCATTGAAAGATTAAGTGACTTACCCACAGTTAAAGGACCAGTTTCCAGAGGGAGCAATTTGAATCTTAGTCTTGCTGACTTGAATACTGGTTCTCTTCCCTCTGCACCATGCTGCTTCTCATTAAGACCTTTGCATACTCTAAAAGTGAATGATATTTTCCTGTTCCCCCCAGTCCCTGTTGCCCTAGTTAGAGAAGCTCACCAGCATCCATGTCTGGGTTCTATTTCTCTTCCCCTGCCTTGTATTTTCCTATCCCCATTTCCATTTTATGGTTGCCTTTTGAAGTCAATGAAATTGAAGGACTGCTCAAGATGTAGAAAGGATCAGAATCTGATTGTGAATACTCAGTTAGCCCTATGGGGAGAGGAAGGCACAGTGCTCTTAGATGACTTAATTTTATTGCTATTGTATGGCCTTTTCCTCATAGCTCTCCAGACAGCATTTCAGCTGGGGACCTGCACTTGAAACAGCATTGTATAGTCTCTCATAGACTATCGCGAAGCATATATTTTAAAACTGCCTTCTCTTTCTGATCCAGGAAAGATATTAAGGCAGCTTTTTAATTTATAGCTTGGATTTCTTCATTCTTTTAAAGTTTTACGACTAAAGAATAAACTTTCATTTTAAAATTAATCTTGCAGATACTTAGGATACCAATGGAAAGCTCATTTTCGATGTTTTAATTGTATTACCTTACTTCTATTTTGCTACATATAATGCATTCACCTTTTAACCCATTCATAATGCATTTTGATTTTAGTCTGTAGATTGTGATTGAAATTCCTTTAGAGATGACTTTTTATTTATATTACAAAAAAGCATAAAATGGATATGTTTTCTGTTCTTGTCCATCTTTGAAATTGATTTATGCCTTTCAAATGATAGCTTTAAAAGGCACATTTTTAATATCATTGTAATGGAGTCCTTGAAAGACAACATGATGTAGAAGATAGACAACCTGCTTCAAAGTAAGGAAGTATGGGTTCGAATCCTGATCTCATACCTCCTGGCTGTGTGACCCTGAGCCAGTCACTTAACCACTAAGAGCTTCAAGCAGTTCTCTAAGATTGTAAATTGCAGAACAGTTTCAAATCTGCATAGGCAGGGGCTAGTTCCCTATGTTAGTTAAATCATAGTTCTCAACCAAATATTATCTATCTGTATTTTTTGTCTGTCTATGCATCTATTCATCCATCCATCCATCCATCCATCCATCCATCCACCCACACTCCTATTTATCTATCTATCTATCTATCTATCTATCTATCTATCTATCTATCTATCTATCTATCTATCTATCCATCTATCCACTTATCTCTCTATCATCTACTTATCTATATCATCTATCTACCTATCAATACAAACCTTATATTCCTTAATTTTACCAATAAATATTCCTCTTAGCAAGAGAATAAACAAGTGGTTATCCATCCTTGCTTTGAAGATCTTCAGTGAGCAGAAACCTAGTAACTCCCCAAAACAGTATATTTCCTTTCTGGCCAGTTCTAATTGTTAAGAAATTTGTCCTTAAGTTAATCTGAACTCTCCCCCTCTTAACTGCTTTACATTGCTCCTAGTTCTGTCTTTTGGGATAAAGAAGAACAAGTCTCATTACTCTTCCATATGACAACTCTTCAAATACTTAAATAATAGCTAATAACAATAGCTAACATTTGCATAGCATGTTAAGAATTGCAAAATGCGTCACCAATACTATCTCTTTATTCTTACAACCACTCTGGGAGGTAGGTCAGTCAGTCAACAAACATTTATGAAGCACCTACTATGCAATGTCACCTTGCTGACAAATTGATGTACAGTCCAAACTATGTGGTTTTTTTTCCAGTAGCAATATAGACTGTAAGAGTCGGGTTGTAAGGGAAGCTGAGCATCACAGAATCTGCCTTTTCAAACTGTGGTGCTGGAGAAAACTTTTGAGAATCCCTTAGATGGCAAGGAGATCAAATCAGTCCATACTTAAAGAAATTAAATCAGGCTATTCACTGGAAGATCAAATACTAAAACTGAAACTTAAACTTTGACCACACAATGAGAAGATGGGACTCATTAGAAAAGACCCTGGTGTTGGGAAAGAATGAAGGCAAAAGGAAAAGGGAATGGCAGAGAATGGGATGGATAGACAGTGTCACGGAGACACTAAATAGGAACTTGGGCAGACTTTGAGAGACAGTAGAGGATAGAAGGACCTGGCATGCTGTTTGTTGTCCACAGTGTCATGAAGAGTTGACATGCCTGAATGACTGAACAATGAGTCAGGCATCATGCTAAGTGTTGAGTATACAAAGAAAGCAGAAGACAATCCCTGCCCTCACAATCTAATGGGGGAGATAATAAGAAAATAAATATGTGCAAACAAGCTGTATATAGGATAAGTAGGAAATAATCAACAGAAGCAAGGTACTAGAAGGTAAGACTTCAAGAAAGCAGGTGAAGGCATAAAACCCAGTTGAAGGAGAGCATTCCAGGCATGGGGGACTTCCAGCGTGGAGAGATGGAAAATCTTGTTTGTGGAACTGCATGTAGAAGCCAGTGTTACTGGATTGAAGAGTACACAGCAGGGAGTTAAGTAAAGGCCAGAAAGATAAGGAGGTTATGAAGGGCTTTGAATGCCAAACAGAAGACTTTATAGTTGATCTTGGAGGTGATTGGCAGTCACTGGATAGTGAGGAATTGAAGATGATATCTAGGTCTCTAGGAGGATGGTGGTGTCTTCAACAGTAATAGGGAAGGTTGGAAGGAAGGAAGAGGGAAAAGATTGATAACGAATTGAATTTTGGATATGTTAGCTTAAGATGCCATAGGATATCAAGTTGAAGATACCTAATACTTAGCTGGAGATGGGAGACTAGAGGTCAAGTCTGGATAAGTGGAGAATCATCAGCAAAGAGGTGATGATTGAATCCATGGGAGACAATGAGATCACCAAGTGATGGAGTATTGTGGGAGAAGAGAAAAGAGTCCAGGACTGAGCCTTGTGGGACACCCACAGTTACTAGGAATAATTGGGAGGAAGATCCAGTAAAAAAGACTGAGAAGAATTAGTCTGGCAGATAGAAGGAGAGCCAGGAGATGATAGTCTAAGAAACCCAGAGAGAAGAGAGTATTAAGGAGAAGAGGGTGATCAACAGCGTTGAAAGTTGCAGAGAAGTCAAGATGGATGAGAACTGGAAAAATACCATTTATAGGGAGGTGCTCTTATCATCTCCATTTTACTGATGAGAAAACTGAAGCAGAGAGAGGTTAAGATGGTTCACCCAGGGACATACACCTAGGAATTATCTGAGGCTGGATTTAAATGCAAGCCTTCCTGCCTCCAGGACCAGCATTCTGTCTACTGTTCCATTTAGTCTCTGAAAACAGCCATCAAAGTCTTCTGTTCTCTAGACCAAACATCCATATCTTCTCCAAGTGATCTCCATGTAGGCGCTTGATATTCCCAAAACCAAAGTCTGACTATGTCACATCTCGGCTCTAAAAGTTGCTCCCTCTTGCCTCCACGATAAAATTCAAATTCCTCAGTTTGGAATTCAAAATCCCTCAAAATCTGGTTTTACTCTATCTCTATAGGCCTCTTGCATATCACTTCCCCTTAAATACTCTATATTCCAGATAAACTTGACATTTCATCTCTTTTCTCCATTCTTTTCTATAGGCTGTCCCCCTCACCTGGAATATTTTCTTTCCTCAATTCCATATTTTCTTCCAAGGTTCAACTCAAATAGTGATTACTATGTGAGGCTTTTCTTTGATTTTTCCAATTGTCAATGTTCCACTCCTTGAAATTAATTTTTATTTGCTGTAATTATATTTTGTATCTACTCATCTGCATACTTGTTTTTCCCCTTAGTAAAGTGTAGGCCCCTTGAGAGCAGGGAGAAGTTCATATGTCTTTTATTTTGTATCCCCAATACCTATATATCTAGCAGATAGTAGTGTTTAATAAATGATAACTGAATTGAATTAACCTATATGTGTCTTAGTCTCCTGATCTGTAAAATGAGATGGGCTAGATTAGACAATCTGTAAGGTCTCTTTCGGTGCTCATTCTTACAATGTTGTGATTAGAATCCAAATATGACTTCTAGTATAGTGGTTGTTTTACAAATGAGTGAACTGGGATATTCAGAGAGGCTACCTGGGAACAGAATCTTAGTCTCCCTATTCTCTCAGTCTAATGCTCTTTACATTACGGCGAGTTGCTTTTCTAGGTTTCACTTCCACCACATTTATGACTTAGAGGTTCTCAAGGGTCAGGGATAATACTCAGAGATTAGAACCCAGGGCCATTAATGGTACTATTTTATCTAGGATATGGGTTAGATAGATTTTTATGGTCTAACCAAGGAACTCATCAATCACATATCACTGATGTTATGTGGAAAATGAGTTCTGAGTTTGAAATACCTGTTAGAAAATTAAATTTGAATAAAATTTATCAGTTGGACTTAGAATACAACTGTAGTTGACAGAATATACAAGCATGAGTATATAATACCATGAAGAACACTGTACTAGGCATTGGGGGATCTGGAATCTATCTCTAGTTTTATAATTGACTCACTGTGTAATTTTAGGCTGATCAGCTTAATTTTCTGCCTCAGTTTCCTCATCTATTCTAGTGAGCTTAATAACTATCTTGACTAGCTCAAAGGATTGTTTTTAGGTGCAAATTAGATAATGTACATGACAATAGTTTCAAAGTTTATAACAGTATACAAATTGATGTCGCTGCATAATTATTTTTCTTCAATATTATGTTATTGGAATTATTTCTATAGTTGGTCATCTAATTTCAAGGGAGAACTAATGAAGAATTGCTTTATGCTAGTATCATGAAAGATGTTATCCAAGAAAGGTATGATTGGAAGAGAAGTGACAGGCTAGTCATGCAGGCACAGAAAGGGGTAACTAGTGTAAATTCACATGTTTCATTAGTTCTCACATCCCAGGAGAGCTAAAAGATGACCTTCTAGCACGGTAAGTGGAGCCCTTAGAAAAGACTTAGAGGAGGGCATTAAAAAAAAAAATCATAGAAAATGGGAAGACATTGATGGGCCATGATCTGTGTACTGAAGGAGAGACACCAACATATATATATATATTTATATATATATATGTATATTTATACGTGCACAATATGTATGCATGTACATACATATCCATATATATGCATGCATATATGCATATTTTTATCCAAAAATGAATACAATAATATCTGTTAGAGACTGGCCCTGTAATTACATTGTTATAAAGAACTCCTAACTAAGGATACTTCTTCTAACAGTGCAGAGATATCTTCCTTGAAACTTATGTAGTTTTCAATTTAGTAGACTTAGCTCTTCTCAGCAATGCAAGGATCTAAGACAACTCCAAAAGACTCATGATGAAAATTGCTATCCACATCCAGAAAAAAGAATTATGGAGTCTGAATGCAGATAGAAGCATAGTATTTGCTATTTTGTTTTGTTTCTTCTTTCTTGTGGTTCCTCCCATTGTTTTTGATTTTTCTTTACAACATGACTAACGTGAAAATATGTGTATTATGAATGTATATGTAGAACCTATATCAGATTGCATGCTGTCTTGGGGAGAGGGAAGACAGAGAGAGGGAGAAAATTTGGAACTCAAAATCTTATAAAAGTGAACGTTGAAAACTAAAAATTAATTAATTAATAACAAAAAAGAAACATAGTTTTAAAGAGTTGCCAAGAGCACTGAAAAGCCAAGTGAAGTTGGTTAGGTTCACATGACCAGTAGGTATCAGAAGTAGGACTAGAACCTAGGTCTTCCTGTTCTGAGGGTGGTGCCTCTCATACTTTCTCTTGCTGTCTCTGTCTGTCTTTCTGTCTGTCTGTCTGTCTCTCTTTCTCTCAGATCAATTAATGGGAATTTTTAAAAATCTCTCTCTCTTTTCACAGAGACAAATGATATTTAGAGTTAGTGAGCTAAGGGATTCTCCATTTCCCATCCCAAGCAGGATGTGTGTGACCCAAATGCTTCCCTTCTTAGGCATGAAAGATTAGCCCCTTTCAAAGAAACTTTTATTGAGTGATGGTTTTGTTTTCAGCACGATAGGAGAAAGAGAAAGGTTTAAGGCATGTTCTGTTCTCTCATGGTGCTTTTTGTCTAATTAGTTTAGGAGACAGGATGAACATACATGAAGTGATACCAAGCAATACAAGACCATACATGCTAAGTGCTCATTTACTTAGACGTTCAGGGAAGAAGGTCAGTGAAGGCTGCAGAAGTTATAAAAAGTTTAATGAAGGAGACAGGATTTGAAGGCCTTGAAGGACAGAGAGGATAGCTAATTCCCTATTTTCCAGTTTACCTTCAACATATGTATGTGTATCATGGGGAAGCCATAAAAAATGTAATTGAGTTTTATTCTTTCCTTTGAGTCTAGTAAAGACTTAAAAATATGATTAAAATTTTGAAGTAGCATTCATTGAATGTTATAGCTGGAAAAGAACTTACGTATAGATCAGCTCATCCAAACCCATAATTTTACAGATGAATAAACTGAGAAAAGTTAATTGTCATAAATCACATAGACAGTTGAATGGCAGGATCAAGACTACAGCCTTGTTCTTATCCCCTTCCTAGTTTAATATCCTTCCCATTATGTCACTGGGAGTGAGTAATGTATATATTGGGGGTTATGTGTGCATGTATGTATGTATTTAATTTTCAGGCCCCTAATTGTAGGTTGAATTTCCTTGGCTTTTTTTATAACTCTTTTACATTCAACTGAATTGCATTCCCCCTAAGTAGCTTTAAGTGATCTAATGTTATCCATACCATGATCCATACTCTTGAATGAAAAGTGGAAATGGTGTGTATTGTGAATTATCCAACTCTCTTCACCTTATTAGCTCATAAAAAGTGGTCTAACTTAGTGAGGGCTAACTAACAGTCAACCTTGGTGTTCGGCAATTAAAGGAGCATGACACGAAAGGCCTCAATGTTTAGGCTGGAACTACAGAAGAGGATTTATGGGAAGCCTCCTGTGTGATGAGTCACACAGAATGCAAGGGTGTGAGTGGGTTCTAATTTTTACCGTTGATGGGTGAATGAATTTCAGTGAGACTACAGATTCATTACAGTATATAATTGTTTACACAGCTCATGTATCCCACCCTCTCCAAGACCCATTCTCTCGTCTGTTCATCGCTGTCATCATCATCATCACTAGGATTTATATAGCACTTAAAAGTTTATGAAGGATTTACATAAATTTCATTTGTTCAAATGAAAGTATAATGCTGAGGGAGAGTGCATTCTGAAAATTGTGCCACAATTACAAGGAAATGGGGACTCACTCTTGCTTGTAAAAGGTAAGCCACCTAGATTCTGAAAACGTCATCTCTATTCTAGCTGGTAACTGCTCCAGATTTGACTTAGCCGAGCCTGGAACTTTGAATGGGTCCCCTATTTGTGCACTAAACTTCCAGTGAGTCAGAGATATTCTTCTGAAATTCGATGCTGGCATAATGTTACATCTTTCTATTTTAGATTTCTCTTTTAATCCCTGCCTAACAAATACCAGATAGAGTAGGATAACATTCAGTTGTCTTTTCCTCCTCTTTTTAATAGACCTTGTGATTGTCTGAATGTAAGTGGTCTAAAGGCTGAGAGCAAGATCCATTATTAGGAGCATTCTCCTGAAATTATGAATTTCAGCAAGGCTTGTGGCACCATTGCAGACAGCTTTTGCCACGAAAGGCACTTGCTTGTCTGTTTCTTGTATCCTGTTAAATATTTCTTATTCCCTCAAAATACACCACGAGGACCATTTGACTGTCCCCTCTGGCTCCTGCATCTTGCTTCCAGTGTGAACAGACAGGTAATAGCCATTCAGCAGGGCCATTACCTCTTCTAAAGACTATTATCAAAACGGTCATTATACATAATGGAGATTATTACAGACAGCTTGAGAGATTTTTTAGATACATCTCGACTGTAATAGGTGGCCCTTTTTAGCCTTATACATGGGGGGGGGGATAATAGCAGGGCACAAAATGCATGGCAGATACTGCTTTCTGAGCAAAACTTTCTCTGTTTTTAATGCATTAATTGGATTGGAGATTTAAATTTTATTTATACAGCCCCTGCAAATTTAAACCACTGGTCAAAACACATTGGTACAGCCTGAGAACTGGAAGTGAAAATTGCTATTACAGCTTTTCAGCAGGTTTATGTACATGCATGCAAATGCACACGTGTGTTTCACAGAGATAATCCAATTAACAAATCCCCAGGAAAGAAGTTCTATTATAGGAAGTCAAGGTTAAAAAAACCCTTAAACATCATAGATTCATAGAATCTTGAAGGGACTCTAGAGATCATCTAACACAGCCTTTACATGGCAAAGGATTCATTCTATAACATCCTTTATGAGGGTTTGTTTAAGCATCTGACTGAAGGCCTCCAGGAATCGGAGATGCACTAGCTTTCCAGGAAGCCCATTACACTTTTGGATGGCTCTGATGATGCAGGGGATAAGAGTTTTGAACTTAGAATAAGGAAGATAGCTCCCCTCTTAGGCACTTACTAGCTTGTGGCCCTGGGCAAGTCACTTGATACCCAAACTGTACATTGAGTGATTGTCATAGAGTTGGGAACCCAATCTGTCTAAATATCTAGATATCGAAATATCCCAATATAAGTATTTCGCATGTTTGCCTTTCTCCAGTTTGTGACACTTTTATTCTCCACAATCTTTCAAAAACCACTAGCAATGACCCTCAGCAGTCATATCTCCTGGTTCTTTCAGTACCCTAGGATGGAGCTTATCTGGGCCTGGTGACTTGAACTTAGAGAAGGCAGCTAGATGATCATCTTGTATACCTACTTGAATTTTTTTCTACTTTGTATTTCCTCCATATAATTCTTATTCCATAGTTCATTCTCCTTAAAAAAAAAAAAGAAATACAACAGAAATTGAGTCATTCAGCATTCTTGCTGTTAAACATCATGATGCTCTGAACTTGGTATATGCTTCATAATTATTTGTCGAATTGAATTGAATCAGGTACCTTATCTTTTTTCCATCCTTCTCTTACATGAACATAGTTTAATAAAAAACATTTTTTTGATGGTCCATAGCATTTATGGCTAGTCTCAGCTCATTCTTACAGGAACTATTTGTTTCCTTCATTCTCAATTACTTGCCCTTGTTTCCATCTTATATAGACAGCTTTTGAAAATCTAAGTTTGTTCATCGATTCTCTGGGTATCCACATTGATCTTTTTATGTCCCTGCTATCCCTCTGCATGGCAATCATTTCAATTTATGCCTTCAGAATTTTATTCTTAAGAGATTCCCATGACTTTTGGACTTGTTTGAGTCCATTGAATAGTACATGTCTTTTCTTTTCAAACCCTTGAAATCTATACTCTATCTAGGGTCCATGTCCGAGTGGTCATTTTTCTCATCTACCAAAACTCTGTGATGGAGAGATCACTCTACTCCTTGTGATAAGAGCTCACAATGTACATCTTTTTGTTTGTTTCTTTTGTTTTGTTTTGAGATTAGGTGTCCCTATCTCTCCCAGGCTGGAAGTATATATAGTGGTCACTTATAGGTTGACCCAACTGATTATCATAAGAGTTTTATCCTGCTCTGTTTCTCCCTTCCTTTGTTAAGTTTGGTGATTCCTCTACTTTTAGAGATTCACCAAATTTGTGCCAGTCAATGTGGATACTTGATCACTGGCTCTAGACCTACTGTAACTCTGAACTCCCCAATGCAAATGATTCATAAAGCTCAACCTCCCTAGTAACAGAGAATACAGGTGTGTGTCACTATACCTGGCTTACAAGATTCTGGCTGTTTTTGTTTGAGTAGTCAGCTTCTTTTTATGGGTCAGAATCAGGTGTAGATAACCATATCCTTTATTGCTTCCTCCATCATTTGAAGGATGGAAGCTTTATTAGGGCAGATCACAGATTCATCAGCTATTCTAATTCTGATAAAAAGAAAATTCTAGCTGATCTGTTTGATTGCTACACCTCACTACTACAATACCGTATTTCCAAATTTGACTTCCCCAATTTCTTATCTAATTTCTCGTTCAGTCCAGGTTACTTGTGGTAAACTCTGACAACAATATAATTTGATTTCTACCTTCATTGATCAGTTCTCACTAAAATACTTTCCATTTTGTTTCTCTCCTCAGGTTCCTGGATTTTCTTACATGCATATACCTTCTTAATATATAATTCTACTCCATCTCCCCTTTAAAACTATTTCTGTAACTTTTTAATGAGGTACACCCTTCCAGCTCCTTACCTTAAGTGGAAAGTGATGATGAAAATACTATCTGTATGCCCCCAAATCTTCAGGTTTTCTCCCTTAGGATGGAATAGGTATTACTAATATTTCTATTACTAATATTTTCTAATATTACTAATAATTTCTTTCCCAAAAGGAATTGTGAAGACTGAGTCATGGTCATCAGGTTTGATACTTCTCAGGATGCTTTCAATCATGTCCCAGATATATGCGCTGGGAATATCATAGACTTCTCTGTCATATAAAGTTCCAAAAGGGCTTCTTTGGTATACTTAAGCAGGGAGTCATCTACCACCACCTTTTTCTTCTTTCTCTGACCATCTCTTACTTGATGACTCCTTGACATTTATATCATTCCCCAGAGCACAAGAAACTTTGCTGCCTCCTCAGATGGTCTAATTCTACCTTCTACCCTCCTCCTTCATGAATAACAATGTATTACAGTGGAAAGAGTGATGAACTTAGAGTTCAAGGACCTGAATTCAAATTCTGACTCTATTTACTGTGCTCTTCAGTAAAATGGAGGATTGGAATCATGTGCACTCTAATGTCTTTTTTGGCTATAAATCTATGATCCTTATACTCACTTTGAAGCTCCAGGTGTTCAGTGACCTTTCTCCCTTTCTCCTTTGTGCCATGGTCTTTCACTTCTCATATTCTATCACAGGCAAAAATTTAAACCTGCCTCTTTCCATCCCTTTCTTTATTTTTTTCATATTATTGTGCTTTGTTAATGATGATAAACTGGAAATTAGGAATTCATTCCTTCAGGACTTTCATTTTCTACTCTTTGAAGGGGAGTGGTTTTTGTGTATGTAGGTGCTCTATGGAATTGGAAGAAATACAAGCAGCATACACTCTCAGTCATTTACAGCATGATCTTCCTTGCCTTCCACATTTCTTGAAGCAAATTGCATAATCCTTTATCAATCCCTCACACAGTTCCTTCCTCTCCCCCTCTCCCACTAAGTAGGAGACCCTAGGAGTCAATATTTTATACTCATTTCATGATTTCTTTACTGCATTAACTGAAAGTCAGTGATGCTCAAGAATTACTTCTACCTGAGATGTACATTGCCCTGTTTCAATTTCTAATTGGGAAATGAAAGTCTTCAGTATTTTTTCCTTGTTCATAGACTATGTAGGCATTGTTTCAGAGGTGGAGAGATATTTAGGGAAGTAGAGGGGTTTCTGAAATTGTACTAACTTGGCATATTCAGCCAACCTGAAGGAAAACTCTTTGTAGTCTGCAAAAGGTAAAATGAAAGGGAAGGGAGAGGTGAATTGAAAAAGATGGAGAAAAGACAGTCTATGGTCTGTCATCCCTAGACACTTCTGCCCCCTCTCCCCACACACCTACACTTATCTTGAAGAACAGTTGTGACTTATGAAGGCCTGGTTAGGAGAGCTGCTGGGGAAATTCTTATCTTCTTTTAGTAACCAGAACTTGCTTTGCTGTATTACAAGTAGAATCGCCAACATGTCCCCTTCCTCCAGACCTAATGCACTTCTGCCCCCATATCATGAAAAGAGGAATGAATGTGTATATATATATATATATATATATATATATATATATCTCCAATCAGATGTGAGATTTCTGTGGCTTTTTGACGTGGAAGACCTCATTCTTCTGTATAGTCCATAAAGCCTGAATTCAGAAAGAAAAAGGGAAGAAAGGGAAAAAGGAAAGTAATAAACATTTATTAAGTGCCTCCTATGTGCCAGGCACTGTGTTAAGTACTTTAGAAATATTATCTCACTTGATCTTTACAATAACATCTGTGAAGAAAATAAAACAAAATAAAAATCAATAATTGTTTGATCAGTGCTATTATGATTTCCATTTTGTAGTTGAAAAAACTGAGGCAGACAGAGGTTGTGACTTGTCCAGAGTCACACAGCTATCAAGTGTTTGAGGCTGGATTTGAACTCAGTTCTTCTTGACTCCAGGTCCAGTGTATCCATTGTACCACCTAGCTGGGAAAAGACTCCCCCTTTTGAGTTAATTTATTATTTACATGATTGATTGAGATGAACCAATCTAATTTATTACTAATTCTATTTAGGGAATGATACATTTGGAGCTGGAAGGAATGTTTTAGTTATCTAGTACAACCCATTAATTTTACTGATGAAGAAATTGGAGCTCAGAGATTAAGTGACTCGCTCATGATCTCATAGATAATAAGGTGTACAAAGTTGTACCTTTCAAGTATAGGCTCCTCATTGAATTTCTCTCCCTTCACTTCCTCTTGGAGCTATAACCAGGAGGAAAGACAGTTTAGAACAGGGGTGGAGAACCTGTGGCCCTGAAACCATTTGTGGCCCTCTAGATCCTCAAGTGTGGCCCTTTGACTCAATCCAAACTTCACAGAACAAATCCCCTTAAGAAAAGGATTTGTGCTATAAAACTTGGATTCAGTCAAAAGGCTGTACCCAATGCCCTAGAAGGCCACATGTGGCCTCAAGGCTGCAGATTCCCCACCACTGGTCTATAGAATGGCTTATAGAGACAGCACAGAGAACAGTCCATTATGGATGCTGTGGTACTGGAGGATGGGGTGGAAGTTCGTTAGAGACTTCTGCCTCTGCAGGAGGCAGCTTGGAGGGAGGAGAAAAGATGGTAGACTCCAGGAAAGGGTACCACAGTAATGGGATGCCCTCAAGGAGCTTGTACTCTAAAAGAAGAGACAATACACAATGCACATGTGTGTGCATATGTGTATGTGTATGCATATATGTGTATATGTACATATGCACATGTATATATACATACAGAAAAAGGGAGAGGGAGAGTGAGAGAAATACACATAAAGCAGATACAGCCCCTTTGGGGAAGGGAAGGCACTAGGACCTGGGGGAACTAGGAAATGCCACTTGAGGAAGGTAATGCTTGAACTGAGTCTAAATAAATTTTAAGAGGCTGCAGGTGAAAACCTTCAAGAGTAGAGAAAAGAGGTGGAGAGTCATATGTGTAGATCAACAAGACAGCAAGTTTGGCTTGGCTATAGAGTAGGTAGAAGAAGTAATATGTAATAAAATAGGAAAGCTAAGATGGAGGTGCATATGAATTACTTTAAATTCTAAACAGAAGAGTTTATATTTGATCCTGCAACTTAATAGGGAGCCCTAGAGTTTATTGAGTAAAGAGGCTGGGTAGGGATGCCATGATCAGACATCTTAATCCATCCCTGGATCCAGGACTCAGACATATAGCTTATGTTTTATGGTGTATTTGACATTATTCTGCTCTTTTATCTGGTGTCTTAGAAAGTTATCCCTCTGCCTCCTTTACCATTGCTACCCCTGCTTACGAAATTTCTGACAGATAAGTTTGTAATTGGTATACACACACGTGTGTGTGTGTGTGTGTGTGTGTGTGTGTGTGTGTATATATATATATACACACACACATATATATGTATGTATGTATGTATAAACTTCTTCATTAATAAAGGTATGACCACATATAGATTTGGTAGTACAGAACAGTATGCTTTAGGATTGCCTTAATTAGACAGGGTATGGATTGAATAAACCAATAAACATTTAGGTATCCCTGATGCTAAAAGTCTTAATTGATTTCAAATAGAGTGATATAGAATATAGCGTATTTTTTAAAAAAATGAAATATATTCTTCTTTCCCTTCCTTTCTCTTCCTTCTTTCTATTACCACCTCTCGTTTGCTCATTTTGTACCCCTTTCCTCTGCTAGACTGTGTCCTTTGGAAATAGTGTATCAGCAGTCAGAAAAAAGAGGGCAAAAAGCACATTCCACCCCATATATCATTAAAGCAAACATCTAAAAATCAGTATTTACAGAGGGCTTGGATTTCCACCACCTTCCTTTCTACCTTGGTGCAGACTTAGGAAAACCATAGTTAATTTTTGCTAGTAGAAGTGCTGGCATTTTTGAGGATCCAGCTCATAAGAAACTTGTGAACTCATCATATTTCAAGAACAATAGGATGCAAAGATTCAGCTGTAATAATTGGAAAAGAAGGTCATTGCAGTTTGGCTTTGATGTAGGATGTGCTGAGATAGTTAACTACATGTGCAAGAGGCTATATGTTACTGAGCAGTCTGGCATTCAGAACCTGTTCCCAAAAGGTCTGTCCTAACCTATGCATTTCAATGATAATAATGAGTATAGTAAATAGCCTAATGCATTAGGTGATTCATGCCCATACTCCCTGATCCTGATATACTGGCAGATGTTCAAGGTGATTATGGGGTTGGCCCATTTTTTTCTTCCAGACTGTCTGAATATCTCTATGCTATTCATTCCATATCTAGGTAGGTTATAGGAATCATTCTACCCAGACCAGTTCACTCTAAGACTCAGAGATGCAACCATTCTTTTGTCAATGTGTGACAAGTAAGGCTAGTGCAAATGGGGATCTGTAAAAGTCTAGAGTGGCTTTCCCCAAGCTGTATAGACCCAATTATGTTTCTGACTATTTGAAAATTTTTGCTTCTGAATTTAGTATTGGCAAAGAACATTTTCTGGGGTGATAGTCCTGGGCCAAGAGCAAGAAGAGATACGGGATTTTTGCTTATTACTGTACTACTAAATGTGACCTTAGGCCTGTAATTTGATTTCTACCATGTCATTTTTCCATATCCTTAAAATGTAGATGTGGCTCTATCCCAGATCTTCTTTTTGGTTCGGACTAATTGTTGAAAGTAATTTTAAAGAATTTTGCTACTACAAAGTGCTATTTTGTTTAACAATGGTAATGATATTAATTAGTTTAAGCTCACTGCATTTGTACAACATAGGTGAAGAGACCAAGGGTAGGGAAGGACAGCTAAGGTCTCTCTTTTAGTGGATGTCATTTAGTGTTGTTCCCAGCCATTTAATTTGTTGGAATCACAAACCCAAGCTAATTACATTATCTTCCAAACCTATCCCACATGATACAACCAGGTGGGTCGCAACTATGCTTCCAGCCAAGACTCTGAAGCATCTCTACTCCTGAGCAACATCCCCTCTGTGGCAGTGGCTTTGGAGGTATTTAATGTGAACCAGCATCTTTTAATGCTCTCTTTTATTGTCATCACATTCTCAGCTTTCCATACCCTTTGTCATGGCTTGCACTCTGGGAGAATTGTACCAGGCTGCTTGCTCCCTGTCTGTTTCTTTGTGCTGTCAACTATTATTCCAGAGATCAAGCACCTGATGCCCACATAATTCTATTGTCCTTTCCAGCTCCCAACTGAAATAGAAACAGAAGGTCTAATGATCAACCTGGCTTCCTCTTGGTGGGAATGAATGAGCAGCGGCGTGCAAGATTCTATCTAGATGATTGTTAAAGCTGGCAAGTATACTTCCTGTATTTTTCTTTGCACTGCTCTTGCCCAGAGCAGTTCAATTGCATATTTTTAAAAGTAGGAAGCATTTAAAATAATTGAAACACGTATTTGCAGTTGATATTTTCATTGTTTTTTTGGATCCAAATAATTCAAAGCTTAACATAGTCATACTTAACACTATCTCTCCCCTGAAGAGCTATTTGGTGAAAACAAAACAAAACCAACAAAACAGATTTTTCTTTTTTTTTTTTTTTCTCATTTTTTCAACTGGCCAGATAGACATAGATATAACATTGTGTATGCAATCTTAAAAAAAAATTTAACCCAAACTGTACTTAACTCAATTCACTTCAATCAGCAAATATGTATTTAGCACCTACTATGAGCCAAGTGCTTAGGATCTGTGGATAAAAAGAAAAGCATAGTGGAAAAATGTATAATTTCCTTCACTGCTGAAACTGCAAGTCAAGACCAAAGAACAAACAAATCCACTCCAACAGCTTTAATCATAATAGAGATAAGGCTCTATGTTTAAGATGGAAAGAAAAGGGCTAATCACGAAACTCTGAACATATGTGAAAATGAAGTATCCTTTCTCATGTAATGTCATGGAAACATAAGAAGAGAAAGAGTTGATTCCATGGCTACAACTGTATTCACTGGGAAAATTGCTGGCTCAGTCACATCCTACTTTCAGTCTGACACTGGTATAATGATTTGTACTGCCCCTCTGCTTTCTCTTCACTTAGGCAAGCCCTATTAGGTCACTTTTAGGTGTGTATGAGAGAAGTTACTTTATAGTTCTAAGTTATGGAGGTCTTCAGGCAAAGAACGTACGAATGAACACTTTTTGAATATATTGTAGGGGGGACGTGGGCAGTTAGGTGGTTCAGTGGATACAGCATAGGGCTTGGAACAAGGAAGACTCATTTTCTTGAGTTCAAATTTGGTCTTAGACACTTACTAGCTGTATGGCCCTGGGCAAGTCACTTAACCCTGTTTACCTCAGTTTCCTCATCTATAAAATAAGCTTGAGAAAGAAATAGCAAATATTTTTGCCAATAGCCAATATTGCCAAAATAGCAATATCTTTGCCAAGAAAATCCCAAGTGGGGTCATGAAGAAGTGGACATGATTGAAAAATGACCAAACAAAAGAAAACACTTGTTCAAACATGGGTATGACTAGATTTTCTCAAAGGTTCCTTCCATCTCTGGTACTCTGTGATTCTGTGAAATGAAATCATGAGACCTGGGTTCCTATTGCATCATTATAATTAACTGGCAATGGAAGTTCATTACCATCTCTAGGCACAGGTGTTCTCTTGTAAAATATGAGGCAGTTGTAAATAGATTGATTCAAAGAGTTAATGTGGTTGAAAGAGTACTAGATTTGGATTTGAATCCTAGCTTTATTCTTTAATACCTGTGCAAAGTTGAATGAGTCACTTAATAATCAACTGTGAGTCTGTAAAAAGTAGATTTGACCAATATGGCACCAGACTCCAGGATGCATGTATGCTAAAGTTCAATTGACCAGTTGGGTAGGCATTGGCCCCCTCCTTAGGCACTTGCTTGCTGTGGTACAGAGTTATCTCCTGGGTCCCTGCCCCTCATTCTTCATTCCCTATTAGACAACTCAGAAAATACCTTTATTTCAATGGTCCATCCAGACTACCCTATTTCCTTGCTCTTTAGACAATGGGACAATATTTGCTTAATATGATATTATCTCTTTGTCTAAAGCTCTATGTAATTTGCTCCTTGAGTGACTCTGGAGTCTAGGATTGTAGTGTGCAGTTCATTGCATATTCACACTATTGGTTGTTGAACTGGGGTCAGGGGGGATCAACCTCAGCCCTGACCCTATGCAGTTCCCCTGTTGACATTTGTCACTTTATGGTGGCTGCCATCCCTATGTGGCAGTGTTCATCTTTGAAAATAATTTCCTTCCTTTTTGCCCTGCATCAATCAATCAGTTAACATGCATTTGCTAAGGGATTTTCTGTATACCAGGTAATGTGCTAAACCTTGATGATACAAAAAGAAAAAGAGTTCCTGTGCATTCTAGAATTTTTCATTCTAATGGAGGCACTCACTGTTACCTCTTGTAAAAATGAGAAGGGTAGGCTAGGTGATCTCTGGTGATTGTTTTTTTCCTGTTACAAATATTAAAGAGAGAGAGAGAGAGAGAGAGAGAGAGTGTGTGTGTGTGCTCTTGAGTCTGACATTCAGGATCCTTCATAATATGCCTCCTTCCTAGCCTGATCTCCCATGATTCTCTGTCATATACTTTAGTTCTGGTGAAATTGGACAATTTAACATACCCCAATTCACCCCTCTCTTTCTGTCCTTGCACCTTTGTTTATACCAGCTCTCATATTAAAAAATACCTCCCTTCCATTTCCACCTGTCGAGCTCCTTCCCATCTGTTCAGGTCTGCAGGGCTTATTCACAGAGTTGGGGAGGTCTTCCTGCCCCTTCAGCAACATTTAGCAGCAGATGATCTTTAAATGAATAGCCATGGAATAAAGGTTACTTCTCATACCACCCCACTAAAAGTTAAACCCAATGTACAACTCACAGATATTCTAATGGGACATGTTGAAGAATTTGAGTTGTTGCAGTTGTTACAGCCAGCTAGTTCTCAAATGTCTATAGGAAGGGTTAAAGATGGTAAGAGGCCTTCATGTACTTCCTGAAGAAGTACTTCTCTGGGAATTTTAGAGGTTCTATTTCTTTACTAGCCTTCTCTGAACCAATGTAAGTACCAGTATCCATGCAAGTGTCTCAGAATGAGTCTTCATCAGCAATGTAGTTTGAGGCTGGATTGTTTCTTATAAACAGAAAAAAAGCTCCACTTCTGACATTGGTCCTTAAGCTTATCTCCTCTACCTTTCAGGTGTGAAGATCTAAGTGTACTGATTAGCCATGGGGCATATGCCTAGCTTATGGACATTCTTTTCTGTGTCCATGATTGTTCTTTGACACCACTTTGGCCTTCAGAGGTCTTAGATGTAGGTACTTATTATTAGGGTGAAGGGAGGGGGGAGACCTATTGTTTCTAATATCTAGGATTATATATGATCTATATGATGTGTGTATACACATACATACATTCAGTGACATTAAGTGATGAAGGCTATTTCAGGATGGGAAGTCTGCTCAGTCTGGATATGAGTAACTATATTGAAAATGGATTTGACAGAAATTTTTGTTATCTTTGTATATGTATCCTTTTGCAAAAGTTTAAAGGGAAGAAATAAAACAAACCTCTTAAACTTTTAGAATGCAAACTAACAAAATTATAAGCAGCTCCGTTTTAAAGAAAAGGATTCACTTTTAGCATACAGAAATTTTTGCAATAAATCACATTTATTCAAACGTTTCTTCTACTAAGGAAGTCTCCTAAAATGGAAGTTCTATTCAAAGTTTCAGTAGACAATAAGTAAAAATAAGAGTAACAACATGGGCTTTATCCATAAATTAACTTTGCTTCTCTAGGATAAAAAAAAAAATCATTCATTCATAGCATTTTGAAGCATGAAGTGTCTCACAGTAGTCAAAATAAAGTGGATAAAAAAAAAGCAATGTGTGACATCATCCTTCAAAGGCTCATCCCTGTACCACCTCCATCATCAAAAATTTGTCTGAGATGATTGCTCCCCACGCAAATCTCATATCATTTTGTCAATAGTTTTCTTGAGTACTTGCCACATTATAACTTGTATTATTACCCTGGATGAGTCACTTAATCTCTCTGACCCTGTTTCCTAATCTCTAAAGGAATAATACTGACTCCTGTGCTGTCTACCTCATGGGGTTATTATATGAATGTAAATCTTTAAGTTACCTCTCTCCAAATGTGAATGCTTATTGTGCATTATATTAGTGAATATTAATTTGCAGGGTGATAGGCCTCAGATGGAGGAAGCCTGACGCTACCTGGTGAAAGAGATGGATTTTACATCATACTGTGGAGAGGATAGGATACAATTTGTTGGTGAGGCAGGATGATGTATGTGGTGACTTAGGGGAAATGGGAAAACTTTGTGGGAGCATATAATCAGGTTTTGATTGCATGAACCACAGTGTAATAGGAGATGACTATAGTTAAAGGGTAGGGATTGACTCAGTGCATGCAATTAGTTTTAATTTTATTTGAAAGCCATTTGGTGAACTCTGTAGACTTCTGGGAAGGGCAATGACACAGTTAAAATGAGGCTAAAGAAGCTTTTTATTGCTGCTGTAGGAAAGCTAGGACGTGGAGGTGGGAGGAGATGCTGAATGCAGAGAGATAAGTGGGTAGGCTGTGGTAGAAGTTCAGAAATCAGGCTGTCTTCATGTGGGATGGAGTTCTGACTGTGGAAATAGAAAGAACTAGAAATAATTGTAACGGAAAAAAATCCTAAAAGTAATAGACTCATGGAATTTCAGAGATCATCTCCTTAATGGGAATCCTTTCTATGATCTCTTACACAAATGGTCATGTAGCTTCTGCTTGTATGGGGCCTCACTACTTCTTGAGGTAACCTATCCCACTTTTGAATAGCTGTAATTGTTAGGCAACCTGACATAATAGATAGAGAACTAGTGTTGTAGTCAAGAAGACCTGGGTTTATATTCTGTCCTGGACACATATCTGCTCTCTGATCCAGGACAAGCTTCTTTACCTTTCTGTGCTTTAGGTAACTCTAAGCTAAATAGTTGCAGAACTTCATTACTAGAGGCAATTTCCTCATGAGAACTTTCTAAAGCAGTGAAATCATAGGTGCAGACTGAAATAATGATAATAATATTAGGATTGAATGAAAATATTATTTATTTTAGGAAACAGCAGTTTGAATTTACTCAAAAAATAAGGAATTTCACTAAGAAACTTCCATAGTCCTGCTCTTAATTGAGATTGGACTTATGTGAAAACATCTGAGGAAAACAGATTTCCTGGTGACAGAGGAATATGCCTAGTGTCTCTGTGCAGAGGAATTACACTAATGCATGCCCTCCAAATTGTAGACCTGCCAAGAAGCAAAAATGTATCTAACTTCTAGAGGTCCATCTATCCTGAAAAAATAGCAAAAGGAATCCTACCAAATTCTTTTTATAACACAAATATGTTTTTGATACCCAAAGCAGGGAAAGCCAAAATAGAAGAAAAAACTGTCAACCACCTAATAAATATTGGTGCAAAAAAATTTAAATGAAATACTAGCAAAGAAATTTCAGCAGTATATCTCAAAGATGATATACTATGACCTGGCTGGATTTATGTCAGGAATTCAGATGTAGTTCAATATTAGGAAAACCATTTTAATTTGTGTTATAAAAGGAATTTGATACTATTCCTTTTCCTACTTTTAAAATAGCATATATAGTACTGGAATTAATTGTTCTTTAAATGTTTGGTAGAGTTCATTTATAAATCTATCTGGTCTTAGGTTTTTGTTTTTGCATTTTTCTCCATGGAGCTTATTTATGGCTCATTCAACTATTTTCCCCTAAGATATGGGTTATGTAAGTGTTCTATTTCTCCTATTAATCTGAGGAATTTATATTTTTGTAAATATTCCCTCATGTAATTTAGACTGTCAGTTGTATTGGTATGTAATTTACAAATTACAAATTACAAAATACAAAATAGTTCGTAATAATTGCTTTGATGTCATCTTCATTGGGGGTACATTCACACTTCATTTTTGATAATGGTGATTTGGTCTTCTTTCTTTTTAAAATAGAATTAGCCAAGAGTTTTTCTGTTTTATTTGTCTAATGTATCTATTTTACTTCACAAAAAAATAAAACTAGTTCCTAGTTTTATTAGTTCAATGGGTTTTTAAATTTCAATTTTATTAATCTTCCCTTAGATTATTAGGATTTCTATTGTGATGTTTAAATGGGAGGCTTTAATTTGATGTTTTTCTAGCTTTTCTTAGTTGTGTGCCCAGTTCATTGATTTGCTCTCTCTCTTATTGATGTAAGCATTTAGAAATATGAATTTTCCTCTAAGTATTGCTTTGGCCACATCCCACAAATTTTGGTATATTGTCTCATTGTTGTCATTATCTTTAAGGAAATTATTGATTGTTTCCATGATTTGTTCTTTGACTTACTAATTTATTAAGATTAGATTATTTAGTTTCTGATTAATATTTAATCTATGCTTCAAAATTTCTTCCTAAAAGCATTTGTTATTGCATTATTATCTTCAAAGGATGTAATTAATATTTTTACATTTCTGCATATTTGTAGGGTTATAC
>CM053590.1:116045112-116078551 GCA_028646515.1 Pseudochirops corinnae
TATTTGTAGGGTTATACCCTAGCACATGGTCAATTTTTGTGAAAGTGTCTTGCATTGTTGAGAATGGGTCTATTCCTTTCTATTCCTATTCAATATTCTCCAGAGGTCTATTATATCTAACTTTTCTAAAGTTCTATTCATCTCCTTATTTTTTCCTGTTTATTTTATGATTATATTTGTCAACGTCTGAGAGATGGAAATTGGGGTTCTGCCAGTAGTATAGTTTTACTGTCTATTTTTTCTTGTTACTCATTGAACTTTTCCTTCAAGAATTTAGATGCTATGCCATTTGGTGCTGATATATTCTATGTTGATATTAACCCATTGTCAATGATACCTTTGAGCAAAATGTGGTTTCCCTGATTACCCATTTTAATTAGGTCTATTTTTCCTTTTGTGTTGTCTGAAATCATATTTACTACCCCTGTCTTTTTTTTTTTTTTACTTCATCCGAAGCATAATAGATTTTGCTCCAGCCTCTTATTTGAACTTTCTATGGGTCTGTTTCAAGCATGTTTCTTGTAAACAACATATAGTTGGATTCTGATTTCTAATTCCTTCTGATGTCCTCCTCTGTTTTATGGGTAAGTTAATCTCATTCACATTCATAGTTGCAATTGCTAACTGTATGTTTCCCTGCATCCTATTCTCTTAAATTTATCATTCTCTTTTTTACTCTGCCCCCCTCAAAAGTTTTTGACCACTGTAACTCTTCATCTCCCTTCCTTCTACCTCCATTTTCCTTTAGCTCCTCCCCCCACCTTCCTGTTGACTAAGATGAATTTCTATACTTAACTGTATGTATATTCTTATTCTTTCTCCTTGAACAAGTTAAGATGACATTGAGGTTCAAATGTTGCTTGCTCCCCTCCCTCATTTTTGCACTCCATATATTAACTCTTCCTTGAATGCCTCACTTACATGATATAATCTCCCCCATTCTTCTCTCTTTCCCCTTCTCTCCTTGCATCCCTCATTGCATCTTGCATCTCCCATTCTTTTTTTGGGATCAACCCAATTTAGTTGGCTCATACCTATGCCCTCTATCTAAATAGATTCCTTCTGTCATAGTCATAAAGTTCTTAGGGGTTATATGTATCATCTTCCCATATAGGAATATAAATAGCTTAACCTTGTTAAGTAACTTATGATTTCTTATTCATGCTTACCTTTTTATGCTTCTTTTGAGTTTTGTGTTTGAATGTCTAACTTTCTAGTCAGCTCTGATCTTTTCATCAGGAATGCTTGAAAGTCCTCTATTTCATTAAATATCAATTTTTCCCTCTGAAGGGTTACACTCAGTTTTGCTGGGTAGCTTATTCTTTGTTGTACTATTAGCTCTTTTGCCTTTTAGAATATCATCTTCTAAGTCCTCCCTTCCTTTAAAGTGGTAGCTGCTAAATCTTTGCAATCCTGACTGCCTCTATGGTATTTTAATTATTTCTTTCTGAATTATTTTACTTTTTTTCCCCCTTGACCTGGGAACTCTGAATTTTGCCTATCATATTCTTGGGACTTTTCATTTTGGGATTTCTTTCAGGAAATAACAAGAGGATGCTTTCAATTTCTCCTTTGTCTTCTTTTTCTAGTATGTCTGGGCAGTTTTCCTTTATAATTTCTCAAAAAAGTATATCTAGTCTTTTTTATCATGACTTTCAGAAGTCCAACAATTCTTGAATTATTTCTCTTTAATCAATTTTTCCAGGTCATTTTTAAAATGAATTTTAAAAAATTCTTTCTTCTATTATTCCAGTCTTTTGGCTTTGTTTTTGTTGTTTCTTGATATCTCATGGTATCATTAACTTCCACTTGACCAACAGGAATTTTTAAGGAGTTGTTTTCTTCAGTGAGATTTTGTATCTCTTTTACCATTTGGTCAATTCTGATTTTTAAGGAATTACTTTCTTCAGTATTTTTTGCATGTCTCTTTTTCCAAACTGCTGATTCTCTTCATAATTTTCTTGCAAAGCTCTAATTTATTTTCCCATTTTTTCCTCTTCCACACTTACTTTTTAACTCTCTTTTTTGCTCTTAAACTTCTTCCCCCTATAGCTCTTCTAGGAATTCTTGTTGGGCCTGTGTTCAATTCACATTTTTTTTTCTTTTGAGGCTTTTCTTGAAGATGTTTTCAAGTCATTGACTTCTTCTGAGTTTGTGTCTTGAGCTTCCCTGTCGCCATAGGAGTTTTAATAGTCAACTTCTTTTGTTTGTTTGTTTACTCATTTTTCTATATTATTTCTTGACTTTGGACTTTCAGTAAGAGTTAGGCTCTGTTCATCTTCTGGGGAATGAGAAGAGGGATGTCTGTGTTCCTGGCTAGCCTCCATTCCAGTATTTTTACTATGCTGTTTCTGTCTCCTTAACCTTCCCTGAGCTTGAAAAGTGAATATTAATTGGCTTTTCTGGTCAGAATTCATTGTGACATTTTTATAAGGTTGTTGTAGGAGACCAGTATGTTGGGAGAGCTTGGCAAATGTACTGGTTTCACTTGCCATGTTGACTGTCCCTTACATTCTACTTTTATCAAAGCTCCAAAGAGATCTCCACAAGCAGTCCTTTGGCTCCCCTCATAATTTTCTTTATATTATTTCACTGTCCTTTACTTCATTTCTTGGTAAGTTGCCCCCATGCCCTTTGTGGGTTTAATCACATAGATGTTTCTTGAAAATGGTGTTTTTGACCTGTCAATCAGGAGAGTTTTTTTTTTCTCCTAGTACTGAAGTGATGAACTAAGAAGACAGAATACTGACCTCAGCAATAGGTTCATAAACTGTATCATAGAATCATAGATTTAGAGCTAGAAAGGATCTTAGAGTCTATCTAGTCTAACTTATTCTTTTTATAGATGTGTGAACTGAGGTCCATGGTCACTCTAGAGCTATGATTCTATTCAACTGTCAGTATCCCTAAAATGATAATCCTAGCCTATCCTGTATATTTCTACCCCGAAGTGAGCTTTTCTTTTTTTCCCTTGCACTTAATAGTATTTTTTCAATTACATGTAAAGATAGTTGCCAACATTGATTTTTGTAAGATTTTGAGTTCCAAATTTTTCTCCCTCCCTCCCTTTTCTCTCCCCTCTCTAAGACAGCAAGCAATCTGATATAGATTATGCATGCACAATCATGTTAAACATATTTCCACATTAGTCATGTTGTGAAAGAATCAGAACAAAAGGGAAAAAATAAAAGAAACAAAAAACAACAACTAACAAAAAAAGTAAAAATAGTAGGCTTCAATCTGCATTCAGACTCCATAGTTCTTTCTCTGGATGTGGATAGCATTTTCTATCACAAGCCTTTTAGAATTATATTGGATCATAGTATTGTTGAGAAAAACTAAGTCTATCATAGTTAATCTTTGTACAATCTTTCTGTTACTGTGTACAATGTTGTCCTGGTTCTGTTCATTGAAGTTAACTTTCAACTACTTAGTGTAATGGTTTCTCTTAAACTCAACCCAAGGCTACCTATGAACTTTGTAGGATACCCTACAATGCATCACTTAGAGGTTAGTAGATTAGGAAATGAAGGAAGATGTAGAATGAAGAATAGAGAGTGGGAGAGGTCAAAGTGGATCTTCTAACACTGCAAGAAGCATCAAGGATTAAACTACCATGATCCCTTTTTTTTTATAGAGGAGGAAACTGAGGCATAGAAAGGTTAAGTGAATTGTTCAAGGTCACACTGGTAATAAATAATAAAGATAGGATTTTAACTCAGTCCTTTCACTTGAAGTTCAGCATTCTTTCCACTATATCATATTGTCACTCCCCAGTTGAATGTAAAATTCCTTAAAGGAAAGCCCTATTGTGCCTAGCCCGGTTATTTATGTATAGTAGTATATTAGTAAATGCATGTTGAGGGGAGGGCAAGGGGACCATAGGAGAGGGTTTTAGAGAGAAAGATATGTTCTCTCTAAAACATATCACCTTTTCTAGCTGTATGTCTGGCCCTGCCTTTTCTTTTGTTTCTCTTTTTCCACAGAGTCAAAGTAATCACTTATTGAACTAGGAAGGACTTCCCCACCCCACTTTTTGTCTTTTCTTTATCTTGTCTAGATAGGTGAAGAGATGGAAAGAACTAGAAACACTGAGCTGGATTCATATTCAGTGATCAACCTCAATACTATCTATGGATTCCAAGCAAGAGACATAGCTTGATAGCTTAGTCCTAGAAATCTGAGCTATGGAAATTTTTGTGGAGTAGATGTTGCTCAATAGAGTAGGCTAGGTTTAAGACGCTTTTTCACGCAACCAATTTAATTTAGTCAAGTTTTATTAAGCACCTATAAAGTGCCAGGGTAGTACCTGGGAATATGAAAATGAAAACAAAACAGTTCTATACTCTTGGTGCTTATAATCTACTGAGGAGCATACAACATGTACATATTCACAGAATTGTTTTTCTCTGTCTCTGTCTCTATTTCTCTTTCTTGCATCTTTGTATGCATGAAATAAAATGGATATACCAGTGAAAGGAAGGCATGCTGTCTTTCAGTCTTATAAAAGATAAGAGTTCAAGGTGGCAAATCTTTCCTAGAATTTCCTTCTCGTGTCTGGCACGTTTGACATTATGTGACAACTGGCCTCACTATACCCCAGAGCACTCGGAAATTTCTCTGGTTCTGAGGATATTTGACCTAAACTTCATCAAAAGCATTTCTCACATTAGGATCTGCAGCTACAAATCACCTCAATTTGTGACTCCCTAGACAGATTACTTTGCAGTCTGCGAATGAGGAATAATGGGGCCTGTTCCCATCTCAGGTTCTGGTGGCCTGACATCAGTCTCTTCAGACAGGTTCATGAAGGCAGTCACCCTGCCAGCAACTACAGCCTTTGTTTAGAGAGGACAACTACATATCCAGTGTGTACAAGCAGGTCTGCATGCTTTGGAACAGGGCTTCTATTTAATTCTATTTTGGGGGAAAAATAAAGAAAAAACTGACTCCCCAAATCAAAGAGTTCTTTAAATAATTGATATTTATATAGAGCTTTGAGTTTTTTTTTTCAAGTGCTTTCCATACATTAACTATTTTGATCTTTACAATAAGCTTATAAAATAGGCATTAAGGATATTGTTGAAACTGTCATCGTCATCATCATCATCATCATCATCATCATCATCATCATTTTTTCCATGATTTTACTGGAGCAGAAACCTCCTCTACTGATATAGATCTACATCTCTCCCTGCCCCCTCCCCCCAATCTTGCAGATGAAAAACTGAAGATGATTCAGTGTTGCCAGTCTACCACTTATGGAGAAAATTTGAAAGTCAAGTTTTCTGTGTCCAAGCCTAACATTCTCTCCACTATGCCACACTACTTATTATATATTCAATGAACATTTTTAAGGTGTTTACTATGTGCCAGACTCTGTGCTAAGTGCTGGCTCTCTTTATTGTCCAGTCTAGCTGATCAGTGGGTAGGATTGGAACTGTAGGGGAACGTGGTTCATTTTCATTAACTGCATAGGCAGGGGGAAGAAGGGAAAGGAAACAGGATAATAAATATCTCTTAGAGATTGGTCCCGCTTAAAAATAATCAAGCATGTGAGCTTTCTAGTACCTACACAGAGCTAGGGAAGAGGGGAGGCAAGAAAAGTTTGTAAGCTATTTGCAAAGTCAATGTTCCCATTTCTTTAAATATCAATAAAACCAACATTTAATACATAAAGAAGAATAAAAAGGACTGTATAAAATTGGGGAAAAAAACACAATAGCAAGTGTAATTTTGTCACATGCATCTGTTGCTATCACCTCTTCCTTGGTGCTGAAGTGCTCACCGGAGCATTCACAGAAGTGATTCTTCCTCCCACCCCTGACACCTGCCACACGGAAAATGCTGCATTATTCATCGCTGTGCTAATGACAGGTGATGAGATCTTTTCACGCCACATCCCTCTGTGGGTGTTTATTACTCTGTTCACCAGCAGCCCTGCTATTACTGCAGGGCTAGAAGAACCCTGCGTATTGCTCGAAAGATAATGGGGAAGCTTGCTCCGCTCTCTTGGCTCCCAAGTGCAGATGAAGGTTATTAGGAGGGCGGCCCCCAGTGCTGGGGTGCCAAGCCGACGGTCACTTTCAGCGGACAGCTTAATTTTGGAAATCCATCCAAATCATGTCAGCACCGTGATAATCCATCTTCTTTACCTTTCATCCTTTTAGCAGTCATCACACTGTAATAATTTCCTCCCGTTTCACTTGTGGTCTCTCTGAAAGAGGGGGGTTGGAGGGTGGGAAGGAAGAACAGGAGAAGAAGATGAGTTTGGCTTAGTTTCTGATGATTATGCCAGGGAGGGATTTATCTCTGTCTATTAGTCCTGTTCTAGTGTGTGTGCGTGTGCGTGTGCGTGTGCGTGTGTGTAGCAAGGGGACAGCATTACAACCTGAGATAACACTTGCATAATTTTAAAACCCGCTTGACAAACAAGGTACTGTTTCTGATGGTTTATTTGAAATCTTGTAACAAAAAAAAAAGGAAAGGAAAAGAAAAAAAAAAAAAGAAGTAACCTGTCAGCATGCGGGAGGAATTGAAAAAGGGGGAACTGTTTTATTCTAGAGAATTTAATTCACTGAAGAACATCATGCTCCAGAAAAAATTTTCCTTTCTGTATTTGCCTTCAATACTGCCATGGGATTAGGAAGTTTTTTGTCAAGGTTATTTCTATGTTGTTATTTTTATCATCTGTTTAAATTTCAGGAATAATGAATTTGTTTTGTGGCATTTTCTTATTTTGTTTGTTTTAACCCACCCTCTAGTACTTTGGGCTCCGATGGGTGAGATTTCTTCTTATCTTGCCAAGAAGCAGGTTGTTCAGGACATTTCTTGTTTATCTCCAAACCATGCCACCTGTTCTACGTCCCACCACCTCCTTCCATTGGAACTCAGACTCTGGCCATGTGGGCTCTAATAGGAGGTAAGCTCTGATAGATGAGCTTCGACTTTGCCTTGCCCAGAACCAGACTGGTGTGTCCTTTTCAGTTCCTCTCCAAACCATGCTACCCTCCCTACCTCTTCAAACTCCAGATACCCTCTGAATCTTGCCTTCCTCTAGAATGTAAGACCTTGGGGAGCAGAGATCATTTTGCATATTTATATTTGAATCCCCAGCACTTTGTACAATGCATGGAACATACTAAGTGCTGAAAAATTATTTTCATTCATTTGAAACATGTGATTTCTTTTTCTTTTTCTTTATTTTATTCTGAACTTAAAAAATAAAGCCAGCATTTCCAAAACATAGCAAAATTGAAAGAAAAAGATGATTGTACACAAAACTACAAATCCTCTCAAAGGTCCTCTTAAATTGTCTTAGGAGGATTACTGCTTTACTCTTTATCTTTGCTGTTCTACATTCATTTGTAGTGTGTGTGTGTGTGTGTGTGTGTGTGTGTGTCTGTGTGTCTGTGTCTTTGTCTGTGTCTGTGTCTGTGTGTCCGTGTGTGATGTTCTGTCTGTTTGTGGAGGAAATTTGGAGATCCTGAAATTTTCTGACCTTCTGACCTTCACCATCTTTCCAGAATTCCCTCAAGACCTGTGATTTCATCAGGTTGGGAGTTCCCAATGAGGCATTGTTTCCACCAAAGCCTATCAGTACTTTCTCTGCAATTTACTCTTAGAGGGTTACCTGGGACATTTGCTGAGAGGGTCCTATTGCTAGAATATGTCAGATGCAAGACTTAAACCAAGGTCTTCTTGAGTCCAAGATAATCTCTCTAGTCATTAGGGCCTAATGAGTAGGCCACACTGAAAAAAAATTAAACTCTGAATAAAATAGTTCCTTCTGGGAATCACCTGATATTTTCTTACCTGTTTAAGAAAGGTCAAGTGTAATGGAAAACTGAGAGCTGTTTTTTCAGTCAAGGAGATATGGGTTCAAATTCAGCCTTTGACTTAAAATTAGTTGTACAACCATGGGAAGAAGAGTCCCTAAGCAACCTTCTAAAATGATAAACTAGAAGTGATACAAATTTGCAGTGGTGGAGAATTATTGTATTGGGAGCTGTCTAAATCACAGATCTAGGAGTCGTCGTTCTAGGAGAGAAGGAGAGAGAGACGTAGAGAGACAGAGACAGAGAGAGACAGAAAAGACAGAAAGAGATAGAGACAGAGAGAAGAGGGAGACAGAGACAGAAAAAGACACAGAGAGATAGAGGGAAAGAGACAGAGAGGTGGAGGGAGGGAGGGAGAGAGAGAGAGAGAGGGAAAGAGAGAACCTATACCTCATTTGTGAAAATATAAATTCTTTAGTGCAGGCACTGTTTAATGTTTTTGTCTTTGTGCCCCTAGCATAATGCCTTGACTTAATGTAGGCCTTAATAAATGTTTATCGAATTAGGCTAAATTGAAATAACTTGAACTAAAAGTGTATGCAGCTGGCACCTTCATATATCTGTGTACTTCACTTGAAACTTGCTCCATTTTTTTTCTCTTCTGGATGACATTTTCAGCATCTCCCTAAATCTTAGTGTTTTAGAAGTTATGTATTTTCTTCCTTTGCTTTAGCTAGTTTTCCTTTCATTTCTTCTCATCTGTCAAAAGAAATTAACCCAGAAGTCAGGACACCTGAATTCTTGGAAGCATAAATGCCTCATGTTCACCTTTTGTGCATATATAAAATTAAATAGGGAAGGGTAAAGGATTTCAACCCCACAAATTTCTCAAAAGAAATGATGGTTCCAGGTATAATTCTCTTAGGGCCCTTGCCCTAGGCTAATTGACTGCTTAGCTCCTTCCCATTTCTCTGGTTTGGCTCAATTATCACTTTACTTCCTTCTATCTTATGTATCATCCTGTATGGAAGTTTTGAGAACATATAGATATTTCAGTCATATTCTACTAATAGGCTATAAGCTCCATAAGAGTGGGTCTTAGTGTACGTTTAAGATATTAAAAGGGGCAGAGCTGGGTGGTGCAGTGGATAAAGCATTGGGCTTAGAGTCAGGAAGTCTCATCTTTCTGAGTTCAAATTTGGCCTCAGACACTTACTAGCTGTGTGACCTTGAACAAGGTACCTAACCCTGTTTGCCTTGCTAAGCTGTAAAATAAGTTTGTGAAGGACATAGCAAGCCACTCTAGTATCTCTGCCAAGAAGACCCCAAATGGGGCCATGAAGAATCGGACAGGACTGAAATGGTTCCACAAGATACTAAAACTGTAGTAAGGTTTTTAGGACATCCTGTGTATTTTCTAATCATAGGACTATACATACTTTTAGAACTGGAAGGACCATTTGAAGTCATGTGGTTTATTTCTCTAATTTCACAGACGAGGACACTCAGGTTTATAGAGATTAAGGTCACGTAGCTAGTTAGTTGTGTCTTTGCAAATCAATTTATCTTCTTGGGCTTACTCTCCTCGTCTCTAAAGTGTGGGGAAGAAGGGCTCTTTCCACTCTTAATCTTATGATTCTATGGCTAGAACCCAGATATAACAACTCCTGATCCAGAACACAAAAAAGGGAAGAGAAGAAAGAGGTTTGTAAAATTAAAGTTAAGTCAACATGCATTTATTAAATACTTATTAGAGGTAGCTAGGAAGCACAATGGATGACCTCAGATACTTAGTAACTGACTGTGTGACCTTGGCAAGTCATTTCACCCTGTTTGCCTCAGTTTCCTCATCTATAAAATGAGCTGGAGAAGGAAATGGAAAGCCATTTCAGTATCTGCCAAGAAAACTCCAAATGGGGACACAAAGAGTTGACATGACTGAAATGACTGAACAACAAAATCTCACAAGACTATTGTGAGAATCAAATGAGATGCTTGTAAAATGTTTAGCACATTATCCAGCACATAATAGGCACTTAATAAATTCTTCTTCCTTTATTCCATACTACATGCCAGGCATTATCCTGAGCACTGGAAATGTATAGCAAAGGGGCCCCCAAGTGTAAAGTGGGGGCTAATTTTGCAAGTAGTTTAGAAAATGGGAGGGAGAGGGTTGACGCTTATCAATCTACAATAGCATATTACTTATCCTGAAATCTGACCTCTGACAACTTCCACACTACAGAAAGTGCCATACTTTCTGAAAGAGAAAAGAAACAGAGAGATTGCTAAGGACATTATTACGCTAGGCCAGCAGTGAGAGTAGTCACAGTAGTGGTGGTCACTGAAGTAGGGGAAGCAAGTATTACAAAGCCCTGCTCTAAATCCAAACTCTTGATTCCTTAAAATCTTTGAGCCTTCTTAACTCTTATTTAGCATATACTTTTTAACACTTTTGTTGACTTGATTCTTGAAGGCAGTTAACTTCTGTAAACTAGGAGGAAGCTGGGAAGTGTGGGGGAAGAAGGGGAGTGCTGCCGAAGGTGGGTCCAGTAACAAAAAGAGAGGAGGCAGTTGACAGATTGACAAAGAGGGAAGTGACAGACACCTCCAAGCAAACACTATTTCTAGCACAGTTCAACAGTGAATGCTCACAGCAATGGTGCTGAGCTATCAGATGAGGTTAAATTAAGTTCATTCACAGTGGTTAAAGGTGGCAAAATATTGTGTGCAATGATTTTCCATTCATTCAACAAACCCTAAATGCTCAATATCAAGTGTTAGACACTGGAAGAGATTAAGAAATTAAAAAAAAAACCTGTTGCCTTTCTTTTCAAAGGGTTTACAATCTGATGTGCATCTGGTGATGAGTACAAAAAACACCCAACCTTATTATATAAATTATAGATACAGGAAAGATTTGTGATTTTGTCAGGTTTGGAAACACTTGGCATAGAAACTGTGCTCACTGAAACAGACTGCAGAAGCAACCTATGGTCATAGTCCTTGCTCTCACTAGTCTATGACTTAGTAGCTAAGTCCCTGGGTGTTGATTGAAAGCATAGAAGTTAAATGACTTGGCCAGGATCCCACAGCAGTTAAGTGTCAGAGGTGGGATTTAGACTGGTTTTGTTGACCTCCAAACCTAGCATTTTGCCACACTACACCTACAGATTATAGAAATTTTACCATAAAAATCTATTAAAAATAGAAATAATATTGATTCTTCAAAGGGAAGAATAAATTTCCTGGACAATTCATTCACCTGGAATAATACCTTCCCTAAGAGAGAAGTTAGGTGTTATTAATTGCTTAAAAAAATATCAACCAATAGAACTAGCCAGGATTTTAACAACTGTATTTGGAGCCAAACTTCAATGCAATCTCAAAAGGCTATGCCAATGAGTTATAGTAACAGCTCATTAATAATTCTGCATATTATGTTCAAGTGAGTATTTAGCCCTAGAGACTGGAATAAATCTTTGGTATTGCAAATCATCAATTATGCAGTGGACTATAACAGTTTTAGGACTTCAGGTATAATTGCGTTCATAGACAGGTGATTACAGATGGAACAGAATTGAAGGAAAAAAACCCTATAAACTCCAGTTTTTATATACTTTTCCAGTGATAAAATGCTCTCTTTCCCTTTGGTCTATAGTTAGTACTTTTTTTTTTCTGTCTACTTTTCTGAAAGGTATGTATGAGAAACCAGCCTCTAGAATGTGGATTTCCTTCCTGACATCTATCTTAAAAATAGAGCTTTCTGGCCCCCCAAATATGGCCATTTCTAAAGTCATTGACACAAATCTATACTCTGAGTGGTGTGGAGGAGGGGAGTGATGAGTCCTTATGACAGAAGGACATTTAGTGATAGGGTATATTGTCATATAATATGATCCAAGTTCTTTTGTAAGATAGAATAGTGCTGAGCAAAGAATTTGATTATAGAGACCAGCTTTTCAGTTTTGGCAATGCAACTAACCAGATGCATTGATTTTGGACAAGCAAATTCTATCTCCAGTCTCTCCTAAGCATTCTTATTCTCTTTTAACACTGGCCACCACTACAGTGACCACTCTCACTCCTGGCCTAGTGTAATAATGTCCTTAGCAATCTCTCTGTTTCCTTTCTCTCCTTCCTCATCATTCAGTTTTGCCAATTTTTCCCAAAGCACCAATCTGACCATGTCACTTGCCCTCTTAGAAACCTTTAGTGGTTTCCAATTGTCTCCAGTACAAAATGCATACTGAGCAGCTTGGCATTTGAAACCCTTTCAGTCCTTTGTTATCAGACATTTTCATATTAATCCCTTTTACACATTCTGTCTTTGAACTAGTTTGGACTATTTGCTGTTTGCTGGACATCTTTTGCCTGTGACTTCTGCCTCCTGCTTTACATCTGCACAGGGAACATCTCCAACTCCTCTCCCTCTCCTCAACCACCTCTGCAAAGTAGTAAAAGAGGCATTATATCCTATCTCTTTTTTTGAGTCTAAGCCTATTCCTTGTAATTTTGAAAAATTCCTTTTTGGTTGCTTTGTGGTAGTTATCCTTCCTATTTAAATTGTTGTAGTCTCTCTCTCTCTCTCTCTCTCTCTCTCTCTCTCTGTATTTTCTTGGATCTCCTTTGCATTGGTTTATATGTCTTCTTGAAGATTGTGTTAACGTAATGCATTATGTAATTACATTGATGTAATGCATCCTTTACAAAATAATTTACCTTAGCACGCCTCTGACTATGTCATTCCCTTGTTCAGAACTATTAAGCTATTCCCTATGATTTCAAAGATAAAATCCAAACTCCTTAGCCTAACTTTTAAGGGTTTCCACTCTTTGGATCCAGCATTGCTTCTCTTTACTCTGTGTTCAAGGTAATTGGTAATATTCACTGCCTCAAATTTGGCATTATCTTCCATCTTTGTACATTAACACAGGTTGTTCCTTCATCTCTCTCTCTTAAAATCTCTAGTTTTCTTTAAATGCGAGCTCTTGTTTCACTTCCTTCATGTAACTTTTCCTTTGACATGCCAATCTCCTCTCTTCTTCTCTTTCTCCTCCTTCTTCCTCTTCCTCCTCCTCTTCCTTCTTTCCTTCATCTCATCCTCTGTCTCCCTTCTTCTTTTCCTCCTCTTTCTCCTCTTCCTCTTTCTACCCAGTTCCATTTAACCATTTATCTTTTTATTCTTTAAGATTTTATTTTTCTCCAATTATATGTAAAAACAATTTTTAACATTCATATTTTTCTTTTAAATTTTGAGTTCTGAATTCTCTCTCTCTTTCCCTCCCTTCCCCTGCTCATTGAGAAGGCAAATGATTTTATATAGGTTATATGTATGCAGTCATGGAAAACATATTTCGGGGTAGCTGTTACAAAAGAATATTTACTTCGAAAGTATAACAAAAAAACAACTATACAAACATCCCCCTCTACATGTGGGGGAATAATTTCCCACAATAATGTCTTGGTCTCTGGGGAGCAAAAGGGGAATTAATTCACAGCTTAGATCAGTTCCTATATAGCCACGTAACACCAAATTCCAAGTCCAAATTCCCTCTGGGCTCAAATCTCAACATTCTTGCTTCTCAGTGCTTCCCTGATGGACTGTCTACAACATCTAGCCTTGAATCCTGAGCTCTGAGGTCACCATGGATCAGGAACCCTGGTCTGGGAACTCCATCACTCTCATTGAAAACTAAAAGGGACCACTGAACAGACCCAAATGCCAAGCCTGATTCTCTGGGCCACAGGGTCTAAAAGGGAGAGGGGAAAGGTAGTCTGTTTGAAATATTAAAGTTTGCAAAACCCTTTACATTAATAGTAATATAATATAAATATATTGTATATTAAAATATAATATATAAGCATATTATATATTAAAATATAATATAATAATAATAGCTAGCACTCATATGATACTTGATATAGATAAGGAAACTGAGGCAAAAGAGGTTAAATAACTTGCCCAGTGTCGCACAGCTAATATGTATGTGAAAAATCAGATTTTCTCAATTCTAATACTCCATCTATGGCACCAGCTAATTACTCTTATGCTCTTTAACTCTTAACACAGATAGGGGTGGAGGGAACAAATTTTATTGTCTACTACATACCAAGTACTGTGCTAAGTTCTTGGCATAATTATATATGATTCCCATTTTAGAGTTAAGGAAACTGAGGTCAACAGAGGTTAAGAGACTTGCCCATTGGCACCCAGCTAGTAAGTGTCTGAGGTTGGATTTGAACTCAGGTCTTCTAGATTCTGGCCCTAGGGCTCTAGCCACTGGGCCACCTAGCTGTCTTCAAAATAGCCTTGTTAAATATATATTATGGGTTTGATTATCTTCATTTTGCAAAAGGAGAAAATGAGTCTCAGAGAGACTGGGAGTTTTGCCTGTGATGATGCAACTAGTGACCAAATGCAGAAGGACAATCCAATCTTTTCTTGACATCAAGCCAATGCTTTTTCTACTACCCTGTGCTGAGTATCTATTATTATTTGAGTTTATAGTTAGATGGCTGAGGCCCTTCAGCTACTCCTTCTGTGGAATGAATCAAATTCTACTTTAACTTTGTCTTGCACGGCTAGTCAACCAATACATTTGGCTCTTTATTCTTAGGGAGTATACCCTTTATTGCAATACTTCATTAAAATTCTGTAATTTCTTTTCCAACTTTGGAACATTTCATTACAGTGAATTATTTGCTGCTCTCCACAAAGTGATTTGGAGTCTAAGATAATTATAGAATCATGGGGCAGGAAAGAGCCTCAGGAGGTCATCTTACACAGCCCCCTTTCTCAAAGCAAGACTGAACCTGAACTAACCAAGACAGATTTAACTGCTCTGTTTTAAAGCTCTCCAGAGGGAAAGGTTACTCCAACTCCCTTAGTACCTTTTGTCATTGCTTAAGGATCCTTTATCACCAGACAGAGCCAGCCTTACTATTAAGTAGAGTTTGAGGGGCCAGAGCAGATCACTTCCCTCCGTCTCTAATTACATGTAAGTAAAATAAAACAAATCTAGCATAGTTCCATAGAGGCCCCAGGCCTGCTGGCCCTCATCAGTTTTTGGCCCATCTTTAGACAGTGTAGTTTGTCCTGGAGCCTGACTTTGCAGGAGGGGCTGCATTTTCATACTCCTTGGCTCATCAATCCCTCCTCAACCTCCTGGATAAACTTACTAATTATAAAATCATATAATTATAAAATCATAATAGTGCTTGAAGTCTGTGGGATTTCTTGGAAAGGAGGGGGCATTTTTAAAGATACCCAGGAAATAATCATGAATCAGATTGGCAAGTTTTTTTTTTTAATTTTTTCCTAAAAAACTAGATTTACAGTGTGTATTCAGCATGATTAGAACAGAATTTAGCAAATTACTTATAACTCCTATCAAAGTGTGACAGGAGGATGTTAGAAATGCCTTCTTAGGGTATAACAGAGTTTGGTGTTGCTACTACTTAGCCAGTTCACGTTTTACCTCCAAAGCACATTTTTTCCAATCTCACAGACAACCTTGATCTTCCTTTTAGTGGCTTCTTTCCTATTGGCAGTCAATTTGAGGAAGGTACTTCCTTTTTACACTCACCCACAGATGCAAGAAGGATGGAGGTGGGATACCACTGCCAATGTCTCCGTGGTAGAAGATATTGCCACAGCAACTACAGTCATCCAGAATCTTCAAAATCTTGAGTGGTTAATACTAAGAAGGAAAATACACAAGAAAGGCAAAGACAGTCAAGCACCCTGGCCTGACCACATGTCTCCCGCAGGGCTCTGTCCCTAACTCTATTCTGTTTTTTCTCTCTACTATTTCACTTGGTGATCTCATCAGATCCTAGTATTTAATTACTGTCTCTATGCTGATAATTCTAAAATCTACCTATTTTGCTCTAACTTCTCTGCTAACTTTCATTCTCATAGTTCCAATTGCCTTTCAGATATCTTGAACAGGATATCTAGGAAATAGCTTAAACTCAGTATGTTCAAAATTGAACTCATCTTTCCTCCAAAACCTCCCCTTCCAAACTTCCCTGTTATTATTAAAGGTGCACCATGCTCTCATGCTCTCAGTGCCCCAAGCTTACAACCTAGGAATCATCCTCAAACTCCTCATTATCTCTCATAGCCAATCGGTTGCCAAGGTCTATTGATTTCTCCCTTGCAATATCCTTCCAACATATCCCCTTGTCTACTCTGATACTGCCACCACCTGGTACACCCTCATCACCTCACACTTGGACTACTGCAATGCCCTGCTGTTGAGGCCTGCTTGTTTCAAGTCTCTCCCTGCTCAGGTCTCTCTCTATTCTAATCTATCCTCCATTCAGTCAACTAAGGGATTTTCCTGAAGTGCAGGTCTATCTGTGTCACTTCCTACTAAATAAATTAACTAACTAAATAATAATATAATAGTTATAAATAATAGTATAATAAATAAACTTCAATGGCTCCCTATGACCTCTAGGATCAATACAAAATCGTTTGATATTCAAAGCCCTTCATCAACTCCTCCTTCCCCCTGCTTTTACAATCTTCTTAACACCTTGCCTTATCCCAGTTGCTGTTCCACAAATAAGACACTGACTCCTTTGGCTCCAAGCATTTTTCTCTGGCCAGCTTGACAGATGGACTAAACCAGGCTGAATGTAAATGATAGACATCAAACCCATCAGTGAGTTTGGGGGGAGGGGTCTACCCCAAGCATGTGGAGACTTCCCCAGCATAGTGGGTGGATGAGAACAATTTTTTCCCAGGGCCATAAAGGCAGCTGAAACAGGTGCTGTGAAGTGCTTGGAGCTTGGTCAGAAGTCAAAGACACCAAGATCATTTACTGCATCCCAAGCCATTGTCAGTCATCTTGACTTGACTTTTCTTTGGCCGTGGAACTTTGATGACTCTGGGAAAAACAGTGAAGCTGATGACTTTGTGCAGTGGTCTTCTTGGAAAACAAAGGACAACAACACTACTCAACCTCTTCACCTCTGCTTCCTGGATTTCCTTGACTTCCTTCAAGCCCCAGCTAAAATCCCATCTCCTATAGGAAGCCTTTCCAACCCCTCAATCCTAGTGCCTTCCCTCTTTAAATTATTCCCTGTTTATCCTGTATGTAGCTCGTTTGTACATATGTATTTGATTGCTCTCTAGTCTCTAGATTGTGAAATCTTTGAGGGCAGATATTGTCTCCTGTCTCTTTTTTGTATCCCCAGTGCTTAGTGCCTGGGACAGAGTAGGATCTTAATAAAGGCTTACTGACTGACTGATTAGTAAAGACCTCATTCCACATGGGGAGTGGTGGTTACCCTTCTCCAACCTTCACTAAGATCACTTCTTACGTGTCAGCTGGAAGCCACATCTTCTAGCAAGGAATTTACCCCACATGATCAGTTCTTTAAACAACCAGACAATAAGTGGATGATTCATACGTGGTCAGACATAGCCAGAGCAAGCTTCCTTGGGATTGACTAGTACAGAATGAGGCTGCACATGCCCCATAGGATAGAAATGGTCCCATTATAATAATAATTAAGGCCTTCAGTGGAATGTTATGGGCCTGAAATTCTAACATTGAAGATTCATTCATTTGTTTCTCAAGGACTTTTTGCCAAAGGCATCTCCTATTAAAAGAAAAACATCCCTGGGAGAATTACAATGAAAACTTATATCAGTTAATGCCTAGTACAGCCCTCTGGGGAAAGAGATATCACATAGATGCCTGACAATTGGAGAAGATGGTGATAAATGGAAGAGGAAATCAGCATGAAGTAAAGGTGCATATTAGACAGAATGATGATTCATAGATATCCAGAGTTAGAAGGGATATTAGAAGAGATAATCTCACCCGAACCCCTCATTTTGCACATAACAAAAACAGGCTCAGAGAAATGAAATAACTCATCTGGGGTTCACACAGCTAGCTAGTCACAGAGCTAGGGCTTAAAACTCCAGTCTTCTGATTTCCTATCCAGTGGTTTCATTCTTTCATCTCCAGGGCTGTTCTAGAACCAACTAGACTGGCTCAGGACAGCCAGTTGTTAAATTTTCAGTGGGATCAGTTATGCTTAGGAAAGCACACTTCAAATCAAAGCTAAATGTATTGTTTTGTTGATTGTCTAGACTTAAGAAAAAGATAGAGACTATGTTAATATTGCAGATTGAACTTTAAAGGTGTCATTCATGCTCTCCCCCACCTCTCCAGAGAGTAAAACATTTACCAATACATCCCTGCCCATACTGCATTATTGCTATAGTTTGTAGAATGCAGAGATGAAAAGACAGAAATCAGATTTCATATCATGCATCGCCAATTGAGTTCAACTGGCATAGCTTTTTCTTCACATCCAAAAAGGGGGCTCTCCAATAATGATTGTACTTTTTCAGATCCCTACAACAGACCATAGACCTCAACTATTTGAACAGTTCGTCCCCCCCAAAAAATTTAAAAGTAAAAACTGTTCTCTTCAATTATTATCTCCTAATGTGATCATTTATGATAATTTGTGACTGAAACTGAGTTTGAATGACCAACAGTGGTATTTTCATAAGTGTAGGTCCTTTACTGATTACCAAATGTGGCACAGAATAATTTTTTTTTAAATGTGAATGGTTCCCCTAACATCAGACATCTTTGTCTATGGAGTCTAGTACACCCCTCCTCTCATTTTATAATTGATGAAACTTATGACCAGAGAGATTAAGTGGCTTTGCCTACAAGTCCCATAGGTAGTAAACTGAGCCCTGATTTTGTAATTCTAATTCTGGTCTCCTTATATTACACTACATTGCTTTCCCTAACCTTCCAATTTTTCAGGCCTAGAGGGGCAAGATGACTTACCTAAGGTCACATACATGGTAGATTGCAGAGTTGAGATGAAAATCCAAGGCCCTTGATTCCAAAAACATTTTTCTTTCCTGTTTGTTTGATTTTTTGGAGGGGGTAAGATAGTAAACCTTTTATTTTCTGATTCCTGTAGATAAGATATATCAACCTTGACATTTTGATATAGGACTGCATTTACAAAATGTTTGGCAACATTAGTTATCAGCATCAGTTTAGGTCAGTATGGTAGCTGATGATTAAGTTTCTTCTGAATTATGTGTATAAATGATATCTGTTTTCAGATCAAAAGGGTATTGGATATGAACTATACTGGGGATAAAGAAGAGAAGAAAAAATTAACTTTCTCTACCTTCTTTACATACTGTCTGAGATGAACTTAGTCACAAATGTATCCATAATTACTTCTGTTTGGTGTATAGGGGCCCAATTAAAGATGCTTTAAGGCTATGTAACTTGATCAGTTTTCAAATGCTCCAAGATAGGCAAACTTGGCACATTTACTCTACAAAGATAACACAAAATCATACTTCCTAGCTCAATTTCATTTTTTCCTTACTACATGAATCAAAATTATTGTAGCCCCTCTCTGGGATTCCTCTTCCAATAGCAACAGCAACAACAACAACATTTTATCACTCAGATTCACATTTTAGGACCCCTAGGGGGCAATTGACTTAAGGTTGAAGGTACTTTCTAAAGTTTACATGTGTAAAATTAACTTGTAAGTACCCATCACTTTATTTATTTCTAAAAGTCAGTTGGACACAAACTAGGTATAGATCAACATCTCACTCCATGTACCATGACTAAGGTCAAAATGAGTGCATGATTTAGACATAAAAGCATAATGATACTATAAGCAAATGAGAAGAGAAAGGAATAGTCTACCTGTCATATCTATGAGGACAAGAATTCATGACCAAATAAGAGACAGAGAGCAATTTAAAATGTAAAATAGAAACTTTTGTTTGTATTAAGTTTAAAAGCTCTAGTACAAACAAAACCAAAGCAACCAGGATTAGAAGCAATGCAGAAAGCTGAGAAAAAGTTTTTACAGCAGGTATCTCTGATAAAGGCCACATTTCTCAAACAGACAGGTAACTGAGTCAAATTTATAAGAATACAAGTCATTCCCCAATTTATAAATGGCCAAAGGATATGAATGGACAGCTTTCAGATGAGGAAATCAAAGCTATCTATAGGCATAGGATGAAGGGCTCCAAATCACTTTTTATTAGAGGAATGAAAATTAAAACAACTCTGAAAAACTACCTCACACCTATTAGATTGGCTAATGTGACAAAAAAGAAAAATTATAAATGGAGAAGATGTGGGAAAATTGGGACACTGATACACTCTTAGTGGAGCTGTGAACTGATCCAGCCATTCTGGAGAGCTATTTGGAACTATGTCCAAAGGGCAACCAAATTGAGCATACCTTTCGATCCAGCAATACCACTACTAGATTTCTATCCCAAAGAGATCATTAAAAAGGGGGAAGTATTCACATGCGCAAAAATATTTATAGCAGTCCTTTTTGTGGTGGCAAAGAATTGGAAATTAAGGGGATGCCCATCAATTGGGGAATGACTGAATAAATTGTGGTATGTGATTGTAATGGGATACTATTGTGCAATAAGAAATGATGAATGGGCAGACTTTAGAAAAATCTAGAAAGACTTGTACAAACTGATGCAAAATGAAATGAGAACCAGGAAAATATTTAACACAGTATCAGCAACATGTGACTAATATGGAAATATTTTGACATGATAGTACATGTATAAACTATATCAAACTACCTACCATTTTCAGAAGGATGGGAGGGAGAAAAATTTGCAACTCAAAATCTTGTAAAAGTGAATGCTAAAAATTTTCTTGACGTGTAACTGAGAAAAAAATAAAATACTATAAAGCAAAAAAAAAAAAGTTGCTACAGTGATCTCAAAATGAAGGCATTAACTGGAATAGCAAAGCATGAACAATAGCAGCTAAGCATTTCCCCCTAAATGTGGGATGTACTCCCCCCACAATTATAAACAATATGGTGTGGGAAGAAGATTTGCCATGTACATGGATTTCCTCTGGATTTCAAGGGCCTTGATGATTTTTTCTTCTTTGTGATGTTCTCAAGCTGTTCCTCTTGGGTGTAGCTTTTTTTGCTGGGCAGGCTGTTCAGCTGAGCTTCCTAGTTCTGTTTCTCTACATAGCTCAAATCCCTGTAGATAAGGTAACTCTTCACCACTGCCAGAAGTCAAATGTTTTTGGTCTATCTCTTACCTTTGCTGACTCTTTAAAGAGTTTTTCTCACCTTTTAAAAGTCAACCAGAACTTTGATTCTTGACCAGCCTATAGTTAACTACCTTCTCATTTCATCAGTTTTGATCTGAAAAGTTCACACCTTATAAATGGGTATCAAATAAATTGTGGTATGTGATTGTAATGGGATACTATTGTGCCATAAGAAATGATGAATGGGCAGACTTTAGAAAAATCTAGAAAGACTTGTACAAACTGATGCAAAATGAAATGAGAACCAGGAAAATATTTAACACAGTATCAATAAATAATATAAATACTTCTTTGTACTTCATTTAGGACTTTAATACTTCATTGTATTTGTTACTTTACTCTGATCTTCTGTGATTTCATCAGTCCAAGCTGGAAAGAAATCAATTGATCCTGGGATTAGTGATCAACTTCCCTTCCCTTCCACCCCAACTACATTATATTTCAAAGTTCAGCCACTGGAAGTAGACACTTTTTCAGAGTGCTCACAGACAGATCCAGAGAGCCAAAGAAAGCATCATAGAGATTGAGAGTTGAATGGTACCTTAGAGGTCATCTGCTTCAATTCCTTCCTTTTATAGATGAGGAAACTGAGGAGCAAAGAGTGGTATGACTTATTCATGGTCATATAGGGCACTAAACATAAAAGCTAGGATTTAAATTCAGGTACCTGTCTCCAGAACAAAGATACTCTCTGCTTTAACATGCTGCTTTGCATCCCTACACAATAGCAATGGGTTCTGGAGAACTTAGTGTGTGCCTATATGATCCTTTTTGCTAAGAGCAGATGATCCTATAGGTTAATTATAGAAGTATCATATTCATCAAAAAATGACATGTGTCACAGACTGGGAGCTAGGTTTTAGAACAAAAACAGCCACAACCATCTAACAAGTAAATAGTCCTAAACAATCATTATGAAATAGGGATTTCTTGTGAAGTTAAAACAGGAGAAGGCATCTAGAAGACCAAAATCATTAATGATGAAGACAAGGAAGACCATGGGAATGTGTATGTTTTAATTTTTTTATTTTGTATCCTCTAACAGTGTCCAATCCATTTAGGTGCTAAATAAATTATTGTTAAATTGAATTAATCATTGCAGAGATAGATTTATAGTTAAAAAAAAAAAGCTTTGCCTCAGAGACCAAGGGAAATTTCTCTCTCTATAATGGGGGAAAGGATGTAATATTACTGAATTCATAGGAAAGAATACTTTAAGAGAAATAAGAGAGAAAAGAAAAATGTGTGCCTGGAATAATACAATCTTCTAATATTCTACAGAAGACTTCCTACTGTTTTTTACTCAGTGAACAAAGGATCACTTGTATTCCAGAGCTTATAAATATAGCAGGTTAGCTCAGGAATGCCATTAAAGTGGTAAGATATCTGTCTAAGAATAAAATCCTGATACAAAGTCATTTCACCAGCATTTCAGCAGAACTAAAGCACCAATCTCTGTTGTGCTGCATATGTGCAGCAGATAGAAAACAGAGTTATTAATACTAATAATCATAGCAGTACTAATAATAACAGTTTGCATTTATATAACACTCTAAGGTTTGTAAGGTGTTTTATACACATCATCTTCTTTCTTCTCCATGTAGATCACAGCCAGGGCAGTGGGAAATTAAACAATAAGTTGAAAGGATATATTAGGAATTAGAATATGTGGCATATCCTCTAACATGTTGGAGTAGAGAGAATGTTAAGTTGGAGTCAGAGTATCTGCGTTTGAATTTCAGTGACCTTATGTGACCTTAGTCAAGGCATTTACCCTCTGAGAATCTCTAAGAAACTATCAGAGAAGTGGGTTGGACCAGATGACCATTAAGGTCTCTTCTAGCTCTAAATCCTCTGATGCTAGGTCTTTCAATGTTTCTTAACTTGAGTTTCCTCCTCTGTAAAATGAGCATGATAATACTTCCATTATCTTCCTCAAAGGCAGGTATATAAAGACTAAATTACACATGTAAAAGTTCTTAGGAGCCATAAACAGCTATAAGAATTTAAGAGTTAAAAATACTGACTTCAGGGCTAGAAAGTCACAGCCCTTTATCTTATATTAAAATACTTAAATGCGTCTGGGATCTTATCAATATGGGTTTTCTCTTCAATAGTCAAGTTTGCAACCTATCCTAGGTGCTCATCCTGTGGGAATCTTGTCCATGGCTTCATCCAAGTTTATTATGGAAGACTGTTAGAGTGCGCTGGGGCCCTTTCTCCAAGTTTTCCTGATTTCAAGGATACTAACGTAGCATGCATTGCACACTGCCTGTTGGTTGCCCTTTACTTAAATCATATGACAATCCATAATTTTTAATAATATATTTATTTGATGATAGTCTTTATGCCATTTCCCTTTGTATTTCTTCATATGTAATTTGTTATAGATGTCACACCCACAATATAGCTCTGCTTTGCTCTTTGGGTAACCCTCAACTTCACTTCTTCAGAGACTATAGAGTACAATGAAATGACTCATTGAAATCACCCATATAAGGAGGGTCAATTTCAACAATGATCAATAGAGGTGATTGATTTATTTTAAATAGTATTTTATTTTTCTAATTATACATAAAGACAATTTTTAACATTTATTTTAAAAAATTTTGAATTTCAAATTTTCTCCTTCTTTCCCTCCCAACTCACTCCCCAAAAGTTGATTTTTAAATAGGTGATATATGTGCAATCATGTAAAATATATTTCTATATTAGTCATGTTGTAAAAGAAGAAAGAGACAAAAAGGAAAAAAAAACCTGAAAAAGATAGTGAAAATGGTCTGCTTTAATCTGCACTCTGACTCCATCATTTCTTTCTCTGGATGTGGATACCATTTTCCACCATGAGTCCTTTGCAACTATTTTGGATCTTTGTGTTACTGAGAAGAGCTAAGTTATCCATCATTGATCACTGTACAAATGTTTCTCTTACTGTATATAATATTCTGATTCTGCTCACTTCACTTTGCATCAGTTTGTCTAAGTGAGATTTCTCTGAAATTCACCTGGTCATCATTTCTCATAGTACAATAGCATTCCATTACATTCATATATCACAACTTGTTCAGCCATTCCCCAATTGATGGACATCCTTTCAATTTCCAATTTTTTGCCACCCTGAAAAGAGTTGCTATAAATATTTTTTTGCATGTAAGTATTCAATAAAGTTGATTTAGAAACATAGATCTAGAACTGAAAAGGATTTTTAAGGTCATTTAGTTCAAACCCCTCACCATATATATAGGAAACTGTAATGATAATGGAATTTGGAGATGCCCCTGTATTGGCTTGGTTTTTGGGTTGAATGTTAAAACCCAGAGCTTGTGAATCCCATTTGTGGGATGGACTTGTTGACATGAAGAGAGAGGGCTGAACTGGGAGGAGCTGTGAATTGGGAGAGAGGCCCAAGTCTAGAGAAGGCCAGAAGGACTTTGGGAGAGCAGTATCCAGTATCATGGAGCCTGAGTTGCTAAGAGCCGATTGGAACTTTTGAGAACTGCCACCTGGAACTGCCAAGGACTGAGGAGGTATGGCTGTGATGCCAGTGATTTGTCTGTCTGTTTTCATGTTGTTTTGCCAGATTCACCTGATGGTGAAGGACAGTGCTGCTGTTGTAGAGGTCCTGGAACCTGGCTGTTAGTTCAGAAGCCCTGAAGGAGGATTTTCTTGTGGTGCCCAGAAATCCTGGAAGAGGGCCTTGCTGATGTTTTCAGGGGTTCTGGGACTGTTCTACAGGCAGAGAGTGACTTGATGAGGACACTGGCTATGGCTTTGTTGAGCCTTGTCTCCCCAGGAACTGAGATTGCTGAGGGCTTGCCTTGAGTGAAGATGAAAGAAGGCCCTTTCCTTGGGTATTCAATGCTGAGTTTAACCTTGCAACTTAAGGGTGGATGGCCTTTTGTGTTCTCCTGCCTCTTTTGAGATTCAGGGGTGGGAAACCTTTGAGTTTTCTTTGTGCTCTGTGATTGACCAAATGAATGTACTTTGTTTATGGTTGGAGACTAATCTCCATTTGAGAAGAAACTCTTGACTGACTAAATGAATGTGCTGTCTAGGGGTGGAGTAGTGCCTGGATTGAATTGAGAATTTACTTGCTAAAGGAACAAGTTACATTGTGTTTTGACTTTCTCTGTTCTGTGAATGTTTGCTGAATAAATGGGGTTTACTATGCTGGTAATCTGAACCTTGGAAGTTGCCTTTGATTGGCATTACAGAAACTTAGGGTCAGAGTAGTTAAGTAACTTGCCCAAGGTCACAAACTAGTAAATGGCTGAGATAGGATTAGAACTGAGGTCCTCTAACTCTAAAACCAGTACTCTTTTCACTGTACCCTCTGTTGAAATTAAAAAAAAAAAACTTTCCAAAATCTGCAATGGCTGTAATAATAATTAAGTCACATTTCATATAATTTTTTTCCTGTTTACTTTTAAGTATATGGTTTACTAAAATAAGTGAAAAAAAGAACTAATATATACAAACTTTTAAATATGAACATTTTTAAAACAGAAATGACTATAATTGATTAAAACCCAGTTTGGACACAGTGAATGATGAGCCAAAGGCAGAGTCTGAGGTGGAAAAATATTAGGCTGAAATATTGGCATTCACTGTAGGTTATCTTTCTTCTTTGGGGCAAGCTGATTCTTCATAATTTTGCAACATTCATCTTTTTAAAATTGTTATCTTGTGGTTGTTGTTCTTTCTTTTTACATTGTTATAGTTATTATGTTTATCATTACTCAGTTTACTTCACTCTGAATCAGTTCACAAAAGTCCTCCATGCTTCTCTGTAGTTATCATATTTGTTGATTCTTATAGCTCAGCAATCTTCCATTACATTAATGTACCTCAATATTTTTAGTCAATCCCTACAATTGATAACTATGTGAGAGATGAGGGCACCACCATTACGGGTTTTAAAAGTATAAGCCCCATTTTGGTATATAATATATTCCAGTTCTGCCAAATAAATCAGGTGCTTCCCCATTGTATACTGGGTCACCCCTTTGTATGGTACTAAGCCAGTGAACTAGTAGACACTGTTGTGTATGTTTTTTCTATCAATTGAGAGTTTTATGACTTATCTATCTCCATAGTTTTATTTCATTCCTTATGTTAATATCCTCATCACCTAGCATAGTGTTAACACATAGCTATATATGTTGAGTGAATACAGATTGATATGAGACAACTTAGTGAGAATTTGTTTTTGTTGGTGATCTTCCCTATCAGGAAGATTTAAGCTGCTTGAGGGCAGAGACCATATTTCATTTTGTCTTAATATTCTCACTGTCAGGCCCAATGTCTTACATGTAGGAGAGCCTTAATAAATGCTTGATGGATTGGATATTTAGGTCTAGTATGATCTAACTGAGGGAAAGAACATCAATAGTCATAGGACCATAGAGTTATAGCTAGAAAGAATCTCAGAAATCACCTAATATAGTCTTAGTTTTATGTTGGGGAAAGTAAGGCCCACAGAAGTTAAATGACTTACTCAGGGTCATAAAGTAGTGAAAGACTTGGAATTGAAGCTTGGGTTGTTTGACTCCAAATCCAGGACTCTTCAATTCATCACAATTTTAGTGGAAAGCAGGTCCCTAAACAATGAACAATGTGTGGTTCATAATCTTTGGTGATTTTTTTTTTAATACAAAGCCATGAAAACCTAAAAGTTATGCAACACTTTGAAAGAGAAAGTATATAAGAACACATGGGAAGTTAGCTAAACAGTCAAAAGATGTAAAGCCAAGTACAAACAGTTCTCCAGAGGACTGTTGCTGTGAATAGCTCTAAGGTTCTGATCATATAGTACAGTGAACTCTCTATTTATTCAGCAATAAACTAAGGTAAAACATTCACAGAAACCAAAGTACAGCATTCACAATGATACAAGATAACAACTTATCTCTAAAGTGGCCACATAGTGTTAAACAAAAGATATCATTCAAGATACAAAAATACAAAGGTCTCCCACCCCTAGGTCACATTGTCTTAATCTCTCAGTGAGAAAGTCTTCTTTCTTCTTGATTGGAGACTAGCTTCCAATCATCGTTGACTCAGTCATCCTTAAAGGGTACAAGTTACAAAGTACAAAGTTCTCCCACCCCTAAGCCACAGTAAATCATGATCTTGTCAGTCACCACTACCTACCCAAGTCTTTTCATCTTGGCTGAAGATTGGCTCCCAGATTCCATGGTTTTTCTTCCATGATCCCAGCTTTTGCCTGAATTCACCCAACCATCACCTGGATTCACAGGCAGCCAACTCTCAGCTCCTCATCCAGCTTCTCATCCAGTTCCTTGTCCAGTTCCGCATCCAGTTCCCATTCCATATTGAAGCTCACAGTGTCCAGTCCACCTCAAGTCCTTTGCTATTTCTGTTTTCTGGGAAGACAAAGCTTAACAGAACAAAACAACATTCATGCACATTCAACACAAATCATCAGTATAGTCCCAAGACCTCTGAAATCCTCCTCCAGTACTTCTGTAAACAGACAACAAGAAAATACTCTTTCAGGGCTTCTAAACCAGCAGTAAGGTCCCAGGGCTTTTGTACAAAGTATCGCAAACACAAAACAACAGAGACAGAACAAACAGAGTGCTGGACACCACAAGTTTTGTCCTCAGCTCTACTCAGTTCCAGCTTGTGCTTCTCCTTTTTTATGGTTAGTTTCTTCTTGTTCTGCCCCTTCCTGTTGCATCAGCAAGTTTCTCCCATATTCAAAATAATATTGAATATTCAAAAATAATTGAAGAACTGAAACAAGGTGCTAAGTACTTCTTTGCTTGCCATTACAAAAGGGGAAATTAACAATTGAAAATGAAAAGTAGAATATTCCCCGCAAACTGAAATATTTATGAGTTGAAAAGTTTAAAAAGTAAAAAATTTCAGAAGTATGTGAGAAATACCAGACACTTCAAAAGTTAATAGAAAAGAACAGAATGAGTATAAAATAACAGAACTTCAGATGACAACTGAAGTAGACAATGGTAATACTATTGAATACTCAATAGGGTATCAGTAAAAGTAAAAGTGTGCAGTATGGTTTTTGAAGGGAAACTAGAAGATTACTAAAATTCTTAAGGGGATAAAATGAGGGGAAAAAAATTGGTGGTCACTCATTGCCTTATCCTCTATAACATATATCAGTGTGATTTTTTAAAAAATAGTTTATTTAAAAGTCATTCTGATATTTTTTATACCAACAAGCCCTCTTCATGAATCTTCCAACTTTAAATGTTTGGCATCCCTCTAATTCTCAAGTATTGCCATAAAACAAAGGCTCACCTTTTAAACACCATTATTAATCTAATCTATGAAGTAAGCAAGTATTAGCAATATTTTAAGTTTGGGAGCCATAGAATACCTTAGTCTCTAAAGAACTGAAGATTTAAATCACTCAAAGTATAATGGATAGGTATATGGTAGATAAGACCAGGTTGCAACACATTATGCATGAGAAATTGGAAAGGAGAATATTAGTAAAGGATGACATTAGAGAATTGTATGACTTGGAAAAGAAACAGAGAATGGGAAGGAGAGAGGGAGGAGGGAGGGAGGAAAGAAAGAAGGAAGGAAGGAAGGAAGGAAGGAAGGAAGGAAGGAAAAAAAGTGGATCAGCCACATAGTGAGAGCAGGGTCTAACTGATAGACACACCATGTGCTCCACTGAAATCCACCTGATGAGAAGAGAACTATAATCAATCAATTAATTAGCAAGAATTTAAATGCCATTTACACGTCAGGCATTGTACTAAGTGCTAGGGATACAAAGAGAAAAAAAAAATGGAATCATTCTTGCCCTCACAGAGCTTATGTTCTATTATGGGATACAGCATACATATATAAAAAATATAGACAAAATAAAGACAAGGAAATTTGAGGAGTAAAAGGGGTCCTGGCATGCTCCTGGGACACCTTGTGGGAGATTCACAGGAGACTATTGACAAGAGGTCACACAGGATAGACAGGCATGGGGGGGGTGACAGTCTGAATCATTAAAGGGGCCCCCTATATCAAAGAGATCACAGAATTGTTGGCAGATTAAAATATCAAATGTTTGATAGCCTTGCAAAATATTAAAGCTATTCACATTTTATGCATCACATAAACTTATTTATTTATAGTAATAACCTAAACATTACCTGCTGGTCTGCCTCATTAGGTTGGGAGAGAAGAATCCCCAAAGCCACAAGGGGCTGAGTCACATGAGGTTTTGCAATTCAAATCCAACATTTTGACTTGCACCTACAAGTGAATAGGATGGGAGTGTGAAAACTAACCATCTGTGTTATGTCTTTTAGAAGCAACAGACTGCAGAGGCATCTTAGTTTAGTTGGATAAGTCTGCTTTCTTACTTTTAGAATAAAATCACAACTGTATAGGGGAAATCTTGCTAATACATTATTCGCTACAGAATGGAATTCAGCCTGAGGCCAGTCAGTAAGGTAGCTCAATACAGTGGAAAGCATGCTAACTATGGAGTCAGAAGGCAACAGGGTTCAAATCTTGCCTTTGATGCTTAGTATCTTGGTGACTCTGAATAAGTTACTTCACTTCCCTTAGCTTTCATTTCTTCATCTGTAAAATGACAGGACTGGACTAGACAGCATCGGAGATCTCCTGCCAGCTTTAGATCTATGAAGTTAAGAATTTTGGATTAAGTCTGAGGGCTATTTGTTACTAAAGTAAGATCCCAGATTTAGAGCTGAAAGGGACCTTCGAAGTATTCTATTGAGATCCAACCCATTCATTTTACAGATGGGTACACTGAAGTCAAGGGAGGTGAAGGGCTGCCTTAGGTCACATGGTAAATGGGAGCCCCAAGGTCACAAGGTCACACAGATAGTACATGGGAGAGCCAGTTTTCAAATTCTGGTCCTTTGCCTCTAAATCTTTCCACTTAATTACAGCACAGAAAACCTACCTGGGAAGCCATTTTTCTTATAGGTTGATCCACACCCTGTTATTGATCTAAGCAGAGTGTTGTAGTGGTCCCGAAGTACATTCAAAATTCTTGATATTGCTTGATTCCAATGGAAAATGGCAAGGAAAATGGCCCATATAATTTTATCTAAATATTAAAACTTTTATTTACTGATATTAGAATTGTCCTTGGAGCCTTCCTGGTGAGGTTACTTAAAACAGTTCATAGGATCATTGATGTAGAAGTTGGAAAGGATTTTAGAGGCCATTTTGTTCAAACCCTTCATTTTATAGATGAGGAAACTGAGGCTCAGGGATTCAACTCCCTCTCCATCAATTCCTTGCTCTGTCTTAGGAGGCACCAGAGTAGAGGTAAGCTGCTGTTATCCCAGAAATTGTTGCTCATAATTAAAAGCAAACATTTCCCCACCTCTCTTTGTGATCCTTTTCTTCTTGGCATGAGTCAACAAACTTTGTTTTAGACTCTGTAAGGGCAACTATTCTTTCTTCTGTTATTGGCAGAGGGAGGAATACTTTTAGAAAATAACCTACCTATTTTCAGAGGGGCATCATTATCAGTATCACAATGAGAATAATGTGTGCCCCAGAGAACTCAGCTACTCTGTTAGCTGCTCGAGGCTCTGACTGGAAGCCACAGAAGCCTCACAGCTCAGGATTAGCCCTGGCTGCAGACACAATTCTGGATGACACATACCTTTCCCTTCCTCCTTAGGTCTAAGTTCCAGTGAAGCAAACAGGGATTGGAGTTTTGATGTTAAAAATAAAATCACATTAACTTTAGGCCATCATAAATCTTGAGTGCAGCAAATGGGCAGAATACCACAAATTTTCTTGAGATCAGCTCTGTTCTTGTGACAGAAATGAAGGGCAGTTAATGTCTACTGGGGATAGGCTATGGATTAAGTCACATTGCATCCTTCAGGTAGGGGGAACTCAATCCCATGGGTTGTATTTAGATGCCCTGAACGTGACCACTGTCCATGTCAGTAGGGAAATATGTAAATGCCCCTGGCAGATTTCTAAATTACTCATGCTTTTACTTGAAGCATGGGGCTTTAAAAGTGTATTTTCTGGCATTCCAAGGCTGGGAGAACATTTTCTCAAGGAACTACATAATTCCTAAATTAAGCTTGCTTTCTTTTATATTGAGGCAAAGTGCAATTACAGTTTAAAGGGGATATTTATGTACATTAGTTAACAACATCATTGCAACTTAGTGCTCACACATCAACACTTAATTAGAGTAAGCATAAGTGACATAATTGCTACAAGGCATGCATTTACCAGTAATGTGAGGTAATTTCATGCACCATGCACACTTTAAATATCTACTTTATATTTTGTCAGGATGAATTTTTTTTAAATCAATACAAGATATTTACATGTATCTGCAGACTGTTGTATCCCCTACTGTGCACAAAAGCAGAATCGTGCCTGTGTTAATTAGGCTACTTAAGTAATTAGCTCTTCTGAGCCTCATCTTGCTCATCTGTACAAAGGGAATAATCATAGCACTTAACCTCAGAGGATATTTAGGAACATCAGGACTTATACATTCTTACATTTAAAGCAAGAAAATTCCTTAGAGATCATCTAATCCAGCTCCTGGCTGTAGACAGCTGGGTGGCTCAGGGAATAGATCACTAAACCTATAGTCAGAAAAGCTTGAGTTCAAATTAACCCTCTGATACTTACGAGCTGTGTGACTCTTGGCAAGTTACATAAGCAGTCTTGGTCTCAGTTTCCTAATTTGTAAAATGGGCATATTAATCCACAGGGTTGTTTTGAGGTTCAAATGAGAAAGCATGTCAAATGTTTTGTAAACCTTTAAACTAATGTTTAAATGTTGGCTATTACTAATTAATAAGTTATATGATAAAATATGTATTTTTAGATAAGTCCCCAATTATCTAAGTAATCTAAAGTAAAATTTCATGGCATTCTTTAAAATTCTGGCTTTATTTAGTAGAATGTACCTTTTGGTGTATCTCCAGATAAAACAATGTCTTATTTGAGTTTATTTCCTAAACAATTTGGTTTTTTTTTAACTAGGAAAATGGAGGAATTCTATGAAATGAGAAATTTTTGAACCTTTCTCAGCATCCTCTCAAATGGAAAACACATCTGAGATGCTATGAAATATAATCTATAAATTCACACCTACTAATTAAAGGATTGAGAAAAAATGTGGATTTAGTAGAATAAGAATTGGATTTGGAGTTCAAAGACTGCTTCCAATTTTAGCTTTGTCACTTTCTACCTGTATATCCTTGGAAAAGTCACATATCCTTTCTGGGCCTCAGTTTCCTCATCTGCAAAATAAAGGGGTTTATTAGATCTCTTGGGCAGCTGTAGTTCCAGGCCTGGGGTCAGAAAGACTCATCTTCATGAGTTCAAATCTAGCTTCAGCTACTTACTGTATGACCTTAGGTAAGTCACTTAACCCTGTTTGCTTCAATTTACTCATCTGTAAAATGAGCTGCAGAAGGAAATGCAAACCTTTCCATTATTTATGCCAAGAAAACCCCACATGTAGTCACAAAGAGTCAAATAAGACTGAAAAAGACTGAACAATGTAAGCATATCTCTGATTTCTTTCTTTTTTTAAAAAAAAATTTTGTCTTCATTAATTTGTTTGTTTACTTTCAGTTTACAAGATTCAGTACTACAATCCCTTGTGAAGTATCTCTCAGAGTGATAAAGTCCACTTCTGTGAGTCTAAGAGCATTGGCTTAGTAGTCATAAGGCTGCTGCATCACAGACTTGGAACTACAACGGACCTTAAAGGTCATCAGTTCAACCACTTAATTTTACAGTTGAGGAAATCCACAGTCAGTAAATTTGGTTTCCTCCCCATCTCTACATCTTCCTTTGGGAACCTTGGACTCTGAAGCTGGAATCACCCTAGGTTCTGATATGTGACTTAGCCCACTCCATACTATGCTGCCTCTATCTAAACCAGAGGTGAGGAAACTGTGGCCTCAAAGCCACATGTGGCCCTCTAGGTCCTTACAAAAGTTTGGATTCAATTAAAGGGCCATACTTGAGGACCTAGAGGGCCACATGTGGCCTTGAGGCCACAGGTTCTCCACCCCAGAACCATCATTCTTACCTCCTTCTCACAAGAACCTTTGAATCCTGGACTTTGAAAGGTGAACTTTTGCTTTATCTTGCCTGAGTTCCAGGAGGCAAGATTTCACTCTATCTTGCCTACTTCTCAACCAATTCCATACCATGCTGCCATAGCCCCCTCCCATTCTCCTTTAAATATTGTTTTGTCCTTGAGGGCAGGGGCTATCTTGTTGTTGTTTTTCAATCATGTCTGACTCCTTGGGACACCATTTGGGGGTTTCTTGGCAAAGATACTAGAACGCTTGGCTGTTTCCTTCTGTAGCTCATTTTATAGATGAGAAAACTGAGGCAAACAGGGTTAAGTGACTTGCCCAGGATCACACAGTTAGTAAGTACCCAAGGCCAGATATGAATTCAGGAAGATGAGTCTGCCCAGCAACTCTATCATCTGTGACACCTAGCTGCCTCAGGGACTATCTTGCTTCCTGGTATTTTTATCTCTAGGGC
>CM053590.1:116079051-116099383 GCA_028646515.1 Pseudochirops corinnae
CTCTCTGGGCTGCTTCTCAGGCAGGCTCACTATAGTATAAGGGTGGGGCTGTGGTTTGCTGATTGGCCAGGTGGTTCTAAAGCACACCTGGGCTTTTGTTGTTAGCGCTTGCTGGCTCCACCCACCTGGGTTTAGGCTCCATACAGTACAATCTCCCTTCCCCCTTTCTGGGTGATTTCCAAGCCTGGGGCTGTTTCCACTAATGCAAGAATGTACTCTAGGTGGGGCTTTTACCTCTTGATTTTTTTGTGTGTCAGGGAGGGGGATGAGAGCCCCTAGATTTCATGCCTCCATCCCAACTTCTGAAAGTCTGGGCATCTAGCTTCAAGAATCCAGGCCGTGGGTTGCTAGCCCCAGGAAAAACCGCTTACCCTGCTACACACCCTGCGTTCCCTCCTACCCAGTTCCGTCCGTGTTTGATTCTTTATGATCCAGTGGACTATAACATGCTAATACTATCCATGTAGTAGCAAAGATACTAGAGTTGTTTACTTCAGTAGATCAAGACAAACAGAAGGTAAGTAACTTGCCCAGGGTCACACAACTAGTAAATTATCTGAGATCAGATTCAAACTCAGGTCTTCCTGATTCCAGGCCTATCTCTGGAGTCATTTAAGATGTCTCTGTGTATGCATATACACATATGTATGTACATATTCATATATATACACATATGTATGTACATATTCATATATATATACACACACATACACTTATGTGTATTTACGTGTATATACACAACGGATGCCCCAAAAGTCAATGCAGTTTTAAACTATCAAAGCTTAAAATTGCATTAAAACTTTTGGGGCACCCCCTGTACATGTATACATAGTCTATTAGGTGAGTTACTAAAAATTTGAAGCTGCCTAGTAAAGAGAATTCTAGGAGGAAATGTATTTGGAAGATGCTATATGAAGATAGTTTAGAAGAAGGAAAAACAAGAGCTTTGCAAGGAAATTCCCAATTATGACCTAAGGGGCTCATGGGACCTCCATTTCTAATGGAAGCAATGTTGTGCGTGGCAGGATTTATAAATGTATGGTGCTCTAGGTTAACACATATACAGATTACTCTAGATAATCTTAACTTGCTTCCATTATGTAAATCAGAGACACAAGCACAATGTTGCCTTCGCATAGTCCACGTTGTTCCCTTGGTTCCCATGAAGACTGATAAATGGAACGTTGAAAGCCAGGGAGAATGATTACTGAAATGTGATGCTACCAAGATTAAAAAAAAAAGGCAACCTGTATGTGCTGCTCCTTCCGTGAATATTGCTTGGGGTTATTACTATGAGGCAAAGGAAAGGTAGATTCTTCCAGTTTGGGTAGACCTATTAGCAGGCACAATGTTTATATATAAAACAAATGGGCATTTATAAACATACATATAGGTACCTACATACCTACTTAAATCAAGTCACAGTGTGACTATATCTCAGCATTTCTGGAAATGTCAGGGACTAGACCTAGGACCGTGTGTAGGTAAGCCACTGTACCACAAATCATTCTATAAGTACTATGGCATTATAAAGAACCCTGGACTTGGGTCCTTTGGGGTATGCAGGGAGGTACAACATATAATGGAAAGGATGATGGATATTATTTAGCTGGGAAAGTCATTTAGCTTTTCTGGACCTCTGTCTCTTCATCAATGAATGGAAGGATTAGACTGGATGGCATCTGCAGCCCCACCCCAGATGTATGATCCTGTGTTTTAGAGCTAGAAGACTAGATTCTAATCCTGGCTTTGTCACTGACTACCAAGTTCACTTAATTTCCCTGTATCTCATTTCTCTTATTAGTAAAATTAGTGGGTTGGATTAGATGACCTCAGGGGTCTCTTGCAGCTCTAAATTGATCATCTGTGCCACTGGAGCCTGTTTCCTTCTTCAAAAAAATGAAAGTGTTGGGCAAAATTATCTCTAAACTTCCTTCCAATGTAAACATGTCTGATTCTATGACCATACAGGATGCTTACATGTAATTTACTCTCTTTTTACACTTTTCTTTTTTTTTTTTGCTTTTTGGTGGGGGGATGGCTGGGCAATTGGGGTTAAGTGACTTGCCCAATGTCCCACAACTAGTAAGTGTTAAGTGTCTGAGGCTGGATTTGCACTCAGGTCCTTCTTACTCTATGTAGTTTACTCTCTAAAGACATTTGGCATTGTAGATAGTATTTCAGGTATTCCTAACCCACCTAAGTATCCTCTTTGAGGACCAGATGTGACAATGGACCTGACTCAATGAATATAAAAATTGTGATATTGCTATTGAAGAAAATTTTATAACATAATTTTAGCAGTCTGACTCCAGGCATTTTCACTGAAACATGTAGAGATGCAGATATGTAACCTAAATTAAAAACTGAATAAGAACAAAATCACTATATTCCATTGATGCTAAATGGAAACAAGAATTTGCTAGACCTTTCGTTCCCTCTTGGCTGCAACATTATTTCTGGGTTCTATTCCAAGACCTCGACTTTTCCTCTTTTGAGATCTCTGACCCTCTATGAATGGCTTGCAAAAAGTGACATTACTGCTACAACAGGAAGCTAGATGGCAAAATGGATAGAATGTTGGATCTGGAGTCAGAAGGACGTGAGTTCAAATACTGTGTCAGGCAATTTCTAGCTCTGTGACCCTGGATAAATCACTTAACCTCTTCCTGTCTCAACTTTCTCTTCTGTGAAATAGGGATAATAGTGCTCATCTCCCAGGGTTGTGGTGAGGATAAAATGAGAATATTTTAAAGAATTTTGTAAACTTTAAAGAACTGTATAAATGCTGGTTATTATTACTATTATATAAACTCTGAGGGTCGAGTTGCTAAATGCATTTCAGACTGCAACTGACTCCTTCTGTACTCAAACCATACTCAAACTCTGTACTTCATCTTATCTGACATTTACAAGTTCTTATTACTACCTAAGATTGCTCTCAATCTCTGCAAACACAAAGAAACCACTCTCTAGGTGTGAGTCACCACTGTATGCTGGGATTTTCTTCTGTTTGTAAGTGGCAGCTAGAGATGGGCAAAGCCAGAGGTCCATGCACAAATTCAAAGGCTGTAATTCCCAGCAAGGGCTACGAGGGGTCCCCTATCAGTAGCTCTGATCCTGGCAAAGTGCCCCTACATTTACCGTCTACGGCTATAACTGAGAATTTGCCAGGAGTAGGAGGCAGCCCATTAGATTCTAAGACATCTATTTCTACAGTGGATCAGCTGTTCTTCATTGAAACATCAAATATTCAGGTGAAGAGTTTTTTGTGTTGATTCTTCAATGCAATAAACAGCCAGAGCATAGCCACAAACAGACCTAAGTTGATTTGCTTTAGATTCCAGCCAAGCTAAATTTGGAGGTGTTTTTCTTTAAAGTTTATTTTTAAAGCCAAAAACCTTGAAGGGGCAGACATGAAAATGAGCATATTCTTCAGATTGACAAATGTGTGAAATTTCATAGAAATCCATTCTTGCGGTTTCATTATGCAAGGGATTAATGTTTAATGCTGGAGGTCTACAGGGCCCTGCTAATATGAAAAGATACAAAAGGCTATTGTGTGGGGGAGGAAAAAGAAAAATCCTTTCATCAGACATTCTGAGAACAACAAAACAGGGTGACTAAGTGAAAAGTTAACTCTGAAATGTTCTGTTTGTCTAGGCAATTTCCTAGAGATGGATGAGATTTTATCACACACTTGCTAAAGCTGGTCATCTGTCATCAGTTTTTTCAACACTGATGCACTATAGACTAAACCAGTCATTTGATACTTACCATAGAATGTCTTACTGTCTTTTTTATACTCATAGGATTTTTAATTGGAAAGGATCATAGAGATGATTGAGTGCCACTCTTCCCCACAGGTCCACCATTTCACAGGTGAGGAAATTAAGGATCTGAAAACCGTGAAATTCCTTGTCCAGGGGCACTCAGAAGTAACCAGCAGAACCAGCATCTGCACTCAGCTCCTCTAACTCCCAATGTGCTGCTCTGCCACGGTGTCATGAGCCTGTATAGGTGTCTCTATGTCCCATTTCCCCAACTAGATTCTAAGTTTCTTAAGGGCAGGGACTGTGCCTTATTCTTCCTTGCATTTCTGTAATGTCTTAAGTATGGGTAAATGCTCAACAAATGTTTATGAATCATTTAGTGCCCTGTGTGCTCCTTGGATAATGTATACATCTTTATATTCCCATTTCACATAACAAAGAACATGATGCATAGTAGGTGCTCAAATATTTGTTGAATAAATGAAAGGAGCATAAGATAGGGATAGGAAAAAAACAACCTAGATTTGATTAAAGTTTGTCTTTGATCTGCTGGGTAGGAAAGCTCAGTTTATTCCATCTGTAAAATGAGAGAGCAGAAGCATAGTTATAATCTATATCTCTATTGTAGGGTTTAGGGACCAGGCATGGTCCCAATGGGCTACATTGGAGATTCATAGCAAAATAAGGCTTGGAGCTATACCAGTACTGTCCATATAGATCATGGAGATCAATGATAGAGGGAAAGTGATAGATGAATACACACTTATACATATACACGCACTTATACACACAATGCCCATATAATAAGTATGTAATGTATACAGTACTGAGCTTGGAGTTAGAGAGACCTGAGCTCAAATCTGGCATCAGATACTTACTAGTTGTGTAACCTTGGCAAGTTACATAATCCATGTTTGACTCAATTTCCTCACCTGCAAAAAAAAAAGATACTACTAGCACCTTCCAAGATTGTTATGAGGATCAAATGAGATAATAATTGTAAAACACTTAACACAATGCCTGGCATGTAGCAAGGGATATATAAATGTTAGCCATTTATTCTTGTTCTTATTCTTATCTCTATCATCTATATCTAGCTAACTAGCTACCTATATCTGTTTCTATCCACATATGGCAATTTTCCGTCTGTCTGTCTGTCTCTCTCTCTGTCTCTATCTGTCATCTATCATGTCCCAAAAGTCTTAGTGTAGTTTTAAGCTTTAATAGCAAAAAGCTACCTTCCAAATACAGCTTAAACTTTAAGCTTTAATAGCTTAAAACTGCACTGAGACTTTTGGGACACTCTATTAAAGCTTAATAGCTTTATTAAGGCTTAAAGGTTGATAGCTTAAAGGTATTAAAGCTTAAAACTGTCCTAAGACTCTTGAGATACCATGTATAAAAATATTTATGACATCACTTTGTGTGGCAGCAAAGACCTGCAAGAAAAATAGGTACTTATTGATTAGAAAGTAGTTGAATAAATCATGATATAGGAATAATAATGTATTGTGCCATAAAAAAATATTGTGCCATAAAAAACAATGAATACAAAGAATAATAGAAACTTCAGAAGATCTCTATGAACTTATGCAAAGTGAAGGAAGAGAGCAGAACCAAGGAAAAAAAAATCTGTATATTGGTTATGCTAAGGTAAAGGTAAACAAAGGCAAAAAGTTTGAACCCTAATCCATGAGTGCTTTGAGCAGCCTTGACTTCAGAGGTAGTAGACTTTACATCAGACACTCTCTTTGGACTTGTATTGTCTGAATTGCAATTGGAAGGGGGAGGGGATTTTGGGGGGGATGCTAAGATCCGGATCTCTTCCCCTACTTTGCCCTATAATGTCACTTTAGGCCTTCAGCTCTAGAGAGCACATGGATGATTCTTTTCTTTCTCCACAAGGTCCAGTTTCCAACATCTCAAACTTTTGGTTACCCAGAAAGCCACTCTAAGGCTGGAACTGCCCAGGAAATCACCCTTCTCTGGCTAGAAGTCAAGAGCATGAGACCATACTGCTTAGGGGGAAAAAAATCCCTACTCTACATAGGAAGTTGGAAGTTTCATATCATTGTTGATGAACTTTCCTCTCAATGTAAGTGGGCACGTATGTTTGCTTCTCCCACATGCGGGGAATTTATCATTATCTCAAGTTGTCAGTATTTCTCAGACTGGTAATGTCCCCTCATACTTTTTCTCATTTCAGGTCAAGTATGAGCTCATTTGAGTCCCATTTGCTTTGGGTCTCAGGGAGCCATTTATAATTCCTGGTTGATAGAAACATGTTCAACAAGATTCTGGTTTCCTGAACTCGGCAGTCAATAATCATCTTGGAGGTAGCCCCAGTCACTGGGAACCAATCAGGAATTCTCTTTGTTCTTAAATCAATGTACTGTTGAACATGCCTGACCTCTCTATGGAAAGGTACCCTTCAGAAACTTTCAAAGACTCTAAAGGCCTCTAAGCCTATTACATTGATTGGGGGAACTCATCAGACTGAGGACTCCCTTGTCCAACTTTACACTAAACAAAGAAATCTGTGAAGGCATAGCTCAGCTGTCCCCTTCTTTATAACGTAATATCAGACTTCCATCAACACAACGAACATTCAGATGGGCAATTTATGTCATTATTCTTTAGTCATTTTGTGTGCAATCCAATTGAACAAGTATTTATTAAGCATTTACTGTGTGTGATACATTACTCTAAGTTCCATGAATATCAGGACAAAACAGAAAATAGTCCCTTTCCTCAGGAAATCACTTAATCACAAAACATATGGACATAAGCACTGACAGAGGAAGACACTATGTTAAGCACTCAACATACAAAAATACAGAAATTGAAACAATCCCTACTCTCAAGGATCTTACATTCTATCAGGAACAGGAAGTACAGATAAAATAAGTATATATATATGGAAGAAATAAGAGATAGCCTGGCACAGTGGATAGAGGACAGACTTTGAAGCCAGGAACAACTGAATTCAAGTCTTGACTCACACTAATTCTATAAGATTGTGCATTACAGGAAAAATGCTTACCTCTTTAGGTGGTGGGGGTTTTCTTCCATGAAAGCTTCTTATATCAATGAAATCATAGATTCAGTACCTGTGTTTATAGCAAAATACAAAGAGGATGAATACAAATAAATAGAAATAAACACAAGGTATTCGTAGGGAGGATACTAGCACTTGGAGTGAATCAGAAAAGGCTTCATGTTGAAGGTGGTGCTTGAGTAGAGTCTTGAAGGGAGATAGTGGAGATTCTGTGAATGGAGATGAGGAGAGAATGAAATTTAAGCATGGGATGGGTCTGGGATGATCACTAGTTTAAAGGCACAGAGAAAGGCAAAGGAATGCTGTATGTGAAGAACAGATAGAAGTCTTGTTTAGCTGTATTGTATAGTCCAAAAAGAGATATAATGTATAAAAAGGCTAGAAAGATTGATTGAAGCTAGGTTATGATTGGCTTTAAAACTAACCATAAGAATTTATATTTCATCCTAGAGATAATAGGGAGCCAAAGCAGTTTCTTGAGTAGGGAAGTGACATGGTTGGATCTCAGTTTAGTGAAATCACTTTGGTAGTTGTGTGGAACATAGACTTGAGTAGAAGTGAGGCTTGAATTAAGATAATAATTCAAAGGGACAGATTTTATTTTATCTCCCTTATACTATCATAACCTCTTAAAAACAGGGACCATGTCACAACTCCTTGGAGAGTCCTCTATGTAGGAAAGGTACTAAATAAGTTCTTATTGGTTTGATAGTCTCATTGAGAATAGAGACATAACTCCAGTTATATTGAAATCTTTTATAAGACACTACCCAGATCAAAGCAGGTTTCTTTCACGTGGATCCACTATAGATCCTTGAGTTGTAAGTATTAGATTTCAAGGTAATTTTAGTGGGGGCACAGTTCTATTAGTATTCAAAGCTCAGAAAACTGACAGCAATAGAAACTGGCTCAATTTGAATGACCCACTTTGGTCATTAGGGGAACTATTCTAACATGATAAAATGATTGAGAGTTGCATTTTCTGGAATTTTTCTCTGCTCCATATACATAATTATTCCTGAAAAGTGTGAACCTATGGCACCTCTGGAAAATGGAAGCAAGGTCAGATTCTAATTCTATGCATCTGCTTCTTAGATTACAAACTCCATGAAGACAGGGGACGTGTTTTATTTAGTCTTTTATCTGAACCACAGAAGGCACTTAATATTTGCTTTATTATTTTGTTTCACTCTGGACATCACAACCAGCTGTTAGGAAGCTATTGTTTCCTATTCCCAGGGAAACTAGTGGTGTAGTTATATGTATTTGGGGCAAAATGCCCCTCTCTGGGTCACATGGTAGGTTTTTACTCCAATATTCCATTCTTTCCACATGTGGGTAATCTCTCATTGACATCTGGAGGTGTTCTGTGGAGAAGGCAGTATGTGAGAGTTGAGTTCCTCAATGCAGATCTGAAAGGAGGCTTTTTGCCTGTAATTTGTAGAGTTTTTGTGAAGCTCTTTGGGATCCTTCTGGATAAAGGACTCTCTATAAACCTAACTTATTATTATGATTACTGCTGGCAGAACCAGAGTTACACATGTGCATCAAGAGGACAATATATCCTCTTTGTGCCCACATAAACTTCCATTTATCTATACAAATATCTCTGAAAAGAGCAAAGCTGAAATGCCTTCCTTCCAGCTGGGGAGCTGTTCTGTTGTTGCTGCACAATAAATTGGGTCACCGTCCAGCTTTGCATCCAGCACCTGTGCAGCCCAATAATGGGGGAATGAGTGCTTCTAGAGTGATGGTGGCAGCGTGTAGCAAACCTGTGCCAGAGATAGCTGTGGACAGCTAATAAGGAGTCCAGGAGAGCTGATAATTCAGATTACTCCCTTTGTTGCTCTTGTCTGTGAGAAAGACATTATTAAAAGAAAAAAATGTTCTTTTAACTCCTACTTTTGAACTCCTTCCATGCTATCTGAGTACAGCAGTTTTAAAAGACTGAATTTTTACAGTTGATGCCAATTTGGGAGAAGGAAATGTCCCTATGCTTGGGATCACTATAAATTATACTGAATATTGAGGGAGAATTTATTGAGAATAAATGGGGTGGTGTGAGATTGACTGGGATGGAATTTAATGATTGACTGAATGAGGCTATGGTTTAATAAGTCCTCATGTGTGTCTATCCATTTCTTACCTAATAACACATGTCTTGACATGTGTTATTAACAAAATGTTATGTAAATGTTATGTTCGACTTTCTCTTCATTACAACATACACTTACTTCTCTCTGTCTCTCTACCTGTCTCTTTCTCTCTTTCCCCCTCTCCTTTCCTTTTCTTTTTATATTCTTAATGCTACCTCCTTAATTTTCCTTTCTATCTGACTTTGTGAACAGAAAACAAGGAGTACACTTTATGACAAACATTACTATTGGCAAGTTTAGAGCTACATGTTACCAAGGGAAAGATATAAGCCTGCAGACTTCAGGATAACGAGGAAGGGTGATAAAATAAACCAAGGAGGAGTTTATAAGATGATGATGATGATGATAGGGAAGGAGAGAGGATTATGCTTCAGATCATATAAGTAGCTATGGAGGCAGAGTTAAGGTAAAGCTTAGAAAGACAAATAAATGCTTACTTCTTGCTTCCCCAGATGAAGAATTACACTATGTCAAAGACTTCCTGTTAAGATAAATAAGTTTAAAGTGGCAACTAAACACCCACCTTCTCATTCAGTCCTTTACTATTTTTAATTAAGTGCTGGTGGGGCATTTAAAAGTTTTTCAGGTGGTCTTCATACTGAATTAGTCCACCCACCACCCTTGCATTAGAGGCCAGGATAATTGCCTTTATTTTGTGAGTGATGGAGCTGAAACATATGGAAACCATCATATAACTTCAGGGGCAGGTATTAGTGACACCAGCTGAAGTTGCTGGTTTATGAAGCAGAATTAGCCAGGAAGCCATCAACAATGGGTAATTGCCCTCGAGGTTGAAGACTGCTCCAGCAAAGTTTTCAATCTGCTAGAGCCAGGAGGTACTAACAAGACCATCCTGACAAGAAAAAGGGAATCTTGCCCTCCCCCTCCCGTCTCAAGTTATGGATTCCCCTTAAACCAGGGATTCTTAACCTGGAGTCTGTGAACTTGTTTCTTTTTTAATATTTTGAAAACTCTGTTTCAATATAATTGATTTCCTTTGCATCCCATCCACTTTATTTTGTGCATTTAAATATTATTCTGTGAAAGGGCTACAAGTTCACCATTCTGCTGAAGAAATCCATTAAAGAAATCTTAACCATTAAAAAGGTTAAGAACCATTACTTTAAACTATGGAGAGTCTGAAAGAGGTGACAAAAAGAAACAGAATTAGTTGGCTTTTTACTTCCTAATCACAAAGAGAAAGAATACTTTGAGCACCCTGAGAGAAGACTTTGGCCAGTTTAAACATTCCCATCACCTAAGCTGTCCAGGGGCATTAAAAGTCAGTGGAATGTATCTAATTTCTTCTGCCATCAGGATATGGAGAAGGGTCCAGGATGTTGGATAGAGACAAAGGGAGTGGATGTGAATCCAGAAATATAAGTCACAAGTCAGGAAGAAAGAAGGAGAGGATGGAGTTGGTACAGAAAATGAGGTGTTAGAGGTAGGACCAGATTATTAATAACCTAATAATGTAATGATAGTGTTATGTGATAAGGATAACTAACTTCTCTAAGGTTTAAGTGTTATTGTGGGAAAGGTACACTGTGTATCTCTAAGCACCCACAGAAGCATATTTGAGACCAAACTACATTAACTTCTATACTTGGCTGAATCTGTGGTCTCATCACCATGGGTATTTCCTCCCAGGGTGCAGATCACAAGAGCTCCCCTTCTCATCCCTTGAAATTCTCATTCAAGTCTTCCCATAAATCTTCCATAGGCATCTACTCCACATGGGAGGGGCCTTCATATTACTCTATGTTGCTCAGATACTAAGGGAGCTTACAGGCTTTCTACTGGTTAACCTTGGCTCATCTAGCACATGACCCGCCCTCTTCTGTGTCCTGTCATGCTCCTCTTTGATGATAACCTTATGTCACTTCTATGTACTTCTTTGTTGGTATTATGTTGTGGCTTTTTTATGTTCCCCATGCATTTCTTTCTTGTAGGTGACCCTGTCAGAACCTCCCAGCCACTAGAAGAATAAAATGTTCTGTTATTTCAGGGAGGTCAGATCATTGAAAGCACTGCACAATTTACCAAAAATAAACAGCCCACTCTATGCCTTGTATTCAATTCTAAATCATATTCATTATCTATAGAATGTTCTCACAAAGTGATACATACATACATGCATATGTACGCAAATACAGATACACACATAAACATACATATACACAATATGTGTGTATGCTTATGTACAAAAATATATATGTGCTTCACAAAGGTACATATATGCGTATATTTATATATATATATATATGTATATACATACATACATATGCTTATGGTCCTCTCTAGATTATCCGTCATAGTATGGATAACCCATTGTTTTTCATCCACTTGGTTATTCCTGTGTGAATAATTAGGGTGAACACATTTGAATGATTTTAAATCTTATTTAGGAGGATCTGAAGGATATTGAGGTTTGATATTTAATGTGTAAAGAACAACAACCAGAGGAGCTCATCATCTTAGGGAATGCTTCTTCTGTTTCAATTCTGTATTGGACAGATTTAGTAATGAAGAGATGCACTTTAGGTGAGCATACTTATCTCTATATTATTCCCCTGTTGATAATGCTAAAACAGGTCATTTAATGAAGTTATCTCTGATGTTGGATCTTACAAAGAATATTGTAAGATTCTGACATGTATGTGGGAGTCACATTATTGGAAAACAGTCTCTGAAGCTGCATTTTGTTCTAATGAATAAAATTCTATCCTAATAATAAACAAACAAGCCCAGTAGTGTTCTGCATTCTAGACATTTTAAAAATTTATTGGTGATGATGATGAGGTCTATTATAGAATATTGTTTACAAAATGCTCTCTGTTCTATTTTCATATCTTCGCCAAGAATGCCCTCAGTATGCATGTAGATTACTTTCATAAAGATCTTGGAGTTGTGGGAAAATAGCCAGATTACTCAGGAAGCAATATAATACAATAGAAAGAGTAATGGCTTGGGGATCAGAGGAGCTCAATACAAATCCTGGCTCTGATATTGCATAACCCTAGGCAAGTGATCACTCTGAGTCACAATTTCCTCATTTGCAAAATGAGGGATAATAGATAACCTCTGAGTCCCTTCCTGCTCTGAATACAAGATTCTATGAGCTATGTTTGGTTGTTCCTTCTTTTTCATTATAATAAGGTACAAGCATTTGGCTTTCTCTCTTCTCTCAACCTCAGATATCTTAAGAATCAGACTCACAATATCCTCAAAATAAAGTCAACTCCTGACCCTTTGTAGATTTTGTCTAGTCCAGTCATTCTTGTCATGTTTGTTTTCTTAAGTGCTATTTCTATTCCCTGATATAGCAAATTAGCCATGATAATGTTAGAGTTTGAATGAGATGGCTCTTCTACTTGTGGAGTAAATTGGTTGATTTTATATATATGTATATGTGTGTGTGTATATATATATATATGTATATGTATATATATATATTTATGTGTGTGTGTGTACACATACATGCACACACATGCATCTTGACAGATCTTTTCCCTTTTTTTGTTTATTTGTTTTGGGCTTCTTAGATTCATTCTTAAATGCTGTCACAATGATATGAGTGAATTGGCTTTATGACAAGTGATTTGTAAACTTGTTTATCCCTCCACTACTTCTTGCTTTTTTATGATATATACTTTTCATATCTAATCTTCAACCATCCTCCTGTATGAGATTTGACAAATTACTTTTTATGCTAAAGTGGTGTTGCTTTGGGGTTATATATTTCTCTGATTGGGAAAGGTGATCAAATATCTGTTTCTAGGCTTTTGTTGTCCTCAATGTGACAAATTATTTATATCATATAAACTTCCTTAGGAAACAATGATTATCTGAGATAATAACATTTTTAAAAATCTGTATTTTCATTTTGTAAGTGTGGATATTTGTTTATATAATCAGAGTAAAATTGCCCAATAGTAGAATATACCTATAATAACAACTAGCATTTATATAGGACTTTTAGGTTTGCAAAGTACTTCACATGTGTGATCTTATTTGATCCTCACAATAACCTCTGGAGGTAGGTTCTATATTACTCTCATTTTATAGATGAGACACTGAGGCAGAGACATTAAGTGATTTTCACAGGATCACAGACCTAATAAGTGTCTGAGGCTGAATTTGAACTCACATATGCAACAATCTAAAGCTAGCATTCTATCCATTGCTCCACCTAGCTATCTCATGTCTTCATTTTTACCATATTGCTTTTAAACTTTAATAAAAGTTGATATCCTGTATGTGCATACACACACACACATATACACATACATATATATAAGCATATATACAAGCATTTGATCCACAAATGACACATTGGTATTGTCTTGTCTTAAAGTACAAGTTATTTAATGCTCATAATGTCTAGCATCTGATGACTTGTGGAAGGATGTATTCATAGTATATAGTCATAAGGCTTTCATATATTATGCAAGTCTTTGGTTTCTCTTGTTTCTTTCTCCAGAAACCTTGTTTTATATTTTTCCAATATCCTTCCCTATGCTCACTTTTGCACTGAAGTCACTGAGTATTAAATTATATATTGATTTGATTTGGAGAGTCTTATCAAGTTTATCATAGAATTTTTCTTTTTCATCCACTATAAAATGTATAAGCATGTAAAGATTCAGTTATCTCCATGGAGATATTTTTTCCCCAAATATATTTCATGAGTATTGCAAAATAAGATAGCCAAGTGTTCCATGAAATGTTTCTTTTTGCCTTTAGTAAAACCAAATCCACCTATATTTGCCTCTCTGTGGAAAACCAGTGAGGTCGTCCTTCCATTTAGCTGTTGCTTACTTTTATGTTCTCAGTTCATATATAGAGAAAATGTCAATATATAGATAATTCAGTTCATTCAACAGGCTTTGTGAGAGCATTACAGTAGTGGAGACTATTTTTGGTTTTATGTATAAGATCATGGTTGACTATTGCTTACGATCAGTTTATACTAGATCACAACAAAGAGTATCTCACAGAGTAGCAACAATATAATTAATATTTATCAACAGGGTAAAAAGTATAATTCTTAATACATTCTTTCCTGCCCCTCTACCACACTGTCCCTGCAGAAGCAGAAGAGGGTCATAGAGAACTGAGGGTCATTTGTACTTAATTTTTCCCATGGCTTACCATAGCCAAATAATTCATTACAAGATTGTCAACCTGCTGGAAGCAAGCCTCCTCACTCTTAAGTTGGATATTTCTTAGAAAACAGGTATAATCTATTGCTAGAACTGAACTTGAAACTTTTCCCATATAGTAAAAACTGTTGGAGCTTGAACTTTGCTGACATAATATTTGAAAACCCATAATCAGCTCCATGACACAATGAAGCACCAGAGTAGGTCTTAGTAGCAAGTACCTGAACTGTAACCAAATAAATTATATAATGAGATCTTTTTTTTAATGAAGATTGATTATGACTTTCATGTTATTTGACTTTTCAGATCATTCAGGTCACCAGTAGGATGGGGAATTTGACATTTTCTCCAATACTTCAGACCTCTCAAACTTCTCAAAAATGAGACTTATACACAAGAGATAAAGCAATTTTCAGCTATCTCTACCGTCTAACACACTGAAAATCCTAGTGAGGCAACAACTCAGTGAACTAACAGAAGAAAAGGTTAATCCCTAATCTCTAGAATTTACTCAGTACTTCCTTTCCTACCAGCCACCATGTTCTGATAGGGCTAGAAAACCAACCTTGCTACCAAACTCAACTCATTTCTGTTCTCCCTGCCTCTCTCCACTCCCACCCATACAATTCCTACTTTCCACTATGGAGATGTAGGTAGGTACAAGAAAGTAGGTAACATCTTCTCCCCGGTATTGTCACTTATCTGATACAATAGTGCCCAGCTAGAGAACTGAAGAATAGAGGGAAATGAGGTAGGATGCTAGAGTGTGCATGGGGCTACACAAGGCGTGAAGGAAAGGAGATTGGCATCTAGCTAGAGTCAGTTCTGTTTCTGTGGAAGTTATACTTCACAATGTATTTTGGGGTTTGGGAGCTAGTTTTTTTTTTCTTTTTTATTTATTTGTTCTATCTCCATTTCAAAAAAAAGTCTAGGACAATTCTTTTGTCTCATGTAGTTTTCATTTATATTTTCTTGAAATATAACTCTGGAAAATGAGGCTTTGATAAAACCCATTGTTATTCAAATGGGAGTTACTTGACTATGCCTTTAAACCTAAATCACTCTGGTTCTCACTGACTGGCCAATAATAGGTCCCAGTCCAAGCCACACTTGCTCATTGTTTGGGTTTTGATGGCTCAGAGTAAATGTAAATAGCAATTGCTTCTTCTCTGGCCAGAAACTCAATAGGTCTTCCCCTCCCAGACTGATTTTTTGGTAAAGGCAAACTAAGTTATCTTTTGCTTCAATTCTTACCTAGCCTTTAATTACTGAATGGGTTTGGCCTCAGACAAACTGAGACCTGGAAAAGAAAAGGCCAAGGTCTCCTACTGCATCAGGGACCATCTCCAGTCATCCTGATTTAAATCTTGTCATTCTAATGATTCTGGAGGAGAGAGTAAGACAGATGATTTTGCATATTCCTGCCTCCTATAAATCCAATTCACTTGAAATTCAGGATATCACTCTCCTATGTCATTGATCCTCTTCTAGAATGAAGGACCATCACCACCACCACCACCACCACCAACAACAACACTTAGGGTCAAAGACTGAAGCTGGTGATAATTGAATTCCCTATCATGAAAAGAGGGTAAGGGAGTATTGAGGTCTAACACTCAGGGAAACCACTATTAAGGGAGAGGAGTCCAAAACTGAGTAATAGAGAAACATAAGGAAAACAGAATGAAATTGCCAAAGATCTCAGAAGGAAGAAATGTCAGAGATCTTAAGCATAAGCAGATAAACCAACATGAAATATTAATAACATAAAAGAATATAGAATCTTTCAGAAAGTCTAACAGAGTCCAAAAGCCTTTAAATAAATAAATATTACAAGACAAAGGAAAATGGATCAACATCACAGGGGATCCCATGGATTGCCAAGGGAGCACAGCATGATGTTTCTGAAGGGTTGCAAAGAGAAATAAACATTCTAAAAGTAAAAACTATAGTTTGAATAGCAGTAATCATCAGCAGAATAGAAGAATGTATGGTGATAAATCTCACCACAGAAACAAAAAGAGAATGAATGATTAAGAGTGAAAATACAGAGAAGTGAAGGACAATTAGAAGAAGAGGAGCAAAAAGCAGTAACACTAAATTGCTACATGATCTCTATATAAGCGTAGCACATTGATCTCAAAGACTGAATATATAGAGACAACTGGTCTTTCAAAAGAACATCACAAGTCCAAAAAACTTGAACACATAATACAGAAAAATGCCCAGAAGTTCTTAATATTGGAAAGAAAGTGCCATTTGGAAGACTGATTGCATATGATTGATTTGTTACAATTTTTTCCATTATAAAATAATGCTTTAAACTTTGCCTGCCTCCATAACTTTATACCCAAAACTTCCACCAGTGTCCAAGAATAAGGCCTTTGTTTATGAATCTCAGTTTATTGAAATTATATCCTTCATAAAACTAATTAAATTTTGTGGAATAAATAAATGAATAAGACATTTATTGAAACACATATTTACTGTGTGCAAAGCATTGTGTGGGTGTACAAATGGAAAGGTAATTCAGTGTCATAACAATCAAGCTTCCAAAAATTATTTTAAAGAACTCAAGAAATAATAATAAAATTAATCTGGAAGCACAAATGATCAAGAATATCAAGGGAATCAATGATACAATATGTGAAGGAAGGTGACTGAGTAGTACTAGATCTGAAATTGTATTAAAAAGTAGTAATCATTAAAACAATCTGATATTGACTAAGAAATAGAAAGCTGGCTAAGTGAAATAGATTAGATACAATAGAGATGTAGTAAATGACCATAGTAATCTAGTGTTTGATAAACCCAAAGATCCAAGATTTGGGGTTAAGAACTTAACACTTGACAAAAATTGCTAGGAAAGGTGGAAAGCAGTTTGGCAGAAACTTGATGTAGAACAACATCTCACACTATATACCAAGATAAGGTCAAAACAGATACACGATGTAGATGTAAAGGGTGATATTGTAAGCAAATTAGGGGAGCATGAAATAGTTTATCTTCCGAATCTATAGTAAGGGAAGAATTTACAAACAAGAGACAGAGAGTATTAGGAAATGTAAATGGATAATTTTGATTACATTAAATTAAAAAAAAAGTTTGCACAAACAAAACCAAAACAGTCAAGATTAGAAGGAAAGCAGAAAACTGGGGGAAATTTTACAGCAGATTTCTCTGAAAAAGGTCTTATTTCTCAAATTTATATAGAACTGAGTCAAATTTATTAGAATGTAGCTTTCCCTAGGGGATACATGGTCAAGGGATATGAATAGACAGTTTCCAGACAAAGAAATAAAATCTGTCTATATTCACATAAAAATGCTTTAAATCACTATTAATTAAGAGAAATGCAAAGTAAAACAACTCTGAGGTACCACCTCAAACCTATCAGGTTGGCTAATGTAAAAGAAAAAGTAAATGATAAATGTTGAAGGAGATGTTGAAAAATTGGAACACTGATGCAGTGTTGGGGCACTTGTGAACTGATCCAACCCTTTAGGAGGACAATTTGGAACTATGCCCAAAAATCTATAAAACTGTACATACCCTTTGATCTTGCAATGCCACTACTAGGTCTGTATCCCAAAGAGATTTTTTTAAAAAGGGAGCAGGGGAAGTGATTTACATATACAAAAAATTATAGCAGTTATTTTTGTGGTGGCAAAGAACTGTAAATTTAGAGGAAGCTCTTCATTTGGGGAGTGGCTGAACAAACTGTACTATATGATAGTAATAAAATACTATTGTGCCGTAAGAAATGAAGGACGTTTTAGCAAAATTCTGGAAGGACATATGAATTGATGTGAAGTAAAGTGATCAGAGCCAGTACAACATTGTACACAGTAACAGCAATATTGTATGATAATCAATTGTGAATGACTTAGCTATTCTCACCAATATAATGATCTAAGAAAATTCTGAAAGATTTATGATGAAAAACACTATCTACCTCCAGAGAAAGAACTGATAGGATTCTGAAAACAGATTGAAAAATACTTTAAAAAAAATATTTTTAGCTTACAACATTTAGTTCCACAAGCTTTTGAGCCGTAAATTTTCTCCCATCCTCTTTTCTGCCTCCTCCCCAAGATGGCGTGCTATCTGATATAGGCTCTACATATACATTCACATTAAACATATTTTCACAGTAGTCATGTTGCAAAGAATTATAATCATTAGAATGAACCACAAGAAAGAAGAAACAAAAGAGACAAAACAAAAAAATAGAGAGAGCAAATAGTTTGCTTCAATCTGCATTCAGACTCTGCAATTCTTTCTCTGAATGTGGATAACATTTTCCATCATGAGCCTTGTGGAGTTGTTTTAGAACCTTGCATTGCTGAGAAGAACCAAGTCTATCAAAGTTAATTATTACACAATGTAACTGTAACTGTAACTGTGTACAAGGTTCTCCTGGTTCTGCTCTCCTCACTTAGCATTAGTTCGTATAAATCTTTTTGGGTTTTTCTGAGTTCCACCTGCTCATCATTTCTTATAGCACAATAACATTCCATCACATTTATATGTCACAACTTGTTCAGCCATTCCTCAATTGATGGGTATCCCCTCAATTTCCAGTTCTTTGCCACCACAAAAATAGCTGCTATAAATATTTTTGTATATGTGAGTCCTTTTCCCATTTGTATGATCTCTTTGGAATACAGCCCTAGAAGTGGTATTTCTGGGTCAAAGGGTATGGCACATTTTTTATAGGCCTTTGGGCATAGTTCCAAATTGTTCTCCAGAATGGTTGGATCTGTTCAAAACTCCACCAACAATGCATTGGTGTTCCAATTTTCCCACATCTTCTCCAGTATTTAAAATTTTCTTGTTTTATCATGTTAGTCAATCTGACAGGTGTGATGTGGTACCTCAGAGTAGTTTTGATTTTCATTTCTCCAATAAATAGTGATTTAGAGCATTTTTATATGACTATAGATATCTTTCATTCTTGAAATATGCTTTTTAAAACTTTAAAAATTTAGTTTCTCTGGAGACCTTAAAAAGGAAAGCTAGTGTTTTTTTGCAACACTGCTTGGTCTAGCTATCGCCTAGAAAACCATGAATCATGGCCTATTTTGGGGACTTTAAAAGATAATACTCTCTTGCAACATAAAAATATGAAAATAAGTTTTGCATGATTGTACATGTAAGATCTATGTAAAATTGCTTGCCTTCCCAAAATGGCGGAGGAGCAGGAGGAATAGAGAGAATTTGACTCAAAATTTTAAAAAGTGAATGTTAAAAATTGTTATGAATTGTAATTGGAAAAATATAAACATATGCACTTAAAAAAACAAATAGCAAATTAACATAGTCCTTGATCTCAAGAATATTACATTTTAATTAGAGACAACAAAGAAGGAAGGTTTTTAGCTGCAAATGAGATAGAAAAGTTTCATGGTCTTTAGGATGCAGCAGCAAAGCAGATGTTAATACCTCGTCTTTAATGTTATTATTTAATGTAATTTTTCTCCCCAGGCAGAGCTCTTGGGTTCATTTCCCATTAAGAAGTGAGGGCAAATGGCAATCAAGATGGTGATGATATGGTGGTGATTTGACTTGCCTGGTACATGCTGCTTCCTGTATTCATCCTTCATGACCCAGCTCAAATGCCCTTTCCTTTATTAAGTTTTCCCTAGTCTTTACCACTCAGTCTAAAGTGGCCTTTCCCTGAACTAATAGCACTTCCCCTCTACACTATTCACTTTGTATATACCATTAAATGGCTGTGTGTGTGTGTGTGTGTGTGTGTGTGTGTGTTTTAATGTATTTATGTCTTCAAAGCTCTCTGAGGGCAGGCATCATATCTGATACTTCTTTGCATCCCTCCCCCACCCCACCACCCCAGTGCCTAATACTAGAACTTGAACATAGTAGGTTTCCAGTAAATATTGATTGATCCTCCAATACTTCCTCTGACTTTTCTTCACTTTGTACTTCCTAATACTTGTCCTTTGTACATCTTAAATTCATTTAACATTATGATTTGTATAATTGCTATTTTGCATCTAATTTCTTGGAAGTCCCACTTCCTGTGAGAGAATGACTGGGGGGTGCTGGCTGAACCAGATCAGACTGCAAGACTGGGGGATCCGGCTGGCAAGGGGGAAGGTCAGCTGGAACCTGAGGAGGGGAAGGGGTCAGAAGAGAAGATACCCCTAGTGTTGCCAT
>CM053590.1:116099883-116125125 GCA_028646515.1 Pseudochirops corinnae
TAATCTTCACATCTTCCCTGTGAAGAAGCAGGTTTGGGGCAAGCAACTGTTTTTTTTTTAATTATTATTTTGCATATGAAATAATGATAGATTACTAGATAATAGGATAAATTTAGATAAAGACATTAACAGGAACACAGTAAATTAAGGCCTCTATAACTTGACAGCATGGGATAGTGGAAAGAACAGACTTAGAGACAGCAAATTGTCATGTAAATCATGGTTCCAAAACCAGCTGTATAACTGTTGGTGAAACATTTAACTACTCTGAATCTCAAGTTTCCTGATCATCAATATTCCTGACACTTGACTCACAAAGTAGTGGTGAGGAAGACACTTTTAAAATCTTATACTGCTATATAAATGTAATTTGTTATTATAATCTATTAGGAAGCATTTATTAAAAGCTTTAAAAAGTTCTAGGTACTAAGCACTAGGTATTCAATTGTCTATGTTTTTTTTTAAGCATAATGCAATGTCCTTGTTTATCTCTACTGATATTGTGAATTTTTATTTTTGCTTTGTCTAATTATAGCATGATTACCATTCCTGCTTTGTGGATTCACCTCACAAATGACACACTTTGCTCCAAATTCTCATTTTGATTTTATATGAATTTAATTTTAAAGATGTGTTTCTCATATATCATGGTTTATTGGGTTCTGTTTTCTTATCTGACATTTTTTAATTTTATAGAATTATTTAGTCCATTTACCTTTAAAGTCCTGATTGTTAGGGTTGTGTTTTCCTCCATTTATTTCTTTTAGTATTATTCTCTTATCTCCTATCTTTTTCAAATAAGAACTTTGTCCCTAGAATTGATTTTGTTTAAACTATTTTATGCTAATCTAGTCCCATAGTCTCTGTCCCATTCCTTTTCTCCTATCTGTTCTTGCTTTCCACAAATCTTATATTTCACATATATTATTAATTTATTTTCTTTCCTTTATTTATTTAGTTATCTATTACTTAGTTATCTATTTTGTCTCTTCTCTTTGTCCACTCAGTTAACTCAAAGTCTTCCCTTCCCTTTACCCCCTTCAGCTCCCTATTTTTATTAATTTTCTTTTACTATTGGTTTTTCATACTTAAATGTTTCCCTTGGATTCTGTGCTATTGGTTTTTTTTCCTTTTCCTAAGCAGTTTTTCTTTGCTTTGTTCTTTGTATTTTTTTCTCTTCATTTAGAGGTTCTTGTGAATTTTCTTTTTTTTTCAAATTTTTAACTTTTTTTTTTAAGTTTTGGCTGTCAAATACTGTCCCCCTCTTGCTGTCCTCCCTCCTCCCTGAGATGGCAAGCAATCAGATATAGGTTACTCATGTACAATTGTGTAAAACACATTTCTACATTGATCATTTCATATGAGAAAACTTGAATAAAAAATAAAATGAAAGAAAGTAATAGCATGCTCCAGTCTGTATTCAGTTGATATCAGCTCTTTCTCTGGAGGCAGATAGTATGCATCATCATTGGTCCTTTGGAATTATCTTGGATCCTTGCACCACTGAGAACAGCTAAAGCATTCACTGTTATTCATCAACACTTTTTCTATTACTATGTACAACATTCTCCTGGTTCTGTTCATTTCACTATGCATCATGATGCTCATGTAAGTCTTTACAGGTTTTTCTGAAATCATCCTGTTTGTCATTTCTTATAGCACAATAATATTCCATTACGATCATATGCCACAGCTTGTTTAACCATTTCCCAATTGATGGGCATCCCTTTGATTTCCAATTCTTAGTCACCACAAAAAAAAGCTGCTATAAATAACTTTGTACAAATATGTCCTTTTCCCCTTTTTTGGGATGTCTTTAGCAGTGGTATTGCTAGATCAAAGGGTATGCAGTTTTATAGCCCTTTAGGCATAGTTCCAAATTGCTTTCCAGAATAGTTGGATCAGTTCATAACTCTGCCAACAGTGCATTAGTGTCCCAACCTTCCAACATCTCCTCCAACACTTTCTTTTTTGTAATATTAATCATCCTGATATGTGTGAGGTGGTACCTCACAGTTGTTTTAATTTGCATTTTACTTATCTATAGTGATTTAGAGCATTTATTCATATAACTACAAATAGCTTTGATTTCTTTGTCTGAAAACTGCCTGTTCATATCCTTTGACCATCTGTAAATGGGAGAATGACTTGTATTTTTATAAATTCGAATCAATTTGCTATATATTTGAGAAATGAGGCCTTTATCAGAGATCCTTATGGCAAGTTTTCCCCCCAACTTTCTGTTTTCCTTATAATTTTGGTTGCATTGGTTTTGTTTGTGCAAAAACTTTGAAATTTTATATGATAAATTTTCTTTTTGATTATTCATGTTTGCCCCTTTATTCTATTTCCCTCCTAGGATCAAAGCTTCTGAAGTCTCAATTTGAAGCTTGATCTCTTATTTTAAATGTTTAGGTTGCACTAAGAGTTAACAGATGCCATTCTACTGGATGATAAACTTATTAAACATTATTCTGCTAAGTTAGTAAAGGAATGGATTTCTAAAGCTGCAAATAAAGCAGTAATTGATATGTTAGCTCAACCTGGAAAATAGTAGTTTTCCATTATTATATCTTGCATTCACAGAGCATTTTATACTTCCTCAAGCTTTTTCAAGTCCATTTCCTGATTTTACCCTCCCAACAACTCTGTGAGTACTGTTAGGAACACAGTGTTCATTTTACTGATTAAGTAATTGAGGCCCAAAGAAGCTTGACATCAAATATCAAACTTCAAGCAAACACTATATCCCCCCAAATGCTATCTGGACCACAACTTTGCTTTGAATCCACACTGTAGCCCCCAAATCTTCCCATGAATTTATAATTTCCCGTGCTCTTTTTATTCCAAGCTAAGACTCTCAAGTTACTAGGACGAAAGGATGCAAATATCAGTTTGCAGCAAGGACACAGAAATTCAGCCATCAGGCAAAAAATAAAACGTAAGGGAGCAAAAAGTAAGAGACAGGCCACAGGTTTCCTGGTTACAGTGTTAAGCTTATTGCGATGAAGACCTTTTCCATAAAGATCACTGGGATTGGGGGGAAGGATTATAAGAACTTGAAAAGTTTTTTTTTTTTTATTTGCATGGTGTGATGAGTAAATAACTAGTCTTGGAGTCAGGGATATATTGTGTGACCATGGTCAAGCAACTTAAATTTCCCTGAAACTCACCTTTCTCATCTGCAAAATGGGGGAAATTAGAGTACCTACCTCACAGATTTTTTGTAATATCAAATAAGATAATATCTATTATGTGCTTTGCAAATCTTAAAGCATTTTCTATATATCCTAGATGACATTTCAAAGAATATTTAATATAACAAATTTCCAGAACAACCAAAGAATCAAGACATTTTCTTGAAGTCTGTTGTAATAGGATATGAGTGACAGTTGAAATTTCCTCTAAGCACAACACCTGAATCTTATTAGGCTTCCTCTGTGATTTCTTTAAATTCAGAACCATATCTTTTTCCGTAGCTACATTTGAATCAAGCAGTATAATGATTAGAGGGCTAGACATGAGTTCAAATGCAGCCTTAGAAATTTACTAGCTATCTATGACCCTGGACAAGTCATTTTACCTCTCTCTGTCTTAGTTTTCTCATCTTTAAATTGGGGGTGATATAGCACCTCTCTCCCAAGGTTGTTGTGAGAATAAAATGAGATAATACCTATAAAATGCTGAATACATTTTTGTTATTATTAGATTCAAGTCATAGCAATGCTCTGTGAGTAATTCAGCCAGACAATTGAATATACTAGTATTATTAATCTTAAAGATGCAATCTAAATATGAAAACATTTACTTCTTCATTGAAAGCATATGAATTTAAGGTTCTATAAATTCAAGGTTGTCCTGGGCCACAATTTGATGAACCCAGAAGAGAAGTGTTGACCAATCCCTCATGCTCAAAACATCTCTGATCCCTGACTCTTCCTTCTATTACAGCTCCACCCCACCTCCTACTCCCAGGGCCTTACCTGGCCCCACACAGTTGCAGTACATCTAATCAGTCCCCAGAACACCACCACTATACCCTAATTTTACTTCTGGAGTATCTCTAGACTCTGGTCTCTTGTGTCCATGCTCACTGCAATGCTGGATTTCAAGCCCTGATTCCTTATGTCTTGTCTGAACTATTGCAATGACCTCTGAATTGGTCTTGTCACTTCCAGGTTTCTTCATCTCCAATCTATTCCCCACACTATTGCCAGTCAAACTTTTCTAAGGCACAGCTCTGATCATATTACTGCTTCTGAAAACTCTACCAGTTCTTCTTTGCCTACTGAAAAAAGTCATGATTCTGGCATTCAAGGCCCTCTATAATCTGGTAACAAACTGCCTTTCTACTAAACTGTAGTTTAGCTAGGCTACTTGGTTTTCTTCAAACATATTCCACAATTTCTTGCAACTAGGATTTTACTTTACACTGTTCTCTCCATATGGAATTTTTTCCTCCATTCCAATTTCTGAATGTTCTTTGGATATCAGCTCAAATGTCTGCTTTTCCATGAAGGCTTCCCTGATCACCTTCCTGCAACCCCCTAAACCTCCACTCTAATTAGTATCACCTTCCCCTCCCTGCTTGATATCACTTTATCTCATGGCATTTTTGTTGACCTTTATTTATCTACATGCTTCACTTCTCATGTAAGATAATAATCTCACAAATCAAAGGATCAGAGATTTAGTGTTGCAAGGTCAGGTAATCCAAACATATTATTTTACAGATAGGGAAACTAAGACCCAAAGAATCAAGTGGCTTTGCCTCAAGTCACCCAGGGAACTAAGTATCAATGGCAGGCTTTGAACCCAGGACCTTGGACTCTAAATCCAGGGCTTTTTCTACATTAGCAATGTCCCAATGCTCCCCTTTGAATCCAGCAAGCATTTATTAAATGTCTAATATGTGTCAGAAAAGTGCCAAGTGTTAGAGACATTAGAACAAACAAATTGGTCCATGCACTCAAGTGGCTTGCATTCTAGCCTTATGACCTAGTGTAGGGCCTTGAATTTAGATGAAAATTTCTCTACATTATTTTCCTTAAGAAATATTTTTAAAATTGTTTTCATAGCTTTGGTTTTTTACATCACCTTCATTTCCAAATAAACCTCTCTCTCTGCTCTCCTATGTAAGAAGCTGTCCCTTCTAGCAAAGAATTTTTATTTGGAGACAAAGACAGAAGAAGAGAATGAGGAGGAGAAGCAGGAAAAAGAAGAAAAGAGGAAGAAGAAGAAGAGGAGGAGGGGAGGTGGAAGGAAGGGAGGAAGGGAGGAAGGAAGGAAGGAAGGAAGACAAGGATTCGGAGGGTTGAGAGAGGAAAGAAGGGAAAGAGAGAGATGGACAGAGAGAAAGCAGGAAGGGAGAAGAGACAGGGGGAGACAAGGATAGAAAGACATAGACAGACCCACAATGAGAAAAGGAATTGAGGTGAGACCGATATGAGTGTACCACATCCATAATCTACTTCTGTAAATAAAGAGGGAGGTGCATTTTCTTATCTATTCTTTGGAGCTGAGCTTGGTCACTTTAATTACAGAGTGTTCACTGTCAGTTGCTTCATTCTTCCTATTCACATTGTTTAGTCATTTTATGTATGTGTATATATGTGTCTATATGTGTTTTTTATATATATGATTTTCCTAATTCTACTTATTTCATTGTACATATTTTCATATATTTCCCATGCTTCTTTGAATTCTTAATATTTCCTTTTTTCTAATGAAGTCACATTATTACATTTATTTATCAGAATGAGTTTAGCCCTTTTTCAATTAAAAGATATCTATTTTATTGTCAAATTCTTTGCTACAAAAAAAGTTGCTATGACTTTGAACTCTTTCTTTTGCGTTTTGATCTCCTTGGGGTATATGCCAAGCAGCAGGATCTCCGGGTCAAATTTGGACCTTGGACATTTTAGTCACTTTGTTTTAAGCATCATTCGAAATCATCTTCCAGAATATCTTTACCAATTCACAATCCCCTTTGCAAAGCACTAGTGTGCTTATCTTTCCACCGCCCCTCAAACACTCACTATTCCTGCCTTTTGTCATCTTTTTCAGATGGGGGTAAGAGGAAAGCTCAGAGTTGTTTTGATTTGTATTTCTCTTATTATCAGTGATTTGGAGCAACCACTAAAGAAGAATTTTAGTGCATAGAGAAAGGGGCTTCTAGAAGCTAAATCCTCTCTCCTCAAATCCCATTGTGTCAGAAGCTACAAGCAACTCCTAACCTCCTATCTTGAAGCAGAAGTGGCCTAGCACAAAGTAAACTATAAATTGTCCCCTATCTATAACTAAATAATAACCTACCAGTGGGCATATGGGAAGATCATACTAGGTGCTCTATAGTATGTGTGTCTATGTGGTGATTTGGAGGTGGCTTTTCTTTCAGGGGCTTCTGTAATGTGCAGTATAACCCACAGATCAAAATTAATTGTCGAGGTCTGCAGCTATTATGGCCTTATCCTCCTGGACCAATACATATAAAGACAATGGTGGAAAAATCAATAATGTCACTAGGTCAAGGGCACCTGGTAGAGCCAAGCCAATAAATGCTTCTTGTCCATATTTACACAGAGTCATTCTTGTTGTTTAGTTTTTTTTAAGTGATATCAAAAGCCATAATCTCTACTTATGTGAAAATCTCCAGGCTTTTGTAGAAGTTACTATCCAGTACGTATTTCTGCTCTCAGAAGTCCTGTCATTGCATTTAAACCATGAAGTATATTTGCTGCTGATTCGACTATTATGGCAGCAAAATGACCTGGAAAGCTCTTTTGAGTAACTTGGCATTTTGCATACATTATAGCAATACAAGGAATGGAAAAAATGTGTTAAGAATGAAGTTTCTGAAAAAGTCATCCAATGAAAATTACTCTCCATATTGCACAGTCCAAAGCCTGGCTGATCTATTAGGCTAAGAAAAGAAAGAAATCTGTCAAAGACAGGATATCTCCATATTCTCGGGTTTTCAAGGTCACTTGTCAGAATTTTCTGATCTGCAAAAACTCAGTGTTAAATGACAGAGAGCAAAATGAGCCAAACTGTATTCTTTGACCTCCTTTTGGTGGGTCAGATTTCTTAAACACTTGGGAGATAGGAATACATTCTACCTATTGAGAAAGAGGAACTCATTTTGGTCTGAGCTGAACTTAATCTCTGACCTGAAATAACCAACAACAAATCCTCAAACTTTTATGAATATCAACAAAGAAGGAGAAATTCGATTTTGGTTCTTGTATGGTTGGTTTCATCCAAGACTGTTGGCAAAACTATCTCCAGATGCTATGGTGGTCACTCCTTAATTTGTAGCACCAGTGCTGATGGTTAAGGAGCCACATTTCTGGGGCTGAGCAACAAACTGCTATGCCCCTGTTATGTCAAATTAGGACTTTCAAAACTGTCAGACTCCCCCATCACTAATATCACAGTACCAGGCTAAATCAAGCTCGGCAGATGTGTGGGGCTATTTTCCACATCAAGACACTTAACCAATATGACACGAAGGCTGGGGGAGGGGGGGGCGTCAAAGAAAGCTGTAACTCTTCTCTCTGTTACTCCTATTTTGTGCCAGGCAATTAACCATTTCACTGCTGAATGGGCAGTAGTAATTGGGCCATAAAAGGGTTTTTTTGCTTAGTTTTGTTTTTACTCCAAATGAATTAGGTGAGAAATCAAACCTGCCATATTCCTGCTCAATTCCATGAGACTTTTGTACCTTCATCATACCATGATGCTATACTTCCTAACACTGAAAAAGTTATTTCTAAAAATTAAAGAGCTGCTTTTTGGGGGGGGGGAGGGGAGGAGAGCAAGTATTTTTTATCACTGTTGCACTACCAAGCACCACTATAGTTAAGGTCTGTCAGCATTTCCATTAAAACCCCCTGATTTTCAGCCACTTATAACTCAGCTATAAAAATCACTCTGAGACTACAGTTGAGAAAAACAAAGCAAAGCCTCAGCTGAGGAGAAAATTGTTCCCTTTCCCAGTTGGCTGTTGGTTTGTTTTGGTTTGCTTTTTGTTTTAATGATTTAAGAAAAAACACACACATTTATTTAAAAGACCATAGCTTGAATATAACTCTCAAAAGAAGAAAATGTTAACACTTTCAGGGGCCTCTTGGTGGCAACTTTTTCATCTGCCTGTTTGCATTTTTGTTGCTGACTAGAATAGCAGTTTTACTTACCCAATTAGTCCAGAGCATCATCCTGTTCATTGTTATTTTCAGTCTTTAGAAGTTTTATTCTGCTTATTTAGAAATTTGAATTTTTTAATAACTTCAGAGAAAAAAATCAGCCACACCTGAAAAGCTAATTTAATTAACAATGCAATGGCATATCATTCTAAACAAATAAATTGTTTATTAGTTTTTTAAAAATACATTTTAGCATTCCATTTATTCTTAGCATTAAAATATTCCATTTAGAGTGGTTCGCAGGCAGAAAGGGACTGAGGGCTTTTCAAAGCTTTCTCTTCTCTTATCCACTTTATTGTTGTGTCAGTCATTTTGGTTTTTTTGACTCTTTGTGAGCCATTTGGGGTTTTCTTGGTAAAGATACTGGAGAAGTTTGTCATTTCCTTCTCCAATTCATTTTACAGATGAGGAAATTGAGGCAAACAGGGTTAAATGACTTGCCATTAGCACCCAATTAGTAAGTTTTTGAGACCACATTTGAGCTCAGGTCTTCTTGACTCCAGAACTGACACTCTCTCCATTGCACTCCCTAGCTACCCATCCACTTGGGAGGGATTATCAGTTTAGAACCTGAAGGGTCCTTACAGGGCATGTAGTACAACCACCTTTATTTTACAGCTGAGAAAACTGAAGTCCAGCAAGTGGAAATGACTTGCCAAAGATAACACAATTTGGGGTTGTGTGGGGAGTAAAAATTTCTCTGGATGTATTTTAGAATTTGGTGTCAGTTTTGATGGTTGACTTTCCCCTTCCCCCTTCATTGCTGCTATCAATCGGCAGCAAGCCCTTTTAGGAGTCTTTCGAACTCCACCTAGCTTCAGTCCTTTGTTTACTTTCCTGCTTCTGTGGGCCCCTTTTCCCGGCCGGTGGGAGTCAGGAACAGACTGAGCTCACCTCCTCCCCACCCAACCAATGGGAGTGAGGGGCAATGGGGGAAATATGACCCTGCTGTATTAGGATTTAAAAATTCTGTTCACCTCACATTGCACACCTCCTTTCCTTGATCAATCATGGGGAGGACTGCCGTCTTCTCCCAGGGGAAGAGAATAAAATTTCCTGTTTTCATCCTGAGAAATCTCTATATTCTTGATTACATTTTAAATGGGGTTTTTCATCCCACACAGACTGGCTAGGTAGCAGAGTGAATAGAGCACCAGCTCTGGAGTCAGGAGGACCTGAGTTCAAATCTGATCTCAGACACTTAACACATTATCTGTGTGACCTTGGGCAAGTCACTTAACCCCAATTACCCTGCCTTTCTCTCTCTAAAAAGCAATGAAAAAAACAAAACAAAACAAAAATTACGCAGGTAGTCTAGGAAAGAGATTCTAAACTCAGGGCTTCTGACTCCAATTTGGCACCACTGGGTCTGCTGTTGACTATTGTCTCAGTCATTTTCTTCTAGAAAGAACAAGCCAGGTTGATCTTACCCAAGAACTCAGAATTTTTCATTGCTCAGGGAGCTTACTTGTAGCATCTTGAGAGAAGGGATAAACTTATTTCTATAAAATAAGAAAAAGTAAGACATGTATAAACTAATGCAGAAAAAAGTAAGAAGGAAAGCAAGGGACACAATGACCATAATATAAATTAAAAAGACAATAGAACCAAGCCCAATTCTATGTAAATGTAAGGCCCAGTCTGGACCTTGAGAAGAAATGATGCCATCACCTACCTTTTGCTGAAAAGGTAGGGGAGCCATAGGTGTGGCATGTGGCACGCTTTCTCAGATGGCTGTCATTTGTTTAATTGATTTTTTTTTACAAAGAGTGGCCCCTAAGGAGATGGCAGAGAGAAGAGTAACCATGATATAAAACTGAAAACATTAATAAAATTTTAAAAAAGAAATTTCAAAATAAGAAAGGGAAGAAAACTTTGTATGTCCTCTACAATTCAGGGCTTCTTAAGCTTTTAGATTCCTTTTTGTATTTTGGCAGTGCTGGCCTTGTGTGGCCTGAGGACATGCAGTGCAAAGTGTGCATATGTCCTGTTCAGAACCAAGGCTACAGTGAAGTTGCAGGATGCAATGCAGGCAAGCACTTCCAGAAACACCAGGGATTCATTATACATTTGATTTTTAGTTAATTTTTGGTCATTGTGCTCAGAAATCTTTTACTCTTGCCAAATTTTTTGCACCCAAGTCACAACCCACAGTTTAATAAGCACTGTTTAATATTAAACCCATTTTCTTTGCCCACTCATACAATCACAGGCCTTTAGACAACATCTAGTGAGTCAGTCCAACTTATATCTGAGCAAAAGTGCCTTTTTAAAGCTCTTTTGGGGGCAGCTAGGTGGTGCAGTGAATAGAGCAGTGGCCCTGGAGTCAGGAGGACCTAAGGTCAAATTCGGCCTCAGACACTTAACACTTACTAGCCATGTGACCTTGGGCAAATCACTTAACTCCAATTGCCCTGCCTTCCCCTTCCAAAAAGAAAAAAAAATCTATTCTGATAAGTAGTCTTTCAATCACAACATGAAAGCCTGAAGACAGCAGGTGAGGTCTTTCATGCTCAAAGTTCCCTTCCAAGTTTGTAATGAAATTTCTTCTTTAGCTAAATTAAACAATCATTTATTAGGAGCCTACTATGTGTAAGGAACTATGTTTTGTGCGAGAGATAGAAAAACAAAATCTTTTTCCTGCCCTCAAAGGACTTCCATTCTTCTGGATACAACATGTACCTAAATAAGCTCAATAAGATGCATTTTAGAAAGAGTTAAAGCACTAGCCACTGACTTCATGTGGGAGGTAGAACCTGAGCTGGAACTTCAAACTGAATCCAAACTTCACAGAATGAATCCCCTCAATAAAAGGATTTGTTCTGTAAAACTTGGACTCAGTCTAAAGGACACAGCCAAGGGACCTGGAGGGCCACATGTGGCTTGAAGGCTGCAGTTTCCCTTCCACTGATCTAGACAAAAAGCCAGAAAGAGAGAGATTGGGGCTGGATAGATGGACCTGGAATCATAAGTGTAGGAATGAAAATTGAATCCATAAGAGCCAATGCCTATTAGCTATGTGACCCTGAGCAAGTCATTTTATCTATTCTAACCTCAGTTTCCTCATTTGTAGAATGGGGACAATAATAGTGTCTACCTCACAGTATTTTGAGGGTCAAATAAAATATATGCAAAAGGTTTGCAAGCATTAAAGTATTTCGCACGCCTTAAAGTACAACACAAATACTAGCTATTATTGTTAAGTGTCTGTGTTAATTTCCCCTAAATTCTTTCCCATTTCCAGTTAAGATATGTAAAAGAGCCTCCCAAAAGGACTGTCACCTTGGAAACCCAAGGTCTCTTGAGCAGTAGAGGCAAAATCACATGTTCTACATTCCACACCAAGCTAGACCCAGTCAGATCATGTAGTCTTGAGGAAGCACATATTTACAAAGACTAAAAGGAAAGAAGGAAAATCCTTCTTGACCACAAAGTGACCACTCTTCACAGACTGTGGTGGAAAATGGAATGGGGACTTGGGGAGGGATAAGAAAAAATTCATAACTGCTCCTCCCCACAACATAAAAACATAAAACCTAATAAAGCATGGGTCAGTAATTATAATATTTCCATTGATAGTTAAGCAAGCAGTCTCCCAATATCAATTCATTTCTGATTGTGATTTCATGTACAACTACTTATTACCATTTCTATGAGTTCTGCCACTGACAGCCACCCAGACAAGTCTTGCCATAGTAGAATTTATCACCAGTCCTCATCACTGCCCTCCAATCTGATAACCTATGCAGACAACAGACACTGGAAAATATGTCCTTCTGTAAACACAATATAGGTGACCTTGATGGCAGAAGGGGCCAGAAAAGGACAATGTACTTAATGCCCCAAAGGGGAAAAGATGATGTATGATCTAAGCCAGAGTATTAATCATGGCAGTTATTTCTGGACAATAAAACTAAAGTAATCCTTGTGAATGATCTCTTTTCAAGGATAAAAATAGAGAATAATGAACTTGAGATAGGGATAGGAGAGGAATCCAGTGTAATGGCAAGGCCTGATATGATACAGAGCTAACTACATCAGAGTAATGTCACTGGCAAGCATTCTGATAATTGTTCCAGCACTGGGGGCAGCCAAAAAGTGATTGGTTTTTCCTTCCCCTTCCTTTTATCTCAGCTGCACAAGGGTCACCCATTTTCAAGACTGAAAAGTGAATTTAGGAAACCTAGAATGAGTCAAAGCCATCAGCCTCCTGGCTCATAAGATCATGAACTATCTTCCTTCTTTTCCAGAAAATGCTGATGTCATTTGCAAGTTCCTTGGTCTACCCAGGCAAACAGATTTCATTACTACCTCTGCTGCAGTAAATGAACTATTGTCAATGTGACAAGATATGGGTCAAAAGGAGAGTGAAGCACCGGGGACCTAGTTTCAGAAATGATTTTTTTTTAGGAGTGGTGAGTCCAAACCAATGACAAGCTAGAGAAAAGAAATACTTCCTTCAGCCAAAACCTATGTGAATGTGTGAGAAAGACAAGAGAAAGCAAGGGGAGGGAATGGGAGGGGTAAAGGAAAGGAAAATATCGGGAAGGAAGGGGAGGGGAGGGGAAAGGAAAGGGAAATGTAGGGAAGGAAGGGGAGGGGAGGAGAGGGGGAGGGGAAGGAAGAAAGGGAAAGAGAGGGGAAAGGAAATGTAGTGAAGGGGAGGGAAGGGAAAGGATACTTCTTGAGTGATGATGTGTCAAAGGAACAAGTCAAAATTGAGAGAGGGAAAGAGAGGTAGAAAGAGGAGCGTGAGAGAGAGACAGAGACAAAGAGAGAGACAGAGATAGAGACAGAGAGAGAGAGATTAAGTAATTTACCCAGGATCACACAACCAGCATGGGTCGTAAGTGGAAAATTGAACCTGTCTTTCTGGCTATGCTGTCTGTCATCTAGAAGTCTTGGTATGTTTGCCTTAAACACACATACACTTCCATTTCTTTCTAATCACATCTCATAGATTTTCCTTCCCTGAGGACTATGTATATAGTTTACCCTCTTTCAGGTACTTTCAGCCCTGGAGATCTGCTATTTTCATAAATTCTATGTTTGATAGACTTCTGGCATGGGGGCTAAAATCTATTAGGAACAAATAAAAATGTCATAAGTTTGGATTCTACTGAAATGTAAGTGTTGAATACCCGGGTTGAATTCCTAGTACTGGTGAGAAAAAGAAATAAATAGTGTAGCATATTTCAGAGAGTTTTGCTTTACAACTCCAGGACCTGGATTCAAATCCAACCTCTGTCACTTCTGCTTGTATGATGGGCAAGTCACCTAACCTCATTAGGCCTTAGCTCCTCATCTCTTTTTAAAGGAGGGGGCTAGACTAAATCACCTCTGAGTTCCCTTCCACCTCTAAATTTGTGATACTATGAACAACAAGGTCATAACAAAGTTAGAGATCATAGCAATTCAACAGTGATTCAGCAAGCATTTGTTAAATAATTAATAAATTAATTTAACATTTGTTAAAAAAATTAAGACAGCTAGGAGATGCAATAGATAGAGTGCCAGCCCTGGAGTCAGGAAGACTCACCTTCCTTAGTTTGAATCTGGCCTCAGATACTAACTGTGTGACCCCTGGCAAGTCACTTAACCCCGTTTACCTCAATTTCCTCATCTGTAAAATGAGCTAGAAAAGGAAATGGGAAACCATTCCAGTATCTCTATCAAGAAAACTCCAAATGGGGTCACAGGCATGACTGAAATGAATAAACAACAGCAACCAAGAACTATATTAGGTGCTAAGGATAAAAAGCCAAAAGTTAAAAAAAATGGGGGGGGGGGTCTCTGCCCTCAAAAAACTTACATTCTCCTAGAGAAAAAAAAACAAAATAGGCAAATAAATGCAAAATAACTTGAGTAGGGGATCTGCACTAATAGCTACAAAGAGTAGCAAAGGCTTCCTATAGGAGGTGGCATCTAGATTCACTCTTGAAGGAAGTTAGGAGTCTAAGAGATCAAAGTAAGGAAGAAATGCCTTCTTCGGGGCAAAGCTGAGCTCAGTTAGTAGTGTACATGAAAAGGGTTAATAGGAAATAAATCTGAAAAGGTAAACTGGAGCCAGATTGTAAAAGTTTTCAAGCATTTCAGGAGTTAAAAAGTCTGATGCAAGTTTTACCACTTATTGACACTTTTGACTATGAAGGTGTAACTTGTACAATACATGTCATTACTCCCCTAGCACAAAAAACAAACAAACAAATATGCTTAGTGTCATGGTGCACTTATCACAGTCCTCTTATATTACTCCCAACACAATATTATTCACTCTTCCTTTAGACTATTAGTGTGGTGAAGGCAATTTGCAACAATATACACTGAAAAAGATAGGAATGTTTCTTGCCTTCTAGGGACTTCTATTATGAAAAAGAAACTTTTCATTGAAATCAACAAAGAAAACTAGAACATATAGCATAAAAACAACAATATGGGGGGGGGGGTGTCCAAAACTGAGAAAAGAAGGGGTTTTCATGTGATGACATTAAGGCTTCCTGAACTATGGTCTATCTAATAATATGGAGATAAATGGAAAGTTTATAATGAAATTACTCCCTTGTACAATGAGAAGCCTTTTTTTATCCTGAATCTCTGATCCTGTGATTTTAAGGCTGTCTTCCTACAACAACATCAGAAAAAGTTGATGTTTTCTAAGTCTCTAATCCAAAATAAATTTGTCATTTTTAGGGACTGTTAAGCAATGATGTATTTTCTAGGCACAAAACACTGAAGCTTCTTTTTCAGGTTCATAAGGACACAACCTGACCTTGTAAGGCAGTGACATCTGGGGAATCAGAATAAGTAAAAATGAACACATGATCACATCAAATCATTGAGTGCCCATTAGGCTATTATATACTTCCTTCAGAGCATTTGGCAACCTAAAACTGGAACCATGAATCACCAAAGGAAAATCAAAAAGAAAAAAAAGTCCTGGCTCAGAATAACTTGAAGTTCTTTTTATAGTTGAGTTATATGATGTATTTTTTAACTAAGGCAAGCCTCTTAACCTCCCCATTTTCTTAACTCAACTGGTAGATTAAATGTAGGTAAGGAAATGTTTGTGCACTGAACTAGCAGGTACCTAAAAGAGCCAGATGGCCAGGAAATCCTAAATGATATTGAAAATACCATGCACATAAATTTTATGAGTAGTGTTTTATAACTTTCCCATGGGTCATCATAGTCACTTAGTAGTCTTTAGAACAAAACAGAAGGAGGATGTTTATTGTTAATTTAAGGATAAACATAATTCTGGTAATCTGTCCTACCTTGACTTTGGCAATAGCTGTGAAACAAGATACATAATTTGTATGTTGTATGAGATTTTTCTGTTGTTATTGTTGATTTTTTTTCTTTAATTCTGTATTTAAGGACTTTCTCAGAAAAAAAATAAATTTTCCTAGAATAACAAGAAACATCTTTTAAATAATCCCCCTCCATTTGTCAGTCAAAAGACAAGTTTCTCATTTTTCATACTGTTAAAACTTCATTGACCCTGCCATTCCTAGGGAAAATACATGTAAAGAACAATGAATATGGAGTCACACAACCTAAGTTCAAAACGTGGCTTTGCCAATAACTACCTGTGGAAGGTTTAGTAAGTCACTTAACCATTCTGAGTCTCATTTCATTTTTCTGGAGGATAGGTTAAGGGATTGTTCTAGATGGCCTTTAAGGCCTTCAAGCTATGGATCTATGAGCTATGATCCTTCTCACAGAATCTTGACCAATGAATTATTGAGTAGATTTGGCAAGATGGCAGCAAGTTCCCTACTGTATTACAGGTGAGAGAAGTCTGTCTATCAGAAGATACACTGAAAAACCATAACTCCCCCCTGAAGCAAGAATTTCTAGGTAAAACATAACAAACTTCCCTTTCCCACCCCCTGAAATATCAATAATTCCACTAAGGAAGAAGGGTAAGAAAAATGTGAGGAAAATGGTTTGTAAAGCAAAAAATGGCACTTTGCATTTCAGCACATAAAAGGTTAAGTAGAGAGAGCACTGTTCTGTATTCAGAGGATTTATATCCAATCTCTGACACTCAAAACATGCTGCTACTATGTGCAAAGCACTGTGCTAGGCAATGCGGATGCCAAATCAGAATTTTTTTAATAGTCCTTGCCCTCAAGGAACTTAAAATCCATAGAATGAAAGGAATAGAAAATATAAACAAATACATATATGATCATTTGAGGAGTGTGAGTCAATTAACCTTTCTGGATTTGAATGTCATCATTTGTAAAATGATAGAATTTAATTACATAGTCTCTGATCTATGATTCTATTATCTTGCCTAATTATCTTTCTTTGACAGATATTCATCCTGTGAACTGGTTCAGAAGAAAATGATGCAAAATACTCTTTAAAAAGCTTCTGATTGTGATATCATAAGCAAATTAGGATAGCATGGAAAAATTACTTTTCAGATCCATGAGTAAGGGAGGAGTTCATAACCAAACAAAATATAGAGAGGGTCACAAAAAGTAAAATGGATAATTTTTATTCCATTAAATTAAATTTAAAAAGGTTTGCACAAATAAAAGCAATGATGCCAAAATTAGAAGGGAAAATAAGGAACTGGGGAAAATATTTTACATCAAATTTCTCTGATAAAAGTCTCATTTCTCAAATAAATGGTCAAAGGATACAAACAGGAAGTTTTTAGAAGAAGAAATCAAAGTTAAAAGTACTCTAAATCATTAACAATTAGAGAAATATAAATGAAAGCAACTCTGACTTACCACCTATAATGAATGAAACCTCTATGATACAGGTTCCAGGTAATTAATAATCAATTTGTTAATTAGGTTAGCTAATAATCAGTAAATTTATGTCAGAGGATTCTCTCAGTAACCAAAAATACAAAGGGAGGCTCTGAATAACCTTAAATAGGGTATGTGCCTTCTGACAAGGAATATCCCTGACAAGAGAAACTCAACACTGATTGGTGGTCATTTAATGAGGAAGTGGGCTAAAGATTTTCAGCTCCTCCTCTAAGAACACGACTTGATCATGAGACTCAGCAGGCTGAAGGCATCTGGGCACAAGAGCACAGGCCAAAAGATCAGTGACCATATTGTCTCAGAAGAACTGAAAACTTACAGATCCCTAGCACTAGCTCTGAAAACAACAGTTAAAAATACCTGAAGCTTCAGACAATGCCCCCTTTCAACTAGGAACAGAGCCCAACTTTAACATAAAGTTAAAAGTTAAGAAATAGGCTCGAAAAATGAGCAAGCAACAAAAAAAGAACTTGAACATAGGAAGTTGCTATGGTGACAGGGAAGATGAAAACACAAACTCAGAAGATGAAAACATCAAAATAGCTACACCCAAATCCACAAAGAAAAATGTGAATTGACTTTAGGACCAAAAAAATAACTCAAAAAAGGATTTTTAAAAATAATCTTATTTTTTCATAAATTAATTTATTTATTTTTAGTTTTCAACATTCACTTCCATAAGATTTTGAGTTTTAAATTTCTCTTCCTCCTTCCCCTCCCCACCCAAGATGTTGTGCAGTCTAATATAGGTTCTACATATACATTCATATTAAACATATTTTCACATTAGTCACATTATAAAGAAGAATTAGAACCAATGGGAAGAACCACAAGAAAGAAGAAACAAAGAGTGAGAGAGAGCAAATAGTATCCTTCAATCTGCATTCAGACTTCGTAGATTTTTTTTCTGGATGTGGATAGCATTTTCCATCATGAGTCTTTTGGAGTTGTCTTAGATACTTGAATTGCTGAGAAAAGCTAAGTCTATCAAAGTTAGTCATTATACAATGTTACTATTAACTACATACAATGTTCTCCTGGTTATGCTCACTTGTAAAGCCAAACATGAGCAGCTTTCCAGAAGATGGCTGCTGTGAACAGCTTTTCAGGTTTTGATTACACAGCATAGTGAACACTCTATTTATTCTATAACAAATCAGAGTAAAACATTCACAGAAAATCAAGGTACAATATTCACAATGTTACAACTTATCACAGAAAATCAAAATACAGCATTCACAACAACTTATCACAGAAAATGGCCACATAGTTTCACAAAGTCTTGAACAAAGAACATTCATTTAGTCAATCACAAAATGCTTGATTCAATCACCAAGAGCAAAAGTTGAAGTTCTCCACTCATGGGACACACTAAGTTAACTCAATCAGTCACTTATTCAGTCATCAATCCATCACTAAGTACAATCATTTAGTCAATCAATCATTCAATAATCCTTCATCATTCACTATTCAATCATCAGAAAATACACAAACCCTCCACCCCTAGGTCACTAGTATATTAGAATTTCATCACTACTCAGTACCCATGGAGAGATCTTTTCATCTTGACTCAAAGCAGGCAGCTCCTACCTGAATCCATCAAACAGTCACCTGGATTCAAAGGCAGACAGTGCCCAGGTCCTTGTTCAGCTCTCTGTGCAGTTCCTACTCCACACTGCAGCTCACAGTGTCCGGTCCATCTCAAATTCTTCACAGTCTCTGTTCCTGGGAAGACAAGACTGAACAAAGCCACCAACAGGTTCACACAAAGTACCAGCATCACAGTCATGCTTCCTCAGTCTTCAGCAGTTCTGGCTGGCCCTCATAAATCCTTAGCAGCCTCAGCAACTCTGGCTGGCCCTTGGACTCAGCAGAAGTTTCATCTGGTTCCCAGAGTCAAAGTCACTCCATCCAGGTTTTCAAAATCAAAATCATTCTCTCTAGCCTGGGATGGGGGGAAGGGAGGATTTACTCTTCAGCATCCCTAGCAGCAGCAGCTTCTGCCTCATGGAGCTTGCTCCAAGAAGAGCTGACTGTCCTTATCTGGGGCTTTTCCTTATATACAGTATTGCCCCTCTCTGTTCAGCCCATCCTGTTACATCAGCAACAGGGATTCACCCCTTCTGTTTCTTTAACAGAGACTTGATTAATTACTAAGTGCTAAGTACCTGTTACCTTTGCCAATACAAAAGGATCTTCAAATTCAAATTACATTACCATTACATCACTTGACTCAGCATCAGCTCATAAAAGTTTTTCCAGGTTTTTCTGAAGTCTACCTATTTATCATTTCTTATGGCACAACAGTATTCTATTACAATAATATACCACAGCTTGTTCAGTCACTCCTCAATTGATGGGCATCCCCTCAATTTCCAATTCTTTGCTACCACAAAAAGAGCTGTTATAAATATTTTTTTACAAAAAAGTCCTTTTCCCATTTTTATGATCACTTTCAGATACTGACCTAGAAGTGATATTGTTGAGTTAAAGAGTATGCACAGTTTTATAGCCCTTTTGCCATAGTTCCAAATTGCTCTCCAGAATAGTTGGATCAATTTACAACTCTACCAATAATGAATTAGTGTTCCAATTTTTCCACATCTTCTCCAAAATTTGTCACTTTCTTGTTTTGTCATGTTAGCCAATTTGATAGGTGTGATGTGCTACCACAGAATTGTTTTGATGTGCATTTCTCTAAGCAATAGTAATTTAGGGCATTTTTTTCATACAACTATAGATAATTTTAATTTCTTCATCTGAAAACTGCCTATTCATATCCTTTGACCATTTATCTATTGGGGAATAACTTATACATTCTTATAAATTTTACTTAATTCTCTATATTTTAGAAATGAGGCCTTTATTAGAGGCACAGGCTGCAAAAATTATTTCTCACCTTTCTGCTTCCCTTCTAATCTTGGTTGCATTGGCTTTGAATTAATGTAACCAAAATTATCTATTTCACATTTCATAATGTTTTCTCTTGTTTGGTCATAAATTCTTCCATCTCCATAAATCTCTGACAGGTAAACTATTCCTAGTTTGCTTGTAGTATCAGACTTTATCTTGGTATATGGTGCAAGCTATTAATCTATGGCTAGTTTCTATCATGCTATTTTCTAGTTTTCCCAGCAGTTTTGTTAAATAGTGAGTTCTTATCCCATAAGTTAGAGTGTTTGGTTTATCAAACAGTAGATTACTATAGTCATTGACTATTATGTCTTGTGTACCTAACCTAGTTCACTGATTCATGATTCTATGTCTCAGCCAGTACCAAGTAGTTTTAATGATTATTGCTTTATAATACAATTTAAGATATGGTACAGCTAGGCCGCTTTCCCTAGCATTTCTCTTAATTAATTCTCTTGATATCCTTGACTTTTTTTCCTAAGTGAATTTTGTTATTTTTTTTTCTAATTCTATAAAATAATTTTTGGTAGATTCAATTGGTATGGAACTGAATAAGTTAATTTAAGTAGAATGGTCATTTTTATTACACTAGCTTGGCCTACCCATAATAAACTGATATTTTTCCAATTATTTAGATCTGACTTTATTTGTGTGAAAAGTATTTTGTAATTGCATTCATATGATTCTTGGGTTTGTTTTGGCAGGTAGACTCCCAAATATTTTATAATGTCTGCAATAACTTTAAATGGAATTTCTCTTTCTATTTCTTCCTGTTGGACTTTGTTAGTAATATATAGTAATGTTGATGATTTATGTGGGTTTATTTTATATCCTGCAACTTTGCTAAACTTGTTTATTATTTCAAGTAATTTTTTTTACCTGATTTTCTAGGATTTTCTAAGTATACCATCATACCATCTGCAAAGAGTGAAAGCTTTGTTTCTTCTTTGTTTATTTTAATTCCTTTCATTTCTTTTTCTTCTCTTACTGCTAAAACTAACATTTCTAGTACCATGTTGAATAATAGTGATGATAATGGACATCCTTGTTTCACCCCTGATCTATTGGAAAGGCTGCTAGCTTATCCCCATTATATATAATGCTTGCTAATCATTTCAGATAAATAGATGCTACTTATCATTTTAAGGAAGACTCTAGGAAGCACTCTAGGAAGGGGAGCTATATTTTGTCAAAAGTTTTTTCTGCATCTATTGAGATAATTATATGATTTCTGTCAGTTTTGTTGTTTATATGGTCAATTAAACTGATAGTTTTCCTAATATTGAACCAGCCCTGCATTCCTGGTATAAATCCCACCTGGTTATAGTGCATTATCCTCATGATAAGTTGTTATAGTCTCTTTGCAAATAGTTTATTTAAATTTTTTGCATCTATATTCACTAAGGAAATTGGTCTATAATTTTCTTTCTCTGTTTTGGCTCTTCCCAGTTTAGGTATCAGCAACATATTTGTATTATAAAAAGAATTTTGTAGTATTCCGTCAATCTTCCCAAATATTTTATATAGTATTGGGATTAATTGTTCTTTAAATATTTGATAGATTGCACTTGTAAGTCCATCTGGCCTCGGAGATTTTTTTCTTAGGAAGTTTATTGATGGCTCTCAAGACCTCCCAAGTCAAGGAGAAAATAGTGCAAGCAACCAGAAAGAAACTGGTCAAATATCATGGAGACATAATCAGGGTAACACAAGATTTAGCAACTTCTACCTTCAAGGATTGGAGAGCTTGGCATACAATATTCCAAAAGGCAAAGGACCTAATAATACAATCAAGAACCATATAATCATCAAAAGTGAGCATAGGCCTTCAGGGAAAAAGAATGAATATTCAATGAAATAGATGGTTTTCAAGCATTCCCAATGAAAAGACCAGAACTGAATAGAAAATTTTACTTTTAAATACAAAACTCAAGAGAAGCATAAAAAAAAGTAAACAAGACAAATCATAAGGGACTAAATAAGGTTAATGTGTTTACATTCTTGCATGGGAAGATGAAATATGTAACTTCTAAGAATCTTATGATTATTATTGCAATTAGAAGGAGTATGCACAGACAGAGGGCATAGGGGTGAATTGACTATGATAAGATTATAACTCACCCCCAAAAAAATTAGGGGATAAGAAAGAGAGATGCATTAGGAGAAGTGGGAGGGAGAGGAAGAATAGAATAAATTATCTTACATAAAAGAGGTATAAAAGAGGTTTTACAAGTGGAGAAGAAGGTATGGGGGCAGAATTGGCTGAAAGAGGGTAAAAGATACACACGCAGTTGGACAAAGAAATCTATTTTACCTACAGGAAAGCAGGAGGGGAGAGTGATGAGAGCAGGGGGTGAGATCAGGGTGCGGCACTGATAGAAAGGAAGGCAGAGTGAGGGAGGTGGTGGGCAGAACCAAAACACTTTCCAGGAGGGACATGTTTGAAAGGAGAGAAAGACAGAGGTTAAACAGGGTAGACATACAATGGAGGTAACAATTAGTAGTCATAACAGTGAAGGTGAAGGGTATAAACTCAACCATAAAACAAAAGTAGACAGCAGAATGGATTAAAACTAGAATCCTACAATATGTTGTTTACAAGAAACAGAAATGTGAACAGAAGAAGAATCTACAGATTAGTTATTCTTTTTTTCAAGGCTGTTTCCCGTTGTAAGAGTGATGTAAAGATCTTAGATTTAGAGCTTGGAAGGAATCTGGAAATCATATCATCCAATTCCCTTATTTGACAAAGGAAACTGACATATGTGATATTTAAACTACTTGCCCAGTATCATACAGGTAATTAGCAACAGCTCCAGGTACTAACTCAAAATCCAACACTCTGCTGTACCACATAGCTATTATATAGCTTTATAGTAATCTTTGCTATTAGAACTGATAAGCAGGATGCTTTCAGAAAAACCTGGAAAGACTTACATGAACTTATACAAAGTGAAATGAGAAGAATCAGGAGAATACTACACACAGTAACAGCAATATAATACAATAATCAACTGTGAATGACTTAGATATTCCCACCAGTACATAGACCTGAGGCAAACTGAAAGACCTATGATGAAAAATGCTATCCACCTAAAGAGAATTAACTGGTAGAATCTGAATGTATACTGGCTTTTTTTTTCACTTTATTTTTTTTAGGGTTTTTTTTTGGGGGGGGAGGTCTGTGTTTTCTTTCACAAAATGACTAATATGCAAATATGTTTTCCATGACTGCATATGTATAACTTTTATCAAATTGCTTGCCTTCTCAGTGACAGAGGAGGAGAGGGTAGGAGAGAATTTAGAATCAATATTGTAAAAAATGAAGGTTAAAAATTGTTTTTACATGTAATTGGGAAAATAAAATATTAATGTTTAAATTGAATAAAATTTAAATTAAAAATGTTTTAAAAATAAAAGGCAATCTAATTTCATTAGAAGGACAACCACCAGGAAGTTATAAATTCTACAACCAATCTTAGATGGTGCAGAGGCCAAGATTAAATGATGCCATGTGCTTCTCCCCAAAACCTAATTTCTGAAATCTTATTAATAAAGGGGAATAAATTTGCTATGCCTGATCGCAAAGTTAAAACTTGACCTCTGAATAGAAGGTTCAAAAGAGAAGGTTCACACTTGAATTGATGGAAATTTTCCTAATTCTTAGAGCTACTTAAAGGTAGAATGGATTTCCTCTTATAGATAGTGGACTACCCTTACCAAAGCTCAGTAAGCCAGAGTTGGATGACCACTTGTCAGAAATTTTAATAGAGAGGAGTCTTAATAAGCTATGAATTCTACCGCATAACGTGGTATTTGCTCCAAATCTGAGATTCTGATTGTCTCTGATTCAAGATAGTCTTAAAGAAGGGAAGAAGAAGAAAAACATACTCTTCCCAGCAAAGAGGCTGTGGAGAAAGCTCTAGGCCTGGATTCAGGAACTTACTGGCTATGTGATTCTGAACAAATCCCTTAAACCCTCTCAGTCTCAGTTTCCTCATCTGTAAAACGGGGGATAAGACTAGATAGCCTCTAAGGCCAGTTCCAAATCTGTAATACTACAAGTATTCAATCCTTTCCTTCCATTGACTTCCACCTTTGGAAATTTGAGCCAAGATCACTCTTTCCAGATCATGCCTGTCTCCTCCCACTACACAGAGCTATTTTTCAGTTCCACTCTTATTGAAAATGCTGGAGGAGAAAATAATGTTAATGACTGCATGACTTTCCAGCTTCTGTCCCCTCTCACAAAATCCATAGCTTCTTCAGTTACTGGTTTAGCCTTTGAGGAAGAAGACAAATCCCAGATACAGCTCAGATTAATCTGTGTCATCAGGGACTTTATCAGGTATTACTAAAAATCAGTAAATAATACAAAAAACTCAGAACTCTCAAGTTAACCCCCTTTTTTGTCTTTTTAAGAAGAGATCAAGGTTCATCTGGCAAACTTTTCTGAACCCTTCTTCCATGTCTGTGTATTCTTCTGACTCACCTCAATTATGAGAAATAATTCTAACCTAATTTTAAAAAATAGTTTCATGGGGCAGAGCCAAGATGGCAGCATAGGAGCAGCAAAGTATCACAGCTCCCACATAGCCACTTCAAAATACCCATAAAATATGACTCTAAACAAATTCTAGAACTCTAAAACTCACACAAACATACTTTCCGCTAAAGACAACTCAGCTAGGAGGCACCATCTCAGGGATGGAAACCGAAATCAGCTCAGCCTGAAATGGCACCTTCGCTCTGGGGGCAGCCAGATGAGCTGAGCTGCTGCTGGAGCAAAAGAAGAGCAGATCTGCGGCAGCTGTGGCAGTCTCCAGAATTATCAAGCCATAAAGAAAAAAAAAAAGGACTAAAAGGTTAGTGGAACTCAAAATCAGTGGAGAAAAGCAGGTCTGGACATTCTGCCTCCAGGGCAAGGAAGTGGCACAAGTGGAGGTCCTGCACCTGCCTCCACATTGCTGCTTTGGAGCTCTTGGCCTCCAGACAGCAGGGGGGCCAAGAGATCGTTTAGAAGCCAAGTGCTCTTGCATTGAGCAGCCTGGATCCGGATCGCGATATTGGGTGGTGGTCCTAGGATCTCTTCTCAGTGAGCTGGAGTGGAGGAGAGCCCCAGCAGACTCTTAAAAGCTCCGGCAGCTGGGAAAACCCCAGCAATTTGGGACAGAGCTTTCCCCTCTGGAAGCAGATTTCCACAGAGCTAAAAAATCTCTGATTGGCTAGCCATGAATAAGCATAGGAATCAAAGTAAGAACAGCAACCAAACCCTAGATTCCTTCTTTGAGGAAAAGAAGGATCAAAGCAGGAAATGGGAGGAAGACAGAATT
>CM053590.1:116125625-116154923 GCA_028646515.1 Pseudochirops corinnae
AATCAAATGTTAAAAATATATATGTATATATATATACATATATATAGAATTAATATTACTATTATTATTAGCTACATCCTACTGGAACTTAAGATACACAGGTACTGTGGTAGGGAGATCCATCCTGCCCTACCGGAAAGTCAGAGGGGCGATGGGGAAGGACATAGGAGAGAATAGATTGGGGGAGGGGTTATACAATGGGATAGCTGTTTTGGGGTGGTGGGTAGGGGAAAGATGGGGAGAAAATTTGTAAATCAAAATCTCATGGAAATGAATGATGTAAACTAAAATAAATAAAAGTTTAAAGAAAAAAAATAGTTTCACCTTTCTTTCTTATACTTCATTTCCTCAGGACAAAACAATCCAGACACTTTTCCCATACTCCTTTTCTCCACTCCCTCAATATCCTTGGAAGACAACTCATCCCATCAAACACTGTCAAGTGAAAAGCATTAACACTAAAGTCATATACAGAGAATCTCAGACTTACAATTGGAAGGCCATCTAGTTGTCTAATCTCCTTATTCTATAGATGAGGAAAATGAAGCCCAGAGATGTGAGTTAACTTACGTGTCATTATAAAATGGCGGAGGTAAGATTTCAATCCCGGTTCTCTGCCTCTGAATCTAATAAGCTTTCCATTGTATCACACTACCTGCCAGAATGGGAGGGTCAGGATTCAAATTCCAGCTCTGCCATTCACCTGCCCTAACCTTTTTGAGTCTCAATTTCTTCTTTTGTAAAATGAGAGTATTGAACTGGATGATCTTCCAAGTCTAAGTCTGGGGTCCTGTGTATGACTTCAGATTTAGGGCTTTCTATGGAAAAGCTCTGAAACCTACAAGTTTAGGAACATAGAGTGAAAAGAGATTAGGAGTCTTTTCTTCTTTGGACTACTGAAAAATGAATATTATACAAAGGAAGCTACACAAAATCATTGCAAAGATTGCTATGCAGCTATATAATATCTGGATTGGTACAGTTAAGTATTGGATTTTGAATGAGGGACTGGAGCTATTGCTAATTATCTGTGTAATATTGGGCAAGTAGCTTAAATACCATGTACATCAGCTTCCTCTCTTAAATAAGGAAGTTGGATTAGATGACTTCCAGATTTCTTCCCAGCTCTAAATCTAAGATCCTTTCATTGGTCTTACAAGAGTTAATAACCCTGGGAGAAAAGAATAATTAATTTGTAGATTATTCTTCTGTTCACATTTCAATTTTTTAAGCTGTTGGTTTAAGCAAAACTTCTGTCAGAGGTGGTGCCACAGGAAGGTGTTGCCCACAGACACATTTTTTCTGGCATGAAATATAAAACTTGTAAAATCTTAAAGTCATTTATATTTAGCCCACTAACAAATGTAATCAAGATGGAACCTCTTAGCTAAACAAGTAAGTTTTTAGAATTGAGATGTAAAGAGAAAAATTAATCAAGATAATACCACTTGTTTTTCCTGGTCAATCATACTTAGTCCTGAGCCAACAGCAAGTATTTATTAAATATCTACTCTGTGCTAGGGATTCTGCTAAATATATGGATATACAAAGTATATGGATATACTAAGTATACAAAGTACATGAATATACAAAAGGTGAAATAGTTCCGATTCTCAAGGAATGTATGTATATTCTGTGACAGAGGTGGAGGGAGGGGAAGCAGGGGGTGGGAAGAGAAGAAACAATCTTTAAATTTATAGGTATAGACAAAATATAATGGTGGTGGGGAGAGACAACATGGCCATATATAAATATATTTTTAAAACTATATATCCTACTTTTAGTTGACTCTCTTACACGTCTAGGTGTGTATGGTTGGCTAGTGTTTGTAGTCAGATTTAATTTTTGTGTCATCATGAAGGTATGTAGTACAAAATAAATTAGAAGCTGAGGAAGGAGTGTTAATAGTTTTGAGGATCAGAAAAGACTTCACAGAGAAATCACTTTGACAGAATTTTGAAGGAAACTAGATGACTCATTGAATAGAGTACTTCTAAGCATGAAGATCTAAGTTCAACTCCAGCCTCAGAGACACTCACTAGCTCTTACCCTGGGCCAGTCACTTAACCTGTTTACCTTAATCCATTGGAGAATGAAGTGGCAAACCATTCTAATATCTTTGCCAAGAAAACCTAATATAGGATCACAGAGTCAGACATGACTGAACAACAGCAAGAATGGATTTAAAGCAGGAGAGGTAAGGTAGGAGTGCATTAGGGGACAACCCAGGTAAACACATCAAGAGAGGAGATTATGTGCAGTATGTGAGGGACTGCAAGATGATTAGTTTGGCTGGACTGTAGAATACAGGAAAGAGAGTAATGTAAAAATTATAAAGGTAAATGTGGACCAGCCTGTAAAGTGCTTTAAAATATAAACAAAAGAGCATATACTTGTTCCTATGAAAACAGGCAATAGGGAGTCATTCTAGTTCATTGTGTAGGTGTGCAACAAGGTCAGGCTTGTACTCAATCAATACACATTTTTTAAGCATCTACTACAGCAGCTCTAAAATTGGGTTCCTATATTTGACAGAGTCCATGAATATGAATGGGAAAATACATTTTTATTTTTACTAGCCTCTAACTGAAACTTAACATTTCCTTCAATCAATTAAAAACATTATTCTGAGAAAAAGTCCACAGGCTTGCAGACTGTCAAAGGGGTCCATGTTAAATATGTCCATAAAAATGATAAGAACCCCTGGTGTGCTGTGTGCCAGGCACTGTGCCATGTGCTGGAGATGCAAAGACAAAAGTTAAAATAGTGGCTGCCTTCATGATATTAATATATGCTGACAGGTACAACCACCTACCTAAGCATTCCATTTAGAGTCACAGAACTTGAGTTTTAAACCTCGACCTACTGCTTACTACCTCTGTGACTTAAGATCAGTCATATATCCTTTCTGATCCTTTCCATCTCTAAAACTATGATCTCATATGCATGTGAATTCACAGAAAGATTTTTTTTTTAAATGTGCCAGTTCTATAGGATAATTCTTTAATATGGCAAAACTTCAGCCTGTTCCTGGGGCTTAAACATTTAGAATGTTTTAAGTCAGCAAATTGTTATTTGGAGAAAATTATATTTCCTGATGCTTTTTGGCTTGGAGCTGTGTGGTAGAGATATTAAAACGGGGGTATGTTAGCTATTGCCAAGCTATAGCCTTGATTGTGTATGTGTGTGTATGTATGTGGTAGGCTAGTGTCTGTAGTCAGATTTAATTTTCGTGACACCATGAAATGTAGTGTGCAGGACATGAAATATTAATGTAATGCATAAATGTGCAATTCAACCCACCAAGGTTATGGAAACAAACAAGTATTGACTTGGGGAAACAGTCGGCCATTTTCAAGTGCCGTTACGTACCTCCCCCCACCTGGAAAAGAATAATTACATCTATTCAGATGCAGATATTTTCATCCCTCTTCAGAAATCCTTGACAAACCATAAAAGCTGTGGAGAACCCAAACAGCCTGAGAGCATGGCATAGAGCTCGCTCTCTCTCTCTCTCAGTGAGATGCTGAGTTTCAGAATGAAGTATTACACAAATTAATACAGACTACTGGGAAGCAACTCACTAATGAGAGGAGTTTGCAGCTACTCTGCTTTCTGCGTAATCTTCCCCTCCCACAGTAGCTTGAGGTATCAGGCCATCAAAGCACCCCCATCAAGAGCATAATACAGTTGAAAGAGACCTGGCTCTGGAGAGGATATGTGTTCAGATCTTGCCTCTGATGCTCACTGTGTGATCTTGCTCAATAAGAAGGAAAACAGCTAACACTGATAGAGTGATTTAATATTTGCAAAGTGCTTTATATATATATTAACCCAACCTTCCTGACTCTCAGTTTCTTCATTGATAAAAGATGGGGATTGGTCTAGACAGTCTCTGAAGTTTCTTCTAGCTCCAGATCTATTAATTCCTATAATATGCTATGATTCACTCAGTGATATGGAAAGATTGAAAGCAGGCCTTTGACTTCAAATGGTCCTTTTCTACACTTTGCCTTATGGAAACAACAAAATTCCAAAGTGGCTTCCCAGGCTCAGAAGAGAGAAGTTAGCTGACTCTGAAATGAAGAGAAATTTACATTAAACTATTGGCTAAGTGTCTTCCAAATATATTTGAAGCCCACAGATTATATCATTCTCTATGTATCTGGCCCAATGTTTCAGAACTCAAAATGGTGAGTTGAAAAAAGTAAATGTGCCTTCTGCGTACCTTATTTACTTCTAAAAAACATCTCAGACTCTGGAGAAGACTCTACAGCCTTCCATGTACTACTCGAAGCTTCACAGAAAGACCACTTGAAGGCTTCAGACCACACTACAGGCTTTTATGCCTGCTAAGTGAAACACGGGCATATGCTCACTTTTCTACAAGCTCTGAACTAATGTCCAGTGCAGTTGATTTTAGAAGTGTCATTTTCTCTGGATGTTTTAGAAATTCTACCATGTTCTAGGATGCTCCTAAGAATTCATAGAACTTCTTCATTCCATTGGTTACAATCCTTCTTTACAAGCTGACTAATGTTTAAAGTGAAGTATTTGTAGAACCTATATCAGATTACATGCTGCCAAGGGGGGAGGGGGAAAATAGGAAGGAGGAGGAGAAAATTTGGAACTCAAAAGCTTGTGGAACTGAATGTTGCAAACTAAAAGTAAATAAATAAATAAATTTATTTTTTAAAAAAAGAATTCATAGGACTATATTGCTCTCAATTGGCCTCAAGACTTTTCCAGTGAGGAAAATTTTGTCTTGGATACTTGGTTTATTTCTGGGGTTTATCTTTTTTTTTGGCATGCCATTTTTGTATGGTACCCTCTTATATTTGTGCTTGGTAATTTGCCCCACTTCTGTTTACTTGGGAATTCAGTTTGATTCTTACTTGATAGAATTAGAACAGGCACCACATATCTTTTTTTTTTCTCCCAATTCTGGCACTTGGAAAAGGACTTGCTGCCTCCCCTGTTCTTTTTCTAAATGCCCTAGGAAGCAGCCCTTGTTAATTTTAATAATGCAGAACAGTGGCCCTGGGAAGATGTGGATGTAAAGTTAATCTGGCAGAAAAAATATAGACTTTCTTGCATTCTTTGTAATATGATTATAAGTGCAAATGCAAGCAGATGTACACACTGCCTGGATGCTGGGGGTGAGAAGAGGCAAATGGTAATGAATCGCCTAACTTACATTGGGTTGAAGACAGACACTCCCTTGAATGGTACATAAATAAACCCTTAGAAATCCTCTCAGGTGAGCTCATGGTTTTGAAGAGGACTGTTTACAAAACAATTATGTGACTTCTGGTGCCAAGATGCCAGGGTGAGAAGGAATCCTCTGAAGCCCTCCCAAATTCCACTCCAAACAACTTGAAAACTGCCTTAGAATTGGTCTAGGAATGGGGGAGCAGCTTACCAGACTGGCAGGAAAGGTCTGTCTCATTGGGGTGAGAGGAAAACAAGGTCCAAGAGCAGCAAGAGCAGCCCTGTTCATAGCAGGGGCCCTGCAGTAAAGCTGCATTCCATCCTGGATCAGAGAGACAGACTTGGTCTCAGCCCCCTCTCTGCCCTTGCCTCTCAGAAAATGATTAAAAAAATTTTTTCACAAAAGATTCTGATAGAAAATTAAGAAGATGAAACCACAAGAACAAAAAATTAAAACCAATGGGAAAACTACTAAGAATATTAAAAAAAACAACAGGTGCCTATTATAAATACATTCACTTAAACATAGAAATGCTGAATTAAATAGGGTTATATCTAACATTCTTATTTAATTAATATAAAATTTCACATGTAATCAATATTCTAGAATCACATGAAAGTCTATGAATTCAAAGAAAAAACTGATCTGTCAAGTCATAATATGGTTCTGTATAGTGAAAAAACAGAATATCTTCCAAGAACAAGACACATATTTATTTTGCCATCTAAAAAATGACATGAATTTTTTTTTTTAGCAAAGATAAAATCATGTTCTTATTGGCTACAATTGTCTTTATTCACAGAGTAAAGTATTTTACTTATAGCTACAAATTGGGAGAGTAAAAAGTCAAAAAGAACTTGCGTGAATAATTAGTTGGAAACCTTGCAAGTGGATTTTGAGTGAAATGAAGGATCCAGTGTGGTTCATCAAGGCTCCCACTTCAAAATCATATTCATAGCGTAATATCTTACAAGTTTTGCAATTGATTTAACATAGTGGTAGAGTTTTTCAAAGGGTCACGTTGAGTACAAAGTGTCATCTGAGACTGTGCTGCCACAAAGATCTTCCTGTCTTTATTTCTAAGTTTTTGTCACAGATAATCATGGTGTTTTTTTTTAATCATACTCCAACTATTTACTAATACAGCATAGTGGATATGAGTGAGCATCAATATATTTCCAGTGTTGATCCACACACCTGAATGCAATTCAGTTTACAGTTGAAGCAAGAAAGAACCTTTGGAAAAGATTTGGTGCTTCATTTTAATGACGAGGAAACTGAGGCTTAGAGAGGTTAAGTGATTTATCTAAGGTCTTATAACTAATAGATGGTAGAACAAGGATACAAACATGTTTCCTAATTCCAAATGCATCCATGTTTCTATTACACTTTCAATAAGTATTCTGGGGAAAATTCCAAAGATCCTAAATTGTATTATTGTAGCTTTTCTTTCTTTTTCCCCATCAATTAGCATTTCTTTTCTCTCCTTCCAACTATGAAGAAAAAGAAACAAAAGCCGGAGTCAAGCAAAGCAAATATCATTTATTAAAAATATATTGTGTGAGACTTCTGGTGTAAAGATGGTGGAGAGAAGGAGGAACCCTCTGAAGCCCTTCCTGAGTGCCCTCCAAACAACTAGAAAACCACCTCATAATTGATCTAGGAGCAGGAAAGCAGTTTACCAACACAGGGCAAGAAAGGTCTGTCTCACTGGGGTGGAAGGGAAGTGAGATTCAAGAGCAGCAGCAGTCAGCGTATAGCAGGGGACCTGAAAACAGGCTCCAACCCTGGGGCAATCCACCAATGATGCTCTGCCCTCCTGCAAAACCACAGATCCCTAGGGAAGTACATAGTCTGTGCAGCAAGGCACTATCCCAGGAAGCACCCCTAGCATAAGCCACCTGTGAGGCCTTGATCCCATTGCTGATCAGTCAGAACATAAAAACCTTACAATCAAATGCAGAAAAGCAGAAATAGTAAATATCCTCTTCAGATCACAATGCAATAAAAATTACATTCAATAATAGACACTGGAAAGAGAGTTTAAACATTAATTGGTAATTAAACAATCTAATCTTAAAAAATAAATGGGTCAACAAACAAATTGTAGAAATAATCAATAATTTTATTAAAGAAAATGACAAAAATGGGACAACTTACCAAAATTTATGGGATGCAACCAAAGCAGTACTTAGAGGAAAACTTATATCTCTAACTGCTTATGTCAATAAAATAGAGAAAAAGCAGATCAATGAACTGAGCATATAACTAAAAAGAACTAGAAAAAGAAGAAATTTAAAATCCTCAATTAAACACCAAATTGGAAATCCAGAAAATCAAAGGAGAGTTTAATAAAATTGAAAGTAAGAAAACTATTGAACAAGTAAATAAAACTAGGAGCTAGTTTTACAAAACAAAGCAAAATAATAAAGTAGATAAACTATTGGTTAATTTGATTTTTAAAAAAGGAAAGAAGAAAACCAAATTACTAGCACCAAAAATGTAAGGGGTGAATTCACTACCAGTTAAAAGGAAATTAAGGCAAATTTTGCCCAATTATATGCCAATAAATTTGACAAATTAAATAAAATGGATGAATATCTGCAAAAATATAGATTGCCTAAATTAACAGAAGAAATAAAATACTTAAGTAAGCCAATCTTAGAGAAAAAAAATTGAACAAACCATCAATGAACTTCCTAAGAAAAAATTCCCAGAGCCAGATGAATTCACAAGTGAATTCTACCAAACATTTAAAGAACAATTAATCCTAATACTATATAAACTATTTGGAAAAAAAAAATAGGCAAAGGAGGAGTCCTACCAAATTCCTTTTACAACACAACTATGGTGCTGATACCTAAAACAGGAAGAGCAAAATGGAAGAAGAAAACTATAAAACAATTCCCTTAATGAAGATTGATGCAAAACTTTTAAATAAACTACTAGCAAAGAGACTACAACAATATTTCATAAGAATCAAGCACTATGACCAGGGGGATTTATATCTGGAATGTAAGGCTGGTTCAATATTAGGAAAACTACTAGCATAAATGACCACATCAATAACAAAATCAATAGAAATCATGTGATTATCTTAGTAAATGCAGAAAAAGCCTTTGACAAAATACAGTACCCATTCCTATTGAAAACACTTGCAAGCACAGGAATAAATCAAGCTTACCTTAAAATGATAAGTAATATTTACTTAAAACCATCAGCAAGCATTATCTGTAATAAGGATAAGCTAAAAGCCTTCCCAATACAATCAGAGGTGAAGCAAGGATGACTATTATCACCATGATTATTTAATATTGTACTAGAAATGTTAGCTATATCAATAAGAGAAGAAAAAGTAATTAAATTAGAATAGGCAATGAGGGAACAAAACTATGACTCTTTGCAGATGATATTGTGTTCTACTTAAAAATCCTAGGGAATCAACTAAAAAGTACTTGAAATTATTAACAACTTTAGCAAAGCTTCAGAATATAAAATAAGCCCACATAAATCATTAGCATTTCTATATATTACTAAAAAAATCTATATATTACTAACAATAGACAGGAAGAAAAAATCCATTTAAAATAACTATAGACAATTTAAAATACTTGGGAGTCTATCTGCCAAGACAAATTCAGGAACTATAAGAACACAACTAGAAAATACTTCTTGAACAAATAAAGTCAGATCTAAACAATTGTGAAAATATTAATTGCTCCTGGGTAGGCTGAGCCAATATAATAAAAATGATGATTCTACCTAAGTTAATCTATTTATCCAGTGCCATACAAAACTATCAAAAATCATTTTATAGTGCTAGAAAAAAAATAATAGCAATATCATCTGGAAGAACAGAAGTCCAAAGATATCAAGGAACTCAATTTTAAAAATGCAAAAGAAGGTGGGCTAGTCATACCAGATCTCAAACTGTATTCTAAAGCAATAATTGTCTAAACAATCTGGTACTGACTAAGAAATAGAGAGGAATAGATTAGGTACAAATTATATTACCATAAATGACCGTTGTAATGTAGTATATGATAAACTCAAAGATTCAAGTTTTTGAAACAAAAACTGCTGGGATAATTGGAAAGCAGTATGAAAGAAACTAGGTAAAGATCAACAACTGACACTATACACCAAAATAAGGTCAAAATAATTTACACATTAAGGATAATAGCATAAACAAATAAGGGGGAACATAAAATAGTTTACCTATCAGATTTTGGATAAGGAATATTTTGGACCAAAGAAGATATAGGCAGCATTACAAAATGTAAAATAGATAATTCTGCCATAGAAAATTTTAAAGTTTTTGCACAAACAAAACCAATGCAACCAAAACCATAAGGAAGGCAGAAAACTGGTAGAATTTTTTCAACAAGTATCTCTGATAAAGGCTTCCTTTTCCAAATATATAGAGAAATGAGTCAAATTTATTAAAAAAAATACAAGTCATTCACCAACTGCTAAATGGTCAAAGGAAATGAACAGTCAGTTTTCACACAAAGAAATCTAAGTTATCTATAGTCACATGAAAAAATGCTCTAAATCACTACTGATTAGAGAAATGCAAATAAAAATAACTCTGAGGTACCACCTCACACCTGAGTGAGTAATGTGACAAAAGAGGAAAATGTTGGATGTTAGAGGGGATGTGGGAAAACTGGGACACTAATGTATTGTTGGTGGAGTTGTGAACTGATTCAACCATTCTGGAGAGCAATGTGGAACGATGCCCAAAGGGCTAAAAAAATGTGCATGGCCTTTCATCCAGCAATACCACTGCTAGGTATATATCCCAAAGACATCCAAAAAGGGGAAAAGGACCTATTTGTACAAAAAATATTTATAGTAGCTCTTTTCATGGCGTCTGAGAATTGTCATGGTGCCTGATTGTAATGGAATATTATTGTGCTATAAGAAATGACAAGCAGTATGATTTCAGGAAAACCTGAAAAGACTTAAATGAACTAATGCATAGTGAAGTGAACAAAAGCAAGAGAACATTGTATACAGTAATAACAACAATGTTTGATGAAGAACTGTGAATAACTTACCTATTCTTAGCAATACAATGATCTGAGATAATCCCAAACAAAGGACTAATGACAAAGCATACTATCTGCCTCCAGAGAAAGAAATAATATTATTTGAATACAGATTGAAGTATGCTATTTTTCACTTTCTTTTTTTCTCTTTTTTATATTACTCAAATCTTCCTGTAAAAATTACTATATGGAAATGTTTTACATAATTGCACATGTATAACCTGTATCTGATTACTTATTATCTCAAGGGTGGGGAGAAAAGGGAAAGGGAGGGAGGAAGGGGTTGAATTTGGAACTCAAAACTTTAAATAAAAATATTTTTTAATGGATTATGAATAGCAAAAGTATGTTTTCAGAGATGTAATATATGTGATATTGGCTGATTCCCTTGGGAAAGTGATGAGTGTCATATGCTGGGGGAAAGTAGAACTGTGGAACTCTAGGAGACAATTCACAGGTCTGGGAATGGGGGGAGAATAAATAGAAAAAAAAAGTAGCTGAGTGAAGGAAATAGGAGTTTCAAAAGACAGTGTCAATGACGAGTTGACTTCCAGCTTTGATGACTAGAGGGGAAGGTCTGAGGAAAGTTGAAGTAGCACAATGACTGGGAGTATCAACAGGGAGTAGTGACTGGTCATGTCTACTGAGAAACCAAAGGGAAAAGATTAAAAGCTATTTTGGGGGGAAAGTAATGATGTTAAGACAGAGGAGTACACTGCTCAAAAGCCCAAGAACTTCTGGTTTATATAAAAGTAACGCTATGTTATAGAGCCTATATAGATTTCCAGGGTGAGGTTTGCTCAAAGGAACATGTAGTTACTTTCTACTGTCTTAGATGTGAGTCCTATTTCAATTAACTTATAAATATAACTGGGCATGTTTTGAATCTTGTGAACTTATGTGAAGAAAGCTAGTAACTACCCTCAAGGGAATGACATTACCTCCTCTTGATGGGGGCCTGAACAGAAAAGTAAGCAAACCTCAAAATAGGTCTGGGCATTTTGTATCAAGAAAGGACAGCCTTTAGGGCTCTATTAATGGTCTATGAATCAGCAGGGCAAAGGAGTAGTATTAAACATAAACTATATAGAAGCAGTACACGTCAGGGGAAAGAGAGCTAGACTTGGGATCAGGGCACTCAAAGTCAGCCTCTGTTAGTTACTATTTTTTCTTGATATGTCTATATCTTTTTCATTTGCCTTTGTCTCCCCTTCCCCAATAGAATGTAATCTCCTTGAAGGCAGAGACTGCACACTTAGTACAGGGCCTAGTACAGAGTAAGTACTTTAAAAATGAATGTTGACGATTGATTGATTGATTGATTGATGTGACCTGGGACAATTGACTTAACAGCAATGGTCCTCAGTTTCCTCAAATGAAGGAGTCAGAGGAAATCAGAGGTACCAAACACACATAAGGCCTATGACACACCTGACTGCACTGAAATCAGACAAAAATGTAATTAGGAAATAGTTACCAAAATACAACAAAAATAAAATAAATCATTGATAATGTTAATATTTGATTTTATAAGTCAGTATGTGGGCCACAGGAATCTTTATGGACAGTTTAGTGGTCCCTATTTCTATTTGAGTTTAACAGCACTAGATTAAATAATCTCAGTGGTTCTCAACCTTCCTAATGCTGCAACCCTTTAATACAGTGCCGAATATTGTGGTGAACCCCAACCATAAAATTATTTTCGTTGCTACTTCGTAACTGTAATTTTGCTACTGTTATGAATCGTAATGTAAATATCTGATATGCAGGATGTATTTCCATTGTTACAAACTGAACATAACCACACAGGTTGAGAACTGCTGTTCTAAGGTATATTCCAGTTCAACATCTGGGAACCTACAATATATCTAACAGTGAATTGTTCCAGAAATTGGTTTCCTGTGGTTTATGAACCTCTCAGGGCAACAGTTAGTGACCTTTGAGTTGGGGGGTAATACTTTTTCTACCTTTATACGGGATAGTCAGGAAGAAAGTGCTTTGTAAACATCAAAGTATTATGTAATATGAGTAATATTTATGTAATATGTAATAATATGTAATATTTATGTAAAGCAGCTAGGTTGTACAGTGGAAAAGTGCTAGACAGGAATCAGGGTTGACATGAGTTCAAATCCAACCTCAGTCAATTGCTATCTCTATAACCCTGGGCAAATCATTTAACTTCTGCCTCAGTTTTCTTGTCTGTAAAATGGGGGTAATAATAGCACCTGCCTCCTAAGGTTCTTTTAAGGATAAAAAGGAAATAATATTTATAATGTGATTAGAGTCACTATTTATTTACCCACACTATTAATAGCATATAGTACTTACATTTTATATGATACATAATTTATAAAGTAAAATCTTAAAGCACTATATGACTTAATACAGCATATAATATTATAATACATGACAAATTTATCATTGTAGTTGTTATTTCTAAAATTATTTTCCATCCTGTCTCACTACCAAAATGTATTCAAAAGCCCACCAATCAAACCTTTCACCAGGTGCTCACTCAGAGAACCACAGAATCACCAAATTTCAGATTTGGAGGAACCTCCCGTTATCTAGTACAGCCCATACCATAAAAGAATTTTTACTATGACACACCCAAGCAACAGTCATCCAGCCTTCACTTGAAGACTTCAATAGCTAAGTCTTGATTAGTGCAAATAATGAATCTCCGTAAGTGGTCACATATTTGAACTCATGCTATTTGAAGTTATGATTCTGCAACATTTGATCATTGGCTTCCAGTTCAATGGAGTTATGTGGAAAGAATTTGAATAACGTGACCACTGCAGGAGGGAGGATTCATTATTGTCATGAATCAGAACCTATCAGTAATTAGAGGGAACCCACTAACTTAGAGGGCAGTGTGTGTTCCATAATTAGTGTTAATAGTTACGAAGTGTTTCCTTCAAGTCTAAATTTGCTCCTTTTTGATTTTTGTCCATTGTTCCTAGTACTATCCTCTGAATCCAAACAGAATATTTCTCCATATGAGAAATCTACTTTAATGGTTGAAGATGTAAAAGAGCAATAATTCATCTCATCTTTAGGATGAAAAGTGGTTCTTCCCCTGGGGGAGGGTGAGAAAGTGATGAACCACTTACCTGATAGGAACTCATGACTTCTTTCTTTCACTAGCACACAACCTCCTCTTAGAATTGGAATCAATGAAAAAAAAAATACTGTCAAGGTCAACCACAGGTCAGCACACCAAATGTCAGAGAAGTTTTTTCTCCAGGATTTAATTTGTAATTAAGGAACAAGCAAGAATACTTCAATATGATTCTTTTCCTTCCTCCTTTTTTATAACTTACAAAGTTGCTTGATAACAAAGGATTACCTTTGACTGGCTGGAAGCGTTTGTGGCCTTTTTTTTTTTAAAGAGAAGTCAGAAAATGAAGTTGAAAATTGGTCATAGAAAGGAGCATGGACAAAGTTGATGTCTAGCACTTTGGAAGACAACTACTTACTATTCAATTAAAATGCTTTCCACAAAGTCCTCCTGGATTGTCCTGTCTCTATACTTTTGTCAGCTAGAGTTTTTTTTTTTTTAATTGAACTACATACAAATGTGGCTATGCACAGCTGAAGAACTTTTCACCTAAAGACATCAAAGGATCTCATCACACAAAAAATGCCCTAGCAGGAAAAAAAAAGCTATCCTTGAGCTCAAGTCCTTTTCATTCTGTCGCCAGTTCATCTTTCCATTCCCAATATCAATGACCTCTTGGGAGAAGTGTGGTCTAGCTATGAGCCAAGACACCAGGAGCCAGACACTCTTAGCTTCTATTCTTAGCCCTGACACACAGACTCCCTCTGTGGCCTCAGCCACTCACTTAACCTCTCTGCCTTCATTCATTGTGGACTCTGAGATGAGTATCACGATTCCTGCTGAAGGAGGAGTGGAGATACAGTTTTCTGTATGAAAAAAAAGACACTCACTCAGAGAACACTAAGCACTTCCCTTCTACCATTCCGTTACAACTTGTTATACTGGGCAAAGCAAAAATGTCAGAACATATTTTTAAAATCTGGCAAATAATTGACAAAAACTACCATGGGCAAGAGGGGTAGTTATGGCTGCCATCACTCAGAGAGCAGAATTAGAATCAATGAGTAGAAGGTACAGGGATGCTCATTTTGGCTCAATATAAGCATTTGTTAGTAAAGAGAACAGCAAGGTGGTAATTTCCTCATCACTGATAGGGTTCAAGCAGAAGATTGATAATCACCTCTATGGGATGCTGCAGAAGACCCCTGTATTGAGCTGGAAGGGGGTGGGGGAGAACTAAATTGTTTTGATAATCCATTCTAATTCAATCGAAGAACCATTTACCAAACAAACACTTTACTAAATCAAGACATTGTAAAGGTGATACAAAAACTTGAAAGAAGACTTTCTGCCCTCAAGGAGCTTACCTTCTACTGAGACAATACAATCCCACAAAAATAAGTAAATGAAATCTCACTCCCAATTTCATTGTCTTACACTTTTACTCTATGCTGAGTTGTGTAGAATATCAAGGACACTGTTCAGAAAGTGAATCTGGAACTGATACCATTGCTTTTTGGCATTGAAGTCATCTGTAATAATCTAGAGATGCCACACTATTTTCTTTAGCACTGAAGGTCAACTATGTTCCTGCTTTGATTTTAATTCTACCTCTTGATAAACATGTCCCAGTCTTCAATTGTTCGACCAATAAATAAACATGGTCAAGTACCTATGAAGTGACTAATACTATGTCTATGGAAAATATAAAAGACAGGTAAGACATGGCATTTCAGACACAAAAGTCCACACAGCACCTTTCTGAGTTTCAAGAAATTAGCTTCATAAGATAGAAAAGATGCCCAGACATGAGATTATCTGAAAATGATCTAACAGGTATTTATAAGACTATGATTTCAATAGGAGTCAACAACGTGAAGTCATAGCTAAGATAGTTTTCACTGTATTGTCACTGCTGCTCCTTCTACTACTACTGCTGCTGCTACTGCTGCTGCCTCCACTACTACTATTACTACCACTATCATCACCACCACCACCACTACTACTACTATTGATCATGATCATGGTAATAATAATAAATACATACAGCTAACACCAAAAAGAGGTATAGTAAACAGAAATAATGAAGTAACAGTTTCAGTCCCATTGTGTCTTCCCTAGTCTGACCACCTCTGAACTATTTGCATTAGGTTCTGTTCACTGTATTTGTAAAAGGAAGAACATTGATAAATTGCATCTGTGAGGCAACCAGGATAGTGAAAGACTCTGAATTCCGACCATCAGTTGAAGCCACTAGGGATGCTTAGTCTAGAGAAGAGAAGATTCAAGGAGGGTGGCAGCATAGTAAGTGGAAAAGGGACTTGTCATACTGGGCAAAGCAAAAATGTCTCTTTTGCTCAGTAGGAAGAACTAGGAGGAAGTGAAAGAAATTCCAAAGAGGCAAATCTAGGCTAGAAGTAAAAAGTAATTTAATTAACTATTAAAGCTATATACAAGGGAAATGAGCTGCCACCAAAGGTAGTAGATTCTTCCTCAGTGGATATTTTTAAAAACAATCAAGGTGACCACTTTTCGGGTATTTTGCATTGGAGAATTTTTTTTCTGATATGGTTCAGACTATATTACTGTTATGGGAACCTGAAGATCTTCCCTGCCCCTTGGCCCTTTGCTAAAGTGGCTACCTGACTCTGAGAACCTTCCCTGATTTGAAAGTATACTCTGTCCCCTAATAGGCTGAATGTGTCACATGGAACCTGTGGCAGGAGGCTTATTCTTCAGGAATGCCCACGCCTCATTGCTTTGTGATTGGGTGGTGGGTCAAGAGGGTTGTGACATTCTCCGAGCCAGGAGAAGGCTATATGTACGCCCTGATGTGAGGTTTTGGTTTGGGGCTCACTTTGAGAAGAGTTGTGTGATTTGGCCAGACGAGACTCTGGCAAGCCATTGAGCCCCTCCCACCCATCCCCCCACCCCCGGCTAAGAAAAACCCAGATGTTGGTGCTTTCCTCTCTGGTAACAGACTAGGTATGGATGTAATGGTCAGATGGCTAGAAGCCCATCTGCTGATCTGTTTCTTTGTTTGCTTGTAACTTGTATTTGTAACTCATGTTTGCTTTCTCTGAAGTTCAGAGTGCTGACTTTTTCCCCTGTACTAGGTAAATGTTTGATTGATTAAAGTGAGACTGTTAATCCATTTTGAGTTGCTTTCCTTTAGAAAAGCAGATCTAAGAACCTGTGCTAGTAGCCATCCTGGGTATGCTAAGGTGCTTGCTGATACAATTACCAGTGAGGTCTCTTTCAACTCTGAAATTCTGTGATTCTAAATTTTTTTTGTGATAGAACTGTTCTGGGAAAGTGAGAATAGAAATTAAGTTCTAGATCTATGTACTAAACTCTATTGTTTCTATAATGTCCCTTAGAATGTCTCACCCTCATATCATTCCTCCCATTACCAATGAAGTTATATGGATTCTGCCATAGTTGATAGAAACATTGCTTCTCCAAACTCAACAGCTATGAGGACAAGTGGATCCATGGCAACTGAGATTGCTGCAAGAAAAGTTGGGTTTTGTTCCTTTTTAATAATTTCCTCTCAGAGATAAACAGTGGAGTTGGCAGGCCTGTCAGGGCACGCAACACAGACACAGTATGGGAGCACTCCTCAATGAGTAAATCCCCATGTAAGTCCAATTTATATTTAAATTACATGAAAAATTCATGTGTTGCATGGAAGCAACTTCACACCATTATCATCACAGAGTCCCCTGCTAGTGCCAATAGGTCCCTCCTGGGGAGATGGGAAAGGGGAGGCAGGCCTTCCAAAACACAGAGCTCTAATAGCATTACAGTAGTCAGTCATTACCCAAACTACACCCAGTGCTACTTCACAAATAGAACACTGACCGGCAAGAAGGGGATGGTAGCATTTCCAGTAGTATCTCATTCAGATACTCTGGCAATTTCATTTCCAAAGCAAGTGTAAATGGGATGGCAAGACCCAGTCTTTATGTAATCCTATGATTGTTTCCCTCATTCCGTAGACTTAACCAACCAGTCAATGACCATTTTCTGGTCCCTGTTACATGCAAAACTGAACTTTTCCTAGCATGCCTTAAAATTCACTTTGTTTCAACTAATCTTTACTGAGTGGTTGTTAACTACTTTTAGACATACACAGATGAAGATCAATATTTCTTGTCCTCAAGGCATTTATAATTTGGTAAAGGTAACCACAAGTTAACTATCAAACAAAAAGCAGAGTGCCTTAAACATCATAAAAAAGTTACAAGCAAAGTTATTATATGATTTAGATGTAAGGGGTTATGGAAGAGTTTAAGTTAGAGGGAGGATTCATATTTGATTGTTTGAATCATGGGAAGTCTCATAGAAGAGGTGCTATTTGACCTGAGCCTTGGTGGATGGGCATAATTTTGATTGATGGAAAATATTCCAGACAGAAGGAGCAGCACTATAAAAGGCAAAGAGGAAGAAAAGCACAGATGCATCCATGAAATAGAATAGAGTTCAGTTTGAACAGAATGTAGGGCACCTGAGATCAATGACACAACAGGAGGTGGGGGTGGGGTGGGAAAGAACAGAAATACATAGAAAGGAGCTTTGCTGGTGGTGGGAGAACAAAGGTTCTCTCTTGGGAAAGTGTATTACAATGGTTCTTTGCCAAGCTGGCTGACAATCCTTGTGCCTTGTCTTCTCTTCAACTGAGGGCTATAACTACCAAGCAGGACTCCCTGGAAGAACATGCTACTCCTTTCCACTGGTGGAATTTTCCTTGAATCATGTCCTTGCTCCCAAGGACAGTCTCATCCATCAAATGAATTTTTCCTTGCTGCAATTCCACCTAGTAATTTGTATAGTATAGTAACTCCCTATAAGGGAGTATTGCAGGATGACTAGAAGTACAGATTAGGACCGATGGTTGAAGATCTTGAATCTCTGGCTGTTTGGACATTAGTCTGTAGGATATAGGAAACCATTTATGATTTCTTAGAACCAAACTTTAGGAAAATTAAATGGTAGTGGGTAGGATAGATTGTAGTGGAGAAAGATGGGAGGCAGAGAGAAGAGTTAGAATGTGGCAGTAGACCAGGCAAGAGGTAATAAGATTGTAAATGAAAGTGGTGATGCTGGGAACAGAGAGGAAAGGATGAATGGGTGATATCATAGAGGCAGGATAAATAGGATGTGGTGACCAGATGTATGTGGTAGAGAGAGGAAGGAATCCAAGATTGCTCCAAGGCTTCAAAGCTGGTTAAAATGAGAATCTGGCCCACTGTGTCATAAGAGAAACAATGCTATCACAGAGAGATGTAATATTTTTTTAAATCAAGCAGATGCAACAATGGCAAAGGCAGAGCTGTGTGATTTCAGCAATGGTAGCATACTGGTATGTTTTGACATCATTTATATTCTCTATGGTAACACTGTGAAATGGAGTAAAGTATATGCCCAACAACTGTCAGCATGGGGAGAAATGCATTTGTAAAGTTTTTTTTTTTTAATTGCTTGATATTTGAGAGTTATACCTGAAGTAAAAATAAAATATGTGATACACATTTTAGTCTTTTACATGTCCTGCAGCTTAGGCTAAATTATTATTATTTTTTTAATCTGCAGTAGCTCTAAAGAGGAAAGTTGAACTTCAGAGAGATGTGAGGAAAATTCAACATTGTTGAAATATTACTTCTGAAAAACTGATTGAAACGAGGCTAATTTTAAAATGGAAGAAACTTCTAGCATAATGAAATCTTAATCATTTAGCAATGATTAGCTTGTGTTTTTTATTTAATAAATTCTGGCAAACTCAAGATATCTGGACAAAAGAGAGATCAATTAACTCTGTGACCTTGGGCACACCACTGAATTTCCTTCAGTGTGTTTCTTCATCTGCACAGTGATGATCTGCAAAGTCCCAATTGCTCCAATATTCTATGATGTATTGAGTACATTTAGACTGTGAGAATATTGATTCAGATTTGGAAGGCACTTTAGAAGTCATCTAGTTCAATGCTTCTTAAACTGTGGTTCTTGACCTCATATGGGGTCGTGAAAAATTTGGCAACAGTAAAAGCTTTCTGAATACTTAACGACTATAAATTAATTTAAAATCAAACACGTGATTATTCCAAGGTGTTTCTGATAGTGCTTGTCCATGTTGCGTCATGCAACTTCAACACATCCTGGTTCTGAACACAAAGCATGCACAGTTTCCACTGTGTATGCCATCACACCAGACAATGCCAACAAACACCACCAAAAAGCAAAAAAGGGTCATGAATAGAAAAAGTTTAAGAAGCCCTGCAGTCCAACATACACATTTTACAGATGAAAGACACCAAAAGAGGTGAATTGACTTGCCTGGGTATTACACTGTTATTAGGGGGCAATGGCAGGATTCAAACTTGGGTTGTGTGACTCCAAGTTGTCACCCTAACTCCATTATACTATCACAACAAACACCACCACAGGAGTAAAGAGGGGGTCTGTTATAAAACTGAATTCTGCCTTCATGATATTCATTGTTGGTTCATATCCATAAACACCTAGATTGAATTGACCTTCTTCAAGCTTTCCCTGGTTTCTACTGGTCTCACAGGGATATCTTATTTCCAAGGTTCTCTAATAATACTAATTATCCCTTCAGTATTCAAAGGAGCAAACAGATCATCTGACCAATTCATCAGTGGAGTGCTGTGAACAATTTCAATTCAATTCAAGAAACATTTATTAATTTCTACTGTATGCCTAGGTATTGTACTAGGAGCTGAGAACAAAAAACTTGAGTCCCTGATCTCAAGGAGTTTGAAAGTTTGCATGGCGTGGGGGTGGGGAGGTGAAATCTGGAAGGAGCATATACATAGGAAAGTATATACCAAATAAATAAATACTGGACTTGCAATGAGTTGAGTCTTGGTCAGACTCCAGTCTCCAATACTTACTATCCATATAATGACTGACAAATCATTCTGTTTTGTTTTGTTTTCCTTTCCACACAACTTAGAACAGTGTCTGGCATACAGTAGGCACTTAAAAATGTTTGTTGACCAAACCTTAGTCTCCTATCAGAAAACAATACTTGCACAATCTGTTTCATGGGGTTGTAAGGAAAGTCCTTTATAAACCAAAAAGTGCTATGTCACATCTGACTCTTCATGATCCTATCTTGGGTTTTCTTGGCAAAGATGATGGAGTGGTTTGCCATTTCCTTCTCCAGTTCATTTTACAGATGAGGAAACTAAGGCAAGCAGGTTTAAGTGACTTACCCTGGGCCACACAGCTAGTATCTGAGGCTGATCTTCCTAATTTCAAGCCTAGTGTTCTATCCACATCCAGTGTACCATCTAACTACCAGATTAATACATGTTATGCATTTATTAACTGTCTAGTGTATACCAGGCACTTTGTTGGGAACTTGAAATAAGGACAAAAGTGAGATAGTCCCTGCCCTTGAGGAATTTATGTTCTTGACCCATTTTGACTGAATTTTCCAATCTTTGTAGTCTTTTTCCATGACAAATTAGCACAGAAAATGATTGCAACAATAGTAATAGTAATAATATTCATATTAGTCATAAATATAGTTATAGTCATATATGTATGTGTATGTATATAGAACAGTAATAACAGCTCATATTAGTGTAATGAGGGTTTTCAGGGGATTCTCCCCATTGTTGGACTGAGTTGTTTCCCGTGGAACTGGTCCTGCTTCCGAATTGCTTCTGGCGAACTCCATTCTTGATCTCCTTATTAAGTCAAGCATGAAGCCCAATAAAAAAGGGTCAGGGTAAAGGTTTATCTGAAGTATCCCACTTCAGAAGATTGGGAGGGAGAACAGAGAACTCTTACCTGCCACTCCACTTGATTTGGACATAGGAAGATGAGTCTTCCTGACTTCAGACCCAGGACTCTATCCACTGCACCACCTACATACCCAAGGAAGGGACATATCATAGATATATTTATCCCCACTTTCCAGAGAAAACCAAGATCCACAGAAGTTAAATGATCAAATATCTCATTTCACAGAATTAGAGTCCAAATCTTCTTATATTAAAAAAAAAATCACATTTCCAATACACAACTTACTTCTACCCTATTACCAAAATTATTCTTATGCTTATTACAGAGAAGTTTGTTTGGGGTTTTTGCTTTGTTTGTTTGTTTTGTTGGGGGTTTTTTGGGTTTCTGTTTTTTGCTATCAAGCCTCTTTTCTGCCTTTTTCTGATGTAATCATTTGGCGAAATTCAAAGGAAACTTTTGTTCTTCCCTACCATTTTGTGAATATGAAAGAAAGGTAAAATGGACTTTCCAAGTATGCCACTTTTTCCTCACATCTCTAGCAAATTGAAGGGGGAAAACCTCAATTTAGCTGTCTTTTCCCTGATGACCAACTTGCTGTTTGACCTTAAGCAAGTTATTTGCCCTCTCTGGGTCTTAGCTTCTTCATTTGTAGAATAAGTGATTTGTATCAGGTCACCTCTTAAGCCCCTTTCAGTTCTAGTCATTTCTGATGCTATAAGACTGCTGTGTTACACATTGATTCTCATTGTGTCAGCCCAAAGCCCACCTAACCTGACTTCAAATTTTCATTGTCTTTAAAATGAAGGGATGAGTCCACTTGATCTCCAAGTTCCCTTCTACTTTTACAAATTACCAGATCATATGAGACCTAGGAAATAGAGCTTTTATTGCCCCACTGAAAAATTTCTCCAAAGTAAAGTGACATTAGCTGGATATTACTGTGTTATTGCTCATCTCAACAGCATGATACGACAAATTAAGCAAAACTCTGGAACAGACAAAATTCTAATTCAGTGCCTCTCTATTGGGATCACTTCTTCCTCACTTCTCATTGCCCTGAGATGCTCAAGTTCCTCTATAGTGGTACCCCACTTAGCTTGCTCCCCCAGAGCCACAAACTTTCTCTTTTTCTAACTCCACTTTTTTTTTGCTTCATTAACAAGTACTATGTCACATTCCATAAGAGCTTTTCTCTCTGCTATGTGAAAACTAGCTAATTTTTTTGTATAGCCAAGACATTCATTCTTCTGAATTAATGAAAGGGTATTAGATCCCAAGTTTCCAAACTTTTATAAAATACAGATGCTGACCACGGAAAAGTACTTGAAGCCATCTTATCTGACCCCCTATCCAATTCAGGCATCCTTTCCATGAAATCTTATAGCCTCTTTTTGGACTTTTCCAATGATGGGAAACTCCCTACTTTACAAAGCAGGTCCATTTTAGAACAACTTCAATTGTCACTAAGTTTTTCCTTATGCTCAATAAAAACTTGCCTGATGTAACTTCCACTCTTTGGTTCTGCCCGCTTAAGTTGCACAGAATCAATCCAATTTCCCTTTCATAAAATAGTTCTTTAAATTGTTACCAGCTCACTCACACATGCTCACTATTCTCAGTCATTCCACAAGCACCGGGTCTGTGTGTTCTCAGTGAGAGTAATCATTTTCCCCACATGCAAGTTGGTAGGTACTCAGAATTGTCCCATTCAGCTGTATAGCATCTGATAGGACCCTTGCACAGATGATGATACCACTATGTAGGAGGGCACAGGAAATGAAGAGGATCATATTTACAGGATTCCAAGTACCAGTTGAAGTAGCCAGTCTCTCCTTAGCTTCTGTACCCATTTCCTCCAGCCTCCCACATATCGAGCCTTTTTCCTTTAAAGGGAGCCAGACCTAGACATGCCCACAAAAAATTCTTAATGACTCACATTAACATTGCATGGTTTTCTCATACCCAATGACACAACACTACTTTTTCTATCCATTTAACTGGTTCTATCACAATGCTAATTCTCCATGCATACTCCTGTCAACAAACATGCTGTACTCTACTATCAACAGATGCCATTACAAACCTCAGGGATAGGACTTTACATAAGTGCCAAACAAATGTCATCAGCATCATAATGTTATCTTAGTGAAGAGTTCCTTCCAGAGGTAGAGCCAAGGCGGCAGAGAAAAACAAGCACTCAGTTGAGCTCTCTCAAAATTCAACTTCAAAAGAACCTTAAAATAATGCTTTAAATCAAACTCTGGAGTAGTAAAATCAACAAAATGTCAGGGTAAGATATTCTTCCAGGCCAAGACAATTTGTGAGGTCAGAAAAAGAGATCTGTGTCATGATGGTAGAGGTTGACTTGGAACCCATGTGGATAAAACACTACTAGTGATACTAGGTGGTAGCAACAGAACCAGCAGCAGCTTCAGGAGTTCTCAAGCTAGAAACAATAAGGGGATCTGAAAAGTTGTCCAAAAGAGATTATAGGGACCCCGGGTGCAAGGATTGCATACAGGACTGGACACTGTTTGGCAATTCCATTGCCTATACTAACTTTCTGTGTCACAGTTCAAAGACAGAGAAGAGTACTTTTGGGCAAGAGGAAATAAGGGCCCCGAAGAACAGTAGTACTTCCAGTTCCAAGGGAACAGTAGCTCTGAGGAATAAGATCACTTCTGGTCCCAAGAGATGAGGAATCCTGAGGAATACTGCCACTTCCAGTCCCAACAGAACAGGGACCTGAAGAGTAATTCTGATTGTGATCCCAAGGTGTCAGGGTCACTTCCTGCGTAAGGACCAGAATGCAAACCAGTAGAACAGTGACCACACCTCTCCTCAGATCACCACCATGGGAGCACCAAAAACTTCGAAATTCCCAAAACTAGTTCTAAAAAGAGCAGTGAAAAAAAAAGCCTTAAGTTTAGGACAGTGGCCCTCCTCATCTCCCGTGCTGGCGATAGAGCTCAACTTTAACATAAAGTACAAAATCAAGAAATAGGTTATAAAAAAAAAAACAATGAAAAAAACTGACCATAAGGAAAATAGAGATCAAGACAAACTCAGAAGACAAGAATATCAAAACAGCTTCAAGCAAAGCCTCAAAGAAAAATGTGAATTGAATACAAGCCCAAGATGAATTTCTGGAAAAGATAAAAAAAATACTTTTCAAAAGCAAATCAGACTGCTAGAGGAGAAAGAGGTAAAGAAATGTAAATGAAGGAAGAAAATTATGAAAAAAATATTAAGAGCTTGGTAAAAGAAGCACAAAAATCCTCTCCAAATATCTTAAAAACAGAATTGGTCAAATGGAAAAAGAAGAACAAAAGGTCACTGAAGAAAATAATACATTAAAAGTTAGAATTAGGCAAGTGGAACTAAAGTGACATCAAAATAATAAAAACAAAGTCAAAAGAATGAAAACATGAAGAAAATGTGAAATATCTCATTGGAAAAAAAAATTATCTACCTGAAGGTCATGATCAAAGAACCTAGAAATTATAGAAGAAAACTGCCCTGATATCCTAGAACCAGAGAACAAAATAGAAATTGTAAGAATCTACTGATCACCACCTAAAAGAGATCCCAAAATGAAAACTCTCAGGAATATTATAGCCAAATGCCAGTACTCCCAGGTCAAAGAAAAAATACTTCAGGCAGCCATAAAAAAAACCATTCACATATTTTGGAGTCAAAATAACACAAGATTTAGCAGTTACCACATAAAAGGAGTGGGGGCCAGGGTGGGGCAGGGCAGGGATTGGAATACGAAATTCTGGAAGGCAAAAGAACTGAGATTACAACCAAGAATAACCAATACAGGAAAACTGAGTATAATTCTTCAGGGTGGAAAAGCATATTTCATGAAATAGAGTACTTTCAAGTATTCCTAATGAAAACACCAGAGCTGAATGCAAAATTTGACTTTAAAATACAAAAGTCAAGAGAAACATAAAAAGATAAACATGAAAAAAGAAATCATAACTGAAATCATCAAGTTAAACTACTGATATTTCTCTATGGGAAGATAATACCTGTAACTTTCTTTTTTAAAAAATTTATTTATTTACTTTTAGTTTACAACATTCAATTCCAAAATCCCTTGAGTTCCAAATCCCCTCCCCCCCCTGTTTCTCTCCACCACTACCCCCACTGTGGCATGCAATCTGATATAGGTTCTACAAATACCTTCATATTAAACATTAGTCAAGTTGTAAAGAAGAATTATAACCAATGGAGTAAACAAAAAGAAAGAAGGAACATAACAAAACACTAAAGTGAGAGAGCAAGTAGTTTGCTTCAGTCTGCATTCAGACTCTGTAGTTCTTTCTCTGGATGTGGAAATCCCTCTCCATCATCGGTCTTTTGGAATTGTCTTATAACCTTCCATTGCTGAGAGAAGCCCAGTCTATCAAAATCAGTTGTCATAGAAATGATGTGTCTGTAATTGCGTACAAGTTCTCCTGGTTCTGCTCTCCTCACTCAGCATTAGTTTATATAAGTCATTTGAGGTTATTACGAAGTCTGTCTGCTCCTCATTTCTTATAGCACGATAATATTTCATTACATTCACATACAACAACTTGTTTAGCCATTCTCCAATTGATGGGCATCCCCTTGATTTCCAATTCTTTGCCACCACAAAAAGAGCTGCTATAAATATTTTTGTACATATATGGGTCCCCCTCCCACTTGTATGATCTCTTTGGGATACAGCCCTAGTGGATACCTATAAAATTCAATAAATTTATGATTATTTGGGCAGTTAGGGAAGTTAAAAGGCATCTACAATAACAGAGGGTGTGGGAATGATTATGTTGGGATGATGTAAAAAATGGAGGAGTGAGAAAGAGGGATGTACTGAGAAAAGGGAGAAAGGAAAGGTAGAATGGAGAAAATTCTCTTACATAAAAGAGGTACACAAGAAAGAGTTTTTACAGTGGAAGGGAAAATTGTGGTTGGGGGTGGGCAATACTTGAGTTTCACTGACGTCTAATTGAGTTCAAAGAGAGAAAAATATAAATGCCTACTCAACTGAATAAAGAAATCTATCTTACCTACCATGAAAGAAGGAGTTGAAAAGAATAAGAGAAAGGGGAAGAGGTAATAAAAGCAAGGGCAGATAAAAGAAGGCAATGGTCAAAAACAAAACAGACTTTAGAGGAGGGACAGGATAAAAGAAAAAAAGAGATAGAAATTAACAGAATAGGATGAAGGAAAATGCACATTTAGTAATCATAACTGAATGTACATGGGATGAACTCATTTATAATATAAAAGTGACTAGCAGAATAGATCAGAAACTAGAATCCAACAATATATTATTTCCAAGAAACACACTTGAAGAATAGAGATACACAGAGTTTTTAAAAAGGACTGAAGGAGAATCTATTATACTTCAGCTAATATAAAAGAGGGCAGGGGTAGCAATCATAATCTCAGACAAAACAAAAATAAAAATAGAACTAATTAAAAGGTATAATTGAGGAAACTAAGTTTTATAAAAAGGTACCATAAACAATGAAGTTATTTTAATACTAAAGATATAAGCACCAAATGGTATAGAACCTAAATTTTTAAAGGAAAAGTTAAATTAATTACAAGAACAAATAAACAGTAAAACTCCTCTAGTGAAAGGACCTCAACTTTCTCCTCTCAAAGCTAGATAAATCTAACTATAAAATAAGTAAGAAAGAAGTCAAGGAGATTCATGGATTATTAGAAAAGTTAAACATGTTAGATTTCTGGAGGAAACTGAATGGAAATAGAAAAAAGTATACCTTTTTTCTCAGTTATATGTGGCAAAAATTCACAAAAATTGACCATGTATTACGGCATTAAAAACTTCATAAAAATGCAGAAAAGCAGAAATACTAAATATATCAAATTACATTCAATAAACTGTCATGGAAGCATAGATGAACAATTAATTGGAAATTAAATCATGTAAAGCTAAAGAATAAGTGGGTCAAAGAACAACTCATACAAACAAATAGATACTTCTATTAAAGATAATGACAAGAGTGAGACAACACACTAAAATTTGTGGGATATAACCAAAGCAATACTTGGGGGAAATGTCATATCTCTAAATATGTATAGCAATAAGTGAGAAAGAGCAGATCAATGAATTGGACATGTAATTAAAAGAAAAAAATCTAGAATAAAATTGAAAATATACAACTAAATACCAAAATGGAAACCCTGAAAATCAAAGAAAAGAGTGATAAAATTGAAAGTAAAAAATTTAACTAATAAATAAAATGAGTTGATGAATAAAACAACAAAATAGATAAAGCATTGGTTAATTAGATTTAGAAAAAATAAAGAAAACCAAATTAACAGTTTCAAAAATTTTAAAAGCAAATGTACCACTAATGAAGATGAAATGAAAGCAATTATTAAGGGTTATTTTGCCTAATTATATGCCAGTAAAATTGACAATATATATGAAGTGGATTTTAATAAAAATATAAGCTGTCCAGATTAACAGAAAAGGAAATGTATTAGTTATCTTAGAAAGAAAAATTGGACCAATCATCACTGAGTTCCCCAAGAAAAAAATCCCGAGGACTAGATGGACTCACAAATGAATCATACCATTTAAAGAACAATTATTCTCAATACTATATAAACTATTTGGGGGAAAAATAGGTAAGGAAGGAGTCTTACCAAATTCCTTTTATGACACCAATATGGTCTTTATACTTAAGCCAAAGAGATCAAAAATGGAGAAAGAAACCTATAGATCATTTTCCTTAATAAATATTGATCAAATATCTTAAATAAAATACTAACAAAGAGATTAAAAGTATATATCTTAAAGATATATTGTTAACCAGGTGGGATTTATACCAGGAATTCAGGGCTCATTAAATATTGGGAAAATTGTAAGCATAATTGACTACTATCAATAACAAAAACAAGAAAAATTATATATGATTTTATCAAAAGATGAATAAAAAGCCGTTGACAAATACAACATCCACTCCTACTAAAAATGTCCTAGACAGCATAAAAATAAATGTAGCCTTTCTTAAAATTATAAGTAGTATCTACCAAAAGCCAAGAGCAAGCACTATCTATATCAGGAGTAAACTTGAAGACTTCCCAGTAAGATCAAGGGAGAAGTAAGGATGTCCATTAATCACCACTATTATTCAATATCATACTAGAAATGTTATCTATAGCAATAAGATAAGACAAAGAAGTAGAAGGAATAAAAAGAGGCAACAAGGTAATAAAGCTATCTCTCTTTGCAGATGATGTATGATGGCATACTTAGAGAAGTCTAGCAAATCAACTAAAAACTAGCTGAAATAATTAAAAATATTTGCTAAGTTACAAGATATAATATAAACTCAAATAAATCATTAACATTTCTATATACTAACAACAAAACCCAGCAGGAAGAGATAGAAAGAGAAATTCTAGGAGGTAGAGCCAAGGTGGCAGCGTAGGAGCAGCAAGGTACAACAGCTTCCACACAGCCACCTCAAATACCTATAAAATATGACTCTAAACAAACTTTAGGGCTGTAAAATGCACGCAAATATATTTCTTACTGAAGGCAGATCAGCTAGAAGGGACCATCTCAGAGCTGGGAGCCAAAATGAGCCCAGCCTGAAACCATGGCTTGGCCCTGGAGGTGGCTGGACAAGCCAAGCCGAGCCGCAGCTGGAGCTTCAGGACAGTGGATAAGTGGCAGCTGTGGGAGTTTCCAGAATTATCAAGCCATAAGAAACAAGGACTAAGTGAAAGGTCAGTGGATCTCAGCTAAAATTGAGGGAGAAAAGCAATCCAGCCAAACTGCCTCCAGGGCAAGGAAATGGCAGAAGCAGAGGCCCTGAAGCCACCTCCACACAGCTGCTTCAGAGCTCCCAGCCTGCAGACTGCAGGGGGGCCAAGAAATCGTCCAGAGGCCAAGTGCTGTCACGTTAAGTGGCCTGGATCTGGAGCATGGTGTTTGGTGATGGTCCTGGGGTGCATTTTCAGTGAGCCAAAGTTGGTGGGGGCTGCAAAAAAATGACAGCCCCCTAATAGCTCTGGAAGCTGAGAAAACCCCAGCGATTTGGGACAGAGCTTTCCCCTCTGGAAGCAGAGTTCCACAGAGCTAAAAAAATTATTGATTGGCCATCATGAGCAGGCAAAGGAAGCAAAGTAAGAACAGCAACCAAACTCTA
>CM053590.1:116155423-116173908 GCA_028646515.1 Pseudochirops corinnae
CTTTTGAGATTCTTTTTCCATCTGGCAAATTTGACTTTTTAAGGCATTCTTCTCCTCATTAGCTTTTTGGACCTCTTTTGCCATTTGAGTTAATCTATTTTTTAAGGTGTTATTTTCTTCAGTCAGGTTGTTGACTCTCTTTTCATGATTTTCTTACATCATTCTCATTTCTCTTCCCAATTTTCCCTCCACTTCTCTTATTTGGTTTTCAAAATCTTTCTTAAGCTGATCTATGGATTTTATGGAGTCTTCATGTTTCTTGGAAGCTTTTGGTGCAGGAGTTCTGACTGTGTTGTCTTCCTCCCATTCCATACTTTGATCCTTTTTGTCCCCAAAAAAGGATTCTAGAGTTCCGTTGCTATTCTTACTTTGGTTCCTTTGCCTGCTCATGTTGCCAGTGAAAGTACTTGATTTTTCAGCTCTGTGGAACTCTGCTTCCAGGGGGGAAAGCTCTGTCCCAAATCACTGTGGTTTTTGCAGCTGCCAGAGTTATTGGGAGGCTGCTGCAGCCCCCACAAGTTTTGGCTCACTGAAAACACACCCTAGGACCATCACCCAAGACTATGATCTGTATCCAAGCTGCTCAATGCAAAAGCACTTAGCTTCTGAACAATTGCTTGGCCCCCCTGCAGTTTGCAGGCTGGGAGCTCTGAAGCAGCCACTTGGAGGCAGCTGCAGGACCACCACTTCTGCTGCTTCCTTGCCCTGGAGGCAGTTCGGCCAGACTGCTTTTCTCCCCCAAATTTAGCTGAGATCCACTGACCTTTCACTTAGTCCTTGTTTCTTATGACTTGATAATTCTGGAAACTGCCACAGCTGCCACTGATCCACTCTCCTTAAGCTCCAGCTGTGGCTCGTCCTGGCCGCCCCAGGGCAAAACCGTGGTTTCAGGGCGGGCTGGTTTTTGGCTTCCAGTGCTGAGATGATCCCTTCCTGCCAAGCTGCCTTCAGTGGAAGGTGTGTTTTTCTGTATTTTTATGTGAGTTTTGGAGACCTAAAATTTGTTTAGAGTCATATTTTATGGGTATTTGAGGTGGCTGTGTGTGAGCTGTGAAACCTTGCTGCTTCTATCTATAAGATGGTATCTTGGCACCCTTGGATAACTGTCTTTTACAGATGATTAAACTGGGACCAGAAACACACACACACACACACACACACACACGTCCCATAATTTGAAGGGGGTCCATGCAAAGGAGATCCTAAAGAGGTCAGGCAATGTTGGAATTTGGAGTAAAATGTTTTCCTTAATTTATTTTTTAATGGTAGTGTATACTTCTAATACTAGGAGTCAGCCTCCTAAAGAGGTCCTATCCTTTTTCCTTTCTGCTTCCTCCCTTCCAGAATCATGCAATATTGAGTTGCAGGGAATGTAGACTTTTATACTGTCCTGTTTAATGTACCCTTCTCCCTCCAGTGATTATCACCAGTGTTGAAAAACTCCTTATCTACCATGGTATTCGGTTCCAAGGCTGGACAGTTCTAATTCTTGGAAGGTAAGTCCTCATATTGGATTGACATATCTATTTCACCACAAACTGACCCTGGTTTTATTTTATGAAGCATTGTAGAACAAATCTATTGATACTTCAGTATGCTAACTTTTAAAATGTATAATCCTTTGGCAGCAAAGACAACAGAGTTAATATCTACCTCATCCTGTTTCCACATAATCTTGATCTCCTTTGCTTGGTGTGATTACAGTGGTGGGCCCTGTGTTTATTTTTTTAATGTAAAGGTTGTGTGTGTGTGCGTGTGTGTGTGCCTGTGCACATGTGAATCTGTCCATGTAAGTTATACATGTCCATGTGGATCTATATAGATGTGACTAATAAGGAAATGTGAAAAGATATCCCTAGAGTCTCTAGGGGAGACTGTTTCTCACCAGAAGAAGAAGTAGGAAATTGGGGTTCAGAGGCTGGCCACAGAATTTTTCTCAGAGAAAGAGTATCAAGCTAGAATTATATCTGATCCCCTAAATATTGTTAGTCTCTGGGGGATAATTTTTAGATTCAAACAGAGTTCCTGATTACTCTCTCTTAATGGGGGAAGAATGCTTTAAGAATACATCTAAGGATTGTCTACTTTCCCCCCAAATGTCAGTTCTACAACAAAATGTACACAGCAGATAGCAAATAGACACATTTCTTCAAGACAATAGTAAATAGAAATCTGAGTAGGTTACAAATGAGAATACACCAGAAAATACACAGAGTGAATGAATTCTTCCACTAGGAACAAGATATCTGAGCTCACCAATGAGAGAGAAAGAAAGAGAGAGAGGGAGAGGGAGAGGGAGATGGAGAGAGAGAGAGACAGAGAAAGAGAGAGAGAGAGAGAGAGAGAGAGAGAGAGAGAGAGAACCAAATCCCAAGGAGAAATACTCCAAACTCACTAGTAAGCCAGAAGAAGGGACATGATTGAAATGTCAGCTACTCTACATGTCAGCTTCTTCTCAGAGTCTTTCTCGTCCATCAGGGATCTGAAAAGATTCTGCAACTGTGTATCTTTTCTCTTGAAGCTGGAAACCAGATGACCAGGATTTATTTTTTCCTAATCTCTTGCCAACTCTTCCCTTCATACAGGCAAGTAGCTTTAAGTGTTCTGTCTCAATCAGTGAAGAAAGTCTTAAGCAAATGGGCTTCGGGCCACAGGTTATATTAGTCTTGCAAGGTTTGGTTGTTATGTTTGTTTTCTTTTTTGTTTTGTTTTTGTTAGAAGGAACACCTAATCTCCAAATTCCTTGAGGGAAGGATACTGTTTTGGTTTTTTTTACTTGTTTCCCCAGCACTTAGCAGAGTGCTTGGCAAATAGTAAGCACTTAATAAATTCATATCATTCATCCATTGCTACTGTAGCCCCTAAAAAAAACTAAGAGGGTCTTTATACTTTTCTAAGTCTTGCTAACAGCCTTTTTTCTTCAAATGATCTTTTGTGATTTACCATTTTTTATTGAATGATTCTCTCACCCCTCATCTCCTTCATTGTACATAATGCTATTTGACCATGTGTAACAAAAATTCCCCTTGCAAAGCAAAAATAAAACCATCAGGGAAAATTAATTTTATTTCCTAAGATATGCTTTCACAACTGCTCACATGGCAAACATATCCAGGGGCTCCAGTATCCCTGGCACAATGGTAGGTCTGGGGCCATGTTCTGGTTTTTATCCAAAAGAGAAACAAGAAAAATGGCCCATCTTGTTAAACACTCATTCAGATTTCTCTCCCAGGTTGATGGGCTTCCTTCAACTGCTACATAAAGTGCCAATTGAAACCAGCCCCATCATAGAGACTCCTACAAAATATGAACAGTGCTAAATACTTTAAAGTGAATTGATTTCCAGCAAAAGTGTTTTAACCTCCTTTTAGGTCAAGAAATAGCAATTTTCCAAGCTTCACTGTAACCTGGGAATTAATCCTAAGAGGCGGGTGTGCACTGCACACTTCATTTATTCCATGAAATTTATTGAAAATGCTTTTGCACAGTACTGTCCTTGCAGCACTTTTCCCTCTCCCATCAGGCTGAGGTGTGGTTCTTGGGAGATGGAGCACCTTTTGTGCTTGTTCTCTCCCACTAGAGATGTGTAATCCTTTCCTCTCTTAAAAAATTGGCTAGAAGATAGCCAGAAGGTGACAAGCACTCTGGAAGGGAGTTTTAACATCATCGAGTCCTATCTCATTTTGTAGATGAGGAACCTGAGCTTCTTCTATACTGGAAGAAATTATGGCGATATTTTTTAAAAGACATCAATAAAAACTTACTTAAATAAGTAAATGAATGAATGAATAGATAAATAAATAGTATCAGTGCCTTTGATTTCTTTTTTACACCATGCTCATTTCCCAATATGCCCAACTGTCCCTGGAGTATCCCTTGTAAAACAAAATAAAACAAACAAAAAATAAGTTAAGAAAATCAACCAACACCATGATGGTAGCCAATAGTACATAAAACCTTCTGTCCCCATAGTCCCCCACCTGTCTACTTAGAGGAGGGAAATATATTGTACATCTATTCTCTGCAATCAAGACTGGTCACTGCAGTTCATCTGAGTTCTACGGATCTTTAATGTTAATTCCACTTAGAGCATTGTACATTGTAGTCATTGTGTCTATTCTTCTGTTGGTTCTGCTTACTTTGTTCAGCTTCAGTTCACATAAGTCTTCCCATTGGAAAAGGGTGCTGGAATGTAGAGAACACAGTCAAGTTTCATGTAGTCATTTAGTAGCCAAACCAAGAATAAGACTCAGTTCACCTAGCTGTATACTGTCCTCTTTCTTCCTAAAGTTTTTTTTTGGAGGGGGGAAGGCAAGGCAATTGGGGCTAAGTGACTTGCCCAAGGTCACACAGCTGATAAGTGTATCAAATGTCTGAGGTCAAATTTGAACTAAGGTCCTCCTGACTCCAGGACGATTGGTCTATTCACTGAGTCAACTAGCTGCCCCTCTTCCTCAATTCTAAAGAGATACTATCATAGAGAATGAGATTCCTATATGGTAATCACCCTGAATATCCAAGAAGAATGAGTGCTAAATACACACACACACACACACACACACACACACACAAGCATACCCTAAAAAAATATCTAGTGCTTCAATTCAGCCACCTAGAAGTTTAACATTATTCATGTTTTTATTTCAACACTTAAGGAGTATTATTTCATCTGTGAAAGTACTCTTTTCCCTGATGCTTATTACAGCTGTTCTTTCACTAAGTAGATAGTATTCACAAGTTTTCATGGACAACAACAGACAAGACTAAACAAAATCCACCAACTTATGTTCATTCTTATAGTTACCCTGGCCCTGGCCAAACTGGTCCTCAGACAGTAAGACACACTATCTCCATCCTGAGTCTGTTACTCATTTGACTGGTATTTTTGTTGTTGTTGTTCTTTAGAACATGAATTTATTGTTAAAGTTACTTACAGAAATGTCTTTATCTTTAGGTTGGGAATGTGATGATTCTTTTCTATGACACATCTTTTCATCTTGAATAGACCTGCTCAGTTCTAACCTCTGCCACTTATATAAATCTTAAGCAATCATTTCATTTCTCTGTATCTCAGTTGCCTCATCTTTAAAATCAGAAGGTTGAATTCTATGGTTACTTATACTCTTAGATCTGTTATCTTACCACCTACCAGAACCTCTAGTCTCTTGGCATAGCTTTGAGAAGCCAAGGCCATGTTAATATTTAACAAGGGGCTCACCGGAAAAAAAATGTACACATGACACACTTTTAAGTTTAATCTCTATTATTAACATTTCTGCTATTACTTTCTTAAGTCTGGATATTTAAATATATATATGTATAATCATATATAAAATTATTTATATACTATATGTATATAATCTTATATGTATAAAATCACACACACACACACACACACACACACAGACACACATATATATATATCAAGCCTTAATTTGTAGAATTTACTGATTTCCAAGGTATAAATGCTCAAACTGAAAACTTAACTATCAGCTCTTGAAAGCTAGTTGCAGATAGCTCAAGCACACGACTGGTCATTCTAGTGCCACAAAAGGGTAAAAGACAAAGGCCTTAGCCAAGATTAACAATTCAGCAGGAATTTCTCTTACTCTATGGCAGGTTGGGGTACATACTCCAGCTTTTCTCTGTGCTCTATTTTTAAAATACAAAACAAAGTTTCTATCCAATCTTAGTTCATGAGGAATTATGACAATAATGTTTCAGAATCTTATTTTAATATTTTCAAAGTCATTTAATTTCTAAAAATACTTTCTGTATTTGCTTTTCTTAGCCCTGAAATGTGCCCGTGATGGACTTTCAGCATTGAGACATGCAAGACAAACGCTGGTCAACCCCTCAATCATTCCTACAGCACATATCTTGGAATAGGCTTCTCTCTCCCAGTTATATGAGTTCTTTTTTTTTTTTTTTTTTTTTTTGCTATGTGGGGATGCTTTCTATTTATCATTCACATAATACTTCACTTATGGGTCAAGGGAAACTTAACAAAGACATACTAGCTAGAAGAAAGAATGAAAAATTATTTGAGTTGATAACTTAGATTTTCACTCAATTTCCCCTCATTCTCCTTCATTCCTTTCTTTGTTCCTTCCTTATTTCCTTACTTCCTTATCTTCATTTCTTTCTGCTTTTCATTCTTGCTCTTATTTCTTTCACAACTAGCCCAGGGAGACTCAGGAAGCTTCTTCTATTAGGATACCATAGTTCTGATCTCACATTAACTGGGTTCAATCCTGAGGGATTCTGGCTTCTAAAAAGAGAGGTCGGATTCTTTCTCACACTCTCTGGATCATTACATACCCACACCATAGTAGAACTCTGGGGATAGTCCCTTAAATAAAGCTTAAGTTTGGCTCATTTCTAGGGCTCTCAAATATGAATTAGAAAGATATTCAATATATAGTATCAATCAGACCTAGCACAGATATTTATTTTTCCTTCACATGAAAAGAATGTTTAATACACAAAAAACTTACAAACATGCATTGACAAAGACTTAAAACATGAAATTGTGATCCACAATTCCTATGATATTTTCCCAAGAGGTTGACAGTTAAAACCATTAGAACTTAAAACACAGGATGGCTAGGTGGTGCAGTGAATAGAGCAGCAGCCTTGGAGTCAGTAGGTACTGAGTTCAAATTTGGCCTCAGACACTTAACACTTAACTAGCTGGGTGACCTTGGGCAAGTCACTTAACCCCAATTGCCCTGCCTTCCCCCCTCCAAAAAAAAAAAAAAAGAACTTAAAACACTTTGTAAGATTACCAAACAACTACTTCACCTTCATCTTTGTTGTTCATTGAATGAGAAACTCCCTCAAAGTCCATATATTCTGGTAAGTCAGAACATGGCTTGGATTCATCATATTGTCAGTGGTCATTTTCTCTGAGTAGCATTTGGTTGCAGAAAAAGTACTGCTCCCACTATCAGAAAGCCATAAGGAATTCACAAACTTCTGAATTCCAGTGGTAGCCACTCCCCCAAAGTTGTATCTCTTGTGATTGCTGTTTAGTCATCTGTGCTCAAGGAAATAAACACAAAAAAGAACAGGCAGCCAGACAGATGGGCTATCCAGTCTCAATATCATCTAGACAAAACAAGTGTACTTGCTAACTTTGCTGCCAGGGTGAATGAAGGAGAAAACACCTCTGAATCTAATGAAAGACTCTTAGCCCAGTCACATATTTAAAAGTTGGAAGAGAGGAATAAAGTAAGTTGATTCTCCTTAAAGTCTACTTAGTGGGCAGCTCTTTCTGGTTCACTGGCCAATCTTCTTTAGTGGAGCATCCCATCTTCCTGCTGCCATCATGTAAATCAATGGATTATCGGGTCATCCCAAAGTCCTTCAGTGGCAAAGTATCACTGGAAGCGTCTAGGAGATAAGCTTTTATCTTCCTCCAAAGAACCAAAATGATACCCTAAGATGGTTATAGACTGAAAAGATACCTATCACCTACCCTTTCCTTGTCAGTCATTTCTTGTTTTATTTTTTTCATTGAGAAGTAACTCATTGAAGGTAAAGAAAAAAAGAACCTAGCAGAATAAAGACTGCTCCATGGAAGCTGGCAACAGAACATGGAAGGCAATGAACTAAGACCAATGATACTATTTCTATCCAGTACTCATGGATGGTTTTATAATTTCCTATAAGTAATTGGTATGATTACATTTCAGGTGCCAAGAGTATATTTTATTATTTGTGTTGGTGAAAGAAGAGGATAATTATGCAGATGTGTCTATATTTGTTTGTTTTTTAAGCCAAATAATTCCCATCAGTAATAGCATAAAATATGCAGATCACAAACTGTGTAATAAACAAAGTATTATGAGATTTTGAACAGGTCACTTTGTCTCTAGGGGTCAGTTTATTCAACTATAAAAAATGTCTAGCTAAGCCCTAAGGTCCCTTCTAGCTTTAACATAGAATTATGAGAGAATTCTGTATTCAGGGCTTTCATTGTGTGGCTCAAAGGGAGGCAGATATCTCTAGCATCTTCCCCACCCCATTCTCCATGGGAGACTTAAATTCCTACTAAGAGGAGGAACAGGAGGTTGGGCCACTCTGTTCTCCTCAGAGGAAGGGGGTACTGGGATAGCATATCTCTCTTCTCATTTAAATATAATTGGTCTAAGTAATATAATCAGGTTCAATGATTTGTCATTTTTCGGGGGGGGGGGGGGGGGGGAAGGATGACCCAAAGGTCTATATCCAAGATGTTATCCCTTTCCCACCTAATACCAGTTCCACAATGATTACAGATAGCAATAAAATCCACTTAATTAAATGAGAGCAGAAACAGAAATGAGAAAAAGCCTACACAGGACAATATATATCATATGATAAAGAGCAAAGGAGTTCTCCCATTGGGAATGAGATAATAGCTCAACTAAGTGAGAGAGCTCTACATCTCACCAAAGTGGAAACTCCCCAAAGTCCCCATTTCACCATCTGGAATAGGGACATGATGGAGACTGCCAATTTCTCTCACATCTCCCAATCTTTTCCTTCAGCAACCTGAAGTGGGGTTGGTTTTTTCTATCTTCTCTCTCAAAGCTAGAAGCTAGAAGTGCTTGAAGTAACTAGAAAAGCTTGCAGAGTCCCAAAGAAAATTGAAGAAGGTTAGAACTCTCCCGCTTCCATTAACTCTGTCCCACCCTTTACACAGGGCAGGGCATTCATCTCCACCAATGAAGAGAGAGTCTTATCCCAATGGGCTCTGGGACAGGAGTTACAGGATTGTAATTTAGAGGTCAAAAAGATCTTAGAAGTCAGTAGTTCTTAAACCCTCATTTAATAGATAAGGAAACGGACTCAGAGGGAAAATCCAGGATCAGACAGCCATTAAGTATCTGGAGCAGTACTCACACAATGGTCTTTCTGACTTTAAACCCAGTGCTCTATCCACTCTGCCTCTATCAGATGTCTCTCTCTACAAGATTTGAAATCCTCATTGTCACCCACTGATCACGATTTTGTCCTGCCATTAATGATGGTTCCTTGATAAGGCAAGGATTCCTTTTATTTTTCTGAGTTTCTCCATTGATATCATGTAGAAGATGATTAATTGACTAAATCAGAGGCAACTCCCACACTTGAGCTATAGACTCCTGGATCTGGTTTTTTGAAAAGGAAGGTAGAGACACAGACAGAGAGGAGGTCAAACAAGAGGAGAAGCTGGTGTTATATACATGAGTTCCTTGGGGATGTTTCATGTAAACTATGTACTCTAGGGAGATGTGTGCTCCAGGGAACCAGTTACAGATCAATGGAAGGATTCTGGTACCCTATCCAGCAGTGGAACTCCTGGACCAAACAAGATTTGAAACCAAAGTATAGACGGGGACAGAGTCCTACTGTAGAAGAGCAAAGCTGAACCTTAGCCTTCACTTTTATTATGAGGTATGTGGACTGTGCATAAGGGATCAACTCTTAAGAGACCATGAGTAGTGACCCCTTACAGGAAAGTGTCAACCTTAGCATAATAATATTCATATGTAGTACTATATAGCTCTTTGAAGAAGGTGGTACTCATCAAAGGGAAGAATTGTTTTAACTACATATGGGCTCAAGTTGATTCTTTTCCTTTTTCTTTAAGGTTAAATAAGATATTTCTATATTCCATGTTAACCTGAGCATTTGCATGAAAATTGGAGCTTTTCCTTTTGTTTTGGAAACTGAAGCCACATTTTGACATTCCTAAGGAAACTGTGGGTAGAGGAATGAGCCACAGTAAAAAGCCTCCAAGATTGAACCCATGCCATGCAAACATTGTGCATGTAAGGTTTGAGTCATGGGTTATACTCTATATAAAATCTCCTAGTACTCCAAGTCCCTAATATATTACATTTTCCAGAGTCACACAATGGCTTCATCTGGAAAATAACACCAAAACAATCCACAAAGCTCATGTAAATAATGTAAATGACTGTTCACTTATAAACCTAATGTGGTTGAAGCATTCATGTAATGGAATCACTCTATTATAACATGAGGGTACTAAGAAAGACAAGAAAAAGAAAAGAATTATTTTAAAAGGCACTTTATTGCTATGTTGGGAAATGAGAAAGGTGAGGAATAATTCTCCATTTGCTTTTCTAACTTTTTGATAATGCTTAGAAGCAATGTGATCTCCCATTTGTTTAAGTTGCCCCCTGTGCTGCTTGAACAATAAAAATGAAGATTGAAATATATAGACAAAGTTTATTTAGGGTCATAATTCATTTATAATAAAAACCAAGTTAATGCAACATTTGATGACACACACACACTGTCATTATAAAACATGGTGATGTGGCATAAAAAATAAGCAGCTATATAGACTGTAATTTATAGTACTTTTATATAATTATACTAGATGTTTTTGATATCATTTGAGAAAATCAGAAAGAAGTCCTTTTAAAGTCCTCTGGGACCGTAAAAATAAGATTTGAAAAGTAGGTCTTTCTACTTGTTTTTTAAGTGGTTGTCTACAAACTAAGTATTTGAGGATCACTGCTCCCTCTTCTTTTCCATCTGCTCCAACAGCTAACAGGTATACTTTCTTTTAAACAGATGATGTTTCAAATACAAATTTTCCCCTTAGTTCTCACCCTTGCCTACTGCCTTAGTTCCCCAATACCAAATAAACTTCACATGCCTACAGAAGGAAATCTTGGCCCTAGTGATTTTGGAGGCAAAGCAAAAGTCCTTGACTGAGCTTTAGTATATTTCATTCCAGTCTGGCCAAAGGTCGTCTGGAAATAAGCTTTATGATCCCAGTTTGTCCTAAAGTTACACATCCTAGTTTTAAGGTCAATCATGCTGTGGGAATGATTAAGGCACTACATGGTATAATGCACAGAGTGATGCACCTGGACTCAGGAAGACCTAGTCAAACAAACTGTCTGACCCTGGACAAGTCACTTATTCACTTAACCTCTCAGAGTCTATGAGTTTCCTCATCTAAAAAACTAGCATACTAACACTCTGTTTTACGAGGTTTTGTAAGAGTCAAATGAAATTATGTACGATGCCAACTCTTATTATTGTCCTCACCTTTTTCTCCAGGCCAGGAACTATCATCTTTATTCATTCCAAAGTCATAGCTAGTCTTGAAATCCAGGCCAGAAAAGATTCAGAGGGAGCCTACCCTTTGATTTACAGGAAGCCGGTCTCTCAATCAGACTATTCTTCACATAAATAGTATATGTCTCTAATAATAATAGCACCTATATCCCGTGTTGTTGTGAGAATCAATTGAGAAAACATGTAAAGTGCTATAGTAATGTTACAACTGTTGTTATTGTTGATTATTATTACACACCTAGCTCCCAGAAATAGCCTTCCTCATAGATGGAGCAGGCTAAGTGGCGAGATTTGACCAAAAATAAAGCATCTCCACCATTCTGCCTGAAATTCTATCAATTAAAGATGCATTTGGATTAAGATATGAATACTAATTTATAGGAATTAGATATCATTTTGCCTAATTATCTTGCAAGACAATAGTAGTTACATGTATCAAAAATAGACTTTTTGAAATAAATTGATGATGTGTTTATGTAATTAAAGAGGAAGTCAGTCATTCAGACTTTAGTGTGATTAGTTTAATCAGTTTGTTTTCCTCTTATGAGGTAGCTGTGATCCTCCAAATAAGAAAACATAAATTCTGTCTAGAGGTCTGTTTTTGCCACATAATTTCTAGGTATCCTTCCTTAGTCTCCCATTTCCCAGGAAGGTTTCCTTTGTAAGAAAAGAAAAACTGTTAATCCAAACTGACTAACACAGATACAATGTTTGAGAATATATGCAACATTTTATACCCATAGTCCCACAGCTATCCAAAGAAAGGTGGGATTTATATTCCCTCTTCTCTCTCTCTTTTTTTTTTTTTGCTTTTTTGGAGGGGGGAAGGCAGGGCAATTGGGGTTAAGTGACTTGCCCAAGGCTACACGGCTAGTAAATGTTAAGTGTCTGAGGCTGGATGGTGCTCTCTTCACTGTGCCACCAAGCCACTGTCCCTCCCTCCTCTCTTCTCCAAAGCTAAGACTGATAATTACAATTACAATTGTGACCCTGGAAATTCATTCTACCCCGTGGGTCTTATATCTAGTTGGCTGGTTTCCCTCAGAACTTCCATTTTAAAGAACTTGCTCATACCATGCATATCTTCATTCCTCTCTGGGTTTTACACTTAACTCTCCAAACTTTCTCTACCATGCCTCTAAGTAGGCATCTTCTACCTCCTCCTCTATTTTTCAGCTTCCTTTTATGTGTTATCTTCCACTGCCTCAGTGGCAAGGACTGTCTTTCTTTTTGCCTGTATTTGAAGTCCCAGAGTCCAGCACAATGCCTGGCACGAAGTAAGTACCTAATGATTGTTTGTTGACTTGTCTTGACCTATGCTGTTCTTGGTTTCTACTATACACACCATATAATAAGTTTAGAGTAGATCTTAGTAGCTACAGAGTCAAATTCCGTTATTTTACAGATGAAGAAACTGAGGCCCTGAAAAATTGAATGACATGCTGATCATCACACAAAAAGTAAGTAGTAGAAGGGGAATTTGAACACAGGTCTTCTTATCCTATTCCAAATCTAGCATTATTCCACTATAAGAGGCTGTCTTCCATGTTCTTAACTACAATACACTGCATTTGGCAGTCTCTCCTATTTTTAAGCACTTGAAACCAGATTTTAAAGCACATTAAAGACAGCCTTAAGTAAGAATTTTCTAAAAGATAACATGACTCCTAAGGGATTGAAATGTGCAAAGTTGTAGAGGCTTTTTGCCCTGAATTCATTGTGTGTATACACACATATATACATGTATATGTATATATGTGTGTATATGTATATATGTGTATTTATATGTACATGTGGGTAAACACACTTTTTTAAAGTATATAGGATGAGTCAGGCACTGTGCTTGACACCTTAAGGGAGGGCAGTTGATGGAGATAGCTCCTCGCCCAACCTATCACCCTGAATCACTGGTCAGTACCAGCATGCAGAAGAGGTATAGAGTCAGAGAAATTAAGGAGAAATTGTTTTGATTCTAAAACCTCAGAAGATCTGAGATAGACATCTTAGGTTAGGACAGGTGGCAGTTAGGATATTAAAATGGTAAGATTCAGGTGAGAAAAGGAGTTCTTAGAGGGAGAGGGAATAAGTTAGAGGTAGACTGGGGTCAGAAGAAGAGAGCACAGCTTTCTCCTACCTAGGATGTTGAGGCATAGAAAGCAGAAATGTAGGGTAGAGAATTGGGCTAAGGCAAGCTTCGAAAAAGGCCCAAAGCTATTTATCCAGTTCTGACAGAGGATACTTATGGGCTTTCTTTATGCCCCATTCACCAAGAGTTTAGTAAAACATCCCAACAATTCGATGAGGGGGTTGGACTCAATGGCCTCTAAGGTCCCTTCCAGATTTAAATCTATGATCTTAATGTGTCTCTGAAAGACTCTCATAATTTGTAAAGAGAGTGCATGAGGAACCGAGTGAGCCAGACTGTTTCAGAAATATTTTGTCCCCCAGTCCTACCACTAACCATCAGGGCAAATGGATTCACAAGTGCGTGGGCACGCGCGCGTGCACACACACACACACACACACACACACACACACACTGCTGAGCTGGAAATGAATGCTCATTCAAGCGTCTCTGTTACCTTCTTCCAGAAGTGCCAAGGGAATTGTAATGGCAATTAAGTTCCCCCCTGCAATTTGAAAGTTGGTTTAATGTATTGGCACTAATACAGAGCCTCTTCCCATCACAGCAGAATTGGCTGTTACTGTTCTAGGTGGATTATGGCCACTTTTCCCCTCCTTTACAAAATTTAAGTCTGCGACGTTCTCGTCAAGGGAAATGATGATAGAGTTGCAGCAGGGCTATGATTAAATTTGCTCAGCAACAATCCATAAATAACCTACACGTTCCATTTGCCTGCTTTGATTTGGTCCTCAGCTTCTACAGAGCGCTAACTTCCAGATACTGTTAAGATAAGTGAGGAGGAAGAGAAGAAGAGAGAAAAGAGGAGTGGGAGAGAGAAGGAGAACAAAAGCAAGAGGGAGGGCAAAAGGAGAGAGAGAAAAAGAGGGAGTTAGGAGAAAGACAAAGAGAGGGGAAGGGAGAAGAGAAAAAGGAGGAAGAAAGAGGGGGAGAGAGAAACAGAGGGGGAAGGGAGAGAGGGAGAGAGAGAGACAGAGAGAAAGAGACAGAGAGAGACAGAAAGAGAGAGAGACAGAGAAGAGAGGAGAGAAATAGAGGGGGCAAAGAGAGAGGAAAGAAAGTAAAAAGAAGAAGATGGGAGAGAGAGGGAGGGGGAGGAAGAAGAAAGAGGGGAATAAAAAGAGAGGGAGTGAGAGAGAGGGGAGGAGAAGAGAGGAGAAAGAAAGAGAGCAACAGAGGAAAATGAGGGAGATGGGAGAAAGATAGAAGGAAGGGGAGGAGGATGAAAGAAGGGGGAGAGAGGGAGAGGACAAGAGAGATGGAGAGACAGAGAGAGAGAGAGAGAGAGAGAGAGAGAGAGAGAGAGAGAGAGAGAGGAGAGAGAGCAGTCTAGATTGTGATTGGTCTCAGAAGCCTCAATTGAAAAGTGATAAGCCGATAGTCACCCTAAGAAACCGATTTAAGGCAAGTCAGTCTCTTTCTTGCCCTTTTCAACTGTCTGCTGCAGATAGCTTCCATTCAGCTTCTTGCTCTACCAACGGCAGGTCAGGTTGGACAGCTCACTTCTATTTTGTGGCTGTCTGATTGCCAGATTCAGCCTCTGCCTGCCCTCTTTGCAGGGGATCTCTGTGGAAGTAAGAGATGAGGGGAGGATGCTATCTAGTCACAGATGATGGGATTTGATGCCAAAGAAGTTCCCTTTATTCTCGTTTCATCTCCATTTCTATGTCCCAAATTGTGCCCAAGTCCATGTAAAGAAAACACATTTACCCTCCTGCTCCAAATGCCACAGAATGATTCTCTGCTGGGGAGACAGAGACAAAGAAAAGGAAAAGAGAGAAGAGGGAATATGCAGTAACTAAATACCAGGAGGGGATAGCTCGCTCCCCTCCCCACAAAACTCTGCCTGCCTCTTGGTCCCTTAAGCTATTTTATCCTTTCTCATGAGACTATGTTGTTCTGTGGAAAGGAAATTTGAGGTGAATAAGTTCCCCAGGAAAAACTTGTAGAATCACTGCCATTAGGATTTGAAAGCAGATGAAATAGAAACCTCATATTTTAGCAATGATATCCTCCCCTCTAGGCATTTTGAAAGCCAAATTTGAATTCTACATCTTCTGTCTGGGGATTGCTTCCATTTCTCCTGGCAAATCATAGAATCGCCTTAAAAGATTTCTCCTTGTGTAAAGTCTAAGAAGATCTAATTTGAGGTGTTAATGCAAAGTGTTATACTGGCAACTCAGGTCCACAGACTAAAAAATTTCTTGGGTACATAGAAGGTATTATATTACTAAATATTAGCCTCCTGCCACTTCCTTAACAGCCTCTATCCAGGCCTCTGGTTCTTTCCATGATTGTTCTAAATCCTCCAACATCAGCTAAAGGAATTTCTTAAGTTCATGTGGCCAGGGATATTTCAAAAAGGTTTGTGTGGAAATCACTTAAAAAAAAGACAGCCCAAAATACAATCCAAGTAATGTCATAGAGTTCATGAGTTTGGGGAAAGGGAGAGGAGTACTGTATGAGACTGGTTGACCTGATATATTGAGATTGGAGTTAGGGTGACTCATTCAGAGTAACAGACTGAGTAACCTCTAAAGCAAAAACTCCAGCTGCAAGGAATGACTAATTTTACAAACAAAATGATGAAAACAGTCTACCTTTTGTGGAACTAGAAAAAGAAAACCATTGGGGTTGCATCAATCTTACCAGATATACTCAAATATGTGTCTAATTGGTTGAATAAATGAATGTTAAAATTGAAAAATGGGTGTGATATTTTTTTTCTCTTCCGAGAGTTGGTTTCCTATAACATAAGTGCTGTAAATTATGTCTTTTGCTGTTGTTTCATTGTTTCCCTTTTAGTCCTCCAACATCTGTGATTGTAGTTGTATGGGGGACTGCCTGACTAGAAATGCCCTCCCTTAATGAAGAACAGGGGGGAAATTTATAGTCTTAAAGAGTTGCCTCACACAACTGAGACATTAAGCAACTTGGGGAAGGGAGAAGAGAAAAAGGAGGAAGAAAGAGGGGGAGAGAGAAACAGAGGGGGAAGGGAGAGAGGGAGAGAGAGACAGAGAGAAAGAGACAGAGAGAGACAGAAAGAGAGAGAGACAGAGAAGAGAGGAGAGAAATAGAGGGGGCAAAGAGAGAGGAAAGAAAGTAAAAAGAAGAAGATGGGAGAGAGAGGGAGGGGGAGGAAGAAGAAAGAGGGGAATAAAAAGCTGTGTCACATCACGCAGCTAACTTAAGAAGGAAGCAATAATTGAACCAAGATCTTAACTTTGTGGCTAACACTTCTATCTGCTATTTCAACTTGTCTTCCAAACAATGCTATACTCACTACTTGGTGTTCCTGGAAGAGGACACCACATCTCTTATGACCATGCCATTGCAAGGACAGTCTCTCTTGTCTACAATGCTCTCCCCCCTCATCTCTGCCTCTTCATTTTTCTGGATTCCTTCAAGAATTGGTTCAATCTGATCTTCTACAGGAGTCTTTTCCCTCTGAGATTCTCTTCCATTTGTGCATTATACATCATGTATGTACATAATTAACTCTATGTTGTTTCCACTATTAGACTATGGGTTCCTTGAGGGCAGGGCCTTTTTGTTTTAACTTTTCCTTGTTTTCCTAGCACCTGCTTGGCACATATTGAATGTTTAATATATGTTCTTTTGATTAACTGATTTGTACAGTAGATAGATAGCTGGCCTCAGAGTCAGGAAAACATACATCCAAGGCCTATTTCTGATACAGGATTGATTTATAATCCTGGACAAATTATCCAACTCTCTGAAACTGTAAGTTTGAAGAACAGTGTCTGGTCTGCACGTTACTAGCAACTCCATATACTAATCAATCACAGATTGATCTCAAATATGCATAAATTCATTCACTCATACATAAATGTATACATACACATGTATATGTATTCTCACTGCAGCCTACTATATAGGTTAATAGAAAGAATACTGAACTATGTAAAAATTTAGAAGACCTGAGTTCTTGTCTTTACCCTATCAATAACTATGTGCCTTGGATGGGTCCCTGAACCTCTTTGGAATTCATCTGTTAAAAAAAAAAAGAATAGGCTGGATAATCTCTAAACTGCCTTAGATCTCTATGATTCCATGAAATTTCTATTAAATGTGAAGCTACTTTTCCATAAACCTTGACATTTCACTGTCATTGGTATAGTGGAAGAAAGACTAGAGATTGGTATAGTGAAGAAGGACTAGGGCCTGAGGACAATTATGGCCTGCACTGTCTTGAGGGAGTCATATATTCACTTATGGCCTCAGTTTCTTCATATACATAATGTTGAAGATAGATCACTTAATCTCCAAGTTCCCATGCAACTCCAAATCATATTTGTTTCTATCAGAAGTTGTAAATAAAAGATAACTTTTAAGGAATACCATGCCTAAGACTAAGCATTTATATGCTATATGTAGCTTTTATATAATACGTGTCAACCACTGTGCTAAACAATTCACCAATAGTACCTCATTTAATCCTTACAACTCTGGGATGTAGGTGCTATCATTCTCTCCATTTTACAGTTGAGGAAACTGAGACAGACAGAGGTCAAGTGATTTTCTAGAGTCACAGAGTTAGCAAATGTCTGAATTCAGATTTGCACTCAAATTCCCTGGAGTCCAGCCCCAGCTCTATTTAGTTGTGTCTCTGAGTTTGACCTTTACCACTGCAGGACCCCCTAAATGGGATCTAAAATCACTCAAAAGGGATCAGCTCAACTGTTCTCAAAGGAAAATCCAGTTGAAAAAATAATAACAGCTCACATTTATGGATATATTAAGATTTGCTTCATATACATTATCTCCTTGGAACCTCCACAACGAAACTGGGAAGTAGGTGCTATTATTTTTTTCTGTTTTATAAGTGAGGAAACTGGAACTCAGAGAAGGTAAGCCACTTGTCTAGGGTCATACAAATGCTAAGTGTCTGAAGCAGGATTTGAAAACAGCTCTCCCTGACTTCCAAGTCACTTCATCCACTGTACTATACAAGAACTCCTGGGGGGCGGAGCTAAGATGGCAGAGAGTAAGCAGTGACTTGTCCAAGCTCCCCAAGAATTTCGTCCTTGGGAACTAAAAAGTAAATTTGAGTGGATTTAAGAGTGACAAAACCCATTGTGAGACAGAGAGTGACAGATTCCCAGCCCAGAGAAGTGCCTAATCAGGTCGGGGCAGGGAGAACGGAGCACACAGGAGTGGCACCAGCGCAGACCTGAGAGCAGAGCGCGGCAGACTGGGAAGCCCCGTCCAGCAGACTCACCCAGCTGGAGGC
>CM053590.1:116174408-116195087 GCA_028646515.1 Pseudochirops corinnae
ATTTTATCTCTTTCATCTAAAGACCAGCCTAGCTAAGTTTGGAAAAGCTTATCAATGAGCAGGGGGTTTGGCCATATATACTTGTGGAAACAAGAATTCATTAAACTTCCTTAAAGCAATGGAAGATTTGTGATCAGCAACAGAACAGGGATTACCTTTTTGTCATTGTTAAGGTGTGTCCAACTCTTCATGACCCCATTTTGAGTTTTTTTGGCAAAGATACTGGAGTAATTGGCCATTTCCATTTCCAGCTCATTTTACAGATGAGGAGACTGAGGCAAACATGGTTAAGTGACTTGCTCAGGATCACACAGCTAGTGAGAATCTGAGGCTGGATTTTAAATGCAGTTCTTTTTGACTCAAGGCTCAGCACTCTATCCATTGTGTCACTTAGCTGCCTGAAAGGATTACCTACATGGATGGAATCACACAAGATCCTTGAGGTAAGGAAGTTTATTATTGACTTGCCTGATCTCTACATACAATCAAGTTATAGTCAGTTTCCTAGTTTAGAACACACTGAGCATCACCACATCCAAGACAGGCATGTTTCCTTCTTTGCTATTTTAAGCTAGATTTCTAGGTTGTTGCTATTGGCAGTTTCACAAGTGTTGCTCATATAAGAGACTACACAGGAAATGGCATTTGAAAATGTCAAACACACCATTCAGAAATGTGACTGGCATAAAAAGTCCATTATAAAGTCAGCCCAGTGCTACCACAATGAGGAACATAGGGTCATTGATTTTTGGAGTCATAAGGCAGCAGTTATTGCTAGTAAATCTAAAAGATCTTCGATCCCTCTCCCCCTTTAAAGTTGTCTAAAGCTAGCCTGTACAAGCAAAGCTAGCCCGGGATTTAGGGCCAATTTTTTTTTTCTGTACTGGCTCCTCATTGTCATTGTTCCTTCAATTCTATTGTGTCCAGCTCTTTGTGACCTTGTTTTAGGGTTTTATTGGCAAAGACAGTGCAGTGGTTTGCTGTTTCCTTCTCTAGCTCATTTTACAGATGAGGAAACTGAGGCGAACAAGGTTAAGTGACTTGCCCAGGGTCACACAGTTAGTAAGTGTCTGAGGCCAGATTTGAACTTGTGGAGAGGAGTCTTCTTGATTCTAAGCTTAGTGCTCTATCCACTGTGTCACCTAGGAGTCCAACTGACTCCTCATACCCACTGACTGTAGCCAAGAGGGGAAGCAAAGAAAACATGTGTAGCTCTGGGAAGTCTGATGATCTGCTTTGCTTTCCCTGAGTCTTTCTGTTTGTGCTCACCTATGTTGTGTGTCTATGAAGACTAACCTAGCAGATGTCAATACTCACAACATCCCCTTAAAAAGAGTTTTGTATGGTGAGCTATGTTGCAAACTGCTAGATGTCTTAAGATGGTAGCATTCAAAAAAAAGAGCTTTGACAGTGATGATGTTGTGTGACAAGGCCAGCTACAGTTGCATTCTTGACAAGGTATTCTCTAACTTCTTGGTATGCCAGTTCTAGAGGATGTGGAATCTGAAGACAGTTTGCTTGAGTCACATGAATAGGGGATGTCAGAATTCCAAAAGAGATTTCTGGTAGTCAAATCAGTATAAAAAGATATATGACTGTACATCCCAAAATAGATGACTGAAAAGGCATTATTAAGTGCTTACTATTTGCTAATTGGGCAGCTAGGTAGCATAGTAGATAGAGCACTGAGCCTGAAGTCAGGAAGACTCATCTTCCTGAGTTCAAATCTGGTCTTAGACACTTATGAGCTGTGTGACCCTGGGCAAGTTATTTAATTCTTCCTCATCTGTAAAATAAGATGGAGAAAGAAATGGCAAATTACTCTGGTATCTTTGCCAAGAAAACCCCAGATGGAGTCACAAAGGGTCAGACATGACTGAAACAACTGAACAAAACTAATGTGCTCATCACTCTACACAAAATGTTTTATATATAAAAAATATGAAGTTACTGAGAGAAATAAACATCTACTCAGGCAAAGCAGATGGTAGGAATAATGACAGTATAATAATCATAACTGGCATCCATATATGGCTTTTAAGCTTTTTAAGCAAACCACAACCAAGTTTAAGTATGACCAATGCAAAGACAACTTTGCAACTTTGGTTCTGTAGCATTTATGTAGTACCTACTACATGTCAGGCACTATGCTGAATACTTTACAAATATCTCATTTAAGGTTCACAATGGCTCTGGGATATAGGTATTAGCATTTTCCTCCTTTTACAGCTGAAGAAACTGAGGCAAACAGGAGTGACTTGCCCAAGGTGACACAGCCATTAAGTATCTGAGCCTAGATTTGAACTCAGGTCTTCCTGATTCCAAATCCTGTAATCTAGCCATTGTCCCACCTAGCTGCCCATGAATGATGCAATTCATGCATATGTGGGATGACCTCTAAGGTTTCATTCAATTCTAAGATGCTATGATGCTATGATTTGATGTGTTCTTTGCAATATTGTTTGTGTAATAAAAGTGCATTCCTCTTTACTGTTTCCATCCTTAAAAATAAGGTACTTTCCTATGAGCTCAGATCTTCCTGTTTGACAGGATAATGTGCTGCTGCCATCCACCTGCATATTAGGATAATTCTGATTTGAGGCCAATCAAATGACAAGTGTAGCTATTTTAGAGCTGCCTTGGGTCATAAAACATTTTGAAAATCATTTTGCCATTGAAGCCTCCTCAGAGCAGATGTGCATGAAGATTTCGTTTTTCAGAACATGAGGTGCTTTCCCCCCTTTACTGTGTAGAGGACTTGAGTGATAAATGGTGCTGTTATCAGTCAGCTTCTCTGACTGCTGGGAAGCCCTGCTGTCAGTCCCCCTAAGCCAGGGCCTCTGGAAGCAGCACTCATCAATTCCAGGGAAGTTTTGCAACAAAGATACCTAGAAGGAGCCAAGGATAGAAAGAAGGAAGATTTGTGCCTGTCAAAATCCTATCCATTCTTCAAAACCAGACTCAAATGCCACCTTAAAGAGTGGAGGTGGGGAGGGGAGAGGAGGAGAAACTAGAAGAAAGAAGAAAGGAAAGAGGGAGGAAGGGAGGAAAGATGAGAGAGAGAAAAAAGAGAGAGTCTGACAGATAGAAATAAAAGGAAAGGAAGGAAGAAAAGAAAGAAAGAAGAAAGGAAGGAATAAAGGGAGGGAGTCTGAGAGAAAAGAAGGGAGAGAGAGAAGGAGAGAAACAGAGGAATAGAGAGAAAAAGAAAGGAAAGAAGGAAGGAAGGGAGGGAGGAAGAGAGCATGATAGAGAGAAAGAAAAGAAGTAAATTAGAATGCTGCTTTAACATGATCCACAGTATTGGCTTGCTTTATGTTATCACTACCTGTTCCATGAGTCTCAGATATTTTGAATGGGCTGGTGGTGGTAGCAGTAGTTTAATTTCTGAAGTCCTCAACAGTAGGATTCTGTCTTTTGTATTATAATAATCACTTATGAACAGCTTGTGTTATAGTTATAGAAAAGGAAAAGAAAGGCAGAGAGGAGGGAGAGAAAGTATGATTGATAGAAAGCAAAAAAAGAAAGAGAAAGAAAAAGGAAGGAGGAAAAAAGAAGGAAGGAAAAGAGTCTGATAGAGAAAGAAAAGAAGGAAAGAAAGAATTTAAGAAAGAAAGGGAAGGAGGGGAAAATAAAAAAGAGAAGAAAAATGAAAGGAAGAGGAAAAGGAAGAAATAACTATTTTAATGGCATCACTTAAGAGAAGATTATAGAAAAGAGGTCCAGACTCGTGATTTTACCAACTCACTCATAATTGATAGATCTTAGAGAGTCGCTTGGGTCATTAAGAGTTTAAGTGGCTTGCCCATGATCACATAGGCAGGATGTATCAGGGATAGGACTTGAACCCAAGTCTTTCCAACTCCAAGGCTAAATTTCTAAGCATTTGCATACTGCCTCTCAGGGTCAGCAATAAATAATTTTTGAAAGCTAAGATAGTAAATATAGAAAGAAACTATCTTTGTTGCATCATACAAAAAAATGAAAATAACAAAAAGGTCCTAAGACTGAAATATTATTGACACATGAAAGGTGACATGCTCAGTCTTCTATGCTGTGCCTTCTAGTGTAAGAGGTCAAAGATAGAGAAGGGATTGTAGCAAGGTGATAATGAAGCGTGCTTCCTATCTCCCAAGTGAGAGGTGGATTTAGGCTGTGAGATGAAAAAACATTTTGTTTGTTTTGGCAATTGTTTTGCTTGACAATGCATATTTGTTACAAGAGGTTTTTTTTTTTTTTTCAGGAGTGAAGGGAGATGTGGGAGAAAGAATAAATGCTTGTTAACTGAAAACAATGTAATTTTGAAAAAGAGTATGTAAAAGAATTAAAGATGAGAAAAAGAATGGATTTAATTTCTACCTTCCATGCAAGTTAATTAACAGTGAAATTCATTAGGAAAGATTCAAAACAAAACAAATAATTTTAAAAACCATAACACATGGAATAATTATTATATTAGGAAGAAAAGTGAACAAAATATTCAGAGTAGAAAAGAGTGATATGGGTTTTTCCAAGAAATCATGGAAGAGAGACAAGGGGAGGGAAGAAAAGGGGAGGAAAAAGATGGAAACAGAGAAAGACAAAGACAGAGAGATATAGAAGCAGAGCAAGAGACAGGCAGAAGCAGGCGGAGACAGAAATATGGAGAGAGAAGTGAAAACTGAATTAAGCTCTATGGCTACACAGAAGAAGTTAAGACAAAGATCTTGCCCTCAGAGAGATTCCAGTCTAATAGAGAATAGGGTATTAGCATAAATAACTATGTTATAAAGTAAAATGTGGGAATGAAAAATAATAATAATAATAATAATAGAATCTAAGCAAAGTGCACTGAGAAATCAGAAGAGATCAAGATCACTTTTAATGAGAGTAGAGGATGAAATCAGGAAAGGCTTAAGAGGATGTGGCATGAAAAGAGCTGGGCCTTAACAGAAGAGATGGATTTTCTGGAAAAAAAAAAAGTGCTTATTGGTGGCAGCATGATGACTGTAGGCCTTCTTCAAGGTAGAGAGGACAGCATTACCCTTCACCTGTTCCTCCACCCTGAGATGTTCGCACTTCAAACTCTTTCATCACAAAGAAAACCAAACACTCCTTACATTTTAATCAGGTGGACATCCATGTCACTTAGAGTTAAATTTCTCTAACTTCATAACTTCTTTCACTTCCACAATAGACTGGATGAGGTTTTGGTGTCTGCTCTATTGTAATCCTCTAATTCTCTGAATGAAACAAGGTCTTTTATATCAACTTTATAGGAGCATTGTGAGAAAATTGCTTTGGAAGACTTAATCTGCTATATAAAGTATTATTATTATTAATTACATGAGAGATATGTTGGTGTAGGAGATGGAGAGCTAACTTTAGACTCAGGCAGACCTGTGGTCAAGTTTAGCTTCTGTCACACAAGCTGTGACCCCAGAGCAACTTACTTACATCCTTAACACTTTAGAAAACGCTCTAAGATTCTAAGTTGCAGAGCAGATACAGATCTACATTGGCAGCCTTTTCCAGGAGCCCTGTCATGATTGAATCACAGATCTAGGTGTCTCCTCACCCACCCAGGCTGGAAAAAAAAAGAACTATCTTACTGCAGTAGATTTCATGATGTAGATAAGATCCACAAGGACAAAAGGTATCAACTGATTCATTCACTTAACAAATATGTGTGTAAGTTTCAACTGATTAACTCACTTGACAAATGTATGTGTATACACATATCTATATGTATCTGTCTTTCTAGGTGTCTATGTATCTAGTTATCTCTTTTTCATTCTATGTATCTATGTATCTTTCTATGTGTCTATGTATCTATCTATGTATCTTTGTATGCATGCTTGCATATATGTATCTTTGTAGGTATTAATATATATGTGTATGTACTAAATCTATCCAGATATATAGCTCTTCTCTAAATTCCTGTGCTGAGTACAAAAGAAAAAACCTGTATATCACCAGCAAACATTTATTAAGTACTTACTTTATGCGTAGCTCCTGTATCAGAGTGGAGGCACTGGAAGTTTCTGCCCTCAAGGAGGTATATAGTATAAAGGGTGAAGTTGAAGGAAGGGGAGAGAGATCACTAAGTAAGAGAATGTTGAGAGAATAATTGCCTTTCTATTAGATTTTTTAAAGTTGCTGACTGAGACTCAGTAGCAACGTTGAAAGCTATGTACCAGATTCAAATTATTTCAACAAAATATCATCATTTTTACTGCATTCATTGGTAGTGATTTTGAGCTTAATTATTTGTGATAACTAGCTGAACAGAACCACATTATTATGGGTTCTCAGAACTTCAAAAACATACTGCCACAAACCTTCATCAAATAACAATTATTGTTGTTTTTTTAAAATCCCTTTCAATAAATATTTCACAGGATTACAGAATTGTGGTATCAGGCAGAGACAGACTCCATCTGTCCTGGTGGATGTGGGTTATTATTTTTCTATTTATGCAAAAAGAAAGTGCCTGCTCCTGACTTTTTCCTCCCCACACCTCTCTCCCTAGGCTAAGATACTTACCTCATGATAAACATCTTCCCATTTGTAGGTGCTACTTAGGAAATGCTAATTTTGAGAGTCCTTCTAGGCCTAGCTTCACTTCCAAAACATCTGGAATGACTTTTCCCCCCATTTTACCTCATATTCATTACACTGTTTTTCTCTTACCTGCCTATAAAACTTTCTAGATAATAGAACCCTAGGGAAAACAAGCAAACAAGACAGACTTGCTCGAGGATTAAGTGCCTGTGTTTAGGTTCACATTAAGCCATCCTCAATCTAGTTCTATGTAGAGAGAATAGATTGAAAGAGGATTATAAATGTACCATCTACGAAAATGACCCCAGTTGTGAAACACTCTGACTCAGCACCCATACAATACTATAGTTCACAAGACCCCACAAATGTGTTTATTTTTACCAGTCAGACAGAGGACATATTAGGACAAAACAAAAGACAATGAATATAACAAATAGTGAGAAAAGATAGAGAGCAAAGGACAAACAGCAACAGGAGTATATAGACTTGCACAGCTTATTATGCCCCCAGTGGGGGGAGACTCCACCCGTGAGGGCCTGAAGCATCAGCTTTGCTACTCTTGCAATGTTCAAGGTAATCTAGAGCAAGCAATGTGGGTGTCACTTAAAGTCAGATCCTTAGAATTCCTTATCAACATTTTTGTTGCACCTAAGAAGCTTTGATGATGTGAGATTGTCATCCCTAATTGTAATTTATGGTCATCTTTTAAGACCCTACAGATGGAAACAAACAAATACAAAAGCAACAGAGAAAAGCTAAAAGTAGAATCATAGATTCAAACGGAGGCTTAGAAACTAGTATAACACCCTCAATTTATAGCTAAGGAACTGAGGATCAGAGAGTTTAAATGACTCAGTCAAGTGGTAAACAACAAATATGGAATTTGAACCCAGATTCTCTCATTCCAAAGTCAAAATTCAGTCTTTTGTACTGAAGTAAACTACTACAGTTCTCCCTTTCCCTCTCCCTCTCTCCCTCTCTGTTTCTCTCTCTGTGTTTCTCTCTGTCTCTCTGTCTCTTTTCCTCTCTCATAAAAACCTATGTTCCTTCTATGTCATCTCATACAAGGTTAGAACTGATAGGAACTCTAGAGATAAACCCCTTAATTTCTAAAATAAGGAAACTGAAGCCCAGAAAGGTTAAGTAATTCACCCAAGGTCACATGGATAGATAGTAGCCAAGTCAGGATCTTATAACCTTAATGCTGTGTGAGTGTGTGTATACTTTTATTATAGTCTATTGTACCATTCTGCCTCACTGTTTGGTATTGGGGATGGGGACTAGATCAAAGATCTCATTGGTATAGGGAACTCCCACTGATACAGGTTGCCCATTTAGGCTTAGAGTTGTCTGGAGCAGAGAGAGAGGTTAAGCAACTTTCTCAAGGGCCACAGAACCTGTATATAGCAGAGTCAGGTTTTGCTGCCTTGCTCTTTAGGATGTAAGTTTCTGTGCATGTACACAGGTTATTTATACATTTTGCATACTTGTACAGAACCTAAGCACAATAATGAGTACTCAGGAAATAGTCACAAATGGTGAATCCAAATCTGGATGAGATCCTCTGGCCAGGTCCAAAGCAATGTTGAGAAGTGTGATGAACAGGCAATGAGACGGTAATCAAATTGAGAGGCTCTCTCTGTACCTGTATATAGTGTTAATTATATCTTTTCATTAACCTTATGTTAACTCACACACAAATGCTCTGATGCATGTAGAAGGGCAGCAGGTTCAGGCTTAATTAATAGCAAAAGGTGAAGCTTGCAACCTTCCTCTCTAGAGGCCTTGCCTACAAGCTGACTACTTAGCAATGCTTGCAAAGTCCTTCTACTGCCTTGACTTGTGCGGGTCTTCTGATTCCTGGGACACCTGGATAGGGTTTACATCACAGACTGATTCCTCACCTTGTGGAAAATCAGCCTTCTCAGGTCTGAGGACCTGAATAAATACCCAATAGCTTTCAGTGGGCCCTCCACGAGAAAGCACAATTCTTCCTGAAAGGCCAGGATGATACTTAGTTCAGCATTATGCACGGGTACAGTAGTTACAAATTGCATTAATAGCTTCTTCATGGGCAGGTAGTATAATGTACTGGGCAGGAAGTTGACTTCCTTCCCAGAAGACCTGGGTTCAAAGGCCTCAGTGGCTTACTGTGTGAGCAAGGTGCTCACATCTTTGATCTTCAGTTTCCTAGTCCGAAAGATGAGAGAGAACATTACACTAAATAACTACTAATGTACATTGAAATTCTAAACCAGTATTTCTTAACCTGGGGTCTGTGGCATATATACGTATATATGTATATACACATACACACATGCACACACACATATATTACATATATATACATAATTTTGACAACTATATTGCAATGTAATTAGTTTCCTTTGTTATTTTATGCGTTTTGTTTTATATAAAGTATTCATAGTTTACTTTATGATTTAAAAATATTATTCTGAGGTATTCATAGTCTTCACCATACTGTCAAAGGGTACATGATACACTGAAAGTTTGAGAATCCTTCCTCTGAACTTAAGATTGTATGACCTCCAGAACGTATTCTCCCCACCTTCTTACACTGATAGCCAATATACCAATACTATTGAGTCTGTGTTAGTCACTACCCTCTCCAGGAATCCTCTGTTCTATTGTAAATTATTTCTTTGAGTGAGAGTATATTAAGGACCCCCCAAATCCTTAGTGTGAATTAGTTTATCCAATTATCTTCTTTCTTGAAGAGAGGGCAGTGGGCCTCTGTGGAGGAGAAGCCACATTGTGGGGCAGTGGTGGTGATAAAAGGAATCACAGAAAAGAAGATATGGAGTGTGGTAAAAGCAAGCTTTGTGGCTTTAGATTCTTACCTAGAACTGGAGACAGCCTCTGTGGACATTGGCAAGACTTGAGAACAAGGTGAGTTAGTTGGTAAAAATAAAGCGAGTAAAAAGTTGAGGTCAGCAGTTAAGGCATTTAGATGAGACAGAAAAAGGAACAGTTCCTTTTTCTGGAAGTCTGGAAGACTCATCAACACAATTCTAAATATTAGAGTAGCTCAGGATTCCGCTAGAGCCAGTCTCAAAAGATATAGACAGATGCTTTGGAGCCCATAACCCCAAATCTCCTTTGTACTTCTCTTTTCTAAATACTTTTTTGCCTCACTTTTCCTGTTAAATATTCCAACATTATTAATTGTTTATGGTAATGGATAATGAAGTCCTCCCTCTCTCCCCCCCTCAATAAGATACCCTAGAAATGTTTGCTTTTGATCAATCATTTCAGCAATGCAGACAGCTTGTTATCACAATCTTGAGGCCTGACAAAAGCATTTTTAAAAATCTTACTCTTAGCTACGATCTCAGTAGTTTTCTAATTTTGCAACAACACTTTAAAAATGGAACCTATTCTTAGAATAGTCCTTAGGGGCTAAGCTCAGAAGTTAACTCCAGACTGCATGCTTGGCTAGTGTGAACACTTTTCATTCATTCAACACAGAGTAAGTCTTTTGAAAGGGCACATATATAGTGTAAGAGTACTTAATCAGGTTTTAGGGCCTGCCACCCTCTGTCACTAAGGGTCATTGCCTTTGATTTCAAGAATGGGGTTAAAGGAGGCTACTTACACCCTATGCCCATTCTTCCAACCCTTGCTAGCCTTCTAGAAAGTGAGCCTCATAAGGAAATGGAAATTGAGGAGATGGCCATCAAGTGGGGAATGACTGAACAAAATGTGGCCTGTGAGTGTAATGCTATTGTGCTATAAGAAATGAAGAAAAAGCGTATTTCCGGAAAACCTGGAAAGACTTATACCGACTGATGCTGAGCGAAGTGTGCAGAACTAGGAGAACGTTGCACATAGTAACAGCAATGTTGTGTGATGATCAGCTTTGATAGACTTGGCTCTTCTCAGCAATGCAATGCTGCAAGACAGTTCCAAAGGCTCGTGATGGAAAATACTATCCACATCCAGAGGAAGATCTATGGAGTCTGAATGCAGAGCAAAGCATATTACTTTCACCTTTTTTTGGTTTTTTTCTTTCTCTTGATTTTCCCCTTCTGTTCTGAGCCTTCTTTCACAACATGACTAACGTGGAAATATGTTTAGCATGATTGTACATGTATAACCAATATTAGATTGCATTGCATCTTGGGGAAGAGGGACGCAAAGGAGGGAGGGAGGGAGAAAAACAGTTTGGAATTCAAAATCTTACGAAAGTGAATATTGGAAACTTTTTTGGAGGAGGGAAGGCAAAGCAATTGGGTTTAAGTGACTTGCCCAAGGTCACACAGTTAGTAAGTGTCAGGTGTCTGAGGCTGGATTTGAACTCAGGTCCTCCTGACTCCAGGGCCAGTACTCTATTCACTGTGTCATCTAACTGCCCTGAAAACTTTCTTTACATATAATTGAGGAAAAAGATTTTTTTCCCCTTTATCTAGCTAAATTAGCCTTCTCTCTCTTACTTACCTATGGCACTTCATATCTCTGTGTCTGAACACTGACTGTTCATATTAATGAAATGTGCTCTCTCCTTACCTCAGTTTTATAGAGTACCACTCTTTTTTAAAATTTAGTATTTTATTTCCCCCCAAATTGCATATAGAAAACAATTGTTTTGTTTTTAAAACTTTGGATTCCAAATTCTTTCCCTTCCTCCCTCCCTACTCCATTGAGAAGGCAAAGAATTCTATATAGGTTGTACATGTGTAGTCATGTAAAACACATTCGTAATAGTCATGTAGGGAAAGAAAACAGAAAAAAAATCAACAAATCCAAGAAAAATTTACAAAGTTTTTTTAAAAGGTATGCTTCAAACTGTTTTTAGACACCATCACTTCTTTCTCTGGGATGGAAAGCAATTTTCATCACAAGTCCTTCAGAGTTGTCTGGGGTCATTTTATTGCTGAGAATAGCCAAGTCATTTGCAGTTGATCATCTTACAATATTGCTGTTCCTTTGTACGTAGTACATTAGATTTTGCATCATCCCATTCCAGGTTTTTTTGAGAGCATCCTGTTCATCATTTCTTATAGTACAATAGTATTCTATCACAATCACGTATGACAACTTGTTCAGCCATTCCCCAGTTGATGGGCATCCTAATTACCCTACAGAATGGTTGAATCAGTTCACAACTCTACTAACTGTGCATTAATGTCTTGTTTTTTTTCTACATCCCCTACTATATTTGTCATTTACCTTTGCTGTCCTGTTAACCATTCTAATAGGTATGAGATAGTACCTTAGACTTATTTTAATTTGCAATTCTCCAATCAGGAGTGAGTCAGACTATTTTTTTTTCTTATGGCTATAGATAGTTTTGATTACTTCATCTGAAAACTGATCATATCATGTGATCATTTATCAATTTAGGAATGGCTCTTATTTTTATAAATTTTACTCAATTTTCTGTGTGTTTGAGAAATGAGACATTTATGAGAGAAACTTGTTTCAAAATTTTTGTCACAGTTACTATTGATTATAATATTTCCCTCTAGTCTATCCCCCCATTTATTCTATACTCTCTCTCTCTCTCTTTCTTTTACCCTTTCTTCAAAAGTGTTTTGCTTCTGATTATTCCCTCCCCCAATCTCCCTCCCTTCTATCACCCCTTCCCCTTCCTTTATCCCTTCACCTTCTACTTTCCTATAGGGTAAGATAGATTTCTCTACTCAATTGCCTGTGTGTATTATTTCTTCTTTGAGCCAATTCTGAGGAGAGTAAGGTTCACTCACTCCCCCTCACTTCCTCCCTCTTCCTCTCCACTGTAAAAACCTTTTCTTTCTTCTTTTATGTGAGACAATTTACCCCATTCTACCTGTCATTTCTCTTTCTCCAAGTACATTCCTCTCTCACTCCTTAATTTTATTTTTTAAATATCACCCCTTCATATTCAACTCACACCTGTGCCATCATTTTAAAATATACTCCTTCTAAATGTCCTAATAATGAGAAAAGTCTTATGAGTTATAAATATCACCTTCCCGTGTAGGAATTATTGTTTTAATTTTCTCATCACTGGTGGTGAATTTACCCTTTTCATTTTTGATACTCACAATTTGGTTCTCTTTCTCCTTTTCAATCAAATTAACTAAAAGTTTATCTATTTTATTGTTTTTTTCATAAAACCAGCTTTTAGCTTTATTAGTTCAATAATTTTTTTAAATTCAATTTTATTAATCTCTACTTTAGTTTTCAGTATTTCTAATTTTATATTTAATTGGAGATTTTTAATTTGTTCTTTTTCTAGCTTTTTAAATTGCATGCTCAATTCATTTATCCCCTCTTTCTCTATTTTATTCATGCAAACATTTAGAGATATAAAACTTACCCTAAGAATTGCTTTTGCTGCATCCCATAAGTTTTGGTATGTTGTCTCACTATTGTCATTCTCTTGGATGACATTATTGATTGTTTCTATGATTTGTTGCATTTAATATTTTTGCCTTTTTGTATTGGATTGTGAGGTTTTTATACACTAGTATGTGGGCAGTTTTTTGTAGGTGTCACATACAGCTGAGAGAAAAGGTGTATTCCTTTCTATTCCCATTCAGTTTTTTTCCAGAGGTCTGCCATATTGAACTTTTCTAGAATTCTATTTTCCTCCTTATGTTCTTTCTTGTTTATTTTATGGTTAAATTTATCTAGTTCTGTGAGGGGGAGGTTGAGGTCTCCCACTAGTATAGTTTTGCTGTCCATTTCTTCCTTTAGTAACTGCTTTAACTTCTCTTCTAAGAATTCAGATGCTATACTACTTGGTGCATGTATATTTAGTAATGATATTGCTTCATTGTCTATGGTGCCTTTTAGTAGGATATAATTTCCTTCCTTATCTCTTATAATTAGATCTATTTTTGTTTTTGCTTTGTCTGAGATCAGTGTTGCTTCCCCTGTTTTTTTTTTTTTTTACTTCAGCTGAAGCATAATATATTCTGCTCCAGCCTTTTCCCTTTGCCCTGTGTGGATCCCTCTGTTTCAAATGTGTTTCTTGTAAACAACATATTGTAGGATTATGATTTTTAATCCATTGTGCTATCTGCTTCCTTTTATGGGAGAGTTCATCCCATTCACATTCACAGTTATGATTACTATCTGTGTCTCTCTCTCTCCATCCTATGCCTCTGTCCATTTATACTTTTCTCTCTCTTTTCTCCCTTTCCCTTCTTACTAGAGTTTTGCTTTTGACTGCTGCCTCCCTCCATCCTCCCTCCCTTCTATCTGCCCCCTCTCTTTTCTTTCCCTCTTCCCTTACTGCTTCTTCCCTTCCTTCCCTCCCTCCCTCCCTTTTCCTTCCCCTTTCTCCTCCAACTGCCTATATGTCAAGTTATATTTCTATACTTAACTTAGTATGTTATTCCCTCCTTTAGCCAAATCTAATGAGAGTAAAGTTCAAATAATTCTCATCACCCTCCCTTCTTTCCCTCTACTGTAATATGTCTTTGTGCCTCTTCATGTGATGTAATTTATACTTTTCTGCCTCCTCCTTTTCTCTTCTCCCATTGCAATCTTTTTTCATCACCTAATTAGGTTTTTTTAATCATCACATCACAATAAACTTAAATCCATACCCTCTGTCTGTGTATTTCCTTTCTATATGATATAATAAAATATAATACAGTTCTCAAGAGTTGTAAGCATTTTCTTCCCATGTAAGGATGTGAACAATTCTTCCTTATTGAATAGAATGTTTGATTTTTTTCCCCCTTTCTTGTTTACATTTTTATGCCTCTCTTGAGTCTTGTATTTGAAGATCAAATTTTCCATTGAACTCCGGTCTTTTCTTCAGGAAAGTCTGGAGGTCATCTATTTCACTGAATATCCATCTCCTCCCCTGAAAGATTATCCTCAATTTCACTAGATAGTTGATTGTTGGTTGTAATCCAAGCTTATTTGCCTTACTGAATATCGTATTCCCCACCCTTGATTTTTTTAATGTAGAAGCAAGGTCTTATATACTCCTGACTGTGGTTGCATGATTATTTGAATTGTTTCTTTCTATCTGCTTGCAATCTTTTCTCCTTGTTCTGATAATTCTGGAGTTTGGATACAATATTCCTTGGCATTTTCAATTTGGGATCTCTTTCAGGAGGTGAGGGGTAGATTCTTCTGATGACTATTTTACCCTCTGGTTCTAGGACTTCAGGACAATTTTCCTTGATGATTTCTTGAAAGATGTTATTTAGGCTCTTTTTTTGATGATGGCTTTCAGAGAGACCAATAATTCTTTAATTTTCTCTCTTGGATCTATTTTCCAGGTCAGTTGTTTTCCCAATGAGGTATTTTACATTTTCTTCTATTTTTTTTTCGTTCTTTTGGTTTTGTTTGACTGATCCTTGATATCTCATATAGTCAGTAGTTTCCACTTGTGCAATTCTAATTTTTAACAAATTGTTTTCTTCAGTTAGCTTTTATACCTCCTTTTCCATTTGGCCAATTCTACTTGTTAAGGAGTTGTTTTCTTCAATGTGCTTTTTTATTCATTTTGTTTTTACATATTTCTTCTACCTTTCTTATTTGACTTTTAAAATCCTTCTTGAACTCTTCCAGGAAGGTTTTTTTGGTCTTGAGACTAGTTCACATTCCTCTTTGAGGTTTTGGTTGTGGGTATATTGACCATGTTGTCCTCTCCTGGATTTGTGTTTTGACCTTCCCCATCACTGAGATATTTCTCTATGGTCATTGTTTTTCTTTGATTCTTTTTGCCCATGTTCTTTGCCTTTTTTCTGACTTTTAAATTTGATCTCTGCTTCTGGGGCCTGGGAGTACTGTTCCAGACTTCTTGTCCTGTGGGCTAGGGGTCTGATTGCTATTTTTCTGTGCTAAGATCTCAGGTGTTGGCAGCTGGATGTTGTAGTGGTCTGGTGGTTTACCTGGTGCTGAGCTAGAGCTTTTGGTGGTGGCTGGTGTGTGGCTGGTGTTGGTGTATCTCCTGCTCCACCACCCCCTGGGCCCAGGATCTACTGCTGGTCTGCTCAGGTGGAGCTTGCCACTGGCTCACTGGGACACCCCTCCTTCCCCCATCCTGCACTGGTCTCCTTGAGCCACAGTAAGAGGGACCCTTCCTGTTCATCACCCTAGTTTCCTGAGCCAAAAGACTGCTGTACCCCATCTTTCCACTGGCTCCACTATTCTAGGATTTCTGCTGGGGTGATATTCTCTGGGTTCTTCAAAGTCTATGAAGGAGGGTGAGCACAACTTACTGCTCACTCTACCACCTTGGCTTCTGGAAGTTTAAATAGGTGACTTTCAAACATTCAGTCTGTGAGCTGATAGCCCCAAGAGCAGTTGCTGCCACTGCCACAGGCCCAGCAGAGGGCTGCACCTTTCTCTCACCTATTTCCAACAGAACCCCCTCCTGCACTGAAAGACCTGGGAATTGCCACTGCTGCCAACAATTCAGTCCACTGGAGTCTGCTCTGTTCTTGCTGTGCTCAGGTCTGTGCTAGACTGTGCTCCTCTCCCAGTCTGATGCAATAGACTCTTCCTGCTGACCCTCCAGGTTGTCTTGAGCTAGAAATCTGTCTCACTCTCTCTCCTTTTGTATTCCATTGCTCCAGAATTTGCTCAGATTCAGAGATATTTGAAGAGGTCTGGGGGAGAGCTTACGTGAGTCCTTGCTTTTACTTCGCTATCTTGGCTCTGTACAATAATTTTTAAAGTTATTGCACCTGAGTCTATTTTATAGATTAGTTGTTTTTCCAATGAGATATTTCATAGTCTTCAATTTTTTCATTCTTTTGGTTTTGTTTTATTATTTTCTGATTTCTCATAAAATCATTGACTTTCATTTGCTTCATTCATTTTTAAGGAATTATTTTCTTTAGTGTGCTTTTGAATCTTCTTTTCCATTTGGCCAATTCTGCTTTTGAAGGCATTTTCCTCCTCATTGGCTTTTTGGACCTCTTTTTACATTTGGCCTAGCCCACTTTTTAAGAAGTTATTTGCTTTAGTATTTTTTTTTTAGTCTCCTTTATGAAGCTATTGACATTTTTCTCATGATTTCCTTGCATCACTTTCATTTCCCTTCCCAATTTTTCCTCTGCCTCTCTTACTTGATTCTCAGAATGCCTTTTGAGCTCTTCTATGGCCTGAAACCAATTGATATTTTTGTTGGAGGCTTTGGATGTGCAAGCTTTGACTTTGTTGTCTTCTTCTGAGTATGTGTTTTGATCTTCCTTGTCACCATAGTAACTTTCAATAGTCAGAGTTTTTTTTCCTGCTGTTTGTTCATTTCCCCAGCCTATTACTTGACTTTTAACTTTTTACTAAAGTAGTGCTCTGCTTCCAGAATGGAGGGCACAATATTCCAAGCTTCAGGGGTTTTGTGCCTCTGTTTTCAGAGAAACTTCTAGGAACCTGTAAGTTTTCAGTTCTTTCAAGGTGGTATGATCTAAGGAGAGGTGTTTACTCCTCTCTTGGTGTGACAGCAAGCTCCCTAACATACCCAGGAAGGCATGCTAGCACAGGTTCTTTGATTTGCTGTTCTAGGGGTTTGATCTGCTCAAAAAGGGGTTAACAATCCTTCTTTTAATTACATTTACTAGTTCAGGTGAAAGTCAGCACCCTGAATGACGGAGAAAATGAAAACAGAGAAATTAGTGTAAAGACCAACAGACATGACTCTGCCTGAATCAAAGCAGTATTGCTATACACTTTACCTACACCACTGGATTGAGACAGCCTTTACATCTGAGCAGTTGGGGGTTCTGAACATAACAGCTACTCAGAGTCTTGGCAGGAAATCAAATGGTCCTTCTCATAAGTGAACCCCCAAAGCAAAATACCAACTCAGAGTATATATGCTTCTCAGAGCCAGAAGACATTACAACCCTTGTGACTTGGCATTTAATCAACTTAGTACCAAAAGTGTAGGAGCCTTCCTACAAGCAAGCCTCCCCCTAAGCAAGCTCTTACTTAGGCAAGTCCCTCCCCCAATGGGCTCTATGTGAGGCCTCTTAATGGTTGGGGAAGAGCTTATTATCCTATTAACATTACACCTGATCTGTGCTGTGGTCTATGAGCAAACACAATCACTCTTTTCTGCCCTAGAACTGTGAAGAGGGTCCCACTCCACTGTAGCTGCTAGCTTTGGTGTGCTAGTGCTCTTCCTCATCCTGAGACTGCCACCCAGATCCGAGTTATGAGCAAAGCAACAGAGTCCTGCCTCAGTGCTAGCAAAAAGATCTCTGTAATCTTCTTCTGGCTGGTTGTTCTAACCCCTTACTATTTGTGGGTTGAGAGCTCCAGAAGCAGCCATCATTTCCACTACTGAGTCAATCACTCCCAAGGCTTGCTGCTGGTTTTCTGGGGCTAGGGCTGTGCTGGTATGTGCTGAGCTTCTCTCTCACCTGGGTGAGACAGACCTTTCCTGCTGACCTTCCAAGTTGTCTTGGGCTGGAAATTTGTTTCTCTCTGTCTTTTTGTGGCTTCTGCTGCTCTAGAATTTGTTTAGAGTAATTTTCAAAAGGTATTTGAAATGGTTTGAGGGAAAGCTCAGGTGAGTCTGTTCCTTTATTCCACCATCTTGGCTCTGCCTCCAAAAATACTATTGGCGGGGAGGCGGGGGGGTTGAGGGTGGGAGAAGGGAAGGTTAAAAAAAACAAAGAATGACAAAAAAAGAAAGTGAGCCTCAGTTTCCTCATCTGGTAAATGAGAAGAACATTAACTATTGTATTTATCTTCAAACATTGCCAAGAGGCTTAAATGAGATAATGTAAGTAACACATTTTGCAGATCTTAAATGTTAGTTGTTATTGCTGTTGTTGTGATTGTTGTTTTGTGAAAGTTATCCTTTATATTGCCCACTTTACTAACTGAATCTTTTATGTGCTATTACTTTGTAGTATTTGCTTAAGTTATAGTTAGTAGGACATTATATCGTTGCAACCCTGATGTCCTCTCTAGTGTTCCATCCTCCTTCTACCCATTCACTCTATACTACTATACTACCCCCTGCCTTGAATGGGATCTTTGAGAAGTTGAAAGAAGGATGCATATTAGCTGGCAATGGTTCCCTCTGACTGGAAGTTCTAATCATTACTTCTAAGTGAGATCTTTCTCTAATCTTTCTCAAAGAAAGAGTTCTTTTACGCATTTATTTTTTAATTAAATGTTTTGTTAAAAACAACATTAAACTTGAAGCAACTGAACTTGATTGGGAACTATGTACATTTGATTTAATCTCAATGCATAAGGTATCACAATTTCATTCATTTTTTTTAAGGCCCTACCAGGATTCCTTGTCCACATATTGTCATTCACTTTTCCCACATTAAAAAAACCAAAGTCCTATCCATGCTCAAAAAAAAAAAAACCAACTTGATGTTATTGCCCAATGATAGTCTCCTTTCCACCTGCTCTTCCAATTCATCTTTTCACCAAAAAGATATAGCTATGTAAAACATATTGATGATGTCTGGCAGGCAGCTAGGAGGTACAATAGATAGAGCACTGGGTTTATAGTCAGAAAGCCTTAAGTTCAATCTGGACTCAAACACTTATTATGTTGTATGACCCTGGGCAAGTTACTTAACCCTGTTTGCTTCAATTTCCTCAATCTGTCAAATGAGCTGGAGAAGGAAATGGTGAACCACAGTATCTTTGCCAAGAAAACTCTGAATGGGGTGATGAAGAGTTGTGTATGACTGAGACAACTGAACCAAAAAATATCTGATGACATATGCCTTATTACATACCTAGAACATGCCATTGACTGTCCTGAGGAGGAAGGGAGGAATGTTTCCCAACTAATTCACTGAATTAGCTATATCACTGATCAGAGTTCTAATGTCTTTTTATTATTTTCCTTCACATTATTATTGTCATTATTAGATAGGTATATTGCAAACTCCTTGAGAATAGGAGTTCTTTCATTCTTGTATTCTTAACCCCATAATTCATTCATTCAGTCAACAAACATTTATTAAGAGCTTACTATGAGCCATACATTATGCTAAGCACAAGGAATACAGCAGCTCTAGCATAATATCAGAAGCAAAGGAGGTACTTAGTAATAAATGCTTGTTGATTGTTGTAAGAATTTTTCTTCTGGTTCCACTCAGTGTATATTGTACCAATTCGTATATCTTTTCAAGGTTCTCTGGATTCATCTTATTCACTCTTTCTTTTTTTAAAAAAATAATTAATTGATTGAGTTTTAGTTTTCAACATTAATTTCCACAAGATTTTAAGTTACAATTTTTTTCTCCCTGTCTTTCCTCTACCCCACCCCAAAATAGCAAGCCTACTGAATACCCCTTCCCCCAATCTGTTCTCTCTTATATCCTCCACCATCACCCCCCTAACTTTCTAGTAGGGCAAGATGGGTTTCTATACTCCAGTACCTGTATATCTTATTTCCCAGTTGCATGCAAAAAACAATTTTTTTTAAACATTTGTTTTTAAAACTTTGTGTTCCAGATTTTTTCCCTTCTTCCCTTTTCACCTGCCCTCACTGGGAAGATAAGCAATTCAATATAGGTTGTACATGTGTAGTTACCCAAATCATTTCCAAAGTAGTTAATTGTGAAAGACTAACTATATTTCCCTCCATCCTGTCCTGCCCCTCCCATTTATTCTATTTTCTCCTTTGACCCTATCCCATTTCAAAAGTGTTTGCTTCTAACTATCCTCTCCTCCAATCTGCCCTCCCTTATATCATCCACCCTTTTATCCCCTACCCCCTTTTTTCCTGTAGGATAAGATACCCAATTGAGTGTGTATGTTACTCTCTCCTTAGGCCAAATTCAATGAGAATCAGTTTGTCCCATTTCCTTTCACTTTCCTGCTCTTCCCCTCCATTGTAACAGTTTTTTCTTGCCTCTTTTATATGAGATAATTTGATCTATCTCTCCCTTTCTCTTCCCAATAAATTCCTCTCTCACCTCTTAATTTGATTTTTTAGATATCATCCCTTCATATTCAACTCATCCTGTGCCCTCTGTCTATGTATACAAGAACATACATATGCCCACACTCACATATATATTTGTATACACATACATCCTCTTTATATATACACACACACACACACACACACACACACACACACACACATATATATTCCCTTCAACTATTCTCATATCGAGAAAAGTCTTATGAGTTACAATTATTGTTTTTCCATGTAGGAATGTAAATAGTTCAATT
>CM053590.1:116195587-116223356 GCA_028646515.1 Pseudochirops corinnae
ACTTTTTAAGGCATTTTTGGCTTTTTGGGCATCTTTTGCCATTTGAGTTAATCTATTTTTTAAGGTGTTATTTCCTTCAGTCAGGTTGTTGATTCTCTTATCATGATTTTCTTGCATCCCTCTTATTTCTCTTCCCAATTTTTCCTCCACTACTCTTTTTTGGTTTTCAAAATCCTTCTTAAGCTGATCTATGGCTTTTAGGGAGTCTTCATGTTTCTTGGAAGCTTTCCGTACAGGATTTCTGACTGTATTGTCTTCCTCCCATTCCATGCTTTGATCCTTCTCGTCATCTAGAGTTTGGTTGCTGGTCTTACTTTGCTTCCTTTGCCTGATCATGTTGACCATCACTGAATTTTTAGCTCTGTGGAACTCTGCTTCCAGAGGGGAAAGCTCTGTCCCAAATTGCTGGGGTTTTACCAGGTGCTGGAGCTATTAGGAGGCTCTCATTTTTTTGCAGCCCCCACCAGCTTTGTCTCACTGAAAACGCACCCCAGGACCATCACCCAAGACCACGATCCAGATCCAGGCTGCTCAACACAAAGCACTTGGGCTCTGAATGATCACTTGGCCTCCCTGCAGTCTGCAGGCTGGGAGCTCTGAAGCAGCCATGTGGAGGTGGCTGCAGGGCTGTCACTTCTGCTGCTTCCTTGCCCTGGAGGCAGTTTCGCTGGTCCACTTTTCTCCCCCAAGTTTAGCTGAGTTCCATTGACCTTTCACTTAGTCTTTGTTTCTTATGGCTTGATAATTCTGGAAACTGCCACAGCTGCCACTCATCCACTCTCCTGAAGGCTACAGCTGTGGCTTGTCCTGGCTGCCCCAGGGGCCACGTGGTAGTTTCAGGGTGGGCTGGTTTTTTGCTCCCAGAGCTGCAATGATCCCTTCCTGCTGAGCTGCCTTCAGCGGGAGGTGCATTTTTGTGAGTTTTGGAGCCCTAAAATTTGTTCTGAGTCATATTTTATGGGTGTTTGAAGTGGCTACGTGGGAGCTGCAGTATCTTGCTGCTCCTATGCCGCCATCTTGGCTCCACCCCCCTGCCCCCGGGCTGCTTTTTTTTAACTTGGAAAAGAACCAGAGGTCAAAACAGGCAACAGGGGCAACTGTGTGGTGAAGCATGATGATTATATCATTTTTAAAATGAATGACAGTTAAGAAAATGAAGAATGAAATAGATTATTATTTTTGGTGTGGACATTAGGCCCTGAAAATTATTGAACCTCCCAATGGACACTGGGAAACTTTCTTCTCAGTTGGAACCTAATCCTGATAGAGGAAGCTTACTTTATATGGTAATATTGATGTCCTATGTGGTTTATTGGGGGTCAAAAAGTCATGACTGTGAGCTATTTAGTACAGAGATATTTTTCTAAATAAGATTTGACTGGGTCATTACCCAGAAGCAATAATTGGGCCATCAGGGAAAAGATGAGCTCAAAATGAAAGAATATTTCACTAGCAAAATATAATAAGCCACCAATTCAAAAGCTGGGCAAAGACCAGAAAACATACCCTGGGGAATAGGCCCTTCTCCCAGTTGTCTTTAGGGGAGAAGGAAGTGGATCCCTGAGAACTGGTTGAGAAAGGTTTTTAAAGGGAATTTTTGTTTAAATGTGCTCATCAGTGATAAGAAGGTAAACTTGAAGAAAGTCCTGTAGCTGTAATCCAATAATCTATTAAATTGAGAAGGAATGAATAAGTTCCAAAAGAAAAATTGAAACTAACCGTGGTTATAACAGGAATTAGGCTACAGATAACATATTTTAAATAAAGACCAAATTATAATTAGAAAATTAAATGTTTGGTAGAAATAAAAGACAATTACTAAGAAACTGTTTATGATATTCTACATTTATATGTAAGGTTTTTTAAATGGACATTTGAAAAAAAATACCCAATCTATAAAAAATTTTACAGGATAAGGTGGTGGATAGCCATGACTCCCCACGATCCTTTCATTCTCTCCTTTGTATCTCTAGTTTGATTATAAAGGAATGGAGGCTGCACTTTCATAGCAGTGTGGTTGCCAATAACCAAATTAACTTTGCCTCTTATTACACATCCCTGGGGAAACCACTGCTTGTTTTCCTATGTTTTCTATAATACCAAATGGGCTCCAAATGGCCGGTAAATAATTACAGTAATAGCACCATTGGTACATATTTCCATATTACTGGTCAGTAGTTGTTGTTTAGGTATATTATCGTGAATATTCTTTCTCTGGCCTTATATAACTAAGTTATAGTAAATAATATAGTAGAACAAATGGATTTTTTCCCTTTAAATCTTATTCAGAAGTATGTTTAAATGGTTTATTTGGTCATTAATTGTAATGAGATGGCATATATAATTCCTTGTAAAATGATGTGAGAAGGTGCTTTCAGATCAGGTGTATTTCAAACTTAATTTCTATTAAGCTTTTTCTCCCCCTGCTCTTTGGATGGCAGTAGTTTAATGTTTATAAATTTCTTTTTATATTAAAATAAATTTTATTTTATCTTCAGTTTCAAATTTCCTCCTTTCCTCATCCTTACCACTCATTGAGAAGGTAAGGAAAACAAAACCCATTATAAATATGTATAGTTGTGCAAAATAAATTCCCACATTAGCCATATCTAAAAAAAAAAAGGAAGGAAGGAAAGATGAAAGAAAGGACAGAAGGAAAGAAGGAAGGAAGGAAGGAAGGAAAGAAGGAAGGAAGAAAGGAAAGAAGGAAGAAAGGAAGGATGAAAAAAGGGGGGAGGAAGCAAAGAAGGAAGGAAATCAATAGAAGAATATATGCTTCTATCTGTATTCTAAATCCATTAGCTCTCTTATCTGGTTATATGTTTCATCATGAGTCCTTTGAAAATGTGGTTGGTCATTATGTTGATCAGAGTTATTGTTTACATTGTTCTGGTTCTCCTTTGCATTAGTTCATAGAAGTTTTCTCAGAATATTTTAAACCATTTTTTTCATCATTTCTTAGAGCACAATAGTATTCCATCAAACATAACTTGTTCATCCACTCTCCAGTTGATGGGCATCCCTTTGGTTTCCAATCCTTTTCTACCACAAAAAGATCTGCTATAAATATAGACTTCTAAAGAATTAAGAATCAAAAGAATCTCAGAGATCATTCAGTCCAAAGCTCTTGTTTTACAGATTAGCAAACTAAGGTTGAAGTCTACCCTAGACAAGACAAATTAGTGTTAATCCTTTGCTCTTTTCCATTTGTGATCAGTAGCTTGCATTTATGATACATGTGACTTGATTCAAGAGTACAAGTCATAGTTGGTACCAGAGTGAAATAATTGGTCTGTCAACATTCTGAGCTAAGTGACCACAGAAAGAATTGGGCTATGATATAAAACGTGGTAATATGAATATTGACTATTACTTTTGATGGAAGATTCTAAGTTATGATTCCTGATTTCTGTACTCTCTCTTAAAATGTAATGGGGATTACTTTTATCTCTGGAACCTCTTACTAGCTCAGGTTCAGTGTAGAGTGTTTTGAGTCATCACAATTGCATAAATACAGCTTGAGCCCCTATCCAGTAAATTGTTTTTCGACAATATAGTCAGAAGTCTCATATAGTAAAATGATGTGAGTTTTTGTGAAGTGTTTTAGTGGAGAGAAATTAGCAAAGTAAACAAAAAAGTGAGGGATGTTCAGGAGGAAATCAATTAATAGGATACTTTTAGTTCCCGTTTGTTATTGTTGTTGATCAGATAAGTTGTGTCTGGCTCTTCATGACTCTATGGTGTTTTCTTGGCAAAGATACTGGAGTGGTTTGCCATTTTCTTCTCCAGTGAATTCTTTTCTCAGGCAATCAGAGGGTAAATGACTTGCCCTGGGTCACAGAGCTAGAAAGCATCTGAGACTGGATTTGAACTCAGGTCTTCCTAACTGCAAGCTTAGTGTTCTGTCCACTGAGTCACCAGCTGCCTCAAAGCTTCTATTTACATGACATATTCAATCTACTAAAGACTCTTTTGTCAGCAGGGAGGGGAAAACTCACCCTTCAAAGTGGAAAGAGTACTTCATCATGGCTGGAACACCTTTCATAGCTCCATCCCTTGGCCATTGATTGTTAATTAATGAGTCCCTTGCCATTTCTTTAGCATAGCTCTTGACTGCCATTCTACCTGCACCTCCACTCATACCATTCTTCCTCTGCAACTTTATCAGCATCATCTTCTACTGCATCTTCTTCTTCCTCAGGGAACGAGGAATATTATTGCTTCCTTCTGAGAACACCCAAAAGCCAATATGCCTGGAGGGCAATGCTAACTAACATGCTTTCAGCTCATTTTTCAGTCAGACCTCAACATACCATACTCAACAAGAGTTGAGAACAACTGACTCCATCACCTGCCTCATTACTTCCTCACGTGCTATTGAAAACACCACTGGAATAAGTCATGCAATATTGACATGATTTACTTCAAAATCATTTTTTCTTATCTCAGCTGACCTGTCACTGTTGCATAATGGTATTTTTTTCTTCTCTGATTGATTCTTCATGTCATTCCCATAGTGGCTATCCTAACTAAACCTCCTTTTCCATCACCCCTTTCTGCAAGAGAGAGGCCTTGTTTCCCACTTTACTAAGATACTTGAGGTTACCTGTATCACCTTCCTCATCTCTTGCCCCCAAATACCTTTATATTGTCCTACTCTCATTCTCTCCTCCTTTGTTCCAGTCTCTGATAGGGATGATCCTTCTTCCTTTCGTGTTCTTTATGTTTTAGGTTAATCAATCTATTACCCAACCCCTGAACTCAACATTTCATTGCCTGTCTTTACAATTTGGTTAAGGTTATTCTCCATGCCTGCAATATACTCTCTTCTCTTTTCTGCCTCTTAGAAGATTTAATTTCTTTAGGGTCAGGTGGCACTTTCTCCACAGAGTCTTTCCTGTTTCCTTTGTTGACTGGTACTGTTAGCCCCTTCAAACTATCTTATATTGCTCTACCTATTTATACATTGCAAAAACATGTTGATAACATGCTCTCATAAAAATGTTAATTTTTTAAAGTCTAGTCATCTAATTGGGAAACTATAGCATTTTTCCATCTGCCTAGTTGCTACCTCTTTTCTATACCTAGTGGAATCATTTTCTGGGCCATGCCCCACCCATCACTCTGGGGATTTTATCCCCTTAGGCTTTGAGACTATGCCCTGAGTTTCAGCTGTGATGATTCACTGGTGAGTTTGTGCAAAGTTACTATATCTAACCTACTCTAAATCGTATTTCCCATCCTACCTAGCCACTTACAAGGAAATCAAGGATTACTTAGGCATCTTGACATCATTTACATATTCTACTCCCTCCTTTTTTTGATCCCTTGGTCTAAGAGTAATGAAGTCAATGCCATCCTTTCTATGGAAAATGGCATGACAATTGACTGCACTAAAGTTCTGCGTTTAATCCCTGTAACTTCCCATACCAAAACATCTTTCTCAGCACCCCCTCCATGTGTGTATGTATGTGTATAGACATACATATATATGTACATATACACATGTGTAAAGCACAGACGATGAATATGCAATATGTATATATTTCTTGTTCATTCACACAGTCTTATAAATTCCATGGGGTGTTTTTGGAAAAGATACTGGAGTGGTTTCCCATTACCTTCTCCAATATGTCTCCATTTTATAGAGAAGAGCTGAAGGAAATAGGATTGAATTACTTGCATAGGATGATAGCAAAGTTAGTAAGTGTCTAAGGTCAATTTTAACCCAGATATTCCTGACTCCAGGCCTGAGTTCTATCCACTGTACCACCTAGCTGCATATATATGTATACACAAACACACAGAGAAAGAGAGAGAGTTTATGTGTGTGTGTGTGTGTGTGTGTGTATATATATATATATATATATATATAGTATATAGGTATGTGTATATAGTATGTATAGTTTATATGTATTAAAGGTGTATTATGTACATGTATGTATGCATGTTTATGTATAGAGAGTTTATGTATATCTAGTGTGTATGTGTGTGTATGTGTATGTGTCTCTCTGTGTGTATATGCATACATGTATAATCTCTTCCTAATAGAATGTAAGCTTCTTGAGGGCAGGCCTTTATCTTTGTACCTTTGCATATCTTTGTATTCTCAGCACATAGCACAGTGCCTGGAATATAGCAGACTCTTAATAAATGCTTTTTATCATTTGTTCAATGATTTTGCATAGGATCCGACTTTTATTTATTGGTTGTTTGATTTTATATCTCCCCATGGCTGCTAGCCTGGAACCCTTCAATCTGTGTACACTCTATGTGTATTCTTGATTGTCTAGCATTTCTGCAATAAATTCTCCAAATATATTAAGTCTTAAGAGAATTGCTCAGTGCCTAAGCACAATACACATACTCATCAAGAGACACGAAGCAAGTTTTTGTGAGCCAGCAAGGAAATACTCACAAAATCCTTGAGTCAACAATTGTTCATTTTACATGCCACAGTCATACGGGCTGGATAAGTAGAATCACCTAGATGAGGTACTTAATATCTTAGAATTTATGTTACCCTTCACTGAAACCAAGACTTAAAGTTAAAAATTCAAAATATTGCAGTTTGTTGTGAGCCCCAGAAATAGAGCATTTTTGTCTCTCTTTTAGAGTCACAGAATATTAGTCTTAGAAGGGACCCTAGAGATAATCTCATCCTTGTGCCTTAGCTTAATCATCTGCAAATTCCCTGGATCACTGGGAGGTTTAATGTTTATACTGCATGGCAGGACCTTAGATGAAGTGTACTCTAAATTCAATGTTTTTTTTTATTCTTGTAGTGTATTCATTCCAATAGTTTCTGTACCTTTTTTCTGAAAATGACAAAACTCCTTTCCTGGGGTTGTTTTAATATCAAAAATAAGTTATGTGTGCCATAAATTAACCAGACATGTTTAGATGGGCTCAAGCCCTACTTATGACCTCATACTAGGTATGTGACTAAGGGGAACTCATATAATCTTTTAGTAAACCTGGCTATTTTATAAGACTATAAGTTACAGGAGAGGGAAGGTGGTGATCTCCACCAGGACAGGAAATTTTCATACTCAGTTTTCTCTGCATTGTAGAAATCACACATCTGATCCACCTCCCACTCTCCAAAGTGGCAATAGTGCAACAGAGCAAAAGAAAAAGCTAAAAAAAAAATTTACACATAATAATTAGATTTTAATTATAGGGTTTTTACCTTATTACTACTTGGTATTTCCAAAATAATAATTTCTGAGGAACTCAGAGGACTTTATTACCATGTTGATTCTTCAGAAATTCTACTTGGATATTCTAATTTTTTGAAATAACTGGTTTTGGGTCAATGGGTCAGTTATCTATTCCCATAAAGTACATTACCTACCAATTACTATCTTGCCACTATGTTGCTGCAAGGTAGGAGGTGGGGGGATCTGGATTAAAACTTCACATTGGAGATTTATTTCCTAAATCCCCTTGGGCAAATCATTAAACTTTCCTAAATCTTAGTTTCATTTAAAAAATTAATATGTATATTTTATTCACCCATTAACTCCATCACATGCAAATCATGAGCTAGTTTTCAGCAGTTATACCATCTTGACAATGACTTTATTTTGAAAGATAAAGGATGAGAAAGTGTTTATAATAGAGTAAGTATAGTGGTAGGTGGTCTCTACCCTAGAGTGATTCCTTACATAAACCTGTAAATTTGCTTTGATTTCTACTAGTGGTATGTGGTAGCTAGTGGGTATGGGGTACTGAGTCAGCCCTTTAGAATTCTCTGGTGTTCATAATGCTATTAACTTGTCAGGGAATCCATCTTGTTATCCTGTTGATTTAGCTATAATTACTCTACTTCTTGTACATTTGTTCTTTTTGTGAGATTGGGAGGAGTGATGTGATTTAGAGAAAGTAACTAACCCACTATCTTCCTGTTTATATGACCCAGAACTCTAACGTATACATTTGTGGAAAAATGTGCCCCAGGTATATGGAGGAATGTTTTATTGTTACTTTTCCTACCATTGTTGTTTGTCCTTTGTTCTCAAAGAGGACCATGACATCAGGGAGGTGATGCCATGACATGTAAGTGAATTGAATTTAAATGAAGGGAGGGCTGTGAAAAGTTGCCATCCTCACTTTCTTCTCTGGAGCCATCTGGGTCCAGTGGCCAGACATGGATGAGGACAACTGGAGATGGCCCAGGATTCAGAGGGGACCTTGGCCTTTTCAAGCTAAGATCTTTAACGGGTTTGACTGAAGCAGTGCCCATTCAGTGATTAAGGCTTTATAAAAAATGAGATAAGGAACAACCTCTTTAAAAAAATAAAATAGATCCAAGAGGGGAAGACCTTCTGGATTTCTGGCCAAAACAAAAACAATTGTTATTTACATTCATTCTGAGCCAATCAGGCCCAAACAGTGACCAAGTAGGGCTTGGTCTGGGACTAGAGTGATTTGGGGTTAAGGCTGGCATTTAAGAGAAAAAATCAAAACAAAAAAGTTTCAGAGATTAAAATTTATATTTCTTTTGGCCAGAGCATCATCAGGTAAGGATGTGATACCCTCTGTGGAGAGAGGAGAAAGAAAGGAAGGAAAGGAAGAAAGGAAGAAAGGAAGGAAGGAAAGAAGGAAGAAAGTAAAGGAAGGAAGCCCAAGTTGCCACCTGAAAGTTTGGTCCCTAGTGGGCAACATCTCCACTCACAGAGGTTGCTGTTTGTCCTTTGTTCTCAAAGAGGATCATGACATCAGGGAGGTGATGCCATGAAATGAAAGTGAATTGAATTTAAGTGAGGGAGGGCTGTGCAAAGTCACCAGTCCGACTGTCTCCTCTGGAATCATATGGCTTCATACTTTTTAATTAAATGCTTTTGTTTTTAGCTAATTGAGTCTTGATTGGCAAATAAGAAAAAAACATCAATGGGGGCTTGTGTGTTATAATACTAATTGAATGTAGACCCACAGAGAGTGCCTTGAACCTGGAGTAGCTATTCTGGAGGACCCATATGGAAAAGCATGGTACCCCAGATGCTACTAATTATGTTTCATGGACTTTGGTCTTGATCTACTAATGTTTCAGTAAGAGCTATGTTTCTCTTTTAATCTACTGTATATTTTAGAGTTGCAAAAGATGGTGAAAATATGGAGATTCACAATCACTGCATTTGTCAGCTGATATATCCTTTAAACGAAGTCTACCACTTAGCTATTGGCCACAGTTCAGAAGAGTTTTGAGTAGGACAAGCAACAAATAGTACTACATTTGAATTTATTGTCAGGTATTCCAGCCAGGGGGATAGATTCCTGCAAGGAAACCTCATGCATAGGAAAAACACAGCAGAACAAGGAAGAACCTTCTCATTTCAAATAGTAGAAAGACTGGGCAATCTGCCATCATACCCCCCAGAGAATCGCTAGAGTCCTGACAAGATAATTTATCGAAACTACCTGCTATAATAGAAGGGTTGCAGGGACTCAGGTGACGAGTACAGAAGGGATAGAGAATTAGGGAATGAGGCTCTAACAAAGATGTCCAAGTTGCAACATAGAGTCAGCACCTGAAGATCACCCACATAACAATGATCCTGATCACCATAAAGAAGATGACATCTCCATGATTGTCATTCTGGAACTCCCTTAAGGGGAAGGCAGCTAAAAAAAACTGCCCTAACACAGGGAAGAACTCTATGTAGCAATGGCAAGAGGGCAGAATTCAGAATCTGTTCCTTCTGCTGTTTCATATTCCATTTTTGAAGGTCCCAAAGGGAACAGAAACTACCTATCCACTCACTAAGGGCTGTAGACTGACATTCAGCCTGGGTGATCCATAGCTGTCAAGGACACTTCCTAAAGCAGTTTGTTCTCAAAACTGTCGCCTTTATTGTAATGTATCCTGGCTGAGAATCCACATTCTGAGAAACACTTCTCATATGTAGCAGCTTGACTACTGAAAAAACCTTCAAGTTTCTGGTTGGGTAGGCTATGCAAAACAAATGAAATTGTTTGTCATGAGGAAGATGTTTCCTACCCCCTTTCAGATGGAAGAAAGAGACTTTTCTTCTTATCTTTACCCTAACTTTAAAGTCTTATTGAAATATATATTCTATAGGCAAGTTGTATGATTTGGTAGCACTTTAATCACAGTGCTTATACTATCTATATCCATTTCCTTCATGTATGAGATATGAAAGGTGTTGAGAATGAAGATGATATATGTAAAAGAGCAATTAAAAAAAAAACACCATTAATGATACTGGCAAACATAAGGAAGAATCTTCTGACCTATTTCTAAAGATGGGAAAATGTATATGTATACACTCATGCACATATACACATATGTATGCATGCAAAAAAGTAAAAGCATTTGGAAAATAATTTTAAATATTACATTTTAGGGGCATAAACTACAGAATAATGGAAGCAAGAAAAAGCACTCAAAATGATGAAATGAAATTCAAAAATTGATATGAAACAATACAAGCATTACATGTTGGAGGGCAAACAGGTTTTGGTTTAGAGTTTATTCATAAGACATCAACCAAAGAATTTTATTCAAGCTACATAAATAATTATTGCCCAGCACTTATGTCACATTTATTACTCACGTTGGTGTTTTATTATTGCATCTTTGTACAAATACTTTGATCATCGTTAATCCTCAGGATTTGGGTCTTTTAAAAAATAGTGTCTAATTAAAAATGTAACAAAGTCATTGGTAACTGTGAGTGGTCTCTTTATACACATCTTTAGCTGGTGATGGGGTATTTGAGCTCTGTAAATGACTCTTCTTGGTCACAGTAATTCCTCTAGAAGTAATGCCTTCCATAAAATGGTTTCTCTGCTAGATTACTTACTGTAACCACATTTCCAAAGCCTATTGGTATAGGTCTCTCTCCTTGCTGGTGGTGATGAATGCCCTGACTGCATGAGGGGAGGGGCAGAATTGGAAAGAGAGGGAGAGCTCCAGTGTTTTTTAATCTTTGTTGGTCTTCGAGTTTCAAGTCATTTTTTGGCTTCTCAGGGTTTCTATGATGAGGTGGCTGGTTACTGCACCACACTAACTGCTTCAAGGTCACCATGGCTTAAACTCCTAGTCCAGTGGGGATTATCCCTGGTGTCTGAAATTAAAGACAAATGACACAAAGCAGATATAAATATCACCAGGTGCATTTGTATGGGAGATAGGTGAATAGCAAAAGTGGGAGAGAAGGGGAAGGGCAAGTCCCTTATCTCTCTTACAAGCTCAATTCATGGCATCCATGCTGATTGTAGTAGTTAAGAGCACAGCCAAAAAGATGACGGAAAAGAGAGTTACTAGCTTGGTGTCACTAGTCTTAGAAATAGATAAACCTTCACAGTGGGCTACCCTTACTCATGTGGTAAGGGACATAGCAGGCTCCACATTAGGCAAACTATGCATACTGAAAGGCCAGTGTATGCCATCCAATAGGTGGTCCCTGAAAATTCATTTGTTTATTTCTCGTTGATTACCTAGAGAGGCTCCATGACTCTTCTATAGCTTCTCTGTGTATCTGTCTGTCTCTGTCTGTCTCTGTCTCTCTGTCTCTGTCTCTGTCTCTCTCTCACTATTTCAATTATCATTAATTTATACCTAGATTGCTACAATAAATCTTAGTTGGTGTGCCTGACTTTAATTTCTCCCTTTCTTTAATATTTTCTGTTGTCAGACTAAGACATTATTTTCATCATATTACTTTTATGCTAAAAATCCTTCAGTGGCTCTCTACTTCCTTACACACAAAATCTAAACCAATTTTCAAAGCCTTCCACATTCTAGGTCCACCTTTCTCCCAACCTTATTTCCTCCTACTCTCTACTGCCTCAGAAAGCAATGACTATCATGTTCATTCCAATTTCAGAGCCTTGTTCAGGTTATACTCCTTGTCAGCAATACCCTCCTTTCTTCTCACCTATTCAAATCCTCCCCCAAGTTCTAAGGCCCAATTCAAATCTTATTTACTGAAGTCTTCCCTATAGTACTCACTGACCTCCCTTTTCTTTCAGATCTTGTAATATTTATAGTCTGTATCATAAAATTTGGTATTACTTTATCTTTATAATTAGGAAGTGTCCTGATGAATATCTGACCACTGGACCCAGATGACTCTGGAGGTGAAAGTGAGGCTAGTGACCTTGCACAGCCCTCCCTCACTTAAATCCAAGTCAACTGCTTGTCATCATTTCCCTGATGTCGTGGTCCTTCTCAAGAAGGAAGGACAAACACAACAAATTAGGAAGTGGGACAAGAAAAGATCTCAAGCCCCTCCCTTCTCTAAAATTTTATGAATCTTCTATCGTGCTTTATTTGCAATTGCTTTGTATGCCTTCCTTACCTTTCTAATAAATGTTTGAGGCCAAGGACTTTGTCTTGTCTTTCTGGATCTCCATTGTAGTTTGCTCAGAGTAGGTGCTAGGGAAATACTTGTCAATTGATTGGTTTGATACATATGTGACTTATTTTCTCTATAGTAGGTGCTTGCCACCATTTAGAGTAGGGGAACAGCCTTCAAGGGAAAAACAACTAATTTTGCAAAAAAAAAAACAATTGTCATAATAGTTTGTAAGATATGGAGAATTAATGGGGAAATTTTAAAGAAATTTCTCTTTGATTTTGAACCAAGCTAAACTGACCTGGTTTGGTTACCAACAAGCTCTTTGATCTTGTGTACAAAATGACCTCTGAGTTCCTTAGTTTTTTTCATCTGTAAAGTGGGGAGAGGAGGGTGGATTAAATAATCTTTTAGTTACTTCCAGCTCAAACATTATTATTTTCTTTCTTTTAAAGCAAAGGTTCTAAAGTGTGTGTGTGTGTGTGCGCTTGTGTGTGTTGGAAACATTTGGAAACAGCTTGGTGAAATCTATGGACCCTTTTTTAGAATAATTTTTCTAATTGCATAAAATACATAGGATTATCAAAAAAAGCCCGATTATATTGAAATATAGTTATCACAATATTAAAAATAGACCATGAACTCCAAGTTAAGAATCTCTGCTTTAAGGGAATAATTCATAAAACAAGATGATTGTTTGTTTTAATGAACTTTGTATATATGATATGTTCCCATTCACTGCTTCCCCATGACCAGGTATTCACCCTCAGAAAGAAATATCCAGACAGGATTTAGATATGCAGATCTTATAGCTCTTATCATCTGTCCTTCCATAATGGTTTAATGAGTACTAGCAACCAGGACATGAAACCACACACACACACACACACACACACACACACACACACACACACACACATCATGATGGCCCTATAGGGAGAGGTACTATATTTCAAGCCCCATGATGCCACAGGCTCTTGCTTTTCTCACTTTCTTTTCTCATACCAAAATATGAACCAGAAAAATGCACATTCATTTCAACCACTGCCCTTCATTTCATGTTATCACACTCATAGCCAACAGTTGCTACAAGTACTAGACCTCTGCCTACTATTTGATGACCTTAATTCTTCTTGGGTAATTGTAATCATTTGCTCTACTTTCCAGTTACCCAAAACGGGGTGAGAGATAACAAGCTGCCATAATTCAGTAACTTGCCCTTCTGGTGCCTTTCACTTTGCAGCCCATACTGAACTATCCAAGGAAAATCTTTGGCTCAACACCTCTGCTGGGCATGGTGGCAAATTTCTGTAATGCCTGCTACCAGAGAAACTGAAGCTGATTTATCTTTTGAGCTTAAGATTTCTGACCTTAGTGGCCTAAATCAATCCAGTGTCTGCACTATGTGCAGCATCAATGTAGTGAGCTCCTAGAAGTTGCCAGGGGTGTAGGGAGTGTGGGGAAGGGTGGGAGAAGGGGAACTAGGTTGCCTAAAATACAGTGCACCAGGATAGGTCTGAAATGCAACAGGGTGTGTGTGTGTGTGTGTGTGTGTGTGTGTGTGTGTGTGTGTAGAACTAAAAATGGTGGGGTAGAGCCAAACTCACCTGACATTCCCCTGTAAACAACTTTAAAATGACTCATCAAAACAAATTCTTCAGCAGCATAGCCAACAAAAGATCAGGTTGGGACATTTTTTCTAGCCCAAGACAACTCAGGAGGTTGGAAGGAGAGGTCTGCAATGCTGGGGTGGGCCCTTGCCTAGAATGCATTTTAGCAGGGGGTCTTTGAGGCAATTACTCTGATCAATCTGAGGGAAACCACATGTTGCTGAAAGATTCCATAAAAATGAAGTAATATTTAAAAATTTTACATCAAATTTATTGAATTAATTTCTCATTTATATAGCTCATTTTGCAAATATATAGGGAACTGCATCAAATTTACAAAAAAAAAAATAAGAGCCATTCCCCAACTGATAAATGATCAAAGGATATGAACAAGCAGTTTTCAGAAGAAATCAAAGCTACCAATAATCAGATGAAAAAATGCTCTAAACCACTATTGATTAGAGAGAAAGGCAAATTTTAAAAATTCTAAAGTACTATCTGCCAGATTGATTAACATGACAGAAAAGGAAAATGACAAATGCTGGAGGGGACATAGAAAAAATAGAGACACTAATGCATTATTGATAGAGTTGTGAACTGGCCCAACCGTTCTGGAGAACAATTTGGAATTATTCCCAAAGTCCTATCAAATTGTGCATACCCTTTGACCCAGCAATATCACAACTAGGTTTATATCCCAAAGAGATAAAAGGGGAAAAGGACATATATGTACAAAAATATTTATAATACCTTTGTGGTGACAAAGAATTGCAAATTTTTTAAAAATAATATTTTATTTTCCTTCAATTACATGCTGAAACAATATTTAACTTTTTTTTTTAAGTTTTGAGTTCCAAATTCTCTCTTTCCTTTTTTCCATCCCCTCCATTCCCCCTGAGACAGTAAGCAATCCAATATAAGTTATATATGCGGAATCATGTAAAACATTTCCATTACTCATTTTGTACAAGAAAACTTATATGAAACAAAGTATGAAAGAAGGAAAGAAGGCAAGGAAAGAAGGAAGGAAGAAAGGAAGGAAGGAAGGAAGGAAGGAAGGAAGGAAGGAAGGAAGGAAGAAAATAGCATTCTTCATTCTGTATTCAGTCAATATTAGTTCTTTTAGAAGCAGGTAGCATGCTCCACCATGTCCTTTGGGATTGTCTTGGATCATCATATAACTGAGAATAGCTAAGTTGTTCACAATTCTTCATCAAACAATATTCCTGTTACTATGTACAATGTTCTCCTGGTTCTGCTCACTTTACTTTGCATTACTTCATGTAAGTCTTTCCTGTTTTTTTCTGAAATCATCCTTCTTGTCATTTCTTATAACACAATAATATTAATTCCATCGCAATAATATACTACAACTTGTTAATCATTCCCCAATTGATGGGCATCCCCTCAATTTCCAATTCTTAGCTATCACAAAAGAAGCTGCTGTATGTCTGTACAAATAGGTGCTTCTCTCCCCCACCTCTTTTTTTTTCTCACTTTGAGATATAGACTTAGCAGTGGTATTGCTAGATCAAAGAGTATGCACAGTTTTATAGCCCTTTGGGCACAGTTCCAAATTACTCTTCAGAATGGTTAGATTAGTTCACAACTCTACCAACAATGCATTAGAGCCCAAATTTCAAAGAATTGGAGATGCCCATCAATTGGGAAATGATCAGACAAGTTGTGGTACGTTATTGTGATGGAATACTATTGTATAATAAGAAATGAAGAGGAGGATTGTTTCAGAAAAACCTTAGAAGATTTCTGTGAATTGCTGAAAAACGAAGTGAATAGAACCAATAGAACATTGTATGCAGTAATAGCAATATTGTAATGATGATCAACTGTGAAAGACTTAACTCCTCTGATACAATGATTCAGGATAATTCTAAAGGACTCATGATGAAAAGTATTTTCTACCTCCAGAGTAATGAACTAATGAACTCTTAGTGCTGATTGAAGTATATGTTTTCACTTCCTTTATTTTTCTTGCAACATGGCTAATATGGAAATATGTTTTATATGATTTCACATGTATCACTGACACCTTGCTTGACTTCTCAATAGGAGGGTAAGTGGCTACTTGTAGAGAATTTGATACTCAAAATTTTAAAAAATTGATATTGAGAATAAATTATAAGAAATATTGAGAACAAATTAAAACACAATATTGCTATTAACATGGACCTCAGAAATCATGTCATGAGACTCCTTCAAACTGAGCAGGCTTCAAAAAATGACCTTTTGGAGTTTTACTTAGTAACCTCTTTAGCTAGGGTCAAGATGTACCTGCAAATTAAGAGCAGTATTTGTTAGACCAAACTCCAATACATTTAGACAGATTGAATGGAATTTTCTTTCCAACAATTCTTTGTTATCTAGTAGATTTTCAGGATAATTAGAATTTCATGGTATCTAGCCCTAAATTGAAGCTTCTATGGACTTTTCCCCAAGGATCTATAATTTCATCAGATGGTTGTGATGTTTTATTGTCTAATTCTATCAAACTTTTCCACTTTAAATGAAGTCTGATGAAAAGAAAGTTCCATTTTCTCTTGTGTTAAATACTTTAGAATGTAAATGATTACATTCTGTCTCAGACCTCTGGTTCATTCAGCTTAGTATAGATGTTCTTTCTCTGTTAGAGTCACTAACAGAGAATGCTTATGTGGGCATGGTTGTCTTCCTTGGCAATAATAACACAAACTCCTTGTGGATCTTGTATCTTCCAAATTTCTATATTAAATGTTTTGATTTTTATACCACATATTATAACTTTCATCATGTTGGTGGTTGTAGTTGCAGAAGTTGTAAACAAAAGAAAACCAAACTCTGGATAAAAAGTCTGAAGACATGGGTTCTTCTTTTTTGTCTGCCAGTATTACATGTGTAACTTTGAGCAAGATGCTTAAACTCTCTAGGCTTCATTTTTCTATTATATAAAATTGGATTGTTGGACTCTGTGATCTTCAAAGTCTCTTCTAGATGTTATAAGCTTTAAAGTACATGCTGCTATAATTCAGTGAATCTGCAGGTTGGGTTTCCATTTGCACCAGTGGAGAAAATATTCCAAATCTTGTCCATGTTCATGCCTAGATCCTTCAGAGATGACCAACCTTACATGCTATTAGCTTTATTCTAGGTTTTGTTACTAGGTCATGAATTGTAAGTCCATTGAGTTGGTTGGGGTTAGTTGAGCACATACGTTTAAGACAGGTACTACAGCTGGGAAATAAGTTGAGGCTGGAATCAGATATGAGAAAGAGAGCACACTGAATTGGAATTGGGAAATTATTCAGTGCTCTTAATGAGGCTAAGCTATTCACTGGCACAAAGATCTCTCTTTTCACCACAGATGTTTTCCTGGCAATGTGATATGACTGCAAGTCTCAGACTACAATCTCCAGGGAAACAAGGTTTCAGGAGATACAAAGGCTAATGGAAGGGTGCATGGTGTGCACAAATAGGATGCATCATGTTTCCCAGGATGATGCATGCTCACAAAGTGACATAAGGGGTCATATCAAAGAAATGAATGATCAGAAAATAAATAGAGGATGAATAGTGGCAAGAGTGGAGCCAGCTAGGTGGCACAGTGCATAGGGTGCTGAACCTGAAGGCAGGAAAATTCACCTTCCTGAGTTCAAATCTGGCCTCAGACACTTACTAGCTATGTGACCCTGGGCAAGTCACTTAACCCCTGTTTGCCTCATTTTCCTCATCTGTGAAATGATTTGTAGAAGCAAAAGGCAAACCACTCCAGTATCTTTGCCAAGAGAACCCCAAACGAGGTCACAAAGAGTTGGACACAACAGAAAATGACTGAACAGTGACGCGTGAGAGATGGCAGACATATGGTTCAGGATTACCTAGAATATATGAAATGAAAGGTATTATCTCAACATAATATAACACACAAGAAACGTGGAAGAACAAGAATAAGTTATGTCATATGAAACTAAAAGAAGCTGCTTGGTCACATGATGAGGGCAAAGATTGACAGGTAGGAACCAAGAGCTCTACTGGTATCTTCATGATATCATAAAAAAAACATGAGGTAAGGCTACAGTGCATTAGTTGGACCCTCTGAAGACAACTTATGGGAGAATATATGTATATATAACATATATATATATATATATATATATATATATATATATATATAATAGCTAGCTGATATAGTGGATAGAGCACTAAACCCAGAGTCAGCTAGACCTGAGTTCAAATCCAGCCTCAGACACTTACTAGCTCTGTGGCTTCTACAAGTCATTTAATTGCTGTCTGTCTCAGTCTCCTCAACTGTAAATGGGTATGACAATAGTAGCACCTACCTCCTCGGGCTGTTGTGAGCATTACATGTGATGATATTTGTAAAGTGCTTAGCACAGTGCCTAGCACATAGTAGGCACTTAATAAATGCTCATTCCCGTCCCTTCTTCTACAGGAATCTTATAGGACAGGCAGGCATGGATGGGAAGGGCCCATCCTAATTGACAAAAATACAGATTTATTTGAATACCTTTGCATTGACTTTTGGCAACCAGAAAGAGAGATTATTGAAACTACCAGAAAAAGACACAGAAGAACTACCCCACTGCTCTCTTTTCCAAAGTGAAGATCCCCAAGGGCTTTTTAATCTGAAACCTATCTCAGCATGAGGACCTCTTACTTGGAGCAAGAGAACTATCCCCAGCACTCTTCAAGAGCTGTAACATGTAATGTAGGCAGAGTAGTGATGGTGTCTTTCTTTCTGACTTCACAGAGGATTTAGGAACATACATAGAAAGCCAGGCCAGTTTTCCTTGTAAAATGGACCCCACAAGGTACAAGGGCCTGTCCCAATCCCCAAGTGTGATTCTTGAGTATCTGCCAGACTGATCATCAGGAGCCTGCATACACAAACTGTCGCCCTGATCTACAGCAGCTGTCTAATTACAATTTTGTTATTATTAATTACAGAGTAGAAAATCATTTGTAATTAGCTCAGCCTCAATCATAGTTTAAACAGCCAAAAATTACATTACAAACTAAAACATAATTAAAGCACTACACTAAAGTGTTTATTTAAACCCAGTTTAGTTACTGCAAATTTTTCAATCAGGTTCTTAGGCTCATACATAGCTTTAATTAGTCTCCAGTACTGACAGTGGTGCTGCATTTATTCATTAAGCATCAATATTGCTGAACAACTGTAAATCAAATAGAGAGATTCTTTAGAGGGACAGTCACAGAAACATCTGGGGGAGACAATGCGACTGGGGACGTGGCGAATGTTGATGAACTTCCCAGGCTGCTGCGGCAGTTCTAGCTCTCAGAAGCACAGAGAACTCTGAGTGTTTCACGAGCGTGTCTGGTGTAGCCCTGTGCTTGAGACTGACAATACCTGCCACTCTATAAGCTCTGGCTTACCTAAGTAATGAACAATGGCTTGAGGACTCCCCATTTCACAGGGTAGAAGGTTGGCCTCACTTGATGGAATTCTGGGCACTTTATCTTCATAGGCAATGAAAGCCAACATATCTTCCCACCTCCAGGATCCTTCATAAGTTCTCATAGAATAGAATACGACTAGAGGATTCTTTAGGAAGAAAACATTCTTTTTTTTTTTTCCTTTGAGGTTTAATACTGTTGTTTTCTATGCCAGGGGTATCACACTCACGAGTTTGGTATGGACCTATTTAATAACTCATGATTTGTAACACAGTCTTTACCACACATACGTATATCCTTAATGTTAGCCAAGCAAATGAATGTTGCCTTCCTTAAAGCCCTATCAGAGGCTATACTAGGGTCAGGGAACTTGCTGTCAAATGTGCCCTTCTAGGTCTTCAAGTGTGGCCCTTTGACTAAATCCAAACTTCACAGAACAAATCTCCTTAATAAAAGCATTTGTTCTATAAGACTTAAACTCAGTCAAAAGGCCCTACAAAGGAGGCCACATGTGGCCTTCAGGCCTGTATTTCATTCTTTTGAACAATATCTGTAACAAGTCTTTGTAGAAGGGCAACTTAGTAGATAAATAGGCAGATAGAATGCTAGTCTTAGAGTCAGAAAGACCTACTTTCTTACTAGCCATGTGACAGGATAAGTCATTCTGAGCCCTTGTTTCCTCATTTGAAAAAAATGGAATAATACCTATAGTAGCTTCCTCAAAAGATTATTGTCAGCCTCAAATGTTGTTGCTATTTATCCTTTTTTGAAGAGGACCAATGACATCACAGGGTATTGTCTTGACTTGCCTGTGAATTGATAAAAATGAGTCAGAGTTGCACGAAGTCATTAGCCTCATTTTCTCCTATAGAGGCATCAAAGTCCAATGGGAAGACAAAAATCAGGATGACTGACCATGGCCCAGGATTCAGTGGATGACTTTGGCATCTTCAATGTCTGACAAAGCTCTAAGTGTTCCACAGGTCCTACTTCAGCTGCCTTTGTGACTGTTGGAACAAATTGTTCTCATCTCTCCAATCCAACCAGGGGAAGTCTTCACATACTTGTGATAGACATCCTCTAACTCAGGCTCAATACAATACAATTGGGTACAATATAGTTAAAGTGCTTTGCCTGCACTCAAGTGCCATATAATATCAATTGTTATTATTGTTCTTTGTGGCCCTGAGGACCACTTACAAGGGATTCTCTGAGTTCATCATGGGTACTTTTATGTGGGGGACAGGTTCTCTCTGACTCTTTGGCAATCAGAATTTCTTCAGGAATGTTCCCAAAGTCAAGCTTAGATGTGGCTCATGTCTAGGATTTCTCCAAATGTAAAAAGTAAGATACTCAGTTATAATATGAATATCAGGTATGGGACAGTTTTAATTTTCTCCATGAAGGCAATTCCATAAGATGCAAAAAACTCAAGGGCATACAAGAACAGGTAGAAAAAAACCCCAGAAAATATTAAAATAACTGATTATATTCATTATAGTGTTCCTGGAATGTGAAGAACCCTTATGCAACACCTGAAGAGATATGCCACGTTCATGTTGGCCTTCTACTGTCTCAGTAGCTCACAGCAGGGGATTGTAGAGAGTATCAATTCTAAAACACGATTCTCATTGAACAGGTATGTAATTTACGATCACAAGAGGTTAGGTGACTTTCTTAATATTATACAGCTTCTAGTAAGGTCAGAACCTCAAATTTACCCTAGGTCCTTTGACTTCAAAATTAGTACTCTGTTTATGATATCATAATGGTTTTCTTCCCATGAGGAAATGATATGTTAAGCTTATTTATTTTTGGTCAGTCATTTCAGTCATGTCTGACTTTTCATGACACTATTTAGGGTTTTCTTGGCAGAGATACTCAAGTGTTTTGCCATAGGCCAGACTGGAACTCAGGAAGATGAGGCTTCCTGATTCCAAATCTAGTACTCTATCCACTGTACCACCTAATTACCTGAACTGTTAAGTTACCTTTGACTTAATCAGAATCAGAAAACATTGATCTCATTCAAGGCACTTTTGAAACTTCTAGGCATCTGGGAACTTTAGTAACTTTTAAAAACACTGGGAAAGGCTGCTGAATTTATTTCCATTAAGACAAAAGTTTATTTATTCTTTTTAGCTCATTAGACTTGATAGTCCTAATGAGTATAAATGGCCTAAAAGACTCTTTAAACCAAATTTTGATAAAGCATAAGAACATGTATTACTTTCCTATTTAGAGAGGATCCTCTGGATAACAACTGGTTTGTTTTTATGTCTATATACTTGTGTAACTGAAAAAAACCCCAACAATACCTATGTATAAGTGTTCTCTTCCACACTGTGTACTGCTGAGAGAGTTCCACAGAATAATTTTACTCCAGTCGTACAAATAAGCTACATTCACTAGCAAGATAGGGAGTAAATGCTAGGGTTGTTGTGGTCTTCTATAGCAAACAAAAGTAGGGATACCTTCAGCTAGGCATTTTTTCTACATGTTAAGTAGCATTTATTAAATAACAGGATGATTTTATAACCCAGAATGTAATTGCCTGAAACCTGAGAAGACTATAAAAGTTCATTGTATTTATTATCAAAATTCTTCCTTTTGGTTTCCCCTTCCTTTTAAATGCATGCAATGCAGTTACTCAAGGACCCAGCAGCCCTCAGCAAATCTATAGTTTTTTTCTTTAGCCCTTCACACTCAGGCAGAAGGCTGTTTGAAGTTACATGGTTAGGAAGGGAGCCTTTAGGAAAAAAAAATTATCAAAAGTTTTGACACTCCTTTTTAATTTTATTTTCAAGTTTGACTTTATTTCAAAACTTACTTAAAAGGAAAGATGATTTTTAAAAAAAGTTTAGTTGCTGAATATGATCTTTTTCATCAGCTTAATTATAATATACTGCATTTGTTTTTTGAAAGTAAAAAAATTTAAATAAAGTAAAAAATGTTTAAATATAGAAGGCAACTTGATTGACATCTTAGTTGATAGGATCATAGTATTCAGAGCCACAGGGGGAATTTAGAGATATCTGATCCAAGCTCTTCATTTTAAAGGGATGGAGATAGGGCTAGACAGATGAAATGGCTTGCCAGATTTCTATTGAAGGTAGAACTAACTTTCGAGTCCTCCAGGTTCACAACTTTGAAGTTTCTTATCAGTTGCCAAATCTCCAAAATATTTCTCACGTATGTCTTCTCCTCTCCACTCATACAGCCACAATGCTTGTTGAGTCCATCTAGCTTGGACTATTAAAATTACCTTCTTGTTGATTTCCCTGCCTCAAATCTCTCCTTATTCCTATCCATCCTCCATGCCATTATCAAAATGAGTTTCCAAAATTACAAAGCTATGTTGCCCCCTACTCAATATACTCTTAGATCTTTCCATTATTTCTAGGATCAAATATAAATCCCTCTGCTTGGTATTCACATCTCTTCATAACCTTGTTCCATCCTACCTTTCAAGTCTTCCTACACATTTACTTCCCTTTCTGCATTTTACAATGCAGCCGTAGTGACTTTCTTGTCCTTCCTGCTAAAGACATCCTATTACCCATCTCTGTGCTTTTGTACAGGCTTCCATACATGTCTGGAATTCTTTCCTTCTCACTCTGCATACTGGAATTCCTGGTTTCTTTTGAGACCCAGCTCAAGACACATCTTCTGCACGAGGCCTTTTCTGTTTCTCCCAGATGCTAGTACCTTCTCTAAAAAGCATAGCTTCTTTTCACGTTTCATATGTATCTGCAAATGTATTTTGTGTCTACCTAGAATGTAGTTTCCTTGAAGGTATATAGACTGTTTAATCTTGGATTTGAATTTAAAGAATCTAATACAATGTGTAACATGTAGTAGGTGCTTGATAGATGCTTGTCAATTGATTGATGGAGAGGTGATCTATTGGATTATACTTTGCAGAACACACATGCCCAAAGGTAGCATCCAAAAAGGAAGCTGTAGAAGAAAAGCAGTATATCTTGACAAGTGAGGAGGAAGGAAGGCTACCAGGCACAGTAGCAGGAGAGAACCTACCAGTCAGCTCTGCATACCTGGCATGCCAAGCAGACCTATGGGAAAGCCTTGCTTGAAGTTACATACCAGTTACATCTTAGGCAGGCAACAGAGTACAAAAGGAAGACTAAGGAATCAGGAACCAGGAGACCTAGATTCTAGTCCATACAATATATTGGATACAATCCAATATCGATACAACGAGTGAATTGAACTAGAGGAGAGGTTACATGTGGCTCACATCATTCCTGAGTTAAGCAGGAACCAGATTAAAATGTAATTGGAAATTATTTAAGGGAAAAAAATAAATACAATGGAACATGGATAATGTTAATATGTGGTTTTCTAAGACAACAGGAAGCCTGTAGGGGTCCTTATGTGGTGGTCTCCCTTTCTATTTGAACTCCACACCAATGGACTAGATCACTCCAAAAGTTGCTTCCAGGTAATGTAGAGACAGTGAATCTATAACTGGTATATTGAGAGATATTCATTGAGGTATCTAGAGTGAAAATGTTTTTAAAAGGAGACAAATGCATGAGCGATGCCAATTAAAGGAAGAAAAATGTTCTTTCTAATGTTCAAAAGAGATTCTGCTAGACCCTATCAAATACGGTGGGAAAAGCTGATGACCTAAGGCATCAGGTGTCTAAGGGGTAAATAAATGGCTTGTTAACTGAATTATCAAGACTTACTTGATTATAAAAATCTACACAACTTTAGGATTTTAAATGCAAACAGTAAAAAGGATGCTTCTCTCAATGTTCATCTTGGAGTGTGTCTGTTTGCTGATGATAAAGTGAATTTGACATCACAGTAAGTAGTTCAAACAATCTGTATTGCTGGAGTTTTTCCTTACAAATTATTGATTTTCTTACATCATTGGCAGGATGTTCAAAAGCACTTCCTGTTCTGTTTACCATTCTATACAGATGGAATGCATGGATTCACACTATCTAATGACATTAAGAAAAACTGGGAAGGTGTTTCTTTGAAAAAAAATTGATACACTGTTTGTTGTTTAGTGCTTAATGTTTAGTGCTTAGAGGAGAGTTTGGTTAATTTAACATCTCTAGGAGAAGACTGAGTTTGAGTTATCAACAATTGAAATCAAAAGTATTTATTGAGTGCCTTTATGCAAAGTGCTGATTTAGATTCTATGGATACCCAGGAAAGAATGTAGAGGGGGAAAAGGGAGAAGGGAATAAGCGTTTATATAGCTCTTCACATATGACAGACCCTAAGGCATGCTAAGTGCTTTACAAATATTATATCATTTGATCCTAACATTAACTCTGTGAGGTAGGTGATATTATTATCATTTGTATTTTATAGTTGAAGAAATTGAGGCAAATAGAGGCTAAGTTACTTTTTCAGGGTAACAAAAATGCTAAGTGTCTAAGGACAAGTTTGAACTCCAATCTTCTGACTATAGATCCAGCACTTTATTCACTCTACCTGCCTAGGAGAAAGAAGGAAAGAGAGAAAGTAAGGAAGAAAGACAGACAGAGAGAGAGAGGGGGTGGAAAGGAGAGCGAGAGAAAGAGAGGAAGGAAGATAGAAAGAAAGAGAAAGGAAGAAAGAAAGAGGAAGGAAAGAAGGAAGGAAGGAAGGAAAAATTATTCAGCATTTGCTATATGCCAGGCACTATGTGAAACACTGGAGATAGAAATACAAAACAAAAATAGTCCCTAGCCTCAAGGAACTTAGATTCTACAGAGGACATGCAACATGCATGTAAAAATGACATTCAAAAGGTGCATCATCAGTGCTGAGGATTCCCTCCACCAATCTATCCAATCTATAGCCTATTAGATAAGTCCTGGGAATTTGAGGGAACCACATACAGGTTGTGTTTTGCTGTGATCTCAGAGCTAGTGAATACCAGAGTGAAATTTCAAATTCAGATCATCCTTACTGGAAGTCTACCATTCTATCCACTATGCCAGGTTGCTCTAAATAAAAAGTATTCACAATATGCAGTCATGACAGTATATATTTCTATAATAATTTAGGGATGGTATTAGACATGCAATTACACTGGTGTAGAGAGCTTCTGGGAAAGGAAACTCCCTTGGTCATTACTGGTTGCCACCTTCTCTACAACCCATAGTCTTAAAGACTTTTCTAGATCACTGAGAGGTTAAATGACTCATCTCACACTACCAGAAATGGGCTTGAACCCAAGTCTTTCTATACCAAGGTGATATATTTATCTATCTCTATTTCTGTATCTACATCTCTATCTACATATCTAGAGGTGAACAGATATACACACATATGTGAATATACATATAGTTGTATATACATACATATGTATGTACACATATTACATATATTTTATATACATCTGTATATAAAATAAAATGCATATAAATAATATGCATATACAAAATGTGTACATATTACATATACACAAAAAAACTACAAAACATATGTAGTAAATATAAAGTAATTTGGGAGGCACTGCTTTTAAGGGATAAGGAAAAACTTCCTGTAGTAAGTATTCATGTACCAATTTCTTCATGAAGATTTCTTGGTCTATATATATAGGGGAGAGTTTGTCTTTGACCAACTGATTTTTTCTAGATCAGGATGTAATCACAAGTGATTAGGCGTTAAACTAAGTGTAAATGGATGGGTAGAAGGTGATGTAATTATATAAAGTAGAGGGACAGTTAACCAATATGATGAAGTGTTAATTTATAAGGGTTTTCTTGATGAAATTAGTGAAGCAGTTGACTGTTGACTGTAGATTAATTGTATCCTTAGAAGCCTTTAAAAAAAACTATCTTTAGTCAATAAAGGCTAGGAGCAGTTTTGTAGAGCATGACTCCATTTATGAAGGGGAGATGAGAATAGGAAGGGGGAGGGGGAGGAAGGGAGGAAGAGAGAGAGACAGAGAGAGAGAGGAGAGAGAGAGAGAGAGAGAGAGAGAGAGAGAGAGAGAGAGAGAGAGAAATTCAATGGAGTTACTTGAGAAGCAAGCAGCTAGCTTCAAAGAACCTCTGGCAGCAAAGAAGAGAGCCAATTATAAACTAAAGAGAGTAGTCCTGCAGCTGGAAATCAAACTATAGAGAAGGGATCCTGAGAGGTCAGCAGAATGATCTTCCCTGGAAAGATGCTATACTTGGGGGCTGGGGGTGGAGAAGCATGAGGATTCCATGAGGAAAGAAAGGATATAAAAACCTGTATGGGAAACATGAGTTATCTTGGCTACTTGTGTGCCTTACTACCATTTTACCTTAAATTGATATCCACTCTTTCAAAGGGCATTGTGTTTGTCTATGGAAGAGTGGGCACAGCTCTATATTTAGGAGTCCAGAGCCATAAATTTGAGAAAACTCTTTGAATTTGTGTTGATCTCAATCTTTTCCCTTTTCTTTCATTCCCACCAGGCTATGAAACTGTGAGTGTTGAGTTGAAAAGGGAACCCAGAAAGATCCTAGACTTACTTATGTTGTCCTCTCCCCCGTTAAAATGGAATGTCCTCAAAGGCAGGATCTGTTTCCTTTTTGTTTTTGTATTCCCCATTGCCTAGCCATTGACTGGTACTGCTTTTTGGTAGCTTGGAAGGTAATACCTGACCTATAAGGGAGGGAGAATGGGATTCTAATAAGTGGGATAGCCTGTATAAAAATGGAGACAGGAGATGGAATGTTTTGTACAGTAAACTTTATTTTAAGGATATTAAGTTGCATCATGAAAATAATTTATCCTAAAGAAAATAACAGAAAGTGTGTATGTATATATGTATATACAAATACAACATAGTACTTGTATTATATATGTATATATGTGACTATTATATGCACATATACACACACATGTGAACATGTGTACATATATATTGTTCAGTGATTTCGGTTGTGTCTGATTCTTTGTGACTCCATTTTGGACTTTCTTGGCAAAGATACTAGAGTAGGTTGCCAATTCCTTCTTCAACACAGACTCAGACACAGACACATACACATACGCATGTGTGCGTGTATGTGCATTCGCTCTGTGTGTATATACATTGTGTGTCTGTGTGGGTATTTAGGGTTCCTACAACATAGTAGATGCTTAAATGTGTGTGTGTATTAATTCTGCCCGTATATTTTATTCACTCCAGTAACGTGACCTTGCACATATTTACTTTCTTCAGGAAAATATCCTAGATGAATTCTAGAATTCTTTCTAACTCTAAAATGATATGATATCATAATATCATTTTAAGTGTGTGTGACGACCAACTTTGATAAACTGGGCTCTTCTCAGCAATGCACAGTTATAAGACAACTCTACAAGTCTCAGGATGGAAGGAGATATCTACATTCAGAGGAAGATCTAGAAAGAACAGAGTTTAAATGGAGACTGAAGCAATCTATATGCTATCGTTCT